>OU824116.1:11200000-12400000 GCA_917499265.3 Mimumesa dahlbomi | reverse complement strand
GAATAAAAGTAAATAATTGAAAATTGACCATTTCCATTTCACTGACGTCATTTTTTTCGTACTGAAAATCTAGATTTGACCCAATACCGATATTTGTAAGCTCTGTCTATGCATGTAATAGATAATTACAGTTTCGCCAGTGGCCGTGACCGATATGCACGGTAACGCCGTCGCACCATGCTCGTGATATCAATAATAAGCGATGAGCATGCGTGCGGCAAAAAAGAATGTTCACATATGTACATAACAAAAATGATAGTTCTTTCACGCTAATTTTTCAAGCAATACACAGGCATTCATAATCTCCACGAAAGCAGCACTTTTTTGTACGTGGGAAATTAAGAACTTTCTCAGAAATTTAAATGTAACTCTTTTTATCGTGACTTCTGGAATCAAATTTATGTACAAAGGAAAATTAGAATATTCGTTCAACGCGAAATCGGATGCCCCGGGACATTTAAAGTTGTAATTTAAGCTTCTAATATAACGCCGAAGATATTATATAAAAGCGACGCTTTTTACATTAAGTCATTTTAAATTGGTGACAGATTTCTTTAAAACATTCAGATTTATGACAAAAACGTTTAGTTCTTATTTTCCTGTAAATATAATTCTTGTAGATAAACGTGAGTTACCTATTGATATCGAAAGTAAAACATAATATTGATATATTTTATTTTCTCGATAAATTATTGTTGAATCAGCGACGTCCTTTTTTAAGTATATAATGTTAAGAATAAATATTGCGATATGAGTATAATTATACCAAGAGCGGAAACCTATATTTACCACCAAGAAACACATTCAAATGTAAAGTCGATTTATGTTCAATAGTTTATTGAAGCAAAATATTATTCATATAGTATAGGGCTCCCTGAGTTACACGCGAATTGAACGTTATTTGGTGTAAAGCATTTTTATATGTATTCTGACGCGATCGGATCCATATTTGACAGGTGGGATATCGTTAATGAAAGAAATCCTACATTTTCACAATTTCTATCGGAGTAGTATCCCAATCTAAATTCAGAACATAAAATTACTGATAACGGATAGATAAGTCCTCTATCTATCCGCATCGCTTGAAAAAGGTGGAAATACAATTTTAAGTAAACCGTCAAGTGGTATTCGAAAACGACGACGAGCAGCAGTCTGAATATACTAATCTGAAAATGTCCCCTTTATAATTTCCTATTTTCCTTGATTCGGCTCCACGGCCACGTAATCTTTTATACGGTTTTGTTCGGCTGGCACGAAAAGAAAAAAAAGAGTAAGATAATAGCTGGTCGATTGTATTACGCATAGCCGTAAGCTCTGCAGATGCGTGATGCGCTAAACGTGACGCGGTACGACGTTTTGCAGATAAACGCGTACAACAGGATGTTTTCGGACGTCGTTTCCAGAGAAAGTCGATACACGGGCTGATAAAATGTCGAAACTATGAATATATGTCGCAGTCCCTCAAAGGGCTCGTCCGCTTTTGTATAGGGTTTTCGAAAAGTTTCTGTGGTCAGGTTGCAGTGAGCCTGCGCACCGATAAACGCGCAATGCGACACGCGATAGAGTAGGATAGGCAGACTTGTAATCTTGTTAGAAAGAGACGGGAAGAGGGATGGAAGGGCGCACAGCGGCGTTCACAATTAACAGTAAGGAAGGGGATTTAATGGATGTCACGGCAAAGAATGTTAATTTTATACCTCGTGTTTGTCAATGTATGTCTTACGATTAGTCGATGTTCATTTTGCTTAAAATAAAGGGTGTAAACCTCGTTTTCATTAAATTCGGAGAACCATTCTAGGTATTTATACCGTATGCTTGAGTATTTTTAAATTTTTAAGTTAAATAAAGCCCAGATTTTTGCGTCTAATTTTTTGTTTTGTTCATATTTATCAAATATTTACCATGTAATTGCGGAAAGGAAGGAAATGTTCGTAATTGAATTAAAATTGATTTAAAGTCTGTCTGAAAATATTGTATTTCTACGAATATCGCGAGTTCATATACTATTTAACGTTTTATATAAATCGTGTGTAATTTCCAAGGTAAATATATAACATTAGAGCACAAGTTTGAATTTCAGTGATGTAAGGAATATACATACACAATGGTACGTGTGACACTTAAACATCAACATCATTTTATATTGTGTGTACTTCGAAAAGTGTTTAAAGAATATACCGTGTATTATTATCGTTAGTTTAGCCAAGACCATTGGTCGACGTTTATTTTTTTACGTTCCATTTCACAGTCAAGTTATAATAGTATGGGGATGGTTTTAGAAGTTATTCGAATTCTGTATTGCGTCATGTTTTCGCTATCGGGTTCCAGTGCAAATATATGTGTCAGTTAAAGCCAGAGTGGTGTAAGTTTCATTTTTCAATAAATTTAATTAATGTCTGCATTGTATTTCTAGTTTCAACTAGATCTTATGAAAACTGTAAATTACGACTCTTAGGCTTAAACCACCTTGTTTTTCTAAAATTACTGAACGTAACTAAAAAAAGTGTTTCATTTCAAGAAATATTTCTAAATTACATCAGACTTATTTAAAAGACATTACTTGAGAGGACAAAAAATACAAATATACCGTGAAATTATTAATAAATGTTTGAGAAAAATTTAATTATAAAAAGTATATTATTCATTAAAAGGTTAAGACAAGAGAGTTCCATTTAAATATTACCTACACCAGTTGTTTACAAAATTTGATAAGATTTTTTTCGGTACGTAAGTGGATAAAAGATTAAAGTCGGAAAATTTTTAACCGAGAGTTTTCTTTACCCTTGATAAAACTGTACGTTGTATAAATAATATCAATGCATAGTTTGCTAATAATATGTGTGAAACTGTTGTATGCAAATGACTTCCAGTAAAGGATACTGTTTACAATGTAGGGTTTGGAAACTTCGTTTTATTTAAATTATTACTGTAAAGCAATTTAAATTTCCAAATCTAATTAATTTCACCTAAGCTCGTGTCGAAAAATGATTAAAAGTTGCATAAATTTAAAAATAGAAAATTCAATACAATTTTTTCCGCGTGACTATTTATGAACCGCAAAGTATTTATATTATATTATAATTGTAATTTTTTACTGTGTAGAATTTCGTTTTCAAAGAAAATGTTTATCACATTGTGGATGCTATGTAGATTTCGTATCTCTTTAATTTATGTGAAATATGTAACGTGTTTTAATGGTTTTGCGTTTTAACGTTAATGCGTTTAATATTTATTCATTTGTAAAGCTGTTTATGGGTTCAAGACGCTCGTACCGGTAATACCTCGAAGTCATAGTTGGCGCCATTTATAGATTAGAGGGCGTATTGTAAAACCAGAGCGCGCTACCCCCTACGCAATTTGTTTTCTTTGCATCCCCAGGCAACCGTTGTCGAAAGTACTCGGAATGCCGATTTCGGGAATTTCTAAAGACAAAAATTCTCAAAACACGTTTTTATTCTGCTTACACCCATAATCATATCTATAAAGGCAGCGTTCCAGCTTCTTAGTTTGTAAAAATTTCAATGATATGCCAAGAATTTATTTCAACAAGAGTTTTGAAATATTGTTGTCATTCAGGTGTAATAAAAATATTTATAAAAATCAAGTCCACAAAATTTTAAATGCTAACCTTTAAGAAATATTTATTACAGTACGCCACTTTAAGAAATATAATTATATAGTTGTAAAAAAAATATCGTAAAATTTTCAACGCTGTTAACTAGAAATTAACTGCATCTCTCAAGTTTGATCATGTTCAGTTAGAAATTGTAAGAGATATGAAAATTTAACAACTTTAAGCGTCCGCCGTTTTAATACCAGCAAAAGTGGCACATTTAAAGTGTTGTATTACTTCCCTCCAAAGTGAATTTAATATTCCTAATACTTTGATTATTCCCTAATAAAAGGAATATAGAGTGTAAATAATAAAAATCTTTTTAAAAATCTGAGAAGTTAACTTATGAAAAGCAATAAGTCACAAACAGTCAAAAATGAGTTACATTATTATGTTGTTCTAAAATGTTTTGAACCGAGTAGCAACAACAACCATACTAATTATAATGAAACAATTTTTTTATTTTATCCGTCCATTAATTTAAATATGTTATAATTCAATTAACGGTAATTCATGTTTTATTATGGTTTAAAAATTGCCAAGTTCCCAAATTGAATTATTATTTATACATTCTATTATATATTTATAGTGTCAGTAGGGGTCATTATTATATATTACATTTTGTATTGGTGGATTGAATACCTGGAAACAGTTCTTGCATTACAAACAATCTGTTTTGTCTGTTTGCAAGTTTTATTTACAATAATGTTTAACACTAAAATAGATGAAATTTCTTGTAGAGTCGTGTTTTCTCATACTTCGAAACACTTTTTTTCGAAACTAATTACCGGATTCGAATGAAACTTTACAGCTCGTTCAAAAAGTTACACCCCACTAGTTCTTAACTGGTGCTCCGCGATTTTTTTTGTAAGTGTTCTGCGAAATTGTGAAGGCCGATTGTCTTTTAAATGATTTTTATAATATAGATGTATCATAAAACAAACAATCTGGCTTGGTATCCTAAATAGAGGAACTACTTTTGGTGTTCCGCAAATTTTTTATATAATCAAAAGTGTTTCCCGACTTTAATAAGGTTAAGAACCATTGCATTAGACATTATAATGAGACCAATGGGTTATAAGAAAAAATTGAAAATTAACAGAATTATTCAATAATGTACATGAATATATGTATAACTCCATGTCCCTTTGAAAAATATCTGAGAACCAAAATACATTAACCTTATAAGTATTATAATAGCATCATAACTTTATAGTTTTACCTATAAATAAGTTATATACATGAAACACATTTTTAGACAAATCAATGAAAGAAGTACAAATTCAATGTGGTCAACGTAGGAACCATCCGGTTCTCTTGAGTTCTTTTTATATCTGGTATTGTCATTGAGTGCAAGATATACTTATATGACACCAAAATTTATTAAAATATCCTAATAAATATCTAACGTCAGTAAAAAGTGATTAAAAATTACTTGATGAACAAACCATATTTAGTCTACAACCTGCATGGCAATATCTGCACACATTGATTCGTATAAAACTTTCTGGATTCGTAAAGTAATCTAGGATATAAAATCAACATATTCAAGGGGGTGCACACTGCCTTTGAGGACAAATAAGCAATTCCATATTTCCCATGTATAACGCTAAAACTGTAAAAAATAGCTAAACAATTTTAAACAGAAGGTAAATAGCATTCACAGATATACAATGTACAAAAAATGCCTAGGCTAAAAGCCAATGGCATTAAATCCAACATTTCATGTCAAATAAATAATTGTTAATTAGTTTGCTTTTTTTATCTGATACAACTTAGATTTGAAATATTGCTTTTTACTCTCAGTAACCGAAAATATTTAACATTAGTTGCAATCAATTGTTTTAAATGGCCTTTGCGTTTTTTTTTGGAACATCCTGATCTAATTTATACATATGCAATTTTAATCGTTTTACTGATCACACGCAAAGTATTTAATACCACCAAACATACCCTGCATAATTAACACTTAAGCTGACTTTTAGCATAAATTTTATTATTATGATCGCTTCTAAGAAGAATTTAGAATCATCTTAAGACCAATGATGAATATTAATATTATCAACAGATCTCATTATGTTTTCGTTAGATATTAATGCCCTATTTATTCTTGTGAATATTTTTGATTTCGGCCGATATTCTTAAAAACAAACTGATTTTTCGTCCCAGAATTGTATCTTTATTAGAACTTATTACAGCAATTTTCATTACCTATTTGTACAGATATATTCTTTTGATCAGTTTAATTATTTATACAGTAATGCAACAGTATTAAGATAAGCAGGTACTATTCCCATGAGGGCAAAGGAATGCCAGTGTTGCAAAATACATTGCGATTGCCTTAAAAATCGTTTGAAACGATTGTGATATTATAAATCATTCGAAAGTTATTGGTATTGAAAGAATCGGTAGTATTGGGTTTGTGGTTTCCACTTCCAATGCTGTAGCCATACAGTCACTGGCTGCCTCCACTTCACCTAGGGATTCCAACACTTTTCCCAAATTATACCTACAATATTAAAAGAAATTGATTATTATTTTGTCATTTCTATATTTTGTAATTCTGCAAACATTTTCCCACGTTTGTTTGTATGACTTTATACATTTTAACTGGAATTCTTGTCTTAAAAAAGTTTTTAAGTGATTCAACAGCTCTGAGCATATGTACATAAAAATAACGATTTAGAAACATGTTTTGTGCAACATAAATAATATTTGATACCAAGTTTGATGAGAATTGGGATCAAGTTTTGCAGCATCTCTCAATGTTTTCTCTGCCAATCTTTGACTTCCCAAATAGTGATAAATAAGACCCTAAGATAATAGAAATAGAATTATACAATAACATATTTATTATCAATATGTGGATAACGAATCCATTAGTTAAAACTATTTTATCTTGTAAAAGATAACAATTATTACCAAATGCTGTAAACTCTTTATGTGCGATGGATTTATTGAAACAGCATTTTGATAGCATTGTTTTGCTTCTAAATACTCCAATTTATATTCGTGCAGAAGTCCACGCTGCAATAAATAAACAAATATTGCCATAAACGAAATAAAAATGTCATAAGACTTTCTTGTTTTTAAAATAATATCTCAGTACTAAACAACAATACAACAGAGTAGATTTTAAGTAAATTTACCGTATACATAATGTGATGACTTAATGGAAAAATATTGGTAGCCTCCTGCAAGGATAGAACAGCACCATTCGGTTGATCCAAAATCAGGTAAACTTCGGTAAGTAGCAACCAAACTTGTAATTGTAACAGCCACGCTCTTTGTGGTCCTGGCTTTGGTGTAAACGAGCTAAGTGAGGATGCGACTTCAGAAAGGGCTTGTTCAACCCTCGAAGCCGCTAATGATTGTGCATGAAGAGAACCTATGTGAAATATTATCAGTTTTATACAAAGCAATCATTTCGAAAATTCACGTGGTTAACACGATTCGCTGAATGCATACTAGAATCCTTATCCGACATTTCTGAAGTGTATAACTGAAAGACGCTTCTAGTTTCACTGCGTCTTTCGCTGTGTTGCTCATTACAATTAGCGTTTGTTTGATCTTCATATAAGTTTTTCCAAAGCAAGAGCATATGTCTAATGGTAAACAACGCTTGTTCACCGCCAAGACTACGTAATTCAAGATGGGCCTTTACATAAAGAAAATTTAAGTTATCCGGGTATTCTTCTAATACACTGTTGATTAAATGCAATGCCTCTGAATATTGTTTATGCGCTGATAATAATAACGCCAATAAATGCAGCGACGGAATGTGTTCTGCCCGAAGACTCAATGCAATTTTGACGTGGACTATAGCATCATTAATTTGTCTATTAACAGCATATTCGTGGGCTAAATAATATTCAGCCAAATGATCGTTTGGATCACATTGTTGTGCCCTGTAATAAAAATTGTATTTAATATATAATACTTTGCAATACTCAATTCACTTATGATTTAAAACACGTACTTTTGAAAACATTCTAAAGCAGTTTTAGTATGATAAGCTTTATCAAGTTTGACTATCGTATTTGCAGAAAGTATACTATGCCCAATTCCAATATAAAGATGACATCTAGATTGCATTCCTTGCGAATTTGTCGATTCTCGCTGTAATGCTTTTTGACTCCACTCAATTCCTTCCCTTATCTGTTTTTAATTAAAACATTTCATTGGTCAATATGTTAAATCCATTGTTAATGGTTTCTGTTAGCTAATTAAATAAGTATTACCATATTCAGCTGCTCGTAACACAATCTTGCAGCTAAAATACACGGCATTACTTTCTGTGGCGACAATCTCGCTACCACTTTTAAAACTCTATATGCATGCATGTATCTGCCCATACTGATTAACGAAAGCGCACACTGTGTCCATATATGTGCTTCTTCGTGAGAGAACTTCATTGCCCTCTCAAAAGACTGTTATGAAAAAAAAATAAAATTAATAACAGTTTATGCATTATACCTTTGGAATAAATTTTGCTTATAAAATAGAACAAGGTAACGACAATAAAATGTTATTATTCTAAGAAAATAAAAGTTTGAATGTAATTTGTAAACTCTGATAATGTAAGAAATTGCATTTAAAATAAATTATAGAAGAGGATAAATGATTACCTCATATAAGAGCTCAACTTGACTCCATCTTACAACAACGACTGTCAAAAGATCATACACTGCAGTAGCATTCTCAAAGGCATGTATTCTCGCATCTTTAAATTCTGGTGATTGACTAAGCACAGCATCCCGTACTGCCATAGCTTCACTTATTAAAAGCAACAAAATTGTTTCCTCGTACTCATTTCTTGGCACAAACATATTAGGGCCTAAATACTTCTTTGGTTTCCAAGGCGAATCTGAAGAACCACTAGTTGTGTAATGGTTCGTCCTTCTGTTACTTATGAGAGCTAAGAAGAACAGTTGTAGCAAGTGTCACAAATGTGCATTTATTGTAACTTATCTGTATGTAAATCTTAGTACAATAATAATGCGATATTCATGATTATTTGAACTGAATATCCCAGTTCGAAACAGATGAATCGAAAAGAATAAAATGAAATAAATAAACATTAAACAATAGATAAGACATTCATGTATAGTTATTATACCCGTATGAATTGATCAACTATGCATAAATGCATATATGTAAATGCTTCAAAATAATTATATTTAATATATAATAATATTTAATAAATAAATTTTTAATCCAACATCATGTAATTTCTTCATGGATTTTGTATAAATATGTTTTGTTAATTATAAAATTACCTGTCGTATCGCCTGGCCCTTCTGGAGCTTTGTATTCGGCACCGCATATTCCACGTACTAATACTTCCGCCAATTGCCTTGTCAAAGTAACCCGGAGACTTTGAGTTGTACTAGATTCCACAGCAGATAAGATTTCTCTAAAAAGAATGAAATTCTATTTTTTAAATAAGGTTTTCATGTCCCGAACAATTTCAAACACAATTTAACTACTTTGACAAACAAAATTTTAAACAAGTAAATTGAAACTGTTAAAAAATATAATTTTCTTATTACAATACATTTTTTGTATATTTCTGTCATTAATAAAGCAATATTTACCTACCTGTATCGATTGATAGCAGCTTGAATGTTCCCTGTTTGAATATACAGTATAGGTGCCCTTTGGAGAGCAGTTTCCAGAATTGGACCAATATGTTTTGTAGAACAAAACGATGATTGAGAAGAATATGTTCCTATATTAATTAGGTAGAGAACATATTAACTAAACAGGAGAAGTTTCAAATAAAATATTATACTAATAAATCTAACAGTGAAGAAATACAATTAGTTATATTTGATTAAACTCAAATCCTTAAGCTATATTATCATGCTTCACTGAAATCAAACAATTGTATGAGCCAAAAATGATACTATTGCTCTCAAGTGTAATACGTTTTTCACAACTCGAATATTGTTTGACAGTTATTATAAAACTATATATTTAACTTAAAAACATCTAATTGAAAATAAATATATGAAACATGTTTATTACCTGTATTGTTACTATTTACAGTTGAGGTACCATTTTGTTGTTGCATTGCAAGCTTCTCTTGTTCTTGCAAATATACCAATGTTAGATCCCCAGCAATTTCGTAACATTTGATGATTTGTTCCTGCCATTCTGTTATTTTATACTTGGATTTTGAGTTTGGTGGTAGTCGTTCCTGGCATAAACCTACCATGAGTGAAGTACGAAATTAATATGATGAATTACTAATATGCTATTCTAGATATAATTGAAAAGGGATAGACAGTTAAGTTGTTTCCAGATACTGATTAAATAAGTATACCTTAAATAAGTATACCTATCAGAATGTCTATTTCAATTCAATAAGAATTAAAAATTGATATAAACTTTACAAATTTACAAATATAGTCAAAACATTTTGCAGTAATTCAGTTATTGTTAACAGTATTAACATCAGTTTGTACTAATTAATATAAGTACTAATCTTATACACTGAGAAAGTATATAGCATAGTACACACAAATAGACTTTCATAATTATATATATGATACTATAACGTAATATAAAACATTATAACCATAATGCCTAAAAGTAAATATAAAAGTAACATAGTATCATACTGAATATGTACATAATAAATTTGGAGCATTCAAATGAAATAGAGTGAATACTTTTATATAACTGTAATTTAAGTCATTACAATTTCGATAAACGGTATAAAACAGAAATACGAAATAATCGTCGAACAGAAAGTATCAATATATTTCTGAGAAATGATGTACAATGATATGTAATAAATCAATAATAAACAAAATTTCTAAGTTTTTTGTAAATTTACATAATTTTCACAGTTGTATCACGTTATTAAAATCGGAGAGAGGTATTATCAAAAATGTACTTCTTAAATATCTCTGGGGTAACAAGTAATTAATACAATTTTGTAGACAGTATCAAATTTTGATTGCATACAAAAACTTTTTTTATATGAAGAAATCTTTAAAATTAGAAATATGTATTATTATATTAAAGCATTATACATATATTATATAATATTATATTTAAACCAATCTATATATTTCAAATACATCTAACGCTGTAAGATAGAAATTACAACAAATCATATACATAATACCGAGCTGAATTAACAACAATATATGTAAACCACTGTGAATTATTAGAAATCATTCAAAGCTCAAGTTGATCGAGTGTTAATTTGAAATATTCAGATGCAGATGGGTTGCATAATGATAAAGCATACAATTATGAAACATTCGTTATCTAGTTGGGGTGAAATATACTTAATAAATGGACCAAACTATATTCATATCTTGCAAATAAAATAAAACAAAATGAAGCATAAAAGCAATACAAACCTTTTATTGCATATAACTCAGCTATAATGCGTAGTCTTCGTCTGGACAAATGTTTCTCTGTGTTTAAAGTAAACAATCTGTCTTTCTCTAAATTATATATTTGCTATGATACTAAAGAAGTAGCAAACGCTTTCAAAAATCATTGTATTGAATAAATACCGATTTTTGCATATTGTATTAGGGACTACCTTGGACCAGTGTATAAGGAGACTAATATTTAGTACAGACTGCTAATAACAAACAATATGCAGTTCTTCATTCTTGTTAGAACATCTACATTAAGTGCAATATTATTAAATTTGTCATGACATAATTAATTAAAATTATATGCTTAATAGAAAATGTTTGTTAAGTGGAATACATAGAACATCAAATTACTGTAAATATAATACATTCTCTTTTTAAAATTGCAAGCTGTTACATGTGATGTGAGAAAGAATGGAGCACTAGTATAAACTACAGATTAACGAAAAAGTTTGGTAGTGTTCAATGCGAACCTTTAATTGCATATGATTCTGCAATAATACGTAGACTACGACATGGTAATTGCTTTTCTGTCAATGTGTGTAATTCTGCTTGATGATAGTGATTCAGAGCCTCCTCATACATTCCCATTGCATAATGCAATTTTCCCAATAATAGATGTGCGTCTAGCACAACTAGGGCCTGAAACATTACTATAATTAATTCTAGTATTTGCTAACAATATACTATAAAATATATTTAATGTGACACAGCAAATACAAAGTTTTCTTATTATAATAGAAAAATAAAATTTGCAGAAATATTGAATGCGCATTCCAAATTGACCCTATGCCAGTGCATTGGGATGAATACAAAAAATAGGACTCGCACAATCTGTACTAGAATGTTTGTTCGTCCCTTAATTTTTATATCCTTTGATGAACCTAGTCCAAATTCTGCATAGCTAGTTTCTAAGAGCATGCAAACAATATAAGGGACAATGAAACCTAGACATCCCACCCTCTTGTTTTGATTTCATCCTCTTGCAGCTTTCAAGAATGTCTGTCTATATTTTCACTAATAAATCCAAAATCCATTATTTGAACTAAATGTCATTTTGCATGTTTATTTTCCTACGATAAGAAACCAAATGTGGGCTGCCTTAAACGGGAGTAACCATATCCGTTCTTTTTGACAGTTCATGAACTATATAAATTACAATTTATATACCACTATGAATGGTTTTCGAAGTGTTATTCTTGTATTTTCATATTTCCATAAATGCTGATTTTTGTTAATATTAGAAACCCAGACAATATTAGGTACTTTAAAGTAGTATTTTATAAATGTAGCACACAAGTTTTATATGAATAATATAATATTCAATAATGTGTACCTAATGAAAATAATAATCTTATGAGATCATGTCAAAGTCAAAATAATTAATTAAAGGTTATAGCCACCTGTTTATCTTTTTCATTTGCTGCAAGCAGCAAATATCTTCTAGTTTCTGCCAGTCCATTTCTAGCTTTTCCAATATTTGCATCTATAGGTGGTGTTTGTTCTAAGAAATTCTCTAATCTTCCTTCGCCACATAAAAAGTTTGCCAAACATTCTAGAAAGGAATCAATATTGTACTCAATAAAATATTAATGCCTAAAAGTTTTAAGATGATATTAATGCTCTTATTAATACAACTAAACTATGTTATAAAACAAACAGAAGGTTATTAAATGTTCATTTGTAGACGAGTTCATTATATCAATTATACAAAGTTGGAAATGCATTGGAAATGCAGAAAAACCAATAATTCCACTGACTAACACTGTATGGTTTTAGCTTTTTGACATTCTATTATGCAGCGTACAAATAGTTCAAATTCTTTTTTATGTAATTATAATAAATTCTACGGCAAAGATGGTTCCGCACTCCAACACTTAAAAATATTGTAATAAAGTCACATCATTTTATAACATATTATAAAAAATGTTATTATCCCGCTACAAAATTGTAGATTCTTTAAGATTATACACTTTCATATTCAATCCACAGTGAAGCGTCAAGTTTGAACTACTCATTACATTATATATTTTGGAGTAATTATATCTGATGACTTTCATCATAGCCTGATCTTTTCATAAATAGGTTACAAAATTTGCAGAATGAAGTTGGAGTTCCGGAACATTTTGTCGGTAAATTTACTTGAATGTCAATTACTAAAACAAACAGATGTTTGAAATTGTTTGACTTTTAGCAATAAAAGAAGATATCATTCACCATTGTTAGGGTACTGTGCTTTCAGATGATCTGCCAATTCTATGACCTTTTTCCAATTTCCCTCCTCACGGTTCCTATCGATCTCTGATTCAATCCGAAGGGTGTGTCCTTTTTTACTTGTCATTCTTGTTCACTTGGGAAAAAGAATTAGACAAGTTGTTCAATTCTCACGTGATATTTACCGAGATGTAAGGCAACGCATCGATCATCGGTAATGTTACGAATGCGGTCACGATTGGACATAAAACTATACGCAACGTATACAACCCTCCGACTCGGGCATGCTCGGCACGGCACTATCGGGCACGTGCTTCTGCCGGACTATTTTGAACCGTCACTCATGTCACCGATTCCACAGAACATAGATACGATTCATCGTCAAACTGGTTCGAAAACTAGCAGGCTTGCGCAGTATGTCAACGCTGAGGATTCAATTGAATCAAATCTGTGTACTGACAAATGTATTTAACATTTATATTAAAATAGTCACTGGCATATTGCACTATTGTATTAAATTAATTAATTATGACTTGACTGTCCTTTCTCTAATCATTTAAACGTAAATCGTTAACGGCTCATTTTACGGTCGATATGTAATAGACTTTCGAAGCTGCAGATGTGCACTGCCTAAGGTAAATATCTTTAGCTAGTTAACAATAAGTAAGAACTTGCTTAAAATGGACTGTAAATTAATATAGTTTCTGGTCATTTTTTTAACTTATTTTAGTTTCTCATAATAAATCAGAATTGTGAGTTTCGCGAGCTAAAATTGATCCACCTTTTTTTATATCAATAACATATTCAATAAACCTCCGTAAATAAATAATTTTCAGATGGTTTTAGTTGAGACCGAATTTTACTAAATATATATTAAATTAAAAATACTCAATTGACGATATAAAAAATGTTATAACTGTTGGTATTTATAGATTTTTAATTGATACCCTTCATGTTTCCATATTCTCAATTCTTTCATTATGAAGTGAAATTAAATTATATTTTCTCTACTGACAAAAATTGAAGAGACTAACACACTTTGAGATTGAATAATGTTACTCACTTTCGAGTATAAAGAAAATCACTGTATCAAGAGGCAAGGTCTTGTCTTGAGCCAAGTACAAGAGGTCCAGCTTGGGAAACACCTTAACTCTTTACAAGAAAGATTAGATTAGGGTTTTTGGGATATTTAAGTGGCATTAAAACCAGAAATTATCCATTTTTACTTTGTAATGTTATATACATTTCTCCATCAATCTTCAATATCAAATACATATGTTACATTTTTCTATAAAAATCAAGAATGTTTTGAATTCAATTTTCTTACTGCTAATGTAAGAATTTCATTTATCTTTATTCATTTCAATGAATTTTCTGTATCGTTTCTTCCATTTTTCCTTTACATCTGTTATATTGTGCTGAAATTAATGAATTTTCAAATGTTTATGTAACATTTGTCACTTGTATTATTGTTGTTTATTTTAAAAAGTGTTTGTTATACCAGTAAACAGGCGCAAAAAGATGTTACCTGTAATATGTGTACCCCACGTTGAGTCAACACAATTAGTTCTTTCATTCCATCATTAGTTATATCCATGTAACATATGGAATGCACAGGTGCATCAAATAATTTTCTATTGGATAATTCCCATGTATCGTTAACCAATGAAAATATTAAAATTTCTTGACCATAAGTTCCCAATAATATTTCGTTTTTACCATCCATATTAATATCAGCGATACAAGAAGACAGAATGCAATCAGATGTCTCATTGAAATTTAATGTCAAATCCTCCTCCATTCCATTATTTAAAACATCCCTAATTAATCAAAAAACTTGTTTTCCATAGTTCATCTAAGCATTATCATAATAAAATGTACTGTCGATTTATTAACTTCAGAATGGGCAAACTTACGTGAAAAGAACTGCATTACTAGTATTTACAATAAGGATATTTAACTTCATTTCTTCATTTTCTGAAGAATGTGATACAGCTAAAATAAGTACAAAAATTAAGATATAAACTACCGTTGTATGTAAGTAAATAATTCAGAGAACAATTGGTCCTATTGACAATAGTGCACAGAATCAGGATTTTATTTACCATTGGATTTAATGAAAACAGGTTTTGCTATTGTGCGTTTTTGTGGAAATACGCATATACTTGATATCGGTTTATCATATCTTAGTGTCCAACTTTTATAAACTTTTAATTCTGAAACATTGACAATAGCAACTTTGACTAATCCACATTCGCATCCAATTGCGGTCAATCTCCTGAAGAAATTTACTTGTCATATATTCTTCTATTTTTAACATAAATTGTGCCATTAAATATTACAACGTTTAAAACATTACCAATGGTAATTATTGTAATAATAAATATTTATCCATAAGCAAATTGCTTGTATATCTTGCAATTCAGGAAAATATTTTTCAATTGGTGATTCACTATATCCATGACTTAGCTTATCTTCTCTAATCATATGAATTTTGTAATCACTACCTGACAGTAGCCAAATTACCTAAAATATTTTAATTATTAGAAAATATTAGGAAGTATTTAAACAATAAACTATTTTAATTAATGTATTACACAAAATTGAAAAAATACCTCGTTACAAGAATTTTGCTGAGGAAGTATAGTGTGATATAAGTGATATGGGGTATACGATAACTCTACCATAAGACAATTTTGTGCAATAGCTTCTACCGAGCTACTTTCATCGCCTTCTCCATCTGTAACTCCTTCTGTGTATATATTTAGATACCTCTCTATAGACGTATCTGTACTTGCTTTCATTATTGTTATTCCTATCACAAAACCATCACCAGTGTCAGACTTATTATACGCATCGATAGATATAATTTCTGCGCCATCTAAGAAGTGAAAATAAATTTTAATCTAATATGAAATTATTATATTTTGTAATTATATATTAATATTTAAATTTACAAACTGGGAATGTATGTAAAAAGCAATTCCTTAACTAACGGCCTCAAATGTTTTTTGGGCATCTGATGATATTCACAGGAATATATTCTTCTTTTTAAAGAAGCTACCAGGATTTTATTGAAACCATTGACAGAACATAATTTTGTCATTGAGTATATATTCCCTTGCGATGCTAATGGGAACCAGTGTGCATCCGTCAGATTGCTCATGATTTTCTTGATAAAAAAGAAAACAGAATTATCTCAGGGAAATAACTAAATTCTTATATATTACATAGTTAGATTAAGTTGAAAAGTGCATTTTGAAATGAAATTTAAAAGCAAGTTAAGTATTTACACTTTATTATATTTCAAACATTCGATATTTTGCAGTTTACAGAATATATTTCCTTTCAGTTTAAAAATTGAATATAAACTGTAGGTTAGAAATATAAAATTTATTTCATAAATATAATTTATATTATAAAGTTATATATTAAATAACACTTAAACATTGGATTATAAACGGCCAAATAAATCGAGTGATCAAACATATAAACACAATGTACAAGAACAATAACGTATTAATTATTATGTATCTGTTGAGGTACGTAAACGTTAACTTTTCGAAAAAAAAGAATCAAGATTACCGTAATTTTTCTTAAACATTCGTATACACTTTTAAATATGCTGACAATAACAAAGAGTTATCTTCATAACCTTTCGTAACGATTTCATTACTTACAAAACTTCGCGGAATAATGAATAACTGACAAATTGAATGAGTTAATCACGAAAATAAATTCTTATACTTTACGTCGGAAATTATTCATTAAAATGTGGTCATAAAGTTTTTCAATGGAAATCAATGCAAATGCAATCGAATACAACTGAAACTGTGAACAGCTGATGGTTTAACACAGCGAATGGACTAGGATCTACCGAAGCATTGTCAGGCGCAGGCGTGACATTTTAAAACAAGTAAAAATATTTACACTGTGCTATACACAATTTGCATCATGGGTATTGAATGTCCAATATTTTAGTTAAAAAATTACTTTACATTATTCCTATGAAAAATTAATATTTTTAACTTCATAACAGTTATAGTAACTAAAGTTTTAGATTTTTAGAGTATCTTGTTACATTTAAATAACAAAGTACTGATCCATTGATTATGCCTATACTTAGAATAACCATTACCACTTCCCACGTTTTTCTGTTACCTATACTATACTATATAGTACATAGTAATCTGCAGATAATTTTAAAATGATTAAAAATAAAGCATCATAACGAGTATGTATTATGAGCAGTACTATATTTCCAAATATTTCGTTGTTTCTTGTATTCGTACGTGACGCGATCAGATTTTTCCGAGGAACACGCATTCTCTACATTTTATTTCATATTTATTTTAACGAATCTCTACTATACTAGTATATTATTCCAAAGTTCCAGTTATACTACATTGAAAGTGGTTTACTGTTCTCAGAACTAATAGACATTTATTTTGAATACAAAATTTTCTCGGTGCTGCGGAAGCGTGTGTAGATCACGGCTGTGTGCCTAATGAGCACTTAAAAACCGTTTTTGCCAATGATATATAACAAACGCGTGCAAAGTAAAAAGACTGTGGGGATTACCTGTACAAGAAACGAAATCTATTCGCTCTTTAGAAACTTTTGATAACTATGTGACTGTCTTCCGAATATTTGAAATGATTTTCATTATGTTACGAGTAATTTATTTTGTCGTATCCTCTTAACAAACAGAACTCAATCGTAGTTTATGTATGTACAGTTAGTTATGTAAAGTTAATTAAAAACTGTAAAGTTCTGGAGACGTTCGTTCATTTTACAAGTAACAATATGTCAGTTAGGTAATAGCAGCAGAATCAGCACGTATTAATTAAAGTTATGCTGTGCGAATCCTCGATAAAATGAAGAGGACTTATTATGAAGTGGAATTATTTCCATGTATGACATAATTTCAAACTCAGTTCACATATTAACAGTGGCTGTTACAGTAAATTTGATAACAAACAGATAAGATGATTTGTATGTAACGTATATATTTATTATTGCTTTTTTAATTGTATACAATAATGTAATTTTCGTGTAATGTTTTGGCGAATATCTGGATAACATGAAATGACAAATAGTTTACGTTAAAAAATTATTCAAAAATGTTTCGAACGAGATACCATTAAACATAATAAATAGTATATAAGATCTGCTTATTTAATCTATTCTGCAAAGTAAGTATTTCTAGATATAAACCACAATTTTTGAATAACACAAATGAATTTCAACTTATTAACGTAAGGACATATGTATATTTTTACGAATAAGAAATACAAATCTATGTACAATATTAAACCGTAAGTTGTTGCCGGTATAGCAAAGTAGAAATAAGTACAGCAAACACATTGCTTCTTACCGGTACCCGATGACTTGGTTATCGTTTTTCTTGTTAATAAGTATACACCCGTTCGTTGAGTAATGGCTCCGCAGAAATTAATATAGCGCTGTCCACGTCACTCATGACATTTTCCTTTGCGATATGCTCGCGGAAATCCAATATTGAGATTAATCGCGTGCGATCGAGCAGGTCGACCTAAATACCGCGACGTCATTCGGATTAGAATAGAGGTGAGTGTATGTCATACGGCAGTGTTACCCATGCAACGGTTCAGTCGTATTTCATTGATGTTTTCTTGAATCTGATAACACTGTTTTCTACCTCGATTGAAATAAATCAAAGTATTGTTTTCTTGAATATTGATGAACTTTCAGAGTATAACACTTTGTTTCACCGTACAATTATCGAGGAGTGCTAAATGCAATAAATTATTCAATATATTCAACTTGTATACTGCTGTGATATTATTACTATACAGAATATAGAAGGAATTAGGAATAGATTTCGCATATTAAATATTTAGTATACGAATTAGACTGTTAGGTGTGGGCGGATGAAGGGGGGGGGGGATTGTCTTTGAAATTTCACAATACTACATATATTTGTAATATATGTACAGTATTGCTAATTTTACTTTACTGTTATCATTATACCAATTTAGTTTTATTGGTTCCTATAAACAATAACACAACTGGAATAATAAAACAAAATGTTTATTGCTCTACTGAAACGCATGACTTTATCAAATAGCGTCAAATATTCATAATATTTTTTAAATATACACTTTTTATTATAAAAGTATTACGTAGCCTATATTTATTTCTTAAGCGTTACCATTGTTTAATATGCAAATACATTTTTCATAACTGGTTTTAACTTCAAAATTGAAGATTAAAAATGCCAATTGAGCAATAAAACACTCATTTTTAATTATTAAGCAACGTAAATAGTTCTACACAAACAAGATAGAACATGTTTCTTGAATGAAATAAACTTTCATCCCTTATTCAATAAATTTACGGTTGTCTACATCGGGGACGTAAAAAGAAACAAGCATTTCCCCCCGTCCCTCCTCGTAATTCACACCCTGTATATATCCGTTTTAAAATTCAATAAATTTACCTAAAATTATAAATCAGAATTTATAAATAGTTCTGTTGATAAACATCAGATCAAACGAAACAGATCTTAAAAGGATTAGAAAAATGGTTTACAGATATGAAAAGTTGAAAAATACTTTGTTACAGGGTTCATGCATACGAAAAACGATTATTAAACTCGAATTTTATGAAACTTGTGTATGTACATACATATACAAATATACATACATACATACATACATATGTATACATATATATGTATATATCTACATATATACATATATATACATACATGTTTTTGCTTCTTTTATTAAACACAGAATCACAGAGCAAATTGGACATGTCAAAGGGGCGGGAGATTTTACATAGTCTAGCTGATTCTATCGGCACAGCACACGGAACTCACCTCCATTTTTGTTCTTTTCTGTTATACGTCTCGTTATACTATACAAAATATTTCGCCGTTGAAAAATCAGCCGTAATTTTAGTAAAAAATGTACGAAGTCGTGGGGGTGAGCCCGGCGTAGGCCTTGTACGGCCCGCTCGGTATTCGCAGAGAAGATTTTACTTTTATTAGTGGAAGTAATTAAGTTTTATTTACAAATCAAGGCATTATCGTTAATTATGTTTACATACATGCTCGCATCTCTCTCACTCTATATATTCGTCTTTCTCTTTGCTCCTCATTGTTCCAGTGCCCGATGATATTTTACCGTGAATCTGAATAATTCCTTCCACTTTGTAACGATTTTTTTACAATATATAATAATGACACAGTAATTATAATCATTCACAGTACAACGGACTGATTACTGGAACTTGAGTTTTCGTAATTTTCTTTCCTCCTATTAAATTGGTTGCATATAAACACTTTGACTTCACCTGTGTGACCGTCGCTCGGCGTACGGTTTACTATATTATTTTACTACACACATACACACATCTCCATACATTCACACGCTTCTTTTTAAAAGTACGTCCTTTACAATTTCACTCGGTTCGTTACGCAGCAAGGCTATTCGAGATAACGATTTTGCGCAGAGAAAAGTGTTAGCGACATCTAATTATTGGCTTCGTAAAATTATTATCTCTTGATCACATCTCGATCAACTGAATTCATTAAAGACTGACCATATTATTAATAACAATAGTCAGTTAAAAATCATATACCGATATTCGTAAAATACAAATATATTCTTAGACTAAGTTTTACTTTTGCGTATTCAAAAAATTTCATTTGTTTACCTTTAACAGATGACGTATTCATATTTAATGCACCGCGGGTATTTGCAAAGAACAGTACAACTTAATATAAATTTTGTTCAATGGGTGCAAAAATAATTATAACCTAATCATGTACATACTTAATACACATCAAACCCCATGTCTTCAAATCGTGGGTAATTTCTTTAAAGACAATTTCGCTTAATAATTTGTACATACACAAAGAAACCGGTTATCGAGAAGTTGTATATACATTACATATATATATATGTATGTATGTATGTACACATATTCATACATCGAAGAAATATTTTCCTATCCATGCGTAAACTTTGATGCTCCGTTAGAACCACTGCGTCTCTCTAATATAACTTATACAATAAGGTATTTTAATAATTTTCGTTACATTTTTATGCTAACACTTTTCTCGATGCCCATTCACAGTATCCTGTCGTATTGTATTTCACCCGCAACAAGCGAGTATCCTCAGAGTTATCCTATAGCGCGTTACAATCATATTATAACATCGGTAAATAGTAAAAAAAAAATATGTAGAAAGGTTGAAGCTCGATGAAAGAAACGCACGTATATATTTATAACATCAACACTTCTTAAATTTCCAACAGTTTGTACTCGACGCAAGCAGTTCACTTGGATTGTTCAGGATGTTAATTACGGAAGCACGTTACGCTTGGACGTACATATATGCATAATTACATATGATTTCGAATCCGTAAAAACTGGATGTAACAACGCTGTTATCTCACACGTCCGCCTGACTTTTCAATCAAAAAGCAGGCATTAGCAGTATTTCCCATATTTGGCTTATCATGCACTAAGGGTGACGACTGTTCAGCTGATTAAAAAAAAGGAAATAATTCTCAGACTTCACTACATTATTTTGTACACCGAATAAAAAAATTATAAGCTATGTATTAAAATTGTGGTTGTTTTTAAAGTGCGAATGAATTTTATAAAACCTGTTCGCGAATAAAAAACCAACATACAAATTCGATTCCGAAGAAAAAATGTTAATACATGTATCGTTACTTATACGTATTTCCGAAAAAGGTGCACCATTTTCACGGAGTCGTTTCGATGGGCATTATACAATTAAAGTAACATTTGTGTTCGTAAATATATTATAAATTTTGTAGTGCAGAATAATATTCTTCGTTACGTTTAAATTCATTAACGACTTGGTGTTCCGTACAATGTACTGGTTTTTGAAACGTGTTGTTTACTGAATATCAATATCTTTGAAATAATAGTTCATCGATTTTGTAGGAACCTAAGTAATTTCTATAACTTCTAGATTAGTTGTTGCAACTTGTTGAAGTTTTCTGGGGTAAATCAAATATATTCGGAAATTTAAATACTGCGAAGTATACTGACAAAGTACGTGTAATAAGTACAAATATTTCAGAACATGTTGACATTTGCCAAACATACATAATAGATATAAATACAGACATTCGTATAACGGAAAACTTTCAAGGTATGAAGGTAGAAGAATTGTCAAATTTTGGGTAGAAAAGTGTAATATACGTACACAACTTTGACAAATATCAATTTCTCTTTTCCATGTCTTTAAACTTGTAGGTATTAAACCTATTTAAACTCTAAAATATAATTCTTGTTGCAGGAGCTACAAAACTATAATAGATTCAAATTTATTTCCATTTAACTTGTAAGATGCAAGTAAAATGGTTAAATCCATATGTTTCGTTTATTGGATCACTGGTGGCATTTGTATATCTTTGTAAAAGCAATTTTATCTTGGCATGGACTTGTACAGGGTGGAGCAGAGGAAACGCATGTTTTTCACTATTGAATGACTGGGACACGGTTTGATAAAAATAATAAAAACAAGCATTAAGTGATAGATTTTTTAATGCAGTTTTGAAATATACGTACTTTAATTAGGTTCGAAAAATAATGTCTTGGAGATGACGTCCTTCCTCTTGGAGAAGAAGTCGCATACCGACAAATCGGGTGAGCGAGGGGGTCAGTGAAGCAGGCCCTTCTTTTTGTGGGGAAATTTAAAATCAAGAGTCTACATGAACAAGCCTCGCACAATCGATGACCTGAAGAATTCCATTCGTCAGGAAATTGAAGCCGTGCCGAATGAAATGTTGGAAAGAGCCGTGCGTAACTTTCAGGAGAGGTTCCAAATTTGTATCCAGCAAGAAGGACGTCATCTCCAAGACATTATTTTTCGAACCTAATTAAAGTATGTATATTTCAAAACTGCATTAAAAAATCTATCACTTAATGCTTGTTTTTAGTATTTTTATCAAACCGTGTCCCAGTCATTCAATAGTGAAAAACATGCGCGTCCTCTGCTCCACCCTGTATAAACGACAGTCACGCAGTATCTGGCAAAAATCTTATCGAAACGAGAAATTGGGAGCTGTTTAATATTATGCAATATATGTAATACTTGTTGTTAGACAATATACTTCTCTTTGTATACTCAAGCCCTTTCCTAGTCTGAAATGAAACTGAATTATACTTATAACATACATAAGTATTCTACCTTTACTGTAATTATGAATAGCAAAAACTATGGATACAACATAGAGAAATAATACAAAAAAAACTTAATAGTAATCAAGCAAAATTACAAAATAATTTTACGTTCCCTTCAGTAATGTTTACTGTAATTTAAAGCAAATTTGATGGTACAATCAAATTTGGTATATATGTATATGTATACCAAACGATATTCTTTTTTCGAATTCAAGTTCGACATTAAAATATATCGGATTTCGAGGGGAAACTAATTTAATAATGATAAAATATTTTAAAACTTTATTGTGTTACTTTAATGTTCTCGTCAGTAATTCTCGTGTACGTGAACACGAACGACAGATGCTAAGACCTCGAACTTTAAACTATAATCCGATTAGCTGTATTTGATGTTTCATTATGTAAAAGATACCTCGGGAATATGTTAATATTATAATCACATAAACGACAATAGGTGTAAGTGACTTACACTGACCAAATTTGCCTGTAACTATAGCGAAATCATACGTATTTTATCAAAATTAAATATCCTCACAAATAAAATTCGTCTGATTGGAATATCCTTAATGCAGCAAAATGCATACAATTATTAGTATTATTTGAAACTAAAGTGACAATAACAATGATGTTCGTAAAACAATAAATTTAATACAGTATCAATTAATAATAATGATTGTTGGGGGAATAACAATAATAACAAAATAAAAAGCGCGAGTAACGACGGTTTGGTCGCATGTGAAAGTATACCGCAATCTGTACATTTGTTATACACAAGTATCAAGCATCCGAAATTGATAGCTAGTCGTTAGCAAATACACGTATACGTGTAAAGATACAGTAAGGCTTATCTAACCTCGTAGGTATATACCTAAATAAGTCTAATTCATTAATGATATTATTACGATTGTTGATTAAACATAACATTTTATTATTCATACAACCGTATGGAGGGAGAGAATGATATGCATTGGCCCAATTTTAAAATGTATACAACTTCATTCGGATTCATACAATTCCCATTGCATTATTTCATCAATATTTGAAATAACGTTAAAACACCATCAATAGATGGAAACACAGTATCATTAATTTCATCATATTGCATCTTTTCACATTATGTTAAAATTTAATTTTGATATTATTCTGTTTAATATCGCAAGGCCTATTAACTGGTAATACTACTTTAACATAAACGAATAAAAAGAAAGTCAGAAAATAAAAATACATCTATAATATTTTTATGTGTAAAGAAAACTCTTGATTTGCCAAAGTCAAACATATGTTTTGAATGAACTCGTGTATATTCCATATCACAATTTTAGTTAGTTTTACAAATGCAATAATTTCTGTCATTATTTGGCATTATCAGCCTCATAAAACTTTGTATAAAAGCGAAATATTATCATTGTTTGGTAGTTATCATAACATTTCATACATTGTGTTAGTAAAACAAATGCAAATTTGTAGTAATTGACCCAAATATACAAAAGGAGAAATAGAATGCCCCATCAAACGACTCAAAATGATCCAGGATTTTCTTCTCTTCATATCACTTGACACTAAACTCTGATTTTTTTTTAAGCACAAACTTTTTCTCTTTTACGATTAACTCTTGAGGTACTCTGTACGGATTAAAGTTATATGTAAGCACAAATTTATGCACTTACCCATTGTAAAATATCTGTCACTTTTCACATTCACTGTTATCATTGCCATCTGCTCTTTTTCTTTTGAGTACACCAAGCACGGAAACACGCACATCAGCTCATTATGTAACTGATAAATTTACATCTGAAGTCAATACCATTTTGGTTTAATTGGAAGAATTATTCAATATTACTGAGTGAGCTATTTTGTATTAATTTTTTTCACATAATTGTATGATGGGATCTGTACATAAAGTTTGCCATATTTAACATACTGTGTACAGTTTGCAGCATACTGAATTGCTGCTTATCAAGGAGAATTCAAGGCAATAGTAAAGCAGTTGCGATTAACGTTGCATTGCATTCAAACAATCAAATGATATATAAGATGTGAAATTTTCATTTCCTTCAATGATTGCTCAGTAGGTATACATATGCCCTACATTTGAAATTTAGTGGGCCATACCTGCTTGTCCTCCTTAGGGTACATTGAGCGATGACAATACTGGCTATTTTGCCAGAATTTAGGTGGGGCTAGGAAGCACCAAGTGAGCCAGATCCTGGGCTAGGGCTATTTTGTACCGTTGTAGGTATTTGATTGTAAGGATGATTACTGTTGCATAAGACCGTATAAATATTCTCCACATTACTTAATTTCTCAAAAAATGGAATTAAGTCTAGCAACTCTGAATCTGTCATATCATCAAACCACGATGCTACTGGCACCTGAAATTAATGCCATTTCATTAATAAATATTTTGTTTCAAATCTAAATACATAGACTATCCTAAACTATTTCCAAATCCGGTCAATTGTAATTACAAATCCTGTGTAGATTGTAGTTATGGGAAGTCATTAGCTCCATTCTTAACAAGATAACAACAACCATAAATGTTACTTTATTTCTCTGAAGGAAAATATTTGGAAACTTGACTAATTGGTCTGTAGTAAGGACATATATCATCATTTGTCAGAAAGTTGTAGCAGGTTCTACTATAGAGCAATATGGAAATAGTTCTGGAATTGCCAGATTAATGTTGTACATTTAATTATGAATCATGCTTTACCGCATTATCTGGATGGAAAATGTAGCTGGCAGGACTATTATCTACGATAATAATTTGTTGCAAATCCCGACCCAGTTTATTTAAATCTTTAACATAATTTCCTCTGTGGAAAACACATGATTCTCTGAATAGTCTTGCTCTGAAAACTCCCCATCTATCAAGCAGATCTGCTACTGGATCAGCATACTGTAAAACAAATATTTCTGACGTAATAAAAGAAATGTTCTTTGCAAGTATGACATTATTAGTACCAAATATTTATCAAGGACATGTACCTTTGCCAAACTTGCTGTGAACAATACACATTCGTAGAGTTCACCCATTCTCTGTAAGAACTCATCCACATAAGGCCTCTTTAAAACATACACTTGATGTACCGTCCCATCAATCTCTACAGGAACAACAAAATCAGCATTGTTGATTGGTTTGAAAGAACTATGCACTAGCGTCTCGTCCAAATCAATCACCATGCACTTTTTGTGCATATCCTGATGCCTGACAGGTGGAAGAAGGAACCGTAGTGGTGGAGTGGCATGTCCATCGATGTCTAGAGGACTTGCATTTGAACTCTTAGAACTACTTCCACGTCCTCTGCCAAGACAGCAGAGCAGAGAGCGCAGAAGTCCACGCCCTCTTGGCTTTTTGCCACTAGTTGGACCACTGTTGGCCACTTCATTTTCTCGTGGTAACTGGACTACATTGAAAACAAATAAATGTCACTTTATACATACATGAATAAAGTGCAAAACATTGTTAACTATATATATATCCATAAAAAATGAAAACTTGAAAAAAAAACAATGTCTGATGTTTTCATTATTACCAAGTACAGACAAAAAAATTAATATTAAAATATTGTTTTCATCCATAAATATGATAAGAATAAACCACATGAAAATTGCATTAAGACATGTGAATAAGTATTTTTTACGTTAAATTTACGAAATAGAAAGGAACTATTTACGTTTGAATTTTTATATTGTTTAAATCGTTCAGGAGTACCAGTGTAATATGAGCAAGACAAGGCAAGAAAATTAAATTAAAAATATGGAAAAATACGGTACGACAGATGAAATAAGGTGTACATAGAGCTTAGATGGAAGGACATTTCGACGAGGCACAGTAAGATAAGCGAATAGGTGGTAGCGAAGCCAGGTTAGACAAGGAAAGTTGAGGTCAGATACGACAGGCAAGCCACGGAGAGGTGAGGCGAGGTGAGACGAGGAAAGAGGAGTTGAAGGGAAACGAATCGCGACGGGACGAGACGGGACGGGCTGGGACGAAGCAAGGTGAGGCATGTCGGGACGAGGAATGGCGAGATGAAGCGAGATCGGATAAGAACAAAGGTGAGAGGAGTTGGGACGTCAGAGGTGGAACATAAAGTGAACGTCGGAGAGGAGGAAGGAGAGAAGAGGTGAAGTTAGGCGAGGTAAGGTGAGGAGAGGTGCGGTGCAGTCCCGTAACAGGTGCAGATTCCATTCAGCATCTGGAAGAAAAATGTAAGGAAAACCGTACGGCAGTAAACCGTATTTGTGGCAAACACCTACCTTTCTCGTTATTAAACTGTCCTAGTTCGTCATCCCGCGACACTTGGGTGATAATGGACGATGCGTCCATTTAAACATTTGTTGGGAGTCCCTGCGTGCCCGATCGTGAATCCGTTAATGCGCGCGCGCGGGGATATACACATACACAACACACGCGCGCGCAATGCCTGAGAATGAGAGAGCGTATACGTGCGTTCGCACGCACATGTACTACTCTCACTCACTCACTCACTCAATCACGACGTACGAAATTTCTCCCTCCAAACGTGGTTGCGACCACCGTCGTCGTTGTCACCACCACCACCTCCTTCACCGCCTTCGCCGCCGCCGCCGCCGCCACTACTGTCACCACCGTTGCTGCTGCTATTGCCGTCTCCACCACTTCCAAGATCACCACGATTTGGTGATCGGAGAAACATAGGCGCGGGCGCGAGCACGGGCACGCTCACGCACACGCACCCACTCACTGTGCCCGTCACCACAGACTCTATTTTTCTCAAACTCGCTGTTTGATTTTACAAACGGAATTACGTCAATCTTCGGCTTTCTTTGATTAAGCTTTGTTAGATAGCATGTGGCACTATGTTAAAACAGTTGCCTGTTCGTTTCAATTCTAGCACAAGGGGAGAAAGTAAAGCTTTCTTTGTCGTCTTCATTCCAAGAGAATACTTTCGTATACGTACGATAGATCCGTGCATACACGTTTTCGTTCACCCGCCACACCTATGTCGTTGCGCAGTTCATTACAATTCTATCCGTGTCGCTCGCGTTGTACTCTCTAAGCATATCTTGTTTCGATTCACGATGAGATTCTTCGATAGACTTTTCAACATCAATCCTACAATTCTGTATTTAACACTACTGTTTCAACCAGTCGATACACGGTCGCTGTTGCTGACATTGGAACTACTTCGTAACGACCAGTAATGCCACTGGTTTTAGAAATGTCTCACGATTGATGCACCACTGAGTAGTTTGCACGCATGTTCGTCGATGTAAATTTATCACAAAATACACGCTCTAATTCTACGTATTGTTTGTTAATGAAAAAACTGCAGAAATCTACGCGATACATTTGCTATTGCAGTCTTTCGATGGCTCGGACTCTTGCACTCCATTTGGACTCCATACGACTTTCGCGTCCCCCTGCGATCTTCCGAGAAACTGAGTGCGACCGTTGCGTAGTATTCGAACTGATTCGAACTCAAAAATTAGGACCATAAAAGCAGAACGCGACGCGCATAGCTTTCGCTCTATTCCTTTTGCGGTGTGGATAGAGTTTATCGGCAGTGATCGAAACTGTATACGGAGACATTTACTTTAAATTTAAAAACTTTGTCTTAATTAAAAGAAAAAAATATCATTCGATCGCTGTTGCAATCGTACACCGTAAAGCGGGAAGCAAATTTTGTGATTAATATTTACATATTTTATTATTTGTTATTGAAATAAATAACCAATATAATTATAACACTTCAAACGCTCTTCAATGATGTACCTTAAATGATATAGGAAAAAAGTACATCTGCATTCGTTCTATTTTGTATTTTATTTATGAACGATGTTTACGTCACATAATATACGCATTTATTCTGGAAATTATATACTTTCATTTTAATTAATATTTTTAATTTATATATAATGCTAAATATATCATTTAAAAAGTTAAAACGCATAGCGAATCTCGTAACATCGACTTTTATATACATATGAATGGATTCTATTAAACACCGACATAATTACATATGTTAAGTTTAAACTTTTCAACAAACTGAATAATGATGCTGCATATTTCTCAATGCATGCATCTGACTTACATAATCATCTAGGATTACTAGTGGTACATAAATTCTGTCCATGTTTTATTTACATGCATGTTATGCCTACAAAATGGAAGACCAGGGTAATTCATGCCTAGTTAAGGTGTTTTGGTTTAAATAAAATGTAATCATTTTATTTTCTCTTTACGACTTTTTTGTTATATATCACAAATGTATAGAATATTGACATAGAGAATCCATTCTTAGATCGAATTCATTTCATACTATCTATTAATATTTCTTCTTATTAAAATCTATCCTACTGCGTTGCTGCCAGTTTATCATACATTCCATTCACACAACTTTTACAGCTTTTATTCGTATGTTAATACTTAAACGAAATCAGATTATAAATTTACGGATATGGATTTTTTAAAAGTTTTTAGTTAATAGAAAAACGTATAAAAAGGCAAATACTTCTGTCTTGTGCAGCTTGGTATTTTGCAAAGAGATTATATGTGAAATCATTTTTTTCAAGACTTGACACATATCTAATGATCCTTTCTTTGACTATATTGATCGTAGATGTTTGTCAAGGACGGACTATTTCCACTGTAGTTTATCACTTGTTTTTCATTATCATTGTTCGTCGTGTCACTCTTCCACAGAATAAACCAATTATGAAAATAATACCGATCATTGTTAACGCTACAATCATGAAATAACGTCTAGCAGGAGAACGATTCACCGTCGAATACAGTTCCTCGATTGTATTTGGCGCAATTAACTGTAAAATAATCAACACAATTATACTTAACTATTAGGAAAAGTAGTTATTCGTATAAAAATTGTATTTCAACAATTTGTTACGGTTTCACTCATATAAAAATCAAATAATTAATCTCATATATACCTTGGCAGCATTTTTAAACATTTCAATCCGTGTAGTTAACATTTTATAACAATCAGGTTGTAAAGATTTATTAGTGTCACCTAATATATTCTGCAAACACATGATATCTGTAAAAAATAATATACCAACCGGTATTAATATTTATTTCACACAGTTACAGAATAATATTGGAGGATATATTTTAAGTATAAAAAATATCAATTTTAAAAATATTTAACGTACGTCTTCCTGCTCCCTGAGGTACATCACTGCAGTATTTACTAACATCAACAGCACATGCTTTTTGTAATAACGGATCTACATTGATATCCGCTCTACTTTGCTCTATTAAATCAGCAATTTCTAACCGACATTCTTCTTTCATGTCTCTATTACCAGCATTAAACTCCATTTTCAGACATTCTTCTACTGCTCCAGGGTCATTTTCATCTGCTCTGCATATTGTCTTGATCTAGTGTGTATAAAATGTATCAATTTACAGAGCGTACCGTAACATGTATCCGAAACTTGAAGAGATTATTGTACACCTCAAAAACAAGAAAAAAAAAGAAATAGCAACGAAATATTCTCTCCTTTCTTAAGCATACTCTTTGTCCTCTAACATTGCAAGCAAAAATTGTTGCGTGTATTGAAATCAAAGGGAGGAAATTTAAAATTTTACTTTTATATGTATTTCTGTTTCATTCCTTCAACACGAACCAATTTTTCATAATTCCTTGTATTATCCCCCAAAATAGTAAGCAATTTTGGCACTTCATGCAGTAGGTTCACATCATCCGTCAGATAATTTTCATCTACATATAAATTTAAAGGACAACATATTTGAGGGTGATAGCGGAGGTAGATATTGGATAATCAGTCTGTCTGCTTTTATTATGTGTAGCGTGGAGAGTAAAAAGACTTTAACATTAAAAATGATATATCTTGTGAATAATACCTCGTGTGCACACATCGTAGCTAGTAATGGATTGAGATGGTAATTCAATGCAGCTTCCCTGAGAATATTCGTCATCTGATGTTCACATTTTATTGCCAATTTTGATTCTCGAAATTTAATTTTTAAACATCTTATAACCTTTCCTTCAAGTTCTTTATCAGTGGGTTCATGTATTAGCACCTAGATTTAAAAATTTCATGTGAACCTATATCGATAAATGTTACATTGTGCTATATTTGTTTTCTTTTAAACTTTACCTCCTTACAATGCCTATTGATGTCATAAGAACAGGCTGTTTGTAGTGCAGTATTAAATCTATAATCTGTATTTTGTTCAATCATCCTTCGGATAACGATGTTTTTGCATTTATCATCAAACGTCGGTTCATCTTTGTAACCTTTTAAACAGTCTAATGTTTGCCAACGTTGTACATCATGACAAAATTGTCTGACCATAGCGCGACAAGTGTTTAATAGTGCATAATCACTTGAACTATCTTGGAACTCTTGTTTTCTAACTTTAAAGAGTTGTTTGTGACAAGCATCAGATAGCTTCGATTTATGTGCTGCCAAACATTCAAGTACCTAAAACAATAATTATTTTTCAATACGTATATTAATTGATGTTTGATTTGTTCAAGAAATAATAGTATTACAGTCAAATATAGAAAAGATATTTGGGAAAGTGTCAAATTAAGGAATGCATTATATTTTTGTACTTTTATGGTATCACTGATTGTTTAATTTCTTAGTGTTGAAATTTCTAATTCGTAACAATTATTTTCAAGTAAAAAATAATGTACGGAAGACAATGTGCAATCTCGAACATAGTTGAATTGCGGGATAATTTTAGTACAATTTTTCATAGATTTTGTAAAACTTTGACTGAACAGTTTCATATGTATATGACCGTTATTTAATTTTACTTTCTTAAATAAAATAGTTTGAGTAATAGACGTGAACCATTATTTTGTAATTATTAATTTTTCAATTTCATCATCCAAGAAAATTTAATATCGATTAAATAATTCGTTTTGCAATATTTAAAACTGACAAAATCAAAAGTACGATTATTACCTGTGAATTTCCTGGTTCAACATTGAAGCAATATTGTTTTATGTCAGCCGAGCACTGAGATTGCAAAATTGGATCAAATTGAATGTTTTCTCTTTGTTGATACAATTGAGCTCTCAATTGTTGTCTACACTCTTTTGGTATATGATGTTGCGATTCTTTCATTATGTCCTCTTGTACAATTGTGCTGAGACATTCTATTACTTCTGCTTTAGTCTTAGATCTAAAATAACGTATATACATTAATTTACATCTATACATATATATGAATTTTTTATCCTATGAATATTTGTAAACTTCAATAATATAGTACAAATATTTATTCAAAATAAGTGAATGTATTTACTTTGGACACCATCTCTTGACATATGTTCTGCAGGCCTCTTTAAATTTGTATGTAAAATGATAATTTTTTAATGATATTAATTGGAAGTGCTCTACTGCTGCCTTACATTTGTAATCAGATCGTGCATCAAGTTCATTTTTGTGCTCTATTAGACATTCCATCATATCACCTTCATCTTTACCATACTTCAACACCTCCTGTTTCATAAATGTTTATATGATATGGCATGTATATAAAATAAATCTATAGAATATACATTTTGTTTCGAATACAATTAATATGGGACTTTTTCAAAAAAGGATGTAACGTTATATAAACTTATATATACCTCACAATGCCGTTCCATAATGTGTTGACATGCAGTAGAAATTATGGGATTCAACTCAACACGTTCAGCTTGTTCTTCCGTAAAATTGCCAACTGCTAATTTGCAGTTTTTGCCTAAGCTGTAAAGAAATAAGACAAATTAAATTTAAAAAAAATAAGATAATAGATGCCAGGTATTTAATGAAGTATATATGGCTGGCTACCTATCCAAATTATCTTGAAGGCACAATATTTCTTCTCCTTTTGCTGTTTTATCATAGCAAAACGATGCTAACTCGTTTAGACATAGTTCTTCGATTTCAGGTTGCAAATCAACATTAACAGCCCTTTGCCTCATAATACGCCTAATTTCCTCAAGACAATCAGTTCTCAACTGCCGCAAGAAAAGTAGAAAAATTATTTCGTTACATACAATGGTAATTCAAATTCTGATAAAAATGGAATTGTATTATGTCATACTGTTATATTCTTTTGTGGGTGATATGCATGTCGATATAAACATGGCAAAACAAGAGGTCCACGTTCTGGGTCCATTTGCTTTCCATCACTAGCCCATGCATTTCTCGCATGGCACAATCTTGTTCCATCGAATTTACAGGCTCTATACAGTTGAGGATCCAATTTGTAATCCCGGGCTATGAAGTATTGAATTTGGACTAATGCTGTTTCACAGGCTTCTGTCATTCTGCCTGTACCAAGTTGCTCCATTAGGCAAGATATTACCCTGGCATCCCCACCGTGAACCTAAATATAATGAGAGTGCTACATATTATACAACATCACACATAAGCATTTCAAGGTATATTTAAATTTCATTAGATTTAGAAGTATGATTCTTACGTCTCTACAAGCTAAATTAACAACTGGTTGACACTGTTCTCTTAGAACAGGATCGATTCTCCAATCTTCTCCAGCATCAGTTTCGGTAATTAGTTCTTCTAACTACAATTAAATATCAATTATATAAGATTATAGAAAATGTTTAGAGTATGCATATTATGTTAAATTATAATTAATTACCGCTCTTTGGCACCGGCTTGATACTCTTGACTTTCTTTTTCTAGTTCTCGCATGTTCCATTAAACAGTGGATAGTTGCACCACCAACTTCAAGACTGTTACAGAACATTGTAATGTCATTCGCACATCCATCTACCACCTCAGGTGATAGTCTATAATCTTCCATTAAAAGCTTTCTATGATCAAATATTTCTGCCTGACAATTTCCATCAATTTTACTGCCATTTTTTACTGCAGATTCTAAACAAAGTAGAATTTGGGCAAGTCTTATGTCTTTATCTTCAGAAACGGATCTTCTGCAATGATTAATTTTGATGTCTTCTTTACACGCTTTGACAAGACCTTTACTGACTCTATAATCAGATGCGATAAGTTTTCCTCTCCTCGTAAGTTGTTCTTGACACGTAGCTGACATAGACCTGTCTGTTTTATGTTGCATTAAACATTTATATACTTGACCACTGCCTGGTCTGATTTGTGAACAAAATTTTATATGATCTTGGGCACATGCCATATACAATTGTCGATCTAACTTAATATTTTCAGCTTGTATCTCAGATACATGAAGTATATGCCGTTTACATTGAACTTCAAGATCCTCAATGTGTTCTTGTAAACAAGCCAATATCTGCCCTTGAGATATATCTCTGTATGGTTGTATTTTGTCACATTTGAATTTTGTAATATCATTTTCACAATCTGAAGAAAACGGCGCAATGATTCTGAAATCGCTGAATGCTATCCACTCCAATCTCTGAATGTATGCTATACATTGTGGATTTTTCACTTTTTCTCTCTTATCAATTAGACAAGATAGATATTCACCATGTTTTTTTCCAGTAGCAGAGCAGTCTAACGACTCTAACTCTTTACCACAAGTTTTTTTGGCTAATCTTTCTATATTAAAATTATTGGTAATGTTTGATATGTAATACCAAATGGATTGGCGGCATTTATCGTCAATACCAGACACTTCAGCTGGCTGTAATATCAAAAAAGATTAATAGAAACAAATTCATTCTAAAATATTTATTTTAATATTTTTCTTATTTCCTTTGAATATATTATTTTTTCAGTAATGAATGATCGATAGTTGTACCTTAAATGTTTGAATGCATTCCAAAAGCATCAATTCGTCATTATTTTTATCTATGTCAGCACATAAACGATTGAGATTTTGTCGGCATTTAATACTCATAGATCGCAACAAGCTATCGTCTGGCATACGATCTATTAAACTAGCTCTCTTAACCCTAACGGAACTGTCAATAGAATTGCTGAATACCCAGCTAATTCTTGGTACGACATCACCGTTATTTGTCGACGCATCATTCAAATAAGTTCTTGATAAATGAGCACAATTTAGCACCGATAAATGAACAAGTATTAAAAACAAAATGCTGTATAAATTTTTCATATAATCCATCCTCACAATGTACAACCGTCTCTTTCAGTTAAAACTGAATTCTTATTAGATACATTACGATGTAATCGGGTCCTCACGTAACGTTTTGTCTTTTTATTAATTTTTTTTTTCCGTTTCGCCGCGTAACGTAACGTCACAGACGAGAGTGTAATTGAGTAGTATTGTGTACTATTGAAACTGTTTAGTAAAATCTGGTACAATCCGATACAACCGAAGTTTACGCGAAGAAGTTGTCGAAGTACACTCGATGTGCAGAAATATACATGCGATTTTCAAGCACACGATATTGCAAGGCGAATACGTAAATGATAGATATTCATTGGACGATGAATAAAGTACTAATATTTGGTGGTCTACGTACAAATGTATATATTGAACAATATCAATATTATAATGGAAGTTTATTTATCACTGGTAACAAAGTATTTCAGTGTATTAAGTAACTAAGACGTAGGAAAAGTCATTTTTTCTATGTTGTTATAAAAAAATGTAAAGTATGCATTTTGTGAATACGCAATTCATAATATGTTAAAATTTGAAATGAGATATATATATGTTGCAACAAATAGTTATAAAATAGGCGAGTGTTGGTTAGACTATAGGATACAGAAGATCGACTTGGCGATATTTGTCATACACACAGCAGCATTTATATCGCAGTGAAAATGCCCCTTGTTGAACGAGTACAGTAGTAATCAGGTAATGTTGGTAAGCTTGGATAATTGGTTATGTATTTCTGTCCCGTCGTCTGCATTAAAGGACAAGTGACAGCTCGAGCTATATTGTTGACATTCGTATGAAAATTACACTACCGCGTCGCACTTACGAAAAAGTAATTTTAGAATCAACTGAGTAAACTTTAAACGGATAATTATTATGACATACAGATTGTAGTCCGAAGAGTTTTGTGAATTGAGTACATATTGAAAATATTCAAGATTATGCGATAATTGGTGTCCGAGAAAGTATAGCAACGTCGGCCGAATAGATTTTATCGTAAACTTAGATCGTCGAAGATTTAGTTCGCGATTGCAACTGAGTAGTGTCTATGAACCACCCGATTGTTCCATATTGATCAGTATACCTTAGTAGTTGCAAAAATGATTGCTCACTGGAACACTCTGTTCAAGCACCGTCGTAAACAGTGCTCTCGGCAGTGAACGATAAAGTGCGTGTGTAAAAGTGAATCAATGTGTGTGGTATTACGTGCAATAGCTACAGTGTCACATTCTAACGAAGAACACTAATTTCCGTGACAAATTAATATTTCTTGGGTTTTTATAATGATCGTGCTTTAATCGAATGCTTAACGGAGAAAGTAAGCGTTAGTTTTCACTTACGGTAAATTGTCATTCATGTTCGACTGTTCATTTTTAGATGTAATTCAATATTTTTTGATAACTGCATTATTTTAAATGATTCTCATACGTTAGGGCAATGCATTCAAGGAAATGTCACACAACATTGATATTTTGGAGAAGCTTTGCCATTGATGTAAATATTCTAAATTACGGACATTACGTCGAGTGATTCAATGTATGCATACATAATTAGCCCTATAGTACTTTGCAGTTTACTAAAGTATTCATAGTATAAAATAAATACAGAATTATATAATTACTTAAGAATGGTATCGCTCCGAATGTCGATATCGTGACATCTGTTTGTAATCACCTTTCGTATCAAATGTCGCACAGCAGCACTAGTAAAAAGGAGCATAGATTTACAAACATTTTCTTCTGTATTACCAGTAACGTATATAATGTTTGAAAAATTAGCGTTTCAAAAGGGTCGGGAAACGAATCATGTGAACGCCTTTTTGGATTCCATCTGAAAATCAATTGTCGCCCGTGTTAACCATCCTTGACATTTTTGCTTCTATTTATAGCGTCGCCCTTACAGGTGTCAATATTAATCGTGCGAAATTGTACTCGTCGACAGAACGAACGAAATTTCTTTCATCGATTAGCGTCCCCAATGAAGGTCCGTCGTCTCGACGGTCAGTCGGTCTCCAAAGATTGACGGCTGCGGAAGAATCGATTGTTCCTATAAGTGTAGAGACAATAGAGCCGTCGCGATTGATTTTAATCAGTGAAATCCTGTGTAACGTTTCCACATTGCAACGAGAAGAGGTTTCGGCATGATCTGCAGCGGCAGAAACGGTTTGTTAAAAATATCGGGCGGGGAGGAGGAGGCATGGAAGCTGAAGCTGGTCGGCAGTCTCATCATCAGGGGCTGCAGCTCACCCTGTCATCCCCGGGAATCCCCGGACTGGACGTCGTGAGAGCTTTGCATCAGGTTCGATCAACAAATGCAATCGATGCACAACTATTTTTATTTTTAAAATTCGAGACTATATTCCTTTTCCTTCTTGTTTTTGTGTCCATAATACAATGTATGTATACATACACCTTACTGCTCTTTGCACATGCTAACATTTTTGTATTGTTTATTTCTTTTATTATAACTTTATTTGAAACGTTACAGTACCTACATGTTGTAACTATTTACTCGTAATTTACAAGAAATTGAGGTAATAACAGCGTACTATGTAACATTGTTGTGCCTGTGAAACATTTATTTGAATTCGGGTTTTGTCTTGTTTCGAATAATAATCGTTTAATTGTTTAAGCAATGTTAAACTTGGAAGATGATTCTTGAAAGGCAGTACAGTTTGAATGTGTAATATGATAATCAAATTGAATGAAATAGAATGTTTATTCTATTGTAAAGCATGCAAAGGCGAAATATTATTTAAAAAAATACATTTCTACGTACAACAAAAACATATTCATATGATAGTTGAATTTAATACTTGTGGAAGACAATTCCTAAAGAATTCAGACAGATCTTAGTTGATTTTACCTATTTCAGATAATTAGCATAAAATGAAAATTACATACATTTTCTCAAATGTCTACACTTCATAATGAAAGTTATTGTAAAGGGTTTCAAATTTTGTTTGTCTTAAAACATTTATTGTGATCGAAATGAAAAAACCGGTATTTTTTTATTATCATTTTTATCCTTATATCGTTATACAATCTCTTTTAACCTTGTTCTTGCTATTATTTAACGCCGAGTCAGTTTCACAGATGGGCAAGTTGTTAATTAAAATACTTACAAAAAACATTTCTCTGATTTTAAATTGAGAATGCACTTTTAATGCAGGAGAGCAGGGTGGAGAGATATTTCTCTGACGCGCGCAGTACGCTTATAGCAAGGGGTATATAATTCGAATCAAATTATCTCCTTCCATCAAACCAACCAATTCCTGCCATCTCTGAATATAAATTATCTTATCTCAAAATCTTCATCGTGTCCCACAGTTATTGGTAAAAGTTTTATTGGAGTGATAGAAGTGTAATCCGTTCGAACTTAATGATCCTGTGTAACTTTTGATTGTCAGTAGTGTTACAGAGAAATAATTGTACTTATTCTCTAATATAAATGTTAATATAAGTCCTTGTTTTCACGATTGAGGTATGTACATTAGGGTGGTCGTTAAAAATTAAATCTTTTGCGACGCCCCCCAAAAAGCTTCCTTATGATGCAAAAACACTGGGGAAATTTTTTTTTTAAATTAAAAACAACACGTGCCTCAAGACGATTTAAGTTAATTTTTGGTATAATCATGTTTTTGGGAATTTTTATGAGAATACGATTTTTTTCGAAATATAAACAATTATAGAACCCAAATGAATAAAAAAAACTTTAGTTAATTAAAATAACAATAAACAAAAATTTAAATTCAAAAATTTTCCCAGTTGATTTGATCTATTAAATAAAAAAATGAAAGATATTCAAATTGATATTTTTATTTTAAAACTAAATTAGTACAAACGTAATTTTAATATCTAGATTTCTTCACTCCAAGGTTTAACTAATGTTTTTTATTGATTTGGGTTCTATAATTCTTTATATTTCGAATAAAATCATATTCTCATAAAAATTCCAAAAAACATGATTATACCAAAAATTAACTTATATCGTCTTGAGGCACGTGTTGTTTGTAATTAAAAAAAAATTCCCCAGTGTTTTTGCATAATAAGGAAGCTTTTTGGGGGGGTCGCAAAAGATTTAATTTTTAACGACCACCCTAATGTATGTACATACATACGTCAATAAAGCACGATATGTACGTGATTGTACATACATTTCATTGTCTTCAAATTACATCAATATATGTTCTGCACTCGATGCAAATCAATAGCGCAGATGGATAGAGAGATAATTTGTGTATAATTGAAATAAGGAGCCACCGATTAACTAATCTCATGTTAATTCTTTATAAGCATTTTGTTTTACATAATCAAATCTTAGAATCAAATATCAATTTACTTTTCGATCATTGGAATTCATTGCTTTCGTTAACGAGCTAATATTGAGCAACTAGTTCTGCTTTGAGTAAGAATGCAATCTTTTTAAGTAACAAAATTGCATGTACTTATTTGGTAGTTATATAGAACGAACAAGCTATTTTATTTTGTTTTATTTTACTAATAGGCACACTACATATTATATATATTAGTTCATACAGAAAGAGTTTCAGATGAAACTTTCTTTTAACTTGATCGAAATTCTATGTGAATCTATAAGTAATGAAAACAATCCTACATAATATGTAACTTGTCGGTTAAAAGTATGATGAGAGTAAATTTATATATAATTTGAAAAAGAATACTGAAGTGCACATATTATTATTATTATTAGTCTTATTGATCTGCATTTAGCATTACATACTGCATTTCTTCGTTATGTCTCTGAAGGTTTTCCGGATAGTCGAAGGATTAAGTTACCATAAAATATGTATATAATTATGATATAAATAGTAGTAGAATAACGAAAGGACACTCATTCTTTATACTTTAAAATTCTGATGAAAATCAAGTGATAAAAATATAATCTTTATATACAAAAATTGTTCCTAGTGACAAATTTTATTGTCCAGTTGATACAGTTCTCAGAACAGCTATTGCATTCGGAATGTGTGCATTCTAGAATACTACATAAATATGTTTTGCAATAAGGAAACAGTGCTGCTTTAGAAACCCGTACTCATGTTTTGTTTTGTATAATAGAACCAAAACAATATGTTTGATATGAAGCAATACAGTCTGAACTGTGGCATGAAAAACAAATTATTTGACCGTATTCTTTGGAGAAATAATATATTTTGTGTATTGTATACATATTATATACCATAAAACTGTCCGAAAAATAAGTTTGGAAAAATACAGATTTTGGGGTTGATTTCACCTTGCATTGTTTCGTATAATTAATAGTTTATTTGAAATATGTTTTTAAATATACATATACCATTTTAATTAAATTAAAAGTAATAATAAGCGCTCTTCGTTGCAACAAAATGCTGATAATGAAGCTAGTGTTGCAAGTGGTGGACTATGTTTCCAATTTTAAATACTACGTGAGGGATGTCTGCAGTCTTATTCTGTGCATATACAAGGGTGTATTGAAAACTTCGTGGCTTTACACAAAAGTTGTTAATTAAGGAATATTTTTCAGTTGTATTTCAACATAACCTTCTGCTTAACATCCTTTCAAAATTTCATTTTCACTTTTTCCGTCAGCAGAAAAAGAGAGCTGTTGTAACGGAGTAATTTTGTTGAGATTTTGTCATTGCCATATAGATGGACCTAATGTACAGATTAGAAAAGGGCCTAAATTGAGAAACAATGTAAAAAATAGTATTAATAATCTACTTCTGTTAGACCGTGAAGTTATCAATATCTTTTATTTTACGTCAGTACCTAATAAGCGTGCGAAATACGCCCAGCTTTCGAGTGAAATGTACTGCATTCGAAGATTTATTGCGGGAAATAGGATTGATATTGATTAGATAATACATTTTAAATTTGATTGTTTCTTATCTAAGGAACTTAGATAGTTGTATTATAAACGAGTTTTATTTAAATTCTGTAGATATAAAACTGCGCAAATTATATAATAATTTACCTAGTGTATCCAAAATTTAAAGTATCTACATATATTTGAAATCTCGTATGGCATTATAGGGTTTTTAAAAATATTATTACACGCCTAATTTTAGAGAAACATTTGCGATCGCAACTAACATTCTTTTTAATCACACGTTTATTATTAATTGTTTATCGCGCCTATTTTTATAACCACGGAAGTAAAATCATTTCTTTTCTGACGTGTAGCTCCATTCAATGTTAGGTGTACACATAAGAGAATTGTAACTGTATAATATCTGCGATAAAGTAGCCAGTGATTTTATGCTCCCATTTTAGATATGGATTTCATTAATACGTGAAGCGCATTTCCTAATTCAATACGATTGTCTGGAATTTCTTAGCTACTATGTACCTCCGTATGGTGGTTTCGAGTATATGTATTGTCTTTTTGAAAACAGTGAGGCGAGCGCATAATGTGATGGGCATTGATATACATAAATATGTATGAAATTAACAAAGCGACGTATATCTTGTATACAGATTTTACATGGAAAAAAATGATTGCATTTAAAATAGTTTTTTATATTTATTCTATATCATTTTTTAAGAAAAATATAATTTAATATCACCGGTTACGTGACTAAGTCCATTTCTTCAAAAAGTTCTTTAGTTCCTGGTACGTGATGCAGCTATTTTTGACCTTAGATGTGAAATTCCAGGAACAGAATTTAGTAATAGATGCAGAATATTATCTTTAACTTCTTTTATTTTGGATTTTTTCTGTTGTACTATACCTGTCTATACATAGTCGTTATTAAATAGGTAATATAATTGCTATTGAAAAAAAATATAACAGACAGTCTGTTTAGATCGATTCGATTCTCCAAATTTATTAGCAATTGCAACAAAATTCCGTTGTGCATTTAAAATTCTTTCTATTCATTTTAGAATTATTAGAATTGTAACATTATATGTTATACACATTCATCAGGTAACTCCTAAAACAGACATACTAGTATGCAAATTAAAAAAAGGAAAAATTTAGTATAGTAAGTAATTTAACATCGGATACCTGCGAATAGATAGAGTTGTATAATGTAAAAATGCCGTGAAACATAATGTGAAAGGTTTACAGTTTTCTTTTTTGTAAACATATTCAAACTCTAAAGTTTCAACCTCCATATTGCGGCCCAATGTTCAACATTATTGCACTACATGCCATCTTCCTGCATGGTTATGCCTATGTAGTGGCTGTCTATCTGTACCATTCAACTTTGTAAAATTTGCACACTATAGTTGTGGGTCAACACCTCCATTGTGGGTCCGAAAGAGTAACTTAAATCTCAGAGTCGGTGCAGATTATCGCCACGCCACGTGTTTTTATTTGTTCCTATCACATTTTTTTACATCTATTGTTAAAGTACACTTTAACAATAGATGTAAAATAAAGAGATGTAAAATGAAGAGTATTAGGGATACCAATGAAATATAATATTTATGCTTGTTGATATATAAGTCTCTAGTATTAATCGTTACTTTTTATTTCAACAAATATAGTATCGTTTTCTGGTATTTTTAACATGCCGTTTCGTGCGTTTATAGTATCGTAGAATTCTTGATCCTGCTGCACCAGTGGAAACCGGAAAGCGAAGAGCAATTAGTTGTAATTCAGAAAGCGACTCGGAAACTTGGAATTAGGTGGATAAAAACATAAGTGGTAGAAAGAATGTAAGAAAATGGCTAAGACGATTAGTAAGTTCTTCAGAATCGGAAGATTGATAATAGTCATAAAAGTGATAATAGTCACGTAGGGACGGCATACGAAAAAATTGATGTGGTAACATGAAAATTTGAAGACAGCAGTGCATAAATTTAATTTTAACAATTCTAGAATGAAAAAGAGTGAACCGATCTGTTACTTCTTTGGATTGCTTTGGACTATTTAATTTTAAAAAATACGTATAATTTGTTGTGGGAAAAACTAATCTGTATCGGAAATATACAATAAAATGAATAGTTCCATTGGCTCTATTGTAAATTCTTGTGAAGGAAAAACAACCCAAAATAAGATTATAGCTTTTGCAATTTAGTTAGTAATATCGCATCTAAAGAAATTACGTTATTCCGAATATTGGGCGTAAAATCAATTTTTATGTATTGATGTTTCCGATGGAATAATGGATAGAGGCAGTTATCTTTTTTTGTTACGCATTCTTTATTTTCGAGAGATTACGACAGATAATTGTATAATTGTAAAAGGCTGGTAATAAGGGAATTCTGAAGTACGATTCGTCTTTCACTCCAAAATTATACTAATTCATTCACTAATTTATGTGTAAATAGAAGCTTATACCTATAAAAAGGCGACGACAATTAGATGACCTTGAAAGTTTTGATTATATGAAAAATATACTGCACCATTTAATTTTTCCCTCAAAGCTAGGCAAATTGTGTCGAAACATTTTCTTCAACATTGCATTTTTCACAAGGGAAAATTTTCCAACAGCTTAAATGCATCAGCCTTATACTTGCCATGCAGCGTGTTGTGTAAATAAAAAGAAATTGAATTACCGAACGAAACAAGCTACCCGAAAACCCTCTTGTATAGTACATTATACCGTATATATGTATATCAATGCAGTAGCTAGTACCGAAAATCTCATAATTAGCGCAGGTCCGACAGAAGGACTATCAAGTGGTACTATGAATATTTTTTTCATTTATTTCATCAAAACATTTGGAATGCGTATTGTTTGTACATACAAGACGAATGGAAATAAAAAAGTATAATGTGTGTATTACACGTGCAAGTATTTAAAGAAATTATAAATAATAATATCAGTAACTGTACAAACTTTGATTATATTTTCGGACAAACTCAAAAAACTTTTCCAGTGTTTTCGTAACACTGTAAATTACAAAACTGCGCCACGAAATTGTGTCGTGTGTACGCAAGAAACGATGTAAGGCAAAAACCAAGCTCTCTGAGTCGTACCTTAATTCAAAGTATATCACACACAATTGTATTAACTTATTAAAGTATAATATATGTGTGTATGCACATACATATTCATATTATCTTGTACCGTTGTTTTTCAACTTCATTATATGAAAATGTACGAGTTCATTATAAATGGTTCATCTATAACTTTATTCCAATGTATGTAATTGCATAGTGGAAAGCGTAATTAGGCACAATTCACTGTGCAACATTGCTTGCGCGCAGGGCGCGTCGAACATTTGCGTAAGGGGGCTCATTCCATACATACTGTATAGAGATGCAGATCAGTGGAAAATCGAGCCATGGCTAAGAGGTTAATTCCATGACCCCTTAACCTTCTCTTTCGCACGATACAGATTTGCTTTTACTAACATTTTCTTTACTGTTCTCTCTGCGTTCCCTAGCGGTATCACCTCTTGTATTATATTTCTCTTAAATGTGTGATTGTTATTAGAAAGGTGTCAACATTAATCGCTGTGCTCCCTTAGATTACATTTTCCTGTATAGAACCTTTTATAAAAAAAGGTCGGTTTCAGCTTGAACAATATTAATATTAGTCGTGTACCATAAAGGTCAGTTTTACAATGTAGAATATTAAATACGTATATGCGTATGAACGAAAGTTTGCTTGGTTACAGAATTTGTTTTTATTCACCTACGTGTTTTGAAAAAGCGATTTTTTCTGTACTTGAACCCTTCGCACGAAATGTGTGTGTTTGCGTTTTTGAAATTATTGTATTAAGGGACTATGAACTTTTATTTAAGTATTATGTATGTATGTTTAGTATAGCAAGCGATAATTAATAGTTTCTATTAATTAATGGTATGTTTGATGCTTTTCGAAAGCTTCAGCTTGTTACATATTGGTTTCAATGTTTGTTCTTTTACCATTTCTACAAGTGCGATTTTAAGGAATTCATCATTTCCGAAAACATGTATTGCTTTATTTTTGTTATTATCAGGTTATTTTGCAAACTTCAATCAACTCCATAAACCAAAAATTTACATACGTGTTTTGACATGTATACATATACATATGTATGTACAGCAAATGAGTGCTTTCGTCCAAAATCATAAGTGTGGCAAAGATTACTAAATATTTTCAGCGTATGTTCTACTTGTCGAGATTTTCAAACGGGTCTTGCAAATTTTCGTATCAGATCGAAACAAAAGGTCTGAAAATTGCAAACATTGTGAATTTGTTCGCTATTCCGGACGTTCTGAATTTTTCAAGATTCGTTTAAGAAACAATTGCAGTAAAACGTTTATGGTACAGTCACCAAAATGTCATCCACATCGGAGCATGCTTTGAAAAGTTACAATGGAATTTAACGCATTCGTGAACTTTTGTCATCCTCTGTATATTTGTACAACGTTGTACACACATGTATATTTAGAATATGACCGTGTTCGATTTACTTACCAAACAATATAGCTATACAGAAACAAAATTATTTTAATTAACAACTTTGGTGCTTATGACGCTAACACAATTTTACACGGGTCGATTATTGCATAACTTAAACCTTATTAACAGAACGTTAGCTTATTGTTGTTATTTCGGTCTATGATTAAGTGGGGTTATAATAATTAGTTTATTTTTAATATCTATTGTAAGAATGAATCTATATTTAAGCACGCAATTTTTGCGATCTTTGTTACTTGTATTACAACCATTATTAATTCTTCTAGTACCATAATCTGTACTACAATTATTTTCATTCAGCTCGAAGTTCTATCTGAATATGGGATAGTGTAAATAAAATCAGTTACCACTGTATTCTGATAAAAGATACTTCTAACACCCTTGTATGTCGATATCCGTTTCTTCTCCAATGGAAAATTACAGGGATGTGTGTAGATACTTTTGCGGTCGGGCAATTCACTAATCTTAATCACCTTAAATCCTCATTTTTTCGAACTTTCACATGCTTGCCTAAATACATTTCTGTGGAAGGAATTTTCGGGATCCCCATTAAAAATCGAGTTATCCCTTACTTCAGATATTCATACATTTCTGGATAATGCTCCCTCTGTCCCACAATACTTGATAATCTTCTCCTTTTTTCTTGTCCCACATTACTGAATATGATTCTTTAAAATTAATTTTTTGACAAAATAGTTAGTATATTTTTATTTAAGAGCAGTTTATATTTCAGAAAATATTAAACTCGTAAGAAAAAAAGTATTGAAATTGAGCCATATATTTTGATAAGTTGCGGCCACGAAACGAAAACTATCAAGTATTATGGGACAGAGGGAGTAATTTTCTGAAAAGTACTATTACAAAAAACTAATTAAATATGTAACCAAGTTAAGGTTAGGTCTATTTATGTCATAAATTAGACTTTTTTTCGGTGACGCCGGCAAGTACAGTGACCCAGTGACAGGCTCATCGATACATTTTTCGTGGAAGTGTGTTAGTGCTCGGTCTGCATCCCTTTCAAGGGCTCCGTTAACGCGGCCGCATAAACACTCCCGCTACTACAAGACATTAAGGGGTTATATACAGTTATAATTTTCAAAAAATCGATTTTTTTATTTCATTTTCGTAATGTACATACATTTAAGTATACACACAGAACATTTCAAGTCAATTCGGCGATTATTGTCCAAGTTACACGCATATTTGTAAAGACGTGTCAGAGCGTTTGAAAGTAGTTGGTCTACACCGAAAAAATTATTAGTTCCCCTTAATTAGTTCCGGCAACTAGATACAGTTGTTGATATTTGGATAACTGAAATTGATGTTGGCTCAATTACATTCAAATTTAATTTTTCCGACTTTGGTTGTTGTTACTAAATAATTTTAAGTTGTCTTTACTACAATTTCTATTACCGGCTTCTCAAACTTTGAGTGCGTTTTTCTCCAAACAGTGTTTTCAAAGGCGGTGACCACGATTTCTCGAAAACGGCTGGACCGATCAGTCTCAAATTTTAACACAAACTTGTTGACTATATTTTTTAGTAATTAATCGAAGGTTTCTTTTCACCGATTAATATTTTTTGTTTTATGAACAATTTAAGGCAAAAATTTTGATGATAAATCGATTTTTTTTGTTTAGAAGCTGCCATTTTGTCAAAAACTTTTATTTTGTTTGTTCCTTCGATTAATTACTAGATTATACGTTACTTTAACGAAATACGTTTGGTCTTTTCATTTTAAAAGATTCAGTCCCGAGATATCGTGGTCACCGCAAAGCGTTTTTTTTTAGAGGAGCTCCTGGAGATCAGCTATAACAGCTCTCAAAATTATTATTTTTGCAAATAAAAAATGTTAAAATACAGTTAAAAGTTATCTCAACATGTGTACAAATTTTTACATTAATCAATTTAACTGTCTTTTCAGGAAAAATTCTTGAAAAATCGCTTTTTTTGCGCCTTTTAACTGTATAACCCCTTAACTTGTACCAGTAGGAACTGTCGCGCTGCCGCGCCCAACGGAGCCCTCTGATTGGCTATCGTTTTTCGTTAATAACTCGGCCACGGATTGGGATGGGACGCTGAGAATGTTACATCATATATTAGAATTACCTAAGCTATCGAAAGGTGCCGTAAACGTCCTGGGTACTGGGACACCCTGTATATCTCTGTGTGATAGCTACGATATTAGTAATAAATGTTCTACAAATTTAGAGTAGAGCTTATTTCATTTGATCCAGGTGTGAAATTTCTGGTTGGGACATGACAAGAATGTAGTAAAATTATCACGCGTTTAAACTCGCTATTTCCGTTGTTTGGGGGACATGCACTGTATACATACTTGTAATCTACGTCTAATCTAATTGGGGCAGTGTACAAATACTGTTCCAATTAGTTTGCAAGTCCAGTAGACTTATATTAATGAATTGATTAAAGTAATTATTATTCTATTATAGTTTTGTCGACACATGTGCTTTTTAAAGAAACATATTTCCCGCATTACCACAAAGCCTTTTTATAATGCTTTGCACAAATCGATTCCATTTTTCTAAATGTTTGCTAAATGCTGCGCTGTACACTGATCTAGAAGCGATACTCTATTTTACGGAATTCGGCGTAAAACATCGGAAAAAATTAAATTTATTATTTTTTATTTCGACCTGTGAAATGCCAGAAAACAGAGAAATGCAATAAGAGATATCTCTGAAGGTTGGAAGTGACAAAATTTTAAATCTTTTTTATAACGTTACCACGATGCGAAAATTGTCCATTTTTTAAGTTTCCTAGGCAAAAGAGCCTTATTTGTTGTAAAGTATACAAACTGTAAAATGTGCACAATATCCTAATAAAGCTGTTATGACATGTTACGTGTCAAACCTTCAAATAAACAATCGTACCATAAAAATTCAACTAGATAATTTTCGGTCTGGGATTACCGAAAATCAGTTTTTTCATGTCTTTCTATATTCAAATTTTTTATATTACTCAGAAACTACTTATGCTTCAAATTTGCACGAAATTTGGGAATTTAATCTATATATGTATTTGGATAAAATTATTTCTGTAGAAATCTAATTTTAAGTATTTGTATAATAACCAAATCTCAAGCAACAATTATAAATCTATCTTAATTTTTCAAGGACATCATTCCTTGAAAAACAGTATCTTGTTCATGAACAACAGTTTCTTAGAACCATAGTTATATCGAATTCTATGTATTAAACATAACTTTCAAACAAAAATCCTAATTAGAAGATGAATGTTTTGTTTCTATTTATGTTCCTATTTTACAACTACAAAACAAGTAAAAATAGTTTTGAAATATCGAATATGATTAATATAGTTATTACTATTTTCAGCACCGAATCTCCTTAAGTGTAAAACTTCTATAACTGTAAACAATTTTTTCTCTTACCGTTAATTTGTTGAGAATACTAGATTAGTTTTTTCTAAAATTAGTGGGATACATGAAAAATTACAGTTCATAACAGTTTCGGAAGTTCTAGAGTGATTATTTCATGAAACATTTTCCGCTTGGATTTTCTCGTAGACTGTGATATCGTTACGCTCCGCCCTGGACTCGTCGCACGAAGAACTTCGTCGACTTAAGGAGAGCGTCGGCGATTTTTCTGGCGAGAGCTACGTTGACGTCGTCGAGAGACTCGCACTTGAGAATCACGTTTTAAGACGGAAGATTTTAAGCAGGAACAGTGAGTTTTCCAGTGATGCTGCCACGAGTCCGCCGCCCCAGCCTCGCCTTCTTCCACTTGCACTAGAGGACGTCCAAAAGTGAGTTCGAAACGTCAATCTGATAACGAGTGACAGTAAATCCGTCGATTTACCAGTTTTCATTTTACTTTCTGTTAAAAATGTTTGAATCATTATTATAAAAATTCATAATTATAGAATTTCTATTGTTTATTTTGAAAGTGGTTTTCTCCTTGTGAATATTATTTTCATAATTTTCTATTTGTGAATGTAGGAAGTAAAACGTTGACCGGAACTTTGAGTAATTGAAAGTCGAGGAAGAGTATTAATTTTGATAATTTATTTACCTTCAAATAATATGTTGATTCTAACATTCTGTATAATTCTGTATATGTATACAATGATTTATTGTTGATTTTTGCGTTCAGATTAGACTGTGTTGCATATTTAGAACTAGACTGCAAAAGTTTATACAAATAAGTATTTTTATAGAATATGGGTAAAGAAATGAAACTGGAAAAGAAGTATTCTTCATTGGGTTTCCTAAATTGAGTAGAAGAGATGATTATTCTAAATATTGCCTATTATTCGCCTTCTGTGAAGAACAAACGTACTTTTGTATAAAATTCCCAGTTCAATTCAATAATCGAAGGGTAACAAAGACATGTTCAGTTTTCTACAATTTTGTATTGTTTGGTTAAGTAAATAATTAAGTTCCGGACTATGCGATAGAACACATAACTTCTTTGAAATATGTAAAAATTACTAGCAAATGCTTGATCTATTTTCTTTTGAATTTCGCTCAACTGTACTGATTTATGATTGGTTAAATACTCTACTGTGCGTTGTTGTATTTATTTGTTATCCTCTGTAGGGATAATGAAAAAATTGATAATGACCTTGAAATCTCAAATAAGTTTTGTTCCCTGTCATATTTATCTCTTCCAACGTTAAAACTTACTCGAGAACATTTTCATATAATTTCTTAATTATAAACAGTCATAGCTAGTTTTACGATTTATACATCTTGCCAGCATTTTTACACATTCATAAGCAACGGAGATATTTAGTGCCTCTCCTATTGACTTCAACTTCGTTAATTCTGAAAATGAATTTTTCTTTAAAAAAATCTTTGTTCATGAATTATATCTCTTTACTCATCCTCTAAACATGGGGGAAACCTTTTGTTACTAGAAAAGTAATATTTCGGGAATGTTTTCCACCTAGAAAAATAAATACATCTGTGAAGAATTTTCGGTAATCTTCTCGCAATTGTCACGTGTCTTATAAAGATTGCATTTCACACTGAAGTCTCCTCGTTATACCCTAAAGTGATTGGAAGACATACTCGTTTACAATTCCTGGGATTAAATTAGTATTATTATCTTAGGGTCAACATTGTCGAAGGGTTTTAAGTGATAGGAATATTTCGATCCAAAGTTTTGGATATCTTCCTCTCTAACATACTCCGCAAAGTAACCTCGTAGATACAGTGTTGGCAAAACAGATACAGCAGGTCTCTCAGCCCTAGGACTCTTGACAGTCGGGTTACACTTCAACACTTGCTTCCACCAACTTGATAATTCTAACCCTTTCCTCTCGGAATGCCACTTGTGCTGGAATGAGCATTCGTTTCTGCAACACGTAATACCCCTTTTGCTGGCATGAACATCCATGTGGGCACCTCGGAATGCCTAGAATCTTAGGTCCTGAGTAATAGACAATCTGCATCTCACTTTTCAGTTATTTTGGATAAACAAAGATTGCGTGGTTTGATTTGAGCTCGATGGTTCTGGTGAAAGAATGCAGGTTATTAATTTGTTCGATACTGCAAAAGATTTTATCTAAAAAAGCTTTACGCTTGTGTCTAACTGATTCATACTGTATAATATTTTAAAACTTAAATGCTTTTAATTGAATAAATTTTGCAACTGTTTCCAAACGTATAATACTTTCGAAAATTCTGAAATGTAAAATTTAATAAATCTCCCAGTTTGTTCAAATCGCACAATATTTTAAAAACGATAAAACGGGAACTTTGATAAATTGCTAAATAAATTTATCTATAAATGATAAAATCTGTTGTTTGTTTTTACAGCAAAAAGGGAATGGTACATTTTTTGTTAGGAATTATGTTTATAATCATAGAAATGGTGAACAATATATTTTATTTTTTTGTTTATTGTTTATGGATATATACAAAAATTCAACAAATTATTACAATGCTTGAATAGACAAATATAATTATCGTATCAAATTTGTTCCCAACGTAATTTTGTTGGGATTCTAATAAGATTCGAAGATAAATCGAACAATTGAATACATGTGCGTAAAACGTGACATGTAATATTTTCTTTTGTGACATCACAATTATAATCGTTTAACGCGATTATATCTCTGGCGTATTACGTTTGGAACAATAAAAAGTTGGAAGAAAGTTTAGTAAAATTCCGTTAAAGTGTTGCACTGTACAGAGTGAGTATGTGACGTGATCCCTTTGAACAACATTCTCGTTATTGGATCGATTATGGCAATATTTGATCCAGCGGAACTGATAAGCTGAATGTAATACAGCTCTTTATGAATCTTTTCTTTACATTTACTTGCCCATTTCTAAACTAAGAAATTAAGACGAACTCATTAAGAACAGAGAAATATTATTGTATTAATACAACAACGATGATTAGATACAATTAAAAAGAATCGATGAAAATAAATTTCTGTAGAGACTTATTCGTTAACTACTTATCTTTCTAACTTTTCTTGATGACCGTTTATTCATGTTGGTATTAAAATTTTTATGTCACATTTGATATTTTAAAATATTTTTTTCTCAATGGTATCAGGTAGTCATCGTTTAAGTGTAAAAGTAACGAAAAGAATAGTCAGAAGTCTTTCGGTCTACATATTAATTCCCATCAAATTTCGCGAATTATAACGATATAATATAAGAAAATATGTTACACTGTATTTGTGTGTTCGTATCTTTTTATTATAAATTTTGGAAATTTTATTTTTGTATCGATTTTCTCAATTATATACATTTTGTTAATGGACGTTAGTTGCAATTGCAGACAAACATATTTGTTTTAATAATGAAATACTTTGTATTTATCTACTATTGTAAATACTGATATTGTTAGAAAAAGACAATTATTATTTTACTTATTAGATAATAGAGGCGGCAGTAACCGTTTTTAATTTAATTTTGGTTCATTAAGTGTATTGATGTGGTTTATTTTATATTTTTTCCTAATTGTGTTTTTCTTTTCGACGACCATAGCCAGTTTTGTTTGTAGTCAATTAAATTGTTTCAATCTGAATACCTGAAGAAAGAATTCAACATCATCTATACTTCAAACGAATCGCAATAAATTTCAAAGACGCATACTATGTTAATTAATTTAATTAAAAGAGTTCATTTCATTTTCCACATATCTATTATCACATTCGCAGTAGCTGACGTAGATTACTATGTGTTTTTAGAATCTATAGTTCGTTGCCGGTGATATAGTAATATACTTTTATTAGTATAATTTCAACTTAATGAAAATACGTTTTAAGCTTAAAGTTGCACAAACTCGATTACGTATTTTCGGCATATAATACGGAAAAATTAAAACAGATTCACCCTGGTTTTCTTACGAAATACTTCTAAAAGTATCAAAGTATCTCCAAAAATATGCATTGTCCAGAACTTGGAAAATATGATCTGCTTTTTATTTTCAGAAATATGACAGAATTTCTTTACGCAAAGGCAAAAGTTTTCAAAATTACCGTACAAAAAGTATATTTTTAAAACTTTTATTGCTGCAAAAACGTGAATATCTTATACCTGTAACCCTACTGTTTGCTTCAATTTCAACAAAATTTGCTTCTGTCTTCTTGTTTGAATCCATTTGCATCATTAAGCGGAACAGTCCTCTATTTAAAGCGGAAGCCTTTGAGCGAAAATGTAAATAAGTTACTGACAGATCTGCGGCAACGGGCTATAGATCCAAGTTCATTGAATCCGTCATCCTGTTTTCGACAAGTAGAATTATCGCCGGCTGCGAAAGTGCTAGCAATTACGCGTAGTAGAATACGTGATCGTGATCTGGTTGACTCACCTTGCAAATTGTATCAGTCCGCCGCAGCAAGCAGACGCCCTCATGGACACGTCCACGGAGAAAACGGTCGCGGACGACGTGCCGGACACATCCAACCCGAGTATTAAATTACGGAACAACAGCACCGACGATACCCAGGAAGAAACCGTCGACTCCGAATCAAACACGGTCGAGGAAGTATGTGTAAAAAATTCCGAAGAGATCAGCTCGGAGGACCAAGTCCCGAACGTTATGACTCGAAAGGGGAACGCGACCAGCCCACAACATCAAAATCGATTGCGGGACGCCAGTTTGGCAGAGACAGCTCGCAGTAGTACTTTCAACGAAATCACCACCGTTTCGGTCAGTAATAAAAACGTCGACGAGGAGGCTGCGAACGAAGTGTACGGCGATCGTTTAGAAGTGCCGGACAAGGATTTGGAGGATTTGAGTATAAAATCCGTTTCCGAAGGTGATAATTCCGTGTTCAGCGATAATCCCGATCAGCAGGTGATCCAGCAGCATCATCGACAAAATCAGTCCGGTGATCAAACAAAACCGAGCGACCAGTCGGAGAACGAATCGGAAGAACTCGACGACATAGAGCTGATATTCACTACGGATGAAACTTGTCGTGACATAGGGTTGCAAGAGGATCTTGTTTCGATAACGGAGACGGAATCGTGGCAACAGCCAGGGGTTACTGGACAACCGGTGTTATTGAAGTATACGAAATCGGGCGATGGAGACACGTTGGTGTGCAATGGCGAGAAGACCAGTTCCGTCGAGGAGGCCGTTTCCTCGCAGAGTTCTAGCATCGACCGCGAAGAAAGCGTCGATAGGTTTGACGAGAGCTCTAGCACCAGATTGAACAAAATGTGGTCCCAGTGCTCGGTGTTGGTCGAGACAGACATCAGCAAGTGCGGCGTCGTCGAGGAACCCGAACATTCTGCTCGTCATGCCGTCCGGAGGAACACTTTGGCGGCACCACCCACCGCTTACAGGTAATTAGACAATTTTGTAACATTTTATGGAATGCACAATGCCGATGAAAAGTTTTCAGTAAATTTGATATATAGTACAGATTGGTAGATTAATGAAAATGAAGCTACGGGAAAGGAATGAAATAATAATCTCTTATTTTTAAGACGTAATTGAAATTTACTGAAAAATCATAGTTTTAACAAAATTATTATATACAATTTGTATAAACTACTGAACATACGTCATATTTGTTTCATTAATGTTGGACGTATACATTTGTTTTACTGTATTCAGAAGAATATTTGTGTTTTCAGTGTTTTTTTTTATATGTTCGTCATATTTGAGTACATTTTTAAAGTCGTTTTTACTTCATCTATTGCTAACTAAAAGCAACCACCTTCTATAGAGAATAGAAAGGTTTCTGGTGTTGCTGATTAATAAATTGGTTCGTAAATGACGAATTACGTTTTATACTCTAATTACTTGTACGTACATGGGAGAGTACTGTTTTCCATTCGACATATTGGGTTGTTTCCACTTCAGTGGTGCACCGTATTGAGGTCTACAACCTTACGTGACACAGATGTCGTTCTATAACGAAGCATTAGATACAGGAAAACAGACGTAATTAATTTGAGTGTGTTTAATTGTCGATATGACGTGAATACCTGATTTGCTGTTAAAAGTGGAAATCGCTGAATAAATAAGAAATATAATGGAAGTCTACACGTAAGACAATTCTGATAGTAAAAATTGTAGTGTAACGAATATCTCGTTTGATCTATAATCTATAATCTTATAAATAATCTAGATATTGACTGTCCTTATTTAATTGCAGTGGATTGAATTTTGCGGTTTCAATCTCGCCTTATGTTTGTCATTGATAGAGAGGATAATACAAGAATTATTTAACATTAAATAAAATTCATCGGAAAGATATTTTTAAAAATCACATCTTCAAAATAATATATGAAAATCGTTTAATTTTTTGGTAACAGTCAAATGATTAGAGGGCAGACGTTAGAGGAAATGTTGTGTCGGGTCATTTTTTATCAACATTACATTTATATGAGTCATTTTGTCATTAAGACGGAATAGAGATTAATTGGATCCCACTTTTGTCGAGCGATTTTAAATCTCGCCAGAAAATATCAAAAGTATGGTTATACTATATGGTAAAAAAGTACTAAGGGGCATTGAAAATTACAACAAAGTTTACCAATTTTATTTTATTTTATTTTACCTAACAAGCGAATGTGATAAAACCAGTTTTTGAAGGTTGTAAGTGTCATACGTATTGACTAAATTATTTTTTACCACTTTAACACAACGTGAAAAATTATATTTTTTGCCTTTCCAATTACCCTTTCTTTGTTGAATTACAAGCAAAACGCCATCAATCATAGTAGTCATTTAAACGTTTACGAAAGAAAAAAAAACCAAGTCGTTAATAAACATAGGAAATGTAATAACACATAAAAACATTAAGATTTGTTCTTCTATCAGTAAGAAGTGTTATATTGTTACATAATGTAACGATGCGATCGTATATTACATTGTCAGGTATAACGCGTTTAAATCATTATAACGTTTTTCTTCATGATCTAGACACTGCAATCCATTGGAAGAAAAAAAGTATTCGTTACTTTGCTGTTAATTACTTGTCGTGTGTGTGTGTTTTTTTAGTAAAAACTGGCAGAAAATAATTAATTTTTTACAATGCAGATTTGTAATATTAAGTTTTTAAAAAACTCAGATGTATTACACAAAGAACCATTGCATATAAAAAAATATTTATTCAAATTGACGTATGCGGTTACCTGAGTTATGTCGTGCTTATAAGAAAAATCTATTCCCCGCAAAAAAAGCTACTTATAAAATAAGTTATCTCGTGCAAGAAATATGTGTAAACTTTAGCATTAATTTTTTTTAGCATTAACGTTTACAATATTTTGGCACATATTAATACGGGTAATGCGCATTTTAAACACCGTTACAAGATTGAAGCCCGAGGTATTAACTGAAATAAGCACGTTAAGGGGATTTGCCTCTAAAAATTTTACCTTCTAATATAAACCAAATTAAATTAGAATTTTCAAAGTCCTTTTACTATCTCCTAGTTACAAAAAAAGAAGCATAATTGCGAAAAGATGATATTCTTTTATTACAACATTACAAATTTTTAACAATCAGGTTGCTTTATGCACCGTGATTTGATATAGAATCATAAAAGACAATGCTGTGCTTCGAATTCGTATAAATAATTGTAAATTTTATAAGTTCGTTAAAAAAATATTTCTAAAATAACTCAACTGCAAGGACTCGTACTGATAGTGAACCTAAATAAAAAAGTTATTATATAATTTTCTTTTGGGTAGTAACCATGCTGCCAAAGATTCAACGACTATTTTAATGTTAATAACATTAAACTTATACTCTGTTTAAAAAAATGAGTAAGCATTTCCAAAGTGGACCTATTCTTTTGACGTATTTCCACATACTTAATCGTTTTTCAGTTTTTCATTCTTTATATGTTTAATAATCGAGTTAACACAAAATTAATTACAGATTCTTATAGCTTTTAAATTCCAGTGTTCCGTGACATCGTCGATTTTTTCAATTTCTTTTATACCGAAATCACTTTTCAAAAATGTGTTGGAACTTGTGACGAAGTTTTTTTAAACGTATGTAATACACACAATTTGTTATTGCTCAATTTGATCATGTACAACGTGCCATATTGTGCCATTTCTAGAAGTTTAGATGCATTTATAATAATTAATTGAAATTTGGTTTTTACGTAGACAATGAAAATGTAGTTCCTGAAAAAAATGTTTAACTGAAGTAAACCATTTTTTATCTCAATTTCAAGTAATGTTCCATACATGGTTCTACCTAAACAAAATCTGTTATGAATATATTAAAAAATATGACACTAGCAACCTTAAGAAACATACGTTTCATCCCATTTCCCTGTTTTCTAACGTTCCATAAATGAAAATAAAAAAAAAATGATGTTTTTTGCGGGTCTCAGTATCGAATTCACATAAGCCCGTATGTTCAGCGGTATTAACCAGTGAAGTGTGTTTGACGACTATATCCGTCATACGAAAATTATGTTATCTTTCGATATTTATATCGTAATATTGGTGAAAACCAAGATATGTTCGCAAATTTTAATATGTTTAGAATGTTTAGAGGTCAATGTAAATAATTTAAGATGGGATTCATATATCCATAATATCCTAACCTTATCATTTAAATTTCGCGATACACAGAAGAACGTTCTGCAAAAAGGTCGCCACACTTAACTGGTTAAAAACACCAGACATGAGTTTTAACCCTTTACACTCGAGAGGTGCCTCTCAGTCACCGAAATAAGAAAAATGAACCACTCTTGAGTGCAAACTGTTAATACATTTACTTTCTCAAAAATCTGTATCTACGTATTGTGCGTAATAACCCGTTGGTTTTTATTTGTTTAGACCAATCATTCATAGGGAAGCGCTGGCCGGAGGCCGAAGAAAGGCGCCGTTAAGGCCGGTGATGGATCGAAGTAGTGGAACGAGACGAGAATCCGGCGCCCAAACGAACATTTCTGCACTTCCCGCTCAATGGCGGTCCGAGAGTTACCTGGCGCACAAAGTTGCTCATACGTTCACCACATTGCCTAGCAAGTTCGCTCTTCCGGCTGGAGTGCCCGGGAGACTTAGGCTTTCCGACAAGACGCGAGAAGCCAGGAGAGTCATGCTTTCAGATATCAGTTTCACCAGCATGGTGCCAGAACTGTCGAGGAGTGCGGATCATCTCTGTCATGACACGCACGCACAGGTAAGATTTTAGATTACGTAACAATTCCCGTAGAGTAATGTATGGAGAATGTAGGAATATTAATTTCCAATCATTAATCAGTGAATTTTTCCAAGTTTGTATAATTCTTAGTAAGGTAACATTTATTTGAAAACGTTTAACGTTATCTACAGAAACCTCGTCGAATAATGATAATAATCCGAAGTTTAAACAAAGTAAGATTCTAAATGTAGTTCGACTGTCTGAGAGAAAATTGATGTCGATAGACATGGATTTTTCCTGTGTTCTTGGAGGTTACATAATGTTATACATACATCAGCGTGACACGCGCTATCCAGGTGCAAAACTTGAAATTGATTTTCTGCACATGGTGTTGGAAGTGTTAAATTACCGAGTTATAAATTACCGTATTGCATTATGCGGAGTAATACTTACTCACACTATTGCGAGGAGTAATACTTACTTGTTTGTTCGTGTAATTGCGTGTAATGTAGAGTCGTTTGATGGTGACGAAACATATCGAAAGAGACGGGATGACGCCTTACTTTACAATAATTGAATTTGCTTAGGAAAAGTGCGTTGTATTCTTTAATCGAGCGTCAATGCCATGAGCAATCTTGGAAAAGTAAATTTATGGGAAACTTTTAAATCCGCTCAAGTTCACGTTACGTAAAGAATAATTGAGACATTGTTACCCACACTTATGCATGTATCCGCATTGTGAGTATCTGACATCGATACATGAACGTAAACATGCAAGGCTAATGCAATTACAAATATAAGACTGTAGTTTTATTGTTAATAAAGTTTTGAAATTTAATTTTGAAATTAAACCGCCAAGTTAAATTAATTTATTGGGTATTAAAATTGGTAATTTGATAATACAACAAAATTGAGAGAAACTTTCAAGAAGCAAATGCATTATATAATTACTATTTTATTTTTATCTAAAAGCAACAATATTTTTATAGTAATTATAATTAAAACAAGTTTTATACTTATTTCTTGGTTATAATTTAAATTCCTTTTCCTTTTTCAAAACCATCAACCATTATGAGTACGTAACAATAAATCAAGGTTGTAAAATCCCATATCAAAAGAGTGAAATGTAGCGCAACTCATTATGGATCGTGGTACTGAAGTGGAAAATGTATTTCAATGGTAAAAAGAAATAGTATTAAATTCATTTATATTTTCGCAATAAAAATAAGCCAACAATCATACATATATTTATTAAAAAAAAAATTCGTCCAGGTCCATTCAAGCATTTAGTTAATTTTCTAACATCCTGCACAAACAACGTAAATAATGATGTATTCTCACAAGACCACGAGACACCTTTACTCTAATTCCAGCGCGCATTACGCAAAAATCAATTAAAACGTGTGTACGAGCGTGCAGTAGCGTCGCGGCAAACTCCGTAGTTGCACTATTTCTGAAACGCACAATGGTCAGGCAGAACGGGAACTTGATTAATTTAACATGTGCTCGTTATGTGCATGCCTGGCAACGTTTTCAACCGAGTCCCGGGAAGGTCGAACGAATCAAGCTAATGCGATTCACTTTAGTAACCATCGGATGACTAATTACTATTCTCGATTTACTCCGTTACGATTCCACCCGTTTCAGTCCTTTACCACAATAAACGTATGTAATGGGTTAAAATGACACTGTTTGTAGGAAGTCCGTTACAGTTTTTCAATCTATTATTATTATTTCTTCCTCGCCTTGGATCGCTGAATGGCAAAAAATCGAAACTGGAAGATCTAATTACAACTTACTCTTAGTTTTTCTTGGGTAATAATACATTTGTCTGTTCTTTACGCGGCTGTTTTTTTAGAGGTTCTTTTACTCGGTAAACAATTCTGTCATTTACACGGTAGTTTTACACGAAGTTTCTTTTAGAAAATATTAAACACGTAACATCAGTTAGCGAAAGATGGTTGCCTGATCGAACTTATTATATGATTTTCACATATTTTCGCTGACTTGTAGGTGGAAAAAATTACTTTTCTGCAGTTCTACGAAGTGTATTTTGCGAAAAACATCATCAAGTCGAGCGGAGATTCACTGATTCTGAACTTACAGTAAAATTGATGTTAAAAAATTTCAAAATTTACAACGCGGACGGCGGTAGTATGTAAAATTAAAATTTTTTCGTCTCTACCTTCATTGTTATCATTTTTATGGATATATTTGAAATGCTTATTTTTACAACATACACAGGCTCTTCTCTTACAGATCGTTTTTCTCATGCCACATTTCAATTACACGATTTTGAATACTGTTTGCGGTTTGATGGAGATAATGGAATAGTAACAATTATGAAAATGTAAAAATCGAATATATTATAAATACATGTATGTGCATAAACTTATTTTTTGTGTATACTATAAACACTTTACGTACAAAATATTTTTCGCGCTCGCACTTCACCCTTTTAAAGACGATATTACGATTTCTTGTACGTCAGTCGTAATTTATAAATTCATTGCAGCAAAAATAGTGTGTTCTTTTAGAGACAAGTGTACATACAGGTGTATATACATATGTATACATCAGACCATACTGCTAAATCGATAATCATGAAATTTATATGAAAACTCATGCTCTAAAGAAGAAAGTAACACGAACCACGATCATTTACAAGTCGCTATCTTTTTTTTTTTTATTCTGAAATGTCAATCTATTAAGTTTATACAAAATCAATATGCAATCGTTTTCAATCGAAACCGTTCAAACAATATTTACAATTATGTTTGTTACACACGGATTCAAAAAAAATTTCAATTTTCCTTTTCGTACACTCTACATTTCTATAACCCTTCTATCTAGCTCTTGTTTTATCGTTTTCATATATTTTCATCAATTATAATAGTTTGTGTTGCGGAGTTATTGCTTGAGAAATCAGAAGTGCAGATTCAATTGGCCCACAAATTTTCCGTTTTTAGAATTTTGTTGAAGTACAGTGGTCTAGTTTTTACTCATAGTACGGTCAAGTAGGGCTTAGTTGCCCGAAGGCGTGTGGTTCTCAACGATTTTACGATCTTTCGTAAATGGAATAATAGTTTGGCACATCTTTGAATTCACCTGAAAGAAGGTCTCACATTCAGAAGACACGAATGTAGCATTGTATTTAAAGAACATTTCTCTTGATATTGAATACTCTGTTATTCTGCCGGTTGCAAATAAACTATTTGCACCAGATCTTCACTTTCATGTCAAAGAGTTTTCATAATAAACATTTTTTACGTCTTCAGCAGTTTACGAGATATTCCTGAATTTGCAGTTAAAAGAAAGGCAATGAATATTTACGACCAAAGCCAAGATCGATATTCAAACACTATGTATGTAGAAGAAAGACACTGAGGTACAAGAAATATACTATACACCACTTTTTATGCCAGTGACGGGCAATTTGTACATTTTTTATGAAAAATTCAATTTAAAAAATTTTTTAAATTTACTTTTAAATCCACCTTCAAAAAATTATTAAAAATTTTTATTCATAAATAAATTAAATTTATTGTATTGCTAAGCCAACAACTAACTATTACAAAGTTTTATATATTGTGAACAAAAATATTCGTAAAGAGAGTTCTTATTCGTAAGCCTTTATGGATGATTTTTTTTTCATAACATGAAACTTTGATTAATTATTTGTTACCTTAACCGTAGTGTTTTCTACCCGCACCATTATTTTTTTCGCACGCAATGCAGAAAAGTATAGTTATTATTACTTTTACATTTTGCATCAAAGTTATAGGACTCTTTTCGATTACCAATTTCAGTTTAGTATTAAAGGAAATTGAAAAAAACAATGATATGACAGTATCGGAGACGCCAGAAATAGTAAAAATCTGAACTTACCTTTTTTGTGCATGCGTTATTAAAAAAAACATGAAGCGAAAAACTGAAAATGTGCTACCTGCAAGCATATCAAAAGTATATTTCAAATTTGGAAATTGTAATTTTGTTTTGTAAATAAAACAAGAATTTTAATGCAATTGATATAATAAAATCCTTTGAATCATTGGGAACACGTCTACTATGGAGAAAAATATGAGAATTACTTTGTTAATTTAATTACCTAACAAAACGTGTGCAGCAGCACGCATTTCAGATATGTTTATAACTATTTATTTAACAACCGCATGAAACTTACAATTATTTACAGGAACACTATTCATAGCATTCTCTGCTATGTTTTTATCAAATTGGACTGCATAAATTATCCTGATTCTGAACAGTTTTTAATTCTTCTACGCAATGTCGGTGAAATTTGACGCTTTGTTTATGTTTCATATTATTTATTTATCGTATTGTTTTATTAAAATTTGTCTGTTTTCCTCTTCTATTTGTTCCTAACATGTGTAACCGTATTATTACGTAGCTAGAATTTTCGAATTGCTTTTTCATTTTTCTTGAGTAAACATAATATAACAATGGAATTGCGTTTCATTCAAGATTGTAAACATTCATATAGTAAAATAAAAAAAATTAAGAGCATGATCATTTCTACAAGTTTATCTAAAATTCAGCGACATATTAACAGGATAATGTGGTTCTAACGAGTCAAAAAAGAGCATGTAAAGTTAACTTAATAAGTAGAGTTAAACAACCACAGCCACTCACTCATATTATTTAATAATTTCAATAAATATAAAAAAAATGTTTTTTCTGATCGCATAATACATACACCGCATAACATAGCAATTATTTACTATGTAAAACACCCATATTACGAGAACCACAAAAAGTCAAGGGTTCAATCTACTGCATAGTGAACGCTTATAAAAGCGTTCCTTCTTATCTTTCATTCGACATAAAAGGCTTTTTTTAATTCCGATTATTAGTTACAGCAATATCTACGTGTCTCAATTATACAATACTTTATAAGCAAAAATTGCGTTTCTTGCAGACATGTTTCAGTTCCCGCGGATGTGGACTTCGCACACCAGAAGTACATCGACGTGAATCCTTGGGTTCGCCAGCGGGCCTGTGGCCTCGTTGCAATCCTAGCACAGGATTTCCGAGTCCTTGCGAATGTCGGCTTTCCACCGATCTCTATACGTCGCGGTACCGTGGTTCTTTGTCTTCTATTCCGTCGCCCGGATTGGAGGTCGTAAGTGGGCCACGACGAAGACACTCCTGGAGAGCAACCGCGGCATCTTTCGATACGTGGAGGGTTCCAATGGCAACTTCTACCCCGAGGCCAACCTGGTCCTCTATGCCCTCTTCACCTACACACGTACACCCTCCAATGACATCGTCGAAGACTTCCAAAAATATACCCAAGAGAACGCGGTCTAAAGTCACTTTTCAAGGTATGTTGTCGAATTTATATCGTTCTTGTTCGTATTTTTTTCATTTCTCAGTCTATTATTATTCGCGTGTCTTGTAATGTGCGTCTGGAGAACAATTTGTTCTTTTTTGAAAAATTGTTAACACTAGAACGACGGAGGATTAATTGGATGAATTGAATAAGACCGGATAAATATGTTTGAAACAAAGAAATAAAGAGGGATAGTAAACTAATCAGTTTAATTATTTACATATAGAAATATGGATATGAAGAATTTTGGAAATCGCAATGTTTTAAATTTAAGCGGTTCTTAGAAGAATTTCGGAACCAGTCATTTTGACTGCCTCCGTCGTTCTAGTGTTAAAAAGACAAGGTAAAAACCTGTAATCTCCGTGAATCGGTAGCTTGAAGTTTGTTAGTACTAACATGGACTATGACACGGACGAGACAAATGGGCTATATTTGAGATTAGAATTGTATTATTTGAATGTAACTGTAAAGTAGCAAATGTACCGGTAAGAGAAACTGCAATTTACAGCTTAAGCCTTAAGCCTGAAACTCACTTTCTTCACCCTCGATAGCTATAGTCGTGTCATAAGGTAGAAAATTCTGAAGGCTAACCGGAATGATTAGTTGTAACGGTCGAGATACCGAAAAGCTCATACCTGGAGGAAATTTCACATGGTTCCGTTTTTCGGCAAACATTTGCACAGTCCCACCAGCGAAGTAAGATACACCAAGAAAATAAGGAAGAGTGGGATCATGGTCTTATCAGACACCGTGATTGGTGATTACTAATATTTTTCCCCACGCAATCAGAGTGCACTGATCAGCGTTCCTCAAAAGCCTGGAAACAGGAACAGATCTGATTAGAAACAATGAAACTTCCTGTTTTGCTCCATATCTGTTCGGGACTCCTTGGCATAATTCATGCTCGGATTTCGAGGAATAGCAACGTGAATACGTCACACCGGGGTAGAACACTAAGCGTGCCTAACGCCACCAATAATCGATTTGCGTATCGATCGATTATCCATAACGGTATAACTTGCTGACTTTCTTCCTTCTTTCTCTCTCAAGGCAATGAACGATTTATACGTATACACGAGTCTATTGTTTAATTGATCGTATAATCCTTTCTCGTTTCATTGTCTCCCGGATTTGGCTGTTATAGCTCCCACGTTTATCGTGTCCGGTTGTTTATTGAGTGCAAATAAATTGTTAAAGTCAGTGTTAAGAACAAAACTGTTTCTTCTTTTGGACTCGAGAATGACGCACCGTTTCACATCTAGCTTCAGTGTATCTTCTCGTCAGGATAGTTCCAGCTATCCATTCCTCCGTTGAACACTCAAACATTGCTTCTTTGTGCCAAATTGCAGTGAGTTTCCTGAAAGAGAGATTTATGCGGTAAAAAAAACCCGTTCGGCATTTGTGGACGGTTCGGCAAATTATTGAAAATTCAAAATGGGAAAAAGAACCCACACACATCTGCGTCAACGGCTAATCATGTATAACTTTAAGACGTTTTTTCAACAACAAATCGATGCGACTAGTGTTGTCGAACAGGCTCTCGATAACTTCAAAAAGATCGGCAAATTCTGATTAACTGTCGTCACAGTTTGATATCGTCTGACATGGCTTAACGAGTCCTCTGCAGAGTGCAAAATGCTGTACAAGGAGGTGACCGCTGTGGTCACAGGAGTTGAACGTTCCAGACTGGAATTCTTCACCAAGAATCGTTTCTTGAACTTGCACAAGATCTGAGCCGTTTATTTTGAAAGTGGCCTAACTCCATTTATCTTCAAATTGAGATAATTAAGAGTTTGCGTTTCAATGAATTTAAAAATATACGTATAGGATACTAATGAGTCATACTGCTTAAGTGTATCTAAGGCTGTTAAATTTATAGTTCCTATTAAAATAGTGGCAATTATTAAGTGAATAATATGCGTTTTCTTATCAAGAATGGAGTTAGGCCACTTTCAAACTACACCGTTCAACTATTGAACTAACTCTGAAAACTTATGTGTCAAGAATTATCGTATTTGCTTGGAATATAAGCAACCTGAAATGCGTTACTGATAAATAACATTAAGTCGTACATGTAACCATTGTTACTTGGAAAGAACTGAAAAATGGAGTTAGGCCACTTTCAAAATAAACGGCTCATCTACCTGAAGACAGCGGACTTCATGACGGAAACTATTTCCTGTTTGGAGAATGCTGGTTCTTCCGGCACTGCATCGACTCATTTAGCAATAGAACTCGTCTTGCCACCTGATATCATCTTGGATCAGCTACCTACGGTGCATCTTCAACAATTTTCAGGATTCCTAATTGAATGGGAATGCTTTGAAGATCACCTTTCAGCTATAATCTCGTTTTCAGGGTTTACTGTCGTATTTACAGGGCGAGGTTAGTAACCTACAAATTTAAATAGGCGTGGGACCTTCTTGTTGGACGTTATGAACACATGCTGTTGTTAGTAATGAATTCATTTAAATTCATTGTATGTCCTTCCACAAGTTCGTTCGGCGTACGTCGATCAACTCCGAAGTTTTATCACAAAACCACAGTGGCCACAAACGCCTTCCAGTCCTCTGTATCGAGTTCCCATAAACATTGTACTTGGTCAACCGTTTTTAGTTTAGTTTTGGCACCCCAACAACGTTACCGTGTGATATTAATCGTTTGACTAATTGTGGCTGATTTCGTGGAACAACCACCCAGGGATGCGGATATTCCGCTATCCTTTACCAAAACGTCAGAGCAATCCTTTACCGAGACAGTACTATAACTCTAACTTGTAAGTGAATAATTGCCATTCTGTATCAATTTATTGAAAATTCAGTATGCAGTAAAAAATTCGGCAAAAATATTAAATGTCCTGTGAAATAATTAAAAATTTTCGTAAGAATGAGTGATCTGGACTAACGAAACTTTATGAATACATCTGAGCTTGGCCATCGTCTGTGAGCCGCGATCGGAGTGTGAGTGCAACGGTTACTTACAAATACATCGCAATTCCACGCCTTGAACTACGGGAAGCATTTCTTCTTGCTCGTCTAATAACATTCATTCAATCTCCTTTCGGCGTTTTTAAGTGCGAGTTACATAAATGGACTGATTCCACAATCACGCTCGCTTGGTTAAGCCAATCCGCTTCCAGGTGTAAAACTTTCATTGTGAACCAATTCGTGGGCTTCGTGTTGCAACGTCAGTGGCACCACATACAATTTGCAGAAAATCCCGCGGACTGCGCTTCTCGCGACATGAATATCGCATAATTTTGTGAAACACTCATTGTGATGGAAAAGCAGGAAATTAGGGGACCTCAGCCAGCAACTACCTCGTGAGACTTAGAATTCTCACACATCCATATCTTGATTTAATGCCGTGACATATATCGTTAGTAAATATTACTTTTCAATTGGGCTTACCATGCTAACGCTTAAACTACAATAGGAATATACATATAAATAAACTAATTGCTATATTTATTTATTTGCCAATATATGAATTTTTTAAGTATAGATGTTTTTATAAATCTGAAAACTTTAAATAGCTGCACTTTCGAGAATTTTCAAAATTTTGGAAAAGCAAGATTGGTTTCATGTACAATATTAGTCGCCAAGAACTGTAACATAAGTGATTTTGAACAAAGTTGATTCTACATGCTGCCCCAGAAGTCGATTGATTTGATATAGAATATGTCTTAAAAATAAACAAATTTTACTTCTCACATATTAAATTAATACCCTGCAGCATAATATATTTAAATCTATGTTACTAAATATTTGTTGGTCACTTTACGATAACACGAAGATATCGAATAATTTAAATACAAGCTCTATTGTATTAATTGCGTGAAACGTTTATTGAGGAAACCCATTTATTTTCACTGTTCTGCAAGTATTCATATCGAGTTCCGATATTTGATCAATCAGTTTCTACGAAATACATATATTATTTTGACAATATACAAAAACAAGGCGATTCCAATCAGTTGGAAAACATAACGTGTGTGTCTTTTCTAACAGTTTCATTGATATTTACTTGCAGACTGTCCGATAACCCGCGGGAGTTTGCCGAATCTGCATTCGGATTCAGTGGGTGGTGATAATAGTGGAGATTCAACGGAATCCCTGATCGACGAGGCCGAGGATTATTTGCGACGAAGTATCGATTCGATGCTGACAATTTCCAGTGCTGGTGTCAGTTCTGATTACTGGAGTAAACAGACAGCTAGACGGAGACGAACACGCCGTTATTCCGAGCCTGATCTCATCCGTGACTGGCATCCACCCCAAGATGCGAGACCATATTTGCCAAAGGTAAATATTATTATTATTATTCATTCTCTGTAATTAAATGCATTTAAAACCAAATACGTTTTGCAATTGGAATATTTAACGCGACAATAGAGCATTCAAAATTCGGTGATGTTATTGTTAAATTGAATCTCTATTTACGGATCTGCTCACGTTTGAATAACAGTAGGGTCATGATTATTAGAATCTTTGGGAAATAGAACGCTATAGGTCGGAAGAAACAACGAATAATTACGAACTTGTGTGGTATTTGTATGAATGTATCAATAATATTATATGAAAGTCGGATTGCGTGATTGCGAAGTGTGAATGAAAAGTGTTTAGACGACTGTCATGAGCGAGCGAGGAATGTTTGTATCGAGTGACTGCGTGAGGTGCGAGAAAAGTGTGTTTATATCGAGTGACAGTTTTTCGGTTGGATGTATCGAGTGACTCTTTGTGCGTGGATCTTGGAAGAATGCATGGTGACCCGTGACCGAAAAGTCGGCACGTGGCAAAAGTGTGTGTATGCGTGTGAAAATGAATGAGGGATGAACCAGTGTGAATGCGAGTTTACGTGAAGCGAAGAGCATGCCGGAGACGACAGAACGAAATCGGGAGTCGAAGAGGAGAATTGGTTGCGAGGAGTGTTATTTTATTGCGAGGAGTTTTTATTGCGAGGAGTTTTTGTTGCGAGGAGATTGTGATCGGGAGTTAGAAATATTAATTAGTTAGTAATAAACACTTTTTTACATCATTAACAAAGAACATCTTGTTACCACCACGAAATATCCCACACTTGTTATTATTCGACTGTAAAGACAGACCAAGAATGCGATATAAGTTTACGTTTATGTGTACAATTTAAGTGACGCATAAGTCCTCGATTATTATTGTTAACAACTAGCGTTGCCTTGTTCGTACATTATGTTTAATCGCATATTACAGGGTGTAACAAAACTGCAGGGACCTTTTTTTAAGATCGATACGATGCATTATGTAATGAGAAAAAGTATATTTTTGTTTTAATATTAGCGGCAGGGATCAAAGTGTGTAAAAAAATATATATATTACTATGTTCGGAAATAAAATCTTGATAAATGCCTCTACTTTTTTCAAGTATTCAAGCACCTGCTATGATATAAGCAATCGAAGTTGTTTAGAATAAACAAAAATAAATACTATATATTCTTATTATAAGCTTTCCCCAGACTCGGTAATATAAAACAAAAATCTATACTATCTCTAGTTTCAGAGATATAATTTTTTAAAATATCAAATAGGGGATGTATTTCGATCGGGGGTGGTCTACGGGTCTAAGTTTATTGACTTATTTTTCATTGTTTGGTACATACTATTGATCCCCTAACAAAGACCCCAATGTTTTGCAACACTCTATATTACTTCCCAATCATAGTTTCCTGATTTAGGAAACATAGCTTTAGTCATGACATAGCTTTAGTCCTTTAGTTTTACTGCGCTCGTCAATGTACTAGAAAATTACTTGTTAGTGCCCTTTGTTTTTTTATCAATTCCTTACAAATTGCTAGAATTGTTTATGCACAATTGATCGTTAGTACAACTTGAATCTGTTTACTATTCTTTTTAGATACCGAGGGATCTCAAGTTGGATCACCTCGTAAAAGTTATATCACCTGAAGGAAGAGTTCTTCAAGGGCGAGTCAGATACGTTGGGCCTGTTCCTGGACGAGAGGATATTCATGTAGGCGTGGAGTTACCGTGCTTTAACGGCTCTACCGACGGCACCTTTCACGGCAGAAGATTCTTCGATTGGTAAGTTTTATTTTTCAGTTAATTCCTAGTGCTATCCATATTGTCAAACAGGTTTCTTAGCACATTTGTTCCTATTGACACAGTGGGGTGAAATTTTTGTACATTAAAATTAATCAAAATGATTTTTAACCTGAGAATTAAACGAATTTAACGTTGTTTTAATTATGATTTGTAATAGGAAACTTTTTGAGTTTTAAATTAATAAGAAGATGCAAGTAATTATAATTTTTTAAACCGAGGTTATAGATTTTTTGCTAAACGTTTTTTTAGTTGTAAAAGCTCATCCTATCTCAGTTCAGCAAATGTAATTAATGAATTTTTTAAATTTTATCTTACACGCTCTAAGTTGGAGTCTGTAGATACACATATTTGTTTGATTTGAAAATTCAAATTTATCCATTTTTAATACTCATAGTACTAATATTTATGTTGATACTTCGCGCGTGTTTTTGATCAAGCTTTCAACTTCAACACCAACTTTTAAAAAAGTCGGTGGAAACGAAGTTTAAAGAAATAAATCATCGAAACTGGTAAACGATGAACCCGAGTCATTTAAAAAGTTTGCAAATTAAAACTGATTAAGGGTAATTCAGAGTAACTTAAAATGTTCGCAAGAGTTATTAACGAAGTGCTTCATTTCACTTCTGAATATAAAATATGAATTTTCAACGATGTGTTAGAATGATCGTATCGTGTTTTAATGACATATCCAAGATACGGTAGATATTCGTCGGGGAATACAAATTGTTACTCAAGTATCAATTTGTAATTATTTATTTATTTTCATCTGGCTAAAATAAAATATAAAGTGATAATACTCAATGCAGTACGAGCAACAATAAATAAAATAACTTTCTGATATTAATTAAAAGAATATATTTTTTTCTTCATTTTAATTAAAGAAAGTAACGTTAAAAGAAACAATTTTTAATTCAGAAGCCTTTTTAAAATATTGAAAATCGTAATTTTCTCGGTCGAGGTAAGTTTAGTGTAATCGAAATCTAATAACATTTGCCAAAATGCTTTTTTGTGAAGTTTTGCGCAGAAAGGTAGATGTTATGTTTCCGAAGGCTATTACGCAATAGCAACTTAGAAAATTTTGATTCTGCATTTGTATAAGTAAAATCGTAATCAGAAATACTGTAAAAAAGATTCGTTAATCTAACGATTAATCAGTGAAATTTTATTAAATTTTGATTGAATGTGCTCGTTCGTCACTCGTTAGTGAAATTGATTTTACAACCAAAAAAAAAAAATTACAACAGGATTTTATTTCGCGGGGTCCTTGATATTAATAGTACTTTTATACATATTTTATTTTCAACTACTAAAATAAACCCGTAAATTCTTTCCGTCACTATAATTAATAGTTTTCGAAATATACTCATTCACTTCAAATATAACACAACATTTAAAGTCATCTACGGGTATCAAAATCTATTTATTGTTCTATTCTGTAAATAAATACTCAATTGGTGACTACCGAAGCCATAATTAACCAAAGCATAAGTTATATGTATATTAGAAGTTGTCCATTCCTCCGAAAAGATTACTTTTATGGTCTTTAATAAAACAATTAATATATTTTATCAATAAGACCATGTGTTATCAAGATTCCTTTCTTTCTTGCTACGCAGACAAATGTAAAAAGTACTGTGTTAATTTTGTTAACTGACAACACGTGTGTAGTGACACGCATGAAACTAAAATTAGTTATACGAATACAGTAAACCCCCGCTTAACGCGGTAGGTCCGTTCCGCGTTATAGGAAAACGCGTTGTATGAGTATTCTCGTATAACGCGCTTTATGACCCCGTATAACGCGTTATGTACAAATGATTCAAGTAAATCGAATATTAAGGAAAAACTAAATATGGGCATTTTATTAAAATCAAACTAAGAATATTTTAAATAAAAAACTCATACATATGTAACTAAAAACAGTTAATTTCAAAAAAATTACATAATTCCAAAAATAGTTATGTTACATGTTTATTCGCTAAAAATTTAACATTATTTAACTGTTTTGTAATTTTTAATTTCTTAAAAATCTGCATTGTCACAAATTTTATAAGAACGCCATTGACACAATGTGCAAACGTACGCGAAATTGATTATAAATTTCACAGTACAGAAATATAACCTAACCTAATCCCCGCGTTATATGGGGGAAAACACGTGTTATACGAGGGACATGAAATCGCGTTATATGAAAACGCGTTGTAACAGTACCGCGTTAAGCGGGGGTTTACTGTATTATGGTCAGCATTGCATGGCACCATTTTTCATTAAATTACAGTGCGTAAAACATACACATTCTCAAACATTATTTATTTCTCTGCGCAAGATCGGTAAGTGGAAAACTGTCCCCATACAAATTTTATTTTTTTCTTCTGACGCACAGAAGAATTTATGAAAAATATAATGAAAAGACAATCTGTAATTAGCACAGATTCACTTGAACCATGATTTAATACTGTTATATTGCTGAGAGTGTCTCTAGAGTTGAATGAATTTTCCGCGAATTTCGCTTTCCAGGATAGTCGCCTCTGCTAGAGACCATTGTGTGTCTCCAAATACAGCGGAACCGCAACTAATTTCGCGGAAATTGTGTATGTATGTATAATTCCTATTTCTGGATACGTAGAAACGGTTTAATCGGACGTTTTAAGAACATTAAATGCGCGCCTCTAAAAAGATCAAGTTGAAGTTAATAGTTGCATATGAGGTAAAAATAAAACAATAAAGCTACGCAATAAATACACGTTCCCTAAGGATATATTTCTTTACGTTGAATCAAATCTCCCAAGTATCTACTGCGACTTGAAACACAAAGAAGAAATATTTTCAACAGTGCAAAAGATTTACGAATATTTGTAATAAGAATTTGAAATTTACGCTACCGTCCATGCGATTACAGGTTAATCAGAATGTTTTATGTCTCAATAAAATATTTTCGACGATTTGGTAATAATATTGGTCCCAAGAAATTGGGTCACCTTCAGGTCAAAACTTTCGCTTCGTTTCTTGGTTTATGCACGTATAACAAAAAGATATTACTTCTTCGAAGACTACTTAATTAAAGCAGCGCCTGTAGCAGAAAAAGCGATTTTCAAGTCGGTTCGGCGTATTTAATTTCGTAATTGCACAGTGTTTTCGAGGTAATAGGTCACGATATTGGTTGCGTGACAAAAGCAATTCTACTTGGGATAACTTCCATCTCAACTTTGCGCATGCATCTACACCTGTTCACGTAAGTGTGTGTGCGTGTGCATATGGAATAACGAAATGTCGAAGAAGAGAGAATTTCACCGAACGGAAATTTGGAAATTATACATACATATATGTATACATACATACATACAGGGTGTCCCAGTTCCCAGGACGTTCGTCACACCTTTGGATAGCTCAGGTAATTCTAAGATACGGATCATTAGTTTCAGCGTCCCATCACAATCCGTGGCCGAGTTATTAACGAAAAACGACAGCCAATCAGAGGGCTCCGTTTGGCGCGGCAGCGCGACAGTTCCTACTGGTACAAGTTAATGTCTTGTAGTAGCGGGAGTGTTTATGCGGCCGCGTCAACGGAGCCCTTGAAAGGGATACAGACCGAGCACTAACACACTTCCACGAAAAATGTATCCATGAGTCTGTCACTGGGTCACCGAAAAAAGGTCTAATTTATGACATTACCTCTTGCGCGGACCCTATGGAATTGCACCGCTGGCACACCATCGGTTTACGCCGCAAACTTTACAGAACACCGCACAATAAATTCACATTAAAAAAAAAGACCGTTGCCTGATAATTTTCACCTTAGATTTGATTAGATTATTATAAAGAATGTATGCACTCGTACACTTGTTCCATTTGTTCAGCGAAAGGAATAGATTCTTCATCCACGAGAAAGTTTGATTATTAATCGATTACCAATACATCCGAAATTACGCGAACTTCACTCCGGGGTAACTTTTTCGTCTTTGCACTTCCAACGTTTTTGATTTTCTACACAAATACGTGTCCTTCGTAATGATAGATTTCTTCTTAGTGACTCGTAGAACTGTTCAGTTCGGCAGAAAAAATGATTCTGTATTTCTCGGGGTCGTCTTCGTGTATCGGAACGTCCCGTTCCCCTCTTTGCTTTCATTTCGCCCTTTGGCGTACTAAGGATAGTGGGAGGTACGGACGGAATGGATGTTTCAAAAATTTCCACAATCGCTACATTTGGCGTCCAGGTTTTCCATGTCGAATCGCTGCATGTGTTGTCGAGAAGACCAGAGCTCGTCACTTGAATTCTTAACAGCGCTTTCATTGTTACGTTTCGGGTTTCAGCAGCCTCTTACAGGAATGTGTTGGAGCGATACCAGACCGTTTCCTCGACATTTTTATAACAGGAAACGTACGGTCGCGGCAGCAATACGCTTTCTACGGGATATTATTAACTATCGATATTATTAACTTACCGAATACGCTTTTTTTAGGTCCACGCGTACATTCAACGTGGGGACATCAAACAGATCGATTAAATTATCGGCTCCTTTCAGGACTACTCATACTTTCAACGTAGATTGACATTGTGGTCTTTTTCTGTGGACATCTGTTTACTGTTACTATTCTTTCGGTAACAGACGTCTCTCCTTCGCTTCATCTATTCTTCGGAAAACGTATTTGTGTGGAAAATGGAAAAGGTTGGAAGTGCAAAGACGAAAAAGTCGCCACGAAATGGAGTCCGCGTAATTTCGGATGTATTGTTAATCGATTAATAATCAAACTTTCTCGTGGGTGAAGAATCTATCTCTTTCGCTGGACAAATGGAACAAGTGTGCGAAAGCATACATTCTTTATAATAATTTAATCAAATCTAAGGTGAAAATTATCAGGCAACGGTCATTCTTTTCAATGTGAATTTATTGTGCAGTGTTCTGTAAAGTTTGCAGGGTAAACCGGTGGAGTGCGAGCGATGCTAGTCCGTAGGATGTGCGCAAGAGGTAAAGTCATAAATTAGACCTTTTTTCGGTGACGCCGGCAAGTAAAGTGACCCAGTGACATAGACTCATCGATACATTTTTCGTGCTAGTGTGTTAGTACTCGGTCTGTATCACTTTCAAGAGGCCCGTTGACGCGGCGGCATAAACACTCCCGCAACTACAAGACATTAACTTGTACCAGTAGGAACTGTCGCGCTGCCGCACCCAACGGAGCCCTCTGATTGGCTGTCGTTTTTCGTTAATAACTCGGCCACGGATTGTGATGGGACGCTGAAACTAATGATCCGTATCTTAGAATTACCTGAGCTATCCAAAGGTGTAATGAACGTCCTGGGAACTGGGACACCCTGTATAGTGTTCATACATCACGCGATATTAAGTAAAATTATGAAATAATACCCAATACTTTTTCAATGTCAGAGTAGTTACATAACATAATTATTTTAGTTCTTTGTAGAAAATAGAATTGCTATATAATTCATTGTTAAAAAATTAACTAAACCTAGAGTTCACATTTACATAATAATTTGTTTGCTCGCGTATTTTTATCGACATAAAATGGGCAAGAATTTATCTTTAGTCATTCGTGTAACTTAAATTTGTAACGGAATAATTTGTTGAATGTGTTTCATCAATTGAGAGCACGATAAACAAGTAATACAGTTTCCATCACACGTCGTGACCATAGCTTGATGCTATCTAACTCGCTTGATTTTGCATATCTACAAACTAGCATATGTATGTACGCATGTATGTATGTATACAGGGTGTCCCAGTTCCCATGACGTTCATTACACCTTTGGATAGCTCAGGTAATTCTAAGATACGGATCATTAGTTTCAGCGTCCCATCACAATCCGTGGCCGAGTTATTAACGAAAAACGACAGCCAATCAGAGGGCTCCGTTGGGCGCGGCAGCGCGACAGTTCCTACTGGTACAAGTTAATGTCTTATAGTAGCGGGAGTGTTTATGCCGCCGCGTCAACGGGCCTCTTGACAGGGATACAGAGCGAGCACTAACACACTAGCACGAAAAATGTATCGATGAGTCTGTCACTGGGTCACCGAAAAAAGGTCTAATTTATGACATTACCTCTTGCGCGTACCCTATGGAATTGCACCGCTGGCACACCATCGGTTTACACCGCAAACTTTACAGAACACCGCACAATAAATTCACATTAAAAAAAAAGACCGTTGCCTGATAATTTTCACCTTAGATTTGATTAGATTATTATAAAGCACTAGATTATTATAAAGATTATTATGCACTCGTACACTTGTTCCATTTGTTCAGCGAAAGGAATAGATTCTTCATCACCGAGAAAGTTTGATTATTAATCGATTACCAATACATCCGAAATTACGCGAACTTCACTCCGGGGTGACTTTTTCGTCTTTGCACTTCCAACGTTTTTGATTTTCTACACAAATACGTTTCCTTCGTAATGATAGATTTCTTCTTAGTGACTCGTAGAACTGTTCAGTTCGGCAGAAAAAATGATTCTGTATTTCTCGGGGTCGTCTTCGTGTATCGGAACGTCCCGTTCCCCTCTTTGCTTTCATTTCGCCCTTTGGCGTACTAAGGATAGTGGGAGGTACGGACGGAATGGATGTTTCAAAAATTTCCACAATCGCTACATTTGGCGTCCAGGTTTTCCATGTCGAATCGCTGCATGTGTTGTCGAGAAGACCAGAGCTCGTCACTTGAATTCTTAACAGCGCTTTCATTGTTACGTTTCGGGTTTCAGCAGCCTCTTACAGGAATGTGTTGGAGCGATACCAGACCGTTTCCTCGACATTTTTGTAACAGGAAACGTACGGCCGCGGCAGCAATACGTTTTCTACGCGATATTATTAACTATCGATATTATTAACTTACCGAATACGCTTTTTTTAGGTCCACGCGTACATTCAACGTGGGGACATCAAACAGATCGATTAAATTATCGGCTCCTTTCAGAACTACTCATACTTTCAATGTAGATTGACATTGTGGTCTTTTTCTGTGGACATCTGTTTACTGTTACTATTCTTTCGGTAACAGACGTCTCTCCTTCGCTTCATCTATTCTTCGGAAAACGTATTTGTGTGGAAAATGGAAAAGGTTGGAAGTGCAAAGACGAAAAAGTCACCACGAAATGGAGTCCGCGTAATTTCGGATGTATTGTTAATCGATTAATAATCAAACTTTCTCGTGGGTGAAGAATCTATCTCTTTCGCTGGACAAATGGAACAAGTGTGCGAAAGCATACATTCTTTATAATAATTTAATCAAATCTAAGGTGAAAATTATCAGGCAACGGTCATTCTTTTCAATGTGAATTTATTGTGCAGTGTTCTGTAAAGTTTGCAGGGTAAACCGGTGGAGTGCGAGCGATGCTAGTCCGTAGGATGTGCGCAAGAGGTAAAGTCATAAATTAGACCTTTTTTCGGTGACGCCGGCAAGTAAAGTGACCCAGTGACATAGACTCATCGATACATTTTTCGTGCTAGTGTGTTAGTGCTCGGTCTGTATCCCTATCAAGAGGCCCGTTGACGCGGCGGCATAAACACTCCCGCAACTACAAGACATTAACTTGTAACAGTAGGAATTGTCGCGCTGCCGCGCCCAACGGAGCCCTCTGATTGGCTGTCGTTTTTCGTTAATAACTCGGCCACGGATTGTGATGGGACGCTGAAACTAATGATCCGTATCTTAGAATTACCTGAGCTATCCAAAGGTGTAATGAACGTCCTGGGAAATGGGACACCCTGTATAGGGTGTCCAATAGTCAGCGGATCATTGGTTAACCGCATGGTCTCTACGGGATCAATACAGGACGAAATTCTTAGCTGAAATATTGTGCGACATTAGGTGAGCGCAATTTACATCGTTATTATTGAAAATCGTCGTTGATTTTGTGATCCGTCTTTTTTTCAGTCTCATGGTCATAATTATATTCTTAACGCAGAAACTGATTGTGCGTGTACGTATTTGTCGTCGTATTATATTGTATTTTCCATGAGAAAAACAGTGCCGCACTCTAGAAGATTCTAAAAGGTATATTTGCCAAATAACAATAAATCCGTAAATTTTCAAGTACAGCGAAATTTAATTGCATAGAAATAAAGATAGTACAATACAGTTTATATTTGTAACTTATGAATTACCATCGAAAAGTAGCATCCGGTCAAGTGAAACCCTCTGTCGCACCATGTATTTTCATTCCAGCTAAATAAATAATATTAGTTACTTGAAGTAACTAGTTATATCGGTATATCCCCTATGATCATAATATTTAAATGACGAAAGTTATTTGCTAGACTAGTCCTGTGAATTTTCATAAGATGTGATTTTGTTGATTAAATATTTTATTTGCATTATGAAACACCTTGAAAGTGACATATTTCCTATCTTCTTGTGCATGTCAGGAAAGTACTACTTTTGGGAGAGTGAACAGTTTCTAGTATACATAAAAGATATTTAAGTTTTCGTAAGGAATTGTTCCTTCTGATACCAATTAACTGTTTATTCTCAAATAAGATATTATCAAATAAAATACATTATCAAATAAAATACATTTTTAAAATTCTTGTAAGAATTATACATATAGTTTCTAACTTTAAATCAGTATACCTCGAAAATCATTAAATTTAGACTTCCAATACACGGTATTATTTTACTAATAATATATATTATATTATATATGGGTACCATAAACCAAGGATGCCGGAAACACACAATTGTGCTGCGTATTTTGAGTACCAAAATTTTTCGAAATAGTCGCCGAACCAAATTTACTGAAATTTAGATAAAAAATTATGCTTCCAGAAAGAAAATACGACAACCAGTAACACGTTGACATTTTCATTGTCTCCAAAGTAACAGCATTTAATATTTTCAAAAAGACACGATTTTCACTGAAACTTGGCGCAATCCGGGATTTACAATTAACATCAGCACATTCTACTGACAAAAAGTTTCACCTTTCCTTTTTCGCTAGTTTCACAGCAGCGTCTATTGAAATGTATAAAAAAACTTTTTGTCTTTTTACATTGTAAAATTTCAAAGGTCGAGTCCGTCGAACAAAAGCGAGGCTTTTATCCGAGTGTGCCTCCGACTGGAGTTGACATTTGACTGACATAAGTGAGCGTAGCGAATGAAAGCGTAGGGTGCGCACACCCCGAGTTCGTCAGATATTATCAAAATAGTTTCTATCAATACGAAAAAGTGTCTTGAAAATAAATAATTTCCGCGAAAATCTGTTCTGTCATCTTGTGCATTTATCTTTTATGTTTAAAATAACCCCAAGTTTATTAAAATCGAATGAAAAATGCGTACGATACAATGCATGAACTAAACCCTTGCAATGCTGCGAGTGGTGAGGTTCCTTAATCCATTAATTTTTCTGATCCTTACACCAATAATAATTCTATTTCTTTATTCAACACTTGAGCTGCCAAACCAGTGAGAATGACTGATTTCAAATTTTCATTTAAAAATTACTTGTATTTTTGACTCTGAATTTTAGAAATATTTCATGACCTTTATTTCAATGTTTAATGAATGAAATCTATCAATTTGTCTTTCCCTCTCCCATACCCTTTTCCAAATGCACGTTGTTAGATATACCACAACCAATCATTTTGACTGGAGTAGTACTTGTGTTGGGAGATTGGTTTTCTAGTACCATTCACGTTATTCGTGCTTCGAAATCCGTGGTAATCAAATCTGTATAGTAAAAAGTAACAAAAATGGTACACTACGAATGGACACCAAAAACATGTATATGGACCTCGTATGGAGTCTGCATCATTTTTATATTATTTTGGACCATGCTGCTAATAATGTCTAGGTACTAATCTACATATAAACTTTATAAAATGAAGAAATAATAGAAAAATATACATCAGGAAGAACTTTTTTGTTTCAATAAAATCACAAAGAGAACGATCGTCAGGAAATTATGATGGAAAATATTTTTAATTTGACTACGTATGAAAGGGGTCAAAACCTAGATGTTCTCCTGCTTCTCAACAACCGCAGTCGTCATGTGCGTTAAGCAAGTGTTTAACTGTTCCAACAGCTTCGTGTTTTTTACCTGTTGAAATCCATGCTAGAGTCATTTTCAGTTATATTTTATTATATTTGTTTTTTTTTTCGAATTTTGTCGTTCAAATAGAATGAACAAGGAGGTCGCCCACCAACCCTGCCATAAGAGAGTTCTGTATCGTCGAATAATATTTGACGATTAAGTCTCTGTTATACTATTGTACTACGTACTAAATTATTTTCTATTCGAGTAACTAGTTGAAATGAATTTACGTCTATTTAGAACTAAAATATCGTTTATTTTCTTAATTATCGTTAATTTTGATAATTCTTATTGCATAATAAAATTTAACGTGTTTATAATGTTAGAAAGATTACCTGAATTGATTAACGTTTGCTAATATTCTTAATTTAATTCAAACTCAGACCCTTAAAAATCTCGATATATGAAAAAGTGGACTCATACCACTTTCAAAAATGACGGCTCAAATATTAATTTTTTACTTTTACCTGAAAATAAATTGGAGTTCTCGAGGTTAATGTCTACTCATTAAATAATAGCAGGTATGACGTAATTTTTACAAAATTGCTCTGCAACGTCTGTTGTATTATAAAGTTCAAATGATGTTTACGTAAATATTTTATCGCAAACATTCGAAGTGCAAAATGAAAAATTTCTTTATCCCATTCTGCAAGCTGACCAATATTTATATCATTTGAATGGAGATGCCACGTAAAGGTTACATCTGGTAAAATTCTGAAAATTAAAATATGTTTGCTCTATTAAACAATTATAAAAAATTTGCAACATACGTTTCATTTATGGACATTGCGTTTGTCACTATTGTTTGTCGCGTTCGTTTTATTCGTACATATCCATTGGTAACACAGAAAATGTAATTTCAGTCCTGCTAAGCGAAACGATGGTAAAACTTTCGTAAAGCCGTTGTGTGTGCATTTGTATATTCGTATGTATAAGCGCCGACAGATCGATAAGGTGAAATAATATAAAACATTCGTTTAAGCCGCTTTCACAACGATCGCGAATATTCGCAGACATTAACTCTTTAATACCCCATGAAACACTGTCTTTTCATATCCATGTACCTATAATATATTTTTCGTCTATCTTTGTTGTTTACCACAGTGTACTACTGTTATAAGTTTTTATTTAAAAATGGTACCTTTTTCAATTCCTCACAGCAAAATGGGCGTTGTATTTCTGTACCAAATCATTATCATATTACAATTTATGTACTAATTTATATTTTCTGATCAACTTGGAAAGTTGAATAATCAGTATACAATATGAAATATAATTGAATAATCGGTAAAAATATGAAAATATGAAAATTGTATTCAAGGTGTGTTTCACCACTTCGGTGAAATTTCCTTGATTGTGTTTTTTAATTAGGAAATCATTTGCTGCTTCTTTCAATTATCATTAGAATAATTTGGATTTTTAGTTTCGTTAATCATTTTTTAATACTGAACGAATAATTCAAGGGATGGTGATTTAAATTCAGGTTCACAGCGGTCATTTTGAACGTAGCAATAATCATCACTTTGTATTAAGAGTAATCCACGTAACTTTTGTTTTGTGTCATATGCATAATTGTCGTAATTTTCAGTAGTACACTTAGCATAAATAATTTTTCATTTAAATTCAAAAGCGAGAAATAAAAGCTATTAACTTCGTTAATACAACACAGGAACTGAATCCTTTTTATTGACCCGTTCAATTCACATTATATAAAAAACAAAATAACGATACATATAGGTTTTGCAGCATATTTGCAGCTTCGTTTTCCATTGCTTCACGAATATTTGTTCGCTGATCCGTTTAAATGTTAAAAGTTTCTATTAATTAGAAAAAGTACTGAAAAAGATACGAATTTTTTAATATATTCCAATGGTGCCAGTTTAAATTTATTGGAAAAAACGCATTAAAGTTTTTCATGACTCACAGATATCCATATTAATTAGAAATAACAAATTGAAATTACACGAGCGAAATTTATGGACCTCTTTCATAATTCATTTGTATTGAAACTAACTAAAATTACCCGCCACTTGCAATTATTCGTGTCACTGCTTTTCTAGGGTTATAATTTGTCGTGCAAATTATATGAAGATCGCTTCAGCGGTTTTGCTGGAATTTATTAGAATACATGCATGTAATTCCTTTTTTTGCAACGTGACGGCTGATCAATGATCGTATATAAAAATTTCTTAATATTGAATTTAATCGTATTAAAGTGGTGGATATTGTCTTTTAAAATTGCTGTCGCTAAATTTCAAATAATCATGCGAATAAATATCGTCAGTCGTGTCGAGAGCCAGGCATTTTTGCGAGCACGTCGCCGACGGGGTTAACGCTTGATTGAACAAAAGCGTGTTGGGTAGAGAAATCCCTAGTTTGAAGGACCATATGGAATTTTGTGAAAAATCAAGTATGCGTAGCGTTTGGCACTTTAATAAATGAAGGTATTAATTATCACAATTATAAAAGTTAGAGCTGCTTGTAGTTTCACGCATATTTTGAACAAAATTGTTCTCTTTGAAAACATTGTATCCGAGAAATACCACTCTGTAAGTTGAGATAAAAAATGTTTATTTTTATTTGCTAGGGAAATGTTAACGTTTTGGATTAAAACTCTGATACTCAGTATTGTTGACAGTTAAGAACATTGCCTTTTCAGCTTGATGAAAATTGCAGATTGCATTTAGTTAGAAAGCTTCACGAAGTGGAAAAAAAACTGATGAATATTTTGTACTTTTTGTTTTTAAAGTAACCGCTTTTAGAAAAGCAGAAACAACAATCGCAGCAGTGTAGTAGGGCAAGACTGATTCATCTAACGTCGATCTCATCTTTCAATATTCTTAAACTTTTCAAAAGCTTTTTCCATATTTACATAATGACTTCGTTAAAATTGCAACCTTCCGGTTAAAAGAGCGAGTACCAAGACTCGAGAGTAAGATGAAATTGACTTGTTAAGGTAACGGTATTGTAAGCCAATCGTTTTTCTGGGCCAAGGGGCTGAAAATAAATATGTATATAAGTTACAACCTTTCAAGACATTTATAAATGATTTATGAGTGAGGGGTGGCAAAATGTTTCGGCGTAGGGGAGAAGCTGAATCGAACGATCGCTTTTTAATGGAACCGAACACATATCGCAGGAGATAATAATTTTCAAAAGCTGTATGGAATACTAAAGATTATTGGCGAGTTATTTTTATGAAAAATGAATTTGAACATGCTAAACCAATTTGTATGAAATTTGATACAAACGTTATCCGTGTGGCATTTGGTTATTGGCTTTGAAGTTTTTTCTTGATGAATATAACATGCCTAGTCATCTCAAGATAATTGTAGGTAATTTTTATGATAATGAAAATTTTGTAATTTCCAAATATGAACCGCTTCAGCTATCTTCAGAATCCTTCTGTTCCATTTAGAATATTTTTGTAATATTAACGTTTGCACAGTGTAAGTCAGAAATGACAAAACTTTGTTTCTATTTATTACATTAACCTAAAATAGAAAACATGCATTTTTTATTAAGAATAAAAATTCCAACAACTTTCTTTTAAATGCATAATTCTTCTGAGTCTTGCCATAGATTTTTTACATAATTTTTAAGACAATAATGTGGCCCTGAAGACTCAAGCAGTCATCGACTCTATAATACGTAGCTCTGAATGTTCACATATTGTAACATATTGATTACAAATATACAATGTAATATACAATGGTTTTCATATATCGCCCGTCCTTGTAAAATTATCGTAATGAAATCTCCCGCAATCTTGTCATTACCCCATAACGAAATAAAATGAATAAATTAACCAAGGAATATGCTACGAATTTTTGAAACTACTTCCTCACTTGTACTTGAATCTATTTTTTTTTTAGTTAAAAAGCCGAAATAAAGTTATTAGACGACAAGAACCTATAGAATTGTATAAATCAAGTTTTAGACATACTTACATATGTATATGTATGTATACCTAGCATTATAACGTAGTAATAATATTTTTCGGATTATCTTTTTGTTACAGCGAACCTGATCGAGCGATTTTCGTGCCATTCAAAAAGGTGATTCTCGCTTGGTGCACCACTTGACCCGAACTCCGGAGTAATCTCACGGCACCCCGACTTTTTTAATCCCAATATGTACACGATGTGAGTTGAAACGACGATACGTACATACATACGTATACGATCCCCATGGGCTTGAAAGGTACGTGAAACTTCTGTGCATCTCGGTGATCATGAATTGTTGCATAACAATCCAGCGGCGGCAAGTTCTCTTCAAAGGGACATCGCCAAAATTTAGCTGCAAAAAAATTCATGTCTGTTTATGTCCAACGTCGATGACGACGTTGTAGCTCTATGCAATCACGTATCGATCCGATTACCTTAATTGACTGCAATTTGTTCGTATAGTACGATCGAAAATTATTTATTACTTAATGGAAATTTCAGATTTTGTACAAAGTCGAATACGGAGAAGCGAAATATTGTATTATACGTTCAATTAGAAATTGAAATGTTATATTTGTAGATATCGGCGTGTATTTCGAAGTGTGTTATTTATTGTTTACGACTAAACACGATTTCGTTGCTTCACCGGTCCGGAGAGCTCGTAAAGAATCGATTTTTTCCGTACGGAGACTACAGTTCAGTATTATTACACGAATTCGATTGGATTCGAGCGATATTCCTACAAAGTCGATAGATTTGACACGGTCGACGTACTCTTAACCATTATCCGACTGAAACTGAAAAAAAGGTGTTTCGTGACATACGGTAGACGTAGACAAAATTATTATATTTATCTTTCTTCGTAAATCAGCAACGAAGGACTTTCTATTGTCATTTGATTTTTGAGTATATACATTTTTTCCTGGATATTACCTATAAAATACGATTTTTTTTGTGATTGACATATTTTGCGAATACATAATATTGTATAAAGCACTATAATATATAAAAGGTTACGTTTCTAATGTGTAATTATGATACAAAATTAACTAGTTAAAATTAATCCTAAGTACGTATAAGCGAAGAATAATAATATTTATTATTTAATCGAGTAAAATAATAAACGAGCCAAAGTCATCTGATTTACTTAAATTAAATTGAAAGCCATGCAAGACGAGACGGTTTATACATATAAACTGGCTTAGTTTAGTACAAAAATTGTTATTTAACAATTATCGCTCGATTGTTTCCAAATATTTCTAGTGAACGTTTTCGATATAAAATATATTCGTCGAAATAATATATGAGTAAATTTGATATATTATTTTATTATAATTTTCTAAAGTAACATCATATTTCAAAGATAATCTCTTCGATCAGACAAGATGCGGGGTTAATTTTAACCCTGAAATGTTAACTGGAGTGTAAGAGCGCTCTAATGATTAACTTTCATGTCGTTTTGTTCATGCATTTCAGAAATTGAAAATACATCAACCAAAGTGTTATAAATATATCATGTTTGCGATCCGGTTCGCTTTGTTTTACGAATTTCTAATTCATGGCTGTTTATTAACCAAGGCACTAAATAAATTAAATTAACCACAAGGTCGGTTACAATATTTTATTATTCCACGGTTAACGGTTCGAAATATACGCATAAATAAATCGCATTGATAATATAGCTATAAAAATACAATGTTACAAAATGACAATATTGAGTTCTCGTTGCGATTGGATTTTCAAAGTTTTACCTTGTGATATCGCCTCAACTATGATAATCAAAACTATCGGTAGGCGTTTCTAACACGTACGTGATGTTCATGCAAACACAAATTCACGTGCATCCGAATTACGATGCGTGACAATTCGTAATTGCAGGCAATCGTGTAGGAACATTTCTGTATCCGTAGCGATAGAAGAGTATTTCAACGTACGATGTTACGCCTCGCGTATACATACATACATACATACATAGATACCTACACATCCTACATTTAAAAAAGATTAAAAAGAAACGCATACAAAAAGGAAGACTAGGACGGCGTGCTCGTCTATATAAAGAAGGAGGGAAATTCTGCTTGAGGCTCCATGTAAGTACGTACAAGTATATATATTATTACCGTGAAACCGAGTTTTAACTATTTAAGAGGCTATAGAAATTACGGTACAATTTGAACGTGTATGTCTTATTACGTGTATAACGCTTGTTGTGCATTTGTGAAAAATATATTAAACGTATGTATGTGTCTATATCTTTATGCACGTGTAACAGGCATAAGTTTAGTTATAGTATCGTTTAAAAATTATTAGATTTATAGTTGTTAGGGTTAATCGATAAGTAATTTCGTTATCGAATCTGACAAGTGTTTGAAGTGAAGTATTTTTGAAGAAAACGTTCGAAATTTTAGGCTTTAAAATTAGTTGAAAGTCATCTCGGTGTGTCGCGCGAAGCATTCGATAAATTATGCCAAATTATAATGATTATCGAACGTTCCTACGTGATTAAAGGGAACTATTTAGAACTCCGGTGAGCCAACTTTACGAGGTATCGTTCTGAGAAAATATTATTATTATATTCTAGAATCTTTTTAACTCTTTAATACACATGTGAGATGTACTTCATCATACGAGCTATTCAGATAAGTATAACTAAATTTGGCTCACTTGAAATTTATTGATATATCAATCCAAATGAATTCTCCGCTAGATAATCTTCCGTTTTGAAACGTTTGAATGCGATCAAATATGCAACCATTGTACATTGTACCGGCATGTACAGCAGCAAATCAGTTTGTTCACGTATAAACGACACAAAACGACTTGAATTTTCACGCAACCTGGTTCATGGTTTTTCGCAAAGGGAGAACCATTTTGCTATGCAAAAGCATAAAGACTTTTTGGACATATCAAAATTCTTTAGGGTGGTTATTTTTTTTAGTGTTAAATAAGCCGCTGTTTCTTTGTCGAGTAATATTCAGAAATAAGGTTTGTTTCAAAGGATATTGTATATTGTAAGAAAAACTGTGAAAAGCACCAAATTTGTTCGTTTTAATGTTATCCCTGAAATCTCGACTTGAAATTTTTCTATTGTCAATCGTGGAGGTCTTCGCAATTCTGTGAAATATCATTGTACATATATTATTTTACTATGAAATGTACAATTTTTGTTATAATTACACTGTCCATTAGACTTCAAGGTAAATACATTTTAAGACAGAAATGTCACTAGGTCGTCATCATAAAAATTTTGTTTGCCCGAAAGTACCTTGTTTATACGTACACGTCTACTAAATATCCTGAAGCATAAATCATGAATTATTCAGTTTTTAGAAATTTCATGCGACACTACTGTGTGATTCCGGAATTAATAGTGATACACTGTACAAAAAATGTTCCTTTTATATTAAAAGATCGTTAATTCATTTTGCCATTGATAAGTATTTGTAAACTTGATGAATTTCTGTATCAGTTATTTATCAGTTCATTTATCTTTAAATTAGTGTTTATTTATTTAATTCGTGGAAACGTAGGAAGATATTAAATGCCTAGCAAGCTTTTTTACATTAAATTTTCATTTTATTAATATTTTAAATCTTAAATCTTTAAATCAAATGCTATCACAGTTCAACAATAGTATTATTGTCGACATGCACTATATCGGATAGTGACAATGGTGTTTCAGCCAAGAGCAAGCAATGCTTATAATCTGTCATTAATATCTCGATTTCTAAGAAACACTCGTGTTACGCAACAGCAACTCTGTTTGCCGTAAGAAAAGGTAGAAGATCGATATCTCCATACACAGATAATTATCTCAATATTTTAACATAATATTTTGTAGCGATACTTTTCCCTTTGTATTAAATTCCAAAATGTGATCCCTTCTAATGAAATTGGCTCTTTTTTCTTCTACACCGCAGTTCTTTAATTTTGTTATATTAATAATTTAGTAGTTACGTATATAAATAAATTGCCCAACTTTATAATAATATAACTGAAGCAACACATTACACGTAGTCATTATCTTTTATTAATTAAAACAATGCCTGCACGATCAAAGTTTTGATTAAAGCGAAAACTTCAGCCATGAAATATTAAATTTTATTAAAGTTAAGTATTTTTTTTACATATTGTAATTAAGAGCCTGTGAATATTTTATCATATAGAATCCGGAATGATAAATTAATTTTATATTAATTGGTCTGCATATCGTTAAGGAGTGCAATGCCATATCGCAACCGAAATAAATGAAAGAATTTAAATATAGACAAAATTTTGAAATTTGCACTAAAAACTAATAATACGAATAATTCATGTACTATTTCTTTTCGTAGAATCAATAATGTTTATTCTATATAATTCTAAAGTATTTATATTTTTTAATGCACGTATTTCTATACATTCCAAACTATCCACGTTTCGGGATTTATGTCCCCTCTGAAAAAAAAACGCATTTTTGTACGCCGATTCCTTATAACTCCAAATTAATGTCGTTGCAGTTTATAGAAATATTGAAATTCTCGGTTATAGACAGAATGTCGAGTATAATAATTTTTTACTTCCGCTATTTCCCATGGTTACTCTACCTTGCCATCGGTAATTATAAAAGTTACGTGCGTAGAATGAGTTCCAAAATTTTAACTGATCTTAGCAAACGCTTGTATTTATGTACCTGAATCACGAGGTCGCCTATGGATCTAACAATTTGTAACAATTTTTTATTCACTATTTGCATTTTAAAGATTCTTTTAAAAGTGTTTCCACAATTCCAAGCCATTTTCAGCGAAGTTTTTAAAGCACAATATTTGCGGTTAAATATGGAAGTAACAGACTACAAAATATGAAAATATAATGTTTTATTACATGGTAGCTTTAGCGAATTTGATGGGCATTTATTTGATTCTGCAAGTAAATAAATAACAACGTCCAATACGTCTGGACAAAAGACATCAAAGGGTTAAAACGTGTACGTATATACGAATATTTAAGTATACCGAGTGTATCGATATAACTGTAAGTAGTATAAGATTAATTACCAATTATTCTGTTACTCTTACGTGATGGCACATTTTTCTCAATTTTGGCGAATTAAACCTCATATACAATGACTAACGATAGTATTTGTACGCCCCATCCCACGTATAAACAAATTTTAAGTGAACAGTAAATATATAAATCTATTTTAACAGACTATACACTTATTTGAAATATAAATACCAAATATTCATTATTAAAATATATTTGTACCCAAAATGTACGCTCAAATTTCGTTAATTTGCTCCACTGTACATATACACTGTATATATTTTCTCACGTAAAGCCTTGGCCTTAAGGAATTGTATTGTTAGAATAGAGCTGACGTTCGTAATGTCTCGATCTAATGGACTAAAAGTGATATTACATAGTCATTTGGAAATGTGTAGATTAGTATAGACGAGGTAAGAACGAAAATACCGAATGCGAGCGAAGGGTTGAGAGAAATAATATCGTAAAACGATATTACTGCAACAACGTTGGACCTTATTGTCGGTGGTATCACTGCTTATTATCTTTAAGGCAATTAATTCCGCCAATCTTTTCTCATAGCACCTGCCACGAAGTATACGGTTATAACGACGCGAAGGAACTTTGCCGACATACAACTTCTTGCGTGACTGAAAGTAAATTTAGTTATGTTATACGAGACGATACGATCTTTTGCTGTGTTATGTATGTACAATCTTTTGCTCGCGGGGAAATTCAGGACGTTTCGCAGTTATTTTTTACATTCCATGTAATTTATTGTTTTTCGCCTATGTTAAACGAGCGTGAAAACGAAACGTTTATGACGAAATTAAGCAGTCGCGGAAATATTTATAGCTTTCAATTGAAACAGGGGAATGTGATAAAACATATGTTTCTGAAGGTTGTGTCATATTTTTTAATCGTGTTTTATAGTCCTACCAAAGCGCGAAAAGTTTCTAGTTTTTCAATTTAGTAGATACTAAAATATAACACTATGAAATGTGCAGAAAATCCTTAAAACTGTTATGATCTATTATACGTCACACCGATAAATAAATAACGTATTATATAATTCATATATAACTCAATATTTTGACAAATTCGAGAAGATAACTTTTCAATATTTGAGTTGTTATAACTCGGAAACTACTTACGGTACAGGTTTCATATTTTTACCATACATTCCTGGATATTTGACCTAAACGCTTAGATAAAATTATATATGTAACTTTACTAGAAACAGATATTACAATTTTTTACGTAAATGAAATTACGTAATTGAAAAACCAAATTTTAATTAATCGTATAAACACGAAATTTGAAGCAATAATTATAAGATTACCATCATTTCTAGGCAACAATTTTTTCTGTAAAATAGCATTTTGTTCATGAAAATTATATTGTTAGGACTCGAGCTATTAAAAATTGTATGTGTTACATGTTAAATAGAAACATTTGGACTGTATATACTGATGACATAGAAATCGATTTTGTTGCATTTGTAGCCTTTTTTTATAACTACAATAGAAAACGGGTAAAAATACTTTAAAAATCTTTAATATGATTAACATAGAAGTACAGATTTTTAAGGCCGATTCCTTTAATTGAAACAGCGACACACTCGGTATGCTTACGTATACATATGTAATCATTACGAGACAAACATGTGCCTGTGACCGTGTTTAATACAATTTAAGTACAATACTAATATATTCGATCGCATAGACTTATTTAATTATAAGTTCAGTACAATCTTTCATTTGTGATTCGTCGTTACATTACTGCAGTATTTCAGATCCATTTTACAAAGTTTACGTACTTTTAGTGATAGCTGTCGGAGAGCACGATAACATTATGTTATAACCCATCACGCGGATGATTATTGCAAGCATTCGTATTTAAACACACATATGTCTGTGGTTGTGCGGCGAAACGGCGAAATATTTTCGCTTTCGTAATATTGCCGTTTCAAATTTTGACCAATAGTTCTTCTTGTTAGCAATGTTCTCCTGCTTCCATAATTTAAAACATACTTTATATTGCCTTGATTAACGTAAAAATAAATGAGAAGACTAAAGAAAATACCAACAATGTTTTTTGTGTAATTTCCTCAACCTTTTATGCGTAATTTGCAGTAATTACATATTAACATATATGCAAATTACATTGCTGTATTAAATAGAAACACTTTGTTTTCATGCATTTTTTCTCATAAAATCTTTCATGCAAGAAGTTCAATTTGTTGAAAGTTTTACATGTGTTTTTGCCTTACAATCACAGAAGTATGTAAGCACATGTATACATCTACAATACATGCATGTAAAACAAAACGCGACCGCTAATATTTTAAGTTCTTGAAGACCGAAATGCAAATTTCGTTCCTTACTTTCCACTCGCCCGAAAATGGCTCTTACACTATTAATATTTATAAAATTCAAGTTCTCTAGTAGTCCTGCAAGGTATTTCAAGATTATTAAACCGTACAAAATTTAAATTGTCATAATACGGTTGTTCTACGATGCATGTCTCTTTAACGTTCTTATTGGAAAAATTCCAACATTGATGCATCGACAATAAATACCTACCGCAAGATCACGACTATCAGTGAAGTGTAAAAAATAAATATAAACATTGCTAATACAGATTGATAATAAATGTAAGAGCGTGTAAGAGCGAATTGAGGGCAAGAGCGTGACTGCTAATATTTTTTCCTTAAAACTTGCGAACGGGTATCTAAATATTTGCAAAAAAAGGTGCCACAGTTCTAACAGAATTTTCCAAGTATTCCAAAAGCTTTTTTGTTTGATATTCGAGTGCAAGAAAAATGATATCACAATTTTGTTAAAAGGAACTCACTGGAAGGCATTTTAATAATAACTACGTCATTGTTCGATATCAACTTAATTAAATACCTGTCAATTATTTAAGCTCAATCGAATGATGAAACTTGATTATTATTTAAAACATTCTATGCACAACAGTGTCCGCGAAATTTCGTTCACGTTCGTTTTCGTCCTCGATTAATTCGTTATGCTTTATGAAGAGCGTAATTTTACTGGCACAGTTGCGCAATTAAATATTCGGATTCCTAGTTCTGTAGTCGCAAGTCGGAACGCGTGGTTTTTTCACAAAAATAATTTCACCATCAAATATACGGATATTCTCTATTCGCAGTTAAAACAGAGCCAACTGTTTAATTAAAGAGCTTGGCAGAGAATGTGTTTAAATGTGCAAATTTTCCATTGTCGCTGCAGAATTAGGAATACCGTCGCGAAAACGACACGTATGAAGAAAATTAGCGTTAGAAAATGATTGAATCTCCGTAAATTTGTCGAACGATACGATATTACCGTCTTATGTAAAATAAATGATATTTATTCTTAACTCGCAGGGATCAGATAATTCCCAATTTTGAAGCTTGAATATCCACAGCAATTTCTACTCCGGAATAACGTTTCGAGTTTAGTACCTGTACTTTCTGTTTAAAATATCTAGCTTAAATCTTGATTCAAACTTATGCGACGTGATGTAAACCAACAGTTGATAGAACCGAGTGCTCGCATACTTCTGAATCAAGAAATCCACACGAATGGACCAACGTTTCAATTGCGTCGCACTTTTTGTATAACGTCCACGAGATTTTTACGTGCTTACGTTGATCGTATTTGCTATGTACACAGCGTATACAATATATTTTTTTTACTTCCTACGGGTTATCGATACTGGGAGACTTATTTCATTAAGAGGAAACGTTTATGTTAGATACTTAGAACCGTTTCTCGACTACGATGTGTTTCAATGAATATTGCAACAAGTTGCAAATGGTTTTAATACGCAAAGTAAAAAAAAAAAGAGAAAAACTTTACTTTTGCGCCAAGAAACAAATCGTATACGTAATAGATGATTTTTTTCGGATACATGCCTATGGATCCATTTTTTCATGTTAAAAATTCATGTTTTCTATCACGTATACGAATCACAAAAGTTTCGTAGCTAAGAAAAACTTCATTTTGAACTCATACTTCTCAATCGCTTGATCGATTTTCTCTGAATCTCGGAGGTTAACCGACGTGTTTGATAAATGTCGGTAACGTTTATTTCAATTGAAATTAATTCAAAAATGCGAATGAGTTATAACACACAAAATCATATTATTACTTTCATTCAAATTTCCGTTTCGTTTAACGATAATAAAAAATTGTTAGTGAACAAAATCTCTTATTAACGTTGATTTTGACAGTTCACAGGGAAAGATGTCGGGAAGGTTTGTCATTTATCCCGCGAAACTACGAATACGGATAAAGAAAAATGGCTACTCGATAATCGACGAGTAGATAATTAGAAACAGTTTTTTTTTCGCGCTGACGATTTTCGTCTTTACAGAAATGTTGTACCGATAAACGAAATTCTCTTTTGACATAAAAGTAATCTGACGGCTGTCGTAGAACGTGAATATCATTCATCTGTACCTAAGTTTACGCAGAACACTGCTGTATTGTATCTTACCTATGTATAAATGCGTACATAAATACATATACATATAAGAGGGGAGGGGAGGGGTGCATATACAACGTAATTGTACCTAGACGTGTAAACGCGAGGAAATATAGGGAGTAACATTGATTGGTGTTAATCGCTGTAATTACTTTTACGTTTAAGTGTTTCAATGTGACATTAGGTGAGTAGTCGTCGGAGCTAAAATCGGTGTAGACGGATACGAGAAAAAAAAATAATAATTTGTTATCCTCTTCACGCTATTTACGCGCAGGATTTCAGATGTCGGACATACATATACATTGATGTATAATACCGTTTTATTTTCACAGAATTTCCACTAGGATTATTACAAACAACCGAGTGTATGAAATGTCGAAAACTGATATTTACGTGTATTTCGAAAAATTATTGTGACTTTTTGAAATAATTTTGTCACACCTGATACTTCGGTATCGTATCGTTTGATGTAACATGTGTTATGTAATATATTCACTGTTTTAATTTTCATTTAGAAAAGTCTAGAAACTTCACGAACATAGTCGTTATGATATTTTTAAAAAGTTATAGGAAAATGATAGTGTACTTCATGCATGTACCAACTGCCTCGATATTCTATTGTGATACCTTTATAAGAATTTAAAAGAATTTTCTATTCTTGGATGACTCATAGACGTGAAATTTATACACATATTTTATAATGCACAAAGAAATTTCACAGATAAAATAGACCCAAGAGGGGCAGTCTACCCTGCAAAATGATGAAAAAATAATTTTATATCCAGCATTTTTTTATTTGTATAGCCATAACCATAAAATCTCCAGAAAAGGATGGCGTTGTTGGTTCGTTTACATCATATTATTAATTTATTAACTCTGGCTGCATTAAAATTGTTTTTACAAAATACTAATAAAACTACCTTTTATTTACTGTAGTATCGGATTCAATGATATATAATATTGCAAAACAGTATTTTTTCCACTCTTAGGAAACATTTATAAAAATTCGTTAAAAAATTGAAAATCTATATCCATGCTACAGTTGATAAAGCGCATTTTTCTCCTAACTTTCTTGTCGGAGAGTAATTTTTAATGCCTACCCCTACTTTAGGGTATTTATCTCAAACATTGATCTATCTTTTTTATAAACGTGTTATTTAAACGTAGATTATTGAGTATAAAAAAATTGTGTTTGTAAAATGAGGAAGAGAAAAGTATTTTTTAAAGGTAGACTCCCCCCTTAAAGATATCTTTTTTACATAAAAACCGTTTTTAGTTTATACGTCGAATTCTCGAAAGGTTGCCTTATAGACAGATAAATTAATAAATTTGAATATTATCCCTATATTTTTCCATCAAATCAGCGGACTAAAATTCGAATGAAATTCTCATGATACCAGAAACATTGCAGCGATTCTGCAGTATAAATAAATGAAATTTATTCGGTATCATCGATCGGGGAGATAGGAAATTTTCACGATCGATAAGCGAAACGAGAAGATACCAAGCGAACGGGACGAAACTTATAGAAAGAGCGTGACGAGGATAATAACGAATGTTCGATCAGCCCTATCGTTTCTCACCATTTGCGGACGTAAGATGGCTGCGATATGATATTTAAAGCTTCGTGATTCGTGAAACTTACCATTTGAATTAATTTGCGAATCAGATGGGGATGATGCTCGCCTCGACGAGATTGTTATCGTTGTACCTAAACTATAGATATTAACGTTCAGAGGAGATATTATCTTTCTCCCCCTATGTATTGTATTGTGACGATGGGTATGATGACATACCGGAAAATAAAACTATTATTACTCTAAGCAAGACTAATTCGTATTTTTTTATTTAAACCTTGCGTTGAGAAATAAATGGTGTACTGAAAAGTGTCCATTAACAGGCTACGATATCCCGAAACATAGAAAAATATCCCGTTTATTTTCTGAATTTCCATTCTGATTTGTGATTTCCCAAATATTTTTTAATTAGTTTGAACCATAACATTGAAAATGATCCGACCTGCAACACGGCAATCGCGCACCATATTCGGTAAGTGTTACCTGAACTATTATTCATTACAGTTAGTTCTAATTAACACTTTAAATTCTGTCAGATTACTTCCAATTTAACATATGGCCCGGAACCAACTATTTATAATATTCTTCATAACTTTGCAACAATAAAAGCAGAAACAAATTTTTGAATATAAATGAATAGTTGCACTTGAAATCCAAAACTTTTATGTATACACATAATTTCAAAGCTACAGTGCACTTACCCATTACACTTACCACAATATCTTCAATTAATAGTTTTATGGAAAAATAGTTTTGTCACGTCAGTGGTAACCTCATAGTGCAAAGAGTTAAAATAAATCGTCATTTGTGATTAATCGTACAATTTTTGTCATGATTTTTTCTTTGACTGTCATCAATAATTACCAACGTCGTTCCTCTTCCTCTCCTTTTATTTTTCCATTTTTCTCTAGAAAACTTTTTCAAAGAGCACAAATGTAGTTATTTTAGCAATTAAACAGGATGATAAAAACAATTGTATACGAGTCAGGAACAGACAACAATTGACCCAAGTAAATGAAATGCTTGATACTTCCCGCAAATTCTAACGAAAACGATTTACATTCTTGTGTATAATAAAATGCAATAGAAAAAAACAGTTACCATTGAGATCATACGTGTTCTCTGGATATTACGAAATTAAACAAGCAGCTCAGGCGCAAGAAGTTATGTACTTCCGTTGGCCCGCTTTTACTAGATACTGCTTGAAAATATGTTGCTATTATTCCGTGAATCAGCTTTATTCCAATTATCATGGAATTTAACCGTATTACAGAATTATCCGCGTTTAATCTGCATTTCAGCGTGTATGTTTTTGCGGCTTACATGGAAATTCTAAATTACTACACCCATTTACATTTTCGCTTTGGTAGTTCTATACGTCATGTTCTCATTAGAAGTAAAAATAAATGACGCTTAATCTGTATGCTTTCCATAATACGATCATGATTAACCTTGTATGACCCACATTCCTTTTTTGCGTCCGTAAAAAAAAAAATTATAGGACAAGGAAATGAGAAATATTGATCGCGTGATTAAAATTGTTACTTCAATTTCAGTGTACATATGTGTAATTGAGTATAGCAAAAATCATTCACTCTGGCACGAGAAATAGGAAGTCTAGTAATTGACATAAATAAACTTTGGAATAACAATGTTTCTGTCGTACAATCACAGTGGTGCGCTACGATAAATAAATAAAGAAAACTTACACAAATATATATATATATGTATATGCAATCTTATTCAAAATTAAGATTATATATTAATCACGAATTTATTCAATAATTGTCCGTTTCATAAATTTTAAATTATACATAAAAGCGGAGTTGTAAGTTGTACAAAAAATTGATATCTATTTCAATATTAGTTAACATAAAATGATAGGATTGTCAGGTTTTCGTGGATGGCAAATTAAATAATTACAAAACAGTTGTAGTTCATAATAATAGAATTTTTATTACAACAACAATTGCAAACGTCTATAACAGCTGTCCTTCACAACTTAGCTTTGAACATTGGCAAATAAGAAACAGTTCGAGTACACACGTCCATCCATAAGTTATGGGAAATTCACTTGAAAATTCAAAGTGATGCCAAATGAAATTTCGAATGAAATTATATCTCGAATAAATTTACTGTACTCAATTTATTATTTGATATTCCGTTGATATTCGCAGTGCGGATTCGCATATCGCGCGGAAATGTCTGCGTGTTCAAATACAATATTTTCGATCTTCCGACACCCGGAAATTTCAAAGCGTTACAATTCTATACTCGAGAACATTCGACGTCTGATAATTTCTGCACATTCGATCCTCTGGTGCTTAAGTTACTAGCTTTGATTATAAATCACTCGGGAGTCAAATTTTCCATAAAAAAAAAATTCCTTTTTCTGTTTGAAAATCAAGACTAATCTACGTCTTCCATTACTTGTGGGACGGCGTCGTACAGTTTACGATGTACTAAAATTATAATACCTTGCATCCAGACACCCACTGCCAACGAGAAAAATCACAGATGGAAATCTGTGCGTGGATGCTGTCGAATAACTGTTTAAGATTTCTATAACGAAACGATTGTCAGCGGGATCATCGGGACACGTCAGTGATGCGTCGGGTAATCAGCGTACCAACTGTAAGCACCGTTAGAGCCGGTATGTCCCCCGAAATCCACGTAATCCAAAATGTTGCCGAGGGACCTTTCCGATCGTTGATTTTCGAGATCTTCGTGATGACCGCTAGGAACAGCTATGGGCACGTAAGCCTCGGTTTGTCGAGTGATTCTCGGGGTTGGTAAAGCGATGGGATTTAACTCGATTACGTCAACACCGTCGATTGGTATAGCGATGTAACGACGTCCGGCCAAAGTGCCACAAACACCGCAAAGGAGCATAATTATCACCGACTGAAACAGTATGATTAGAGTCTTATTTTCTTACGAATTTACCAGCTGAACTTATGTTTCTTGTAAAATTCGGATTTAATTAATATTGATTTAATTTTAAGCGAATAATGCTCAGAAGTCTTAGCGATTCGCATGTTACATTTAGTTCTGTTGATAAACGTTTTAGGAAACGTGATATTATTTTAAAGACTGTCGTTGATAGTAGCTTCTTTATTTTTTCTAAATGTTATGAAATGTAACGAAAATATTAAACTTGTTGTACATTGATACAAATATAAAAAATAACACAATGTTCAAACACTTGATTTCGTATAAAATAAATTTTACAAGGTGTGTATAATATGTTTCCAAATAACAGAAATGTCAGATATTTTTTTAAACGTGGGTGTTGATAAAATTTAATTATTTAATTCGAGTTCTGTGAAATACTCACGTAAAAAACTCGAGGAAATTGAGTGTAATTTCCGACATAAAATCATGATCGAACTTCGCGAGCCAGTCTCGGGAAGCTTTCTAAGGATTTATACTTTATGGCGTTTGAATTTAAATTGTAATGACATTATTTACTTTTCAAATGATTTCGTCGGTTACATTTTCAAGATTAATTTTATAATATGAAGACAATTACGTATTGTTTTTTACGAGTACAGATTTATATTTTATAAAAGGGTATTAACTGTCTAAAAAAATATTTATTAAAAATTTAATAGGTTTGTGTTTATAAAAATACGATATTTTTGAAGTATTCGATATTAACAACACATATAGCCATCATGTTTCACTGCACTCCGCGGAAAGAAATATACAAGGAAGTAGAAAACGTTACCTATCTGTCGCACACAAATCATTTCTTGAATTGCAACGAATGAACAATACATTATAGAAAACAAAGTCACTCAATCGCGAGAAAACGAAATAATAGCTGTTATAAACAAACTTTTCGATGACCATATGAGGTGCCTAGAATACAAGGGGTATAAGTGACATTCTCAAAAGTACTGAGATTTGTGCCATGAAACTCTGAATTTACCATTCTATTTAGTGGTAAAGGGATCTAAGTGAAATGTCCACCCTGTACATGGTTTACCCATTCTTGAATAAAAAAAATGTTGTATTATATTGTGATTTGTGAGAATTTGTGAACTTTGAACTTAATTTTCTCAGAACTAAATAAAAGTCACTTATACCCCTTGTATTCTAGGCACCTCATATCTCCTATCGTGATGCACCCAGGTTGTAATAAATTTAAATAATTTACATTTCCGAACTGATAAATCATAGTGGGGCGATTTTGGTTTAATATTATCGGGAGAGATCGCAGCCTATGAAAAAAATGTAGCTATCTTCGAGAAAAAAATCTTTACGAATTCCTCTAATTTTTCTAAAGTTGATAAAAACTTACTATATTATATGCAATCGTAGCTGTTTGAAATAAATACAAATAAATGCAACTTGAAAGCAGTAATGCAGCAGTTAAATTTGTTTTCATAAACTTTCACCCCCCCCCCCCCCCCCAGTTATATTACAGCCAAAATCTGTTCCCTAAGATCTGCAACTCAGAAATATATTTTTTTTAAATTTTACGAAATAGGATCTCGATAGGGGGTAGTTCATAATCCTAAGTTTAAAAATTTTTTTTTCATCTTTTGATGCGTGCTATTGATGCTGAAAAATACTCGACGTTTATCACACCCTGTATACATATACGTACATATTACAATACATATGTGGTTACAAAGTTTCATGTAATTATAGCGTGAAATTTAGCCGTTGTATAGTGCTAACTTCCTGTATATACATAGATACGGAGTCTCAAAAGTTTCCTGCTGCCATGTTACCTCTTCCAAACAAATATCAATTTACTGGAAGTCAATTTTGCCGATTTGCATAGCTTTAATTAATACCGAAAAATGAGATTGCGACAACGTGAATTGGCAAGTTTATTATTAGGTCGCTGATGATCGTGGTAAACTACAAGGTTGCACGCACATTGAAAATAGATTCATCTACATCACTGTTTAGGTAACCGAAACTGACAGCTAATCCAAGATGGTTTGTAACGAGTGCTTTTAGTTCAAATTGCATAATCTCTTCTGTAAATTAGGCATTCAAAATTGAAGGGAAACCTACTTTTAAGCTGTAGTAATAGTTCAATTTCCATTTATAATTTTATAATGTGTTTTTTTAACAATGTATTCTGCAATTAAAGGATTACTAATAATCACTAATAATTTTAACGATCGTATAATATAATTTCAAGAAACAAAATCTTTAACCAGCTATGAAAACGACCTAATAAAACCTTATAACTGTGTATAATTTGATTAAACTTACGCCATCCACAATAAGGAATGAAAAATTATTTTAGAAAAAACTTCCAACGTTTCGATTCTATTTTGAACCCTCCACAAGAAATGTTCCAAACTTAACTTCGCTTAAAATGACACCAATAAAACGAAAATTCTTGTTTTGTGTAATTGATTTCCATTTATTTTAATTACGAAGAAAATTGTTTAAAACCATTTGAAATTGATTAACTTTCAACTAATATGTATTAGTTCAGCATGTGTCCAAGTTAAATTGGTAATTTCAAACTTTTCAGTCATTAATTTGGTTTGTGTTTATTCAATTCATTTGTTAATCGTCATTTTCTTCCTATTACAGTTAAATATGTTCACTTGTGCACTCTTCTCACAACTAATTGAAAATACATGGTGTGTTGCACTTTCACTTGGAATCATTACAATATGAACTTTGATTGATTTGATTAAATTCAAATTTTTCGCACTTATTCACTGGATTCGATACGGTACACCGATCTAACACCAAAGATCCTTTGTTTCTACGCGTTTACATTTCTGTTGCGACACATAAAATCGTAGTGCGTATCAAGACAACACTTGGCAAACGTGTAATCGCTTGCCTTCTATTTCCAACGGTAGTTACATCCACAATAAGTGAGTATTAGAACTTTTCTCTTGTAAACATTTGTCAATATGGTTTGAATATCACATTTTTCTTTTGATTATTTCATTTTAAGAGAATTTAAGTTTTAAAATTTCCTTGAAGTCCAAATTAGGGCCGAAAAGTTATAAGTTTTTTCTAAAATAAGCCTTGATTCCTTTAAGGGGATGCTGTAAGTTTAATTAATTATATAAAGTTATACAATTGTATTAGATCGTATTCATAACCGATTAAAGATTTTCTCTATTGAAATGAAGATGTTATATTGTACAAACATTTAATAGCTTCAATTTGAGAAAGAATTGTATCTAACTTCTATATACCTTTAGAATAATTCCGAATGTAATTAACAAAAATGAGATTACCTTTTACTTGCAATAAATCTTAAATCACCCTAAATGCCCAAAGTAGAACATCTGTTTATACATTTATTGTTTTTTTTTGTCACTGTTTATAGCGGACAACTTTAAAAATACTGTTTACAACCAATGCAATTAAAGTTGTAATGTTTCCTAACTGTACAAATTTCATAGTTAGTTTTTTCAACGTATATCAATGAAAGTTTTCCGAAATGGTATGTCCAAGAGAACTAACTAAATAATTTTGTTGACTATTTTAGGGATGTTACGTTTCACGTCAAGCTACTAAAGTTTTTACAGTCGTATTATTGATTTAAATAAAACTATATACATATATTATATGTTTCGCTGTAAAATGATATCATTTGAAGACATTTTTAAAATACTCAATCTGCTTTCAGTTACAGGGATCATAATTTAATTCCAGTTTTGTTTAAAGATTCATAACTCTTATACATGTATAATTCCGAAAACCTAGAAGTTTAATTCAAAATTATCAATTTAACAAAACGAGCTTATGAATGATTAAAAAAATGGGTTTCAGTTTACAAACCTATATTTTTTAAAGGGTATTTTCTCATTTGTTTTTCATTTCACTACAACAGCCTTTTAATGTCCTCTAAATACATTTACCAACAAAAGTCGAAACTGAGGATCTGTTTTTGTCATTAGTTTTCCAATAATAAGTAAGTGTTTTAAAGTTTTCAGTAATAAAAAAATTGAGAACAAAGTTTTCCTAATGCCTGCCAATTTATAACAAATTCAAGAATTAACTCAAAAAGATGTGCATTACACCACATTGGAGGTTCAGAGATTAAAAATAATTTTCTAATAATTTTCAAAACCGCTGTGTGTTACAAAGTAATATTTCGTTATAAATTTGTGAACGTGTATAAACAACACGTTATAACCGTTGGTTGCCTGTAATTTATGAAAGGTCGAACCTTCAAACGGTACAGTTTCGACAAAACGTACAATATACAATAATTTTATGAAATCCACTGATACGGCTGTAAAGCTCTAGATCACTGAAAGTGTAACGTACCTTATCCAAACGCAGGGTGAAACTTGCTATTAGATAGGGAAAATTCTTACACCCTGAAAATTGACTCACCAAATTATTCATCGTCCTGTTGATCTTTGCTGTCGGATGGAAGTTCAGGTGTTTGACAAACTAAAGAAAGAGGCCGCGTTAACGTTCGTTTTATACGGTTTCGCTTGGCCACAGCTTTCTCGTCTTTCCCGACCACCAAGCAGAAGGGAAGAGACCGCCTGGTTTCGAAGAGATAGCAATTACTCTCAGTACTTCTTCTAGCGCGTTGAGCCCATTTCAAATCCAATTATCATGTTGCGAAGGTGGCACTCTATCACGGGATACGACAAATCGATGGTTTTTTCATCGTTTAAGGAATCACGATATCTCACCATCTACGATAAACCTTATTAAAAGACGTAATCGTTTGGATGTTCAACGTGATCGTTATGTATTTTAACTGCCATCATTTAAAAAAATCAATATATAAAAAAATAATTTAAGATGTGTCTATGAACTGGATTATTATATCATAATTAATTAATGTGCTGGTAAACTTATATAATTTGTAAATACGCAAAAAGTAAGTTACAGAATAGTGAATTATTATATGATCATTAATAGTAAAATATGTTTTTACTAATACAGACGCCATCACTTCCGATATTAATCCCTTCTCTTCCGAGAAGGTTTTGTAATCTCTTTTTCTTGCGGTTGTTTCCTCTGTTCCGACTTTTACTTACTGACAAGAAGCTCCGAAAAATCGTTCCTCTTGTGTCACGGTGTCTTAATCCGTGAAAGCAACACAATGGGTAAAGTGAAAGGAATTGGCAGTTCTGGGTTTCCTTAAAAGTAAATAGGTAATTTCGATAGAGACGATCATTTTGTCTATTTATTTTATTTGCAGGAAGTTTAGGTTTCACACGATAAAGATAGAATAATCGAGAACTTATATTACGAACAGTAGTAACAAGTATGGAAGCCTCTGTAAAGCATATCGACACCTTATTTTTACGATCACTTGTTAGCAGTACAGAAATAGTGACGTAAAGTTAATCGATTTGAATTAAATACGTTCCTTAAAAGAAAGGCTAACTAAGAAATAAACAACAAATTTGTAACATTATAATATAGAAAATATCTTTTTTAAATACGGCATTTCTTTTGAACTGTTATAAATACGTCTACAATCAGCGGATTACAAAAATATATTTCTTTTTCTTACGGTTATACTTATCAACGCTTTTACCCTCTCTTATTTAGTACGTATTAAAAGTAATTAAGCATGAAACAGAGTTAGGCACATGTTTCTTATCATCTTGAGCATATTTTGATGTACTACTTTTTCAAAGAAATCGAAATAAGTGGACATAGATTATTCAGTTATGTAAACTGAAATAAGAATTTTAGGCGTTATTAATTCTTAAAATCGAAGATTAAATTTTTTTTAATACCTCTGTGCTATCAATTTTAATATAGATTTAAGATTTTGATAATAATCAAAATATTGTTATAAAATACGCTCATTTGAAAATTGTATAAAAATATCGATTGACCTGCATATCGAAATTTTTTGAAAGAGGTATCGATGTGCAATCTATCGGTTTCTAATGCGGGTAAATATCTAAAAATTCTTTTCTTAAGTGCAACATGCACTATCAAATTTGCCCACGCATCGATGTTAACAACACTTATCAATAACATAACCGTTGCAACCCGTAATCACTTACAATACTCCTGTATGATTTACCTAATCACGTATAATACCATAAACCTGACTTATATACTTAAAACTGTTAATGTTATCTAAATAACTCAAATGATAATTTCTACTCAATTTTTAATTAACTATTCTCCATGAGAGACGTTGATAGTTTGAAAGCATTTGAAAAAAAAGGAAGATCCGACTTTGTATTCAGTTATAAACAAAAAATATAAGTTATTTTAAGGGTACAAATTTTAATTTTAAGAAATGGATTTCTATCGAGCACCTGTAGAAATGAATGATCTCCATTGAAGTGAGAAGACACATATAAAGTTATTATTTAACCCAATTCAAATCCATCCGAATCATCGGAAAGATCGCTTTCATAACCAGCTGGAGCGAAATTCGACGCCGGGCTTATCTTTAGATTGTTATTGCGAAATCGGTTGGGCTGATTAGTATTTCCGTTCCGCCAATAATCACCACTGCCGTTCTCGTGATGGACTTTCCTTTCGTTGTCGATGAAACGACTTGTTTCACCTTTCACCGGTGTCACCAAATCAATTTCCTCGATTTCTGACACAGCTTTCTGCAAAAAATCCGTACGAATATTGTGAATGGTTTCAATGTACTATTAGTTTCCCAATTATATATGTTCTCAGTAAGAGTTTGGTACAAACAAATTCTGTTTTCCCTAATGGCAACATTTAGAAGAAAGGAGTCTCGTACATTTAATACAATTAATTAGTAATTTAATTAAAAGCAGTGGGTGATTTATGATCGTTATATTTTTCTACGAAACTTTTTTCAAAGACTTAAACTTGGTCAAAAAACAACTTTAGTAATATTGTCCGCCTCTCATAATTAAAATGTTTTCATTATGGTAGTATAGACTTATGCTAATACCATTGTAAAAAGTAATTCCCTGTATGCGAGTGCATTCCAATTTATAGCAAAATTGCCAACTCGACTTTGTTCAAAATTGTATTGCAAATTAATTTTCCAAATGGCAGCTATTTAAAATATTAACATTCGTACGTGAATTGGGTATACAAATCATTCTATTATATGTTAACAAAAAGCATTTATAATAGTATCTACTTAAAATAACTTTGAAGTATGTGAAGTCTACGAAGTCGATGTTTACTTTCAAAAAAATTACCAAAGAATTCAAGAAGTTTCCCTTCGATATAATTATACTATAAGATTATTACATAAAAATCAAAACTTCGTAACTTGCATTAGCACCGTCTACTGCACAAAAAAAATAAGTTTTAAAATTGTCTATTAAAATTATTCCGAAAATAATTACATTAGACATAAAGTCGTACTTTAAAAAAAGAATTTTGTTTTGTTTTCACCATTACATTGCCAATGACCACGGTGCGAATTGTTTTTGTTTTCCTTCATTAACTTCAAAATAAAGGAGATAAATGTTAGAAATAAATTTAAACCGTTATGCGACAAATATTATCAATCCAAGTGAGAGTGAATCGATTACAAGGCCCGCGGCCGCAACTATTGCAAAAAAACGAAGCATGTTTTCCAGTGTGTCCCGATGAGGGTTGACGCTTCAGCGAGCGTGGCATAGGGAGTCAAAGCCCCCCAGTTTTTATTGACCGACTTCATTTCGTTTATAAATGTCCTTCGCTGATAGTGGAGCAAATACTTGTGCGCATAGCAAAAAAATAATAAAAGACAGATGTACGCTACACAGTGCCGAAGATGGAAAAATTCATTTCTTAAGGAAACGAGGGGAACCAAAGATGTGCAAAATATAATTTAAAAATCGAGAGGAACGAATATATAATATTTCGTACGATGACCGAGAAATTTACTTAATTGTGATTTTATTCGTCACATAAACGATATTTGTTAACAGTATGGCGTATTATAATACGACAACGTATCCGGAAATGGATAAGAATCCTGGATATGAACACGATCGACGAACATCGGTCCTCTATTACTTACCGTGTCGGAGATGAAATTTTTTTAACATTTTGCAAAAAAAGAGTGAATCCCAACTGAAAGTGATCCACAGACCTAACTTTATTATTGTTCTCATCTTTTGTACGGATATGTATACAAACTGGATACATAAAAATGCACACATATCGACATCACTTACAACAGGTGGACGTAATTCCAAATTTTGTAAACATTATATAAAATATAAAATTTATTCAAAACGAAATGATAGCAGATGACTTACTTGCGGTGTGGTCAAATCGATATGTATTATATTCGGCTGCGTCGACGTGACCTTAGGTGTTCCAGGAATTAAATCCGATCCATTTCGTGTATTTGTTGGTGTATCGGTATTTAAATCCGATTCATTCGATTTGCTTTCTGATTTGTCAGTGTTCAAAGCGCGTTTCAGCAATGGAGAAGAAGACGCGGGACTTCCGGTCGCTGAGACATCCTGGGTACGCGTGGACAACGACAAAGTTGAGGAAGCAATGGAAGAAGGACTATCTTGATGTTCAGCGAACCCATCGTTTACTAACTCTTGCCCAATACTAGTCTCCTACGTAAGAAAATAAGATCATTGGTTAATTAATGCCCACGGTAAGAAATAAAAGGAAGGAAAATTATTCCTTCGGATAGAAATTTGCAAAAATAGCATAGCTTATAATAGTTGAAATAATATTCCTTTAACTCTTTTAATATTCATTCACTGCCAACTACAAGATTCCTTGTAGCACAGGTATGTACCGCGAATTCAAAGCTACGAGGTGTAGTATATCGTAGATTTGATTTCCTTTAAATTATTATAAATGACACTCGAAAACTATACCACTAATTAATATTACATTTTAAGAAAATTAATTGTTTTTTTTTTTAAATACACCATTTGACATACACGCGTAGCGTTTTTAATTTATTCAGCAGTGAATGGGTTAAAAGTATTCGGTTGACGCATAAGAAATGTTAGGCTGTTTTTGGTGACTGAAATATAATATATCTGCGGAATAAACTATACATATGTATATCAGAACGTAGCTTAAAACAAAGCGCAATTCCAGTGATTTATCTAAAACCTAAAATTTGGATGAAAATTTCACTCTGAAAATGTTCAGCGAATTTACTGTCTTTTTAATTCCGCACGAAAATAAACTCCGAGGCAAACAGTTTTAACTTTATAATGTAGAACTCAAAGAGTTTCATGCTAAACTCTAAGCTGTATAAAGATTTTTTCAAAATTAGTTGAAAAACAAGCAAATTGTGAATACCACAATGAAACTGACTATTTAGACAAAAAACAGGTTGTTTCTAAAAATCAGTTTGTGCATTATTACGTCAATCTAAAACACAGTTTTATAAATACAATCTTGATAATCGCCGATGACGTACCTTATCGTCGGTTTTGTTGTAAAGATCTACGCAAGGTATCGGTGATCCCTCGCGACGAGATCTTCCATAGCTAAGAGCACGTTCTTTGTAGCCTCTAACTTTAGCGACGAGGACTTTCCATTGAGCTAACGAAGTAAGCTCTGCAAATTTATCGCAAGCTTCCACGCTCCATTCATCTTCTCTAAATTAGACAAACAAAATAGGTATATTTATTATGTCATAAAAACAAACATCCAAATTAAACGTAATAAAATATTCGTTTAGTTAATGTAGTAATCGCATATAACAGAATAACTTTTTTTTATTAATAATCCTATTATTTCATTGTTATCATTCAGTGCGCGCAAACGTAAATCCATATAAATGTTTCGTTGTCTTGTAAATAACCTGTTATGTTTTCCCAAATATTTGAAAGTAATTCACATTTGATTTGGAATTCTAAATTGTGTAAACTATACATATTTTAATTTATGTTCTTTAAAATATGTTCGTTTAATTTTTAATTTTCAAATGTTATCCTTAAATCTGAGAATATGTGATATTAGCAACCTAATAAATAATTTGATAGAAATATCAGTGTTTCGTTTTAATTTTCCATGTATACGTGGTGGCTTTTTCTTATCAAATCGCAACAACGCTTTCTGGTTAGGTACTGCAGTTAATTTCGTTAAACAAAGTACAGCCCTTTTCAGAAAAGTAATAATGGTGATCAACATTTTTTAGAGATACCTCGATAAAAGTTGTTACTCTTATTAAAGAATTATTGAAACTCTAAAACCATACCGTTTTGATAGCCGTAAAATGCTTCCTTATTATATTTAGATTGTAAGAATTTTTAACAATAAAAAGATATTTCAAAGGAAATTATATGATATCATACACTGTAATAAAGAACTTTCTTTTGTCTTAACATTACTACATTTTGTTCCATTGTTTTATATTTATTGATTATTCTTAACCTTCGAATTTTTATTACATTTCATCTTCGTAGAGTACGATAAATTCAAAAACAAGTCATACTATTTATTAATTTTTCCATTAGGTATTGGGAAATCTGTTGTTCTGAGAACTGGTAAGATATGCAGAACGTAGTGTAATATATACGACGAAGGAAATTGGCAACGTGAAGGCGAATGGATGCCCAGAAATTTCAATTCGGACTGAATAATTTAACGTGAAAATATTGGCAAAGGCAACACATGCTCGCCAAGTGTATTGAGAGCTGAATAATTCTTCGTTCTGTACCACGCAAAGATTGCGTAGTGCAATATCTAAATTTTTATATGTATCTCTACAAACACGTGCATACGAATCGCCCAAAAACATAAGATTTTTAAAACATATATTCACTGAGCTATTCGGTACAATGAGAACCTACTCACACTTTAATGCGACATAATAATATTCGTGTTGTGTAAATAAACGCTAGAAATGCTGTACAAAATTAAAATTCACTCTCTGTAATCCAATACTAATGTACAATTCGCATATGTAAATTACAAATAAATATTCGCTCTAATTTCAAAGTAATCCTCGAGTCTGCCAACATTCATGATTTCAAAGAGTACAAATAAAAAATTGGATTTATTGGCTGGTATAATACAAGATTTGCATACAAAAAATTTTGCGTAAATGCAATAATACAAGATTTTGGTTGACAAACAAGAGAATTATACAAATATTTACGCATGAGTCCAAGCTATTGAAAATATTTATACATATACAACAACTCCTCATTTTGTGGTGTAAACAGATGTAAATAAATAATATATGTCGCGTGCATTGTTCGAATTTCCGTAATTCTACGCTACCATGCCAAAGATTAAAATAACAATGTTATCGGGAAAACAGATCATTATGCATCGTGTAGGACTGGCTCCACCGTTGAATGTTTTAGTTTGAATATAGCGAATGAGCCAAGTCAAGTAAGGTACTCCGTTCGCATTTGATTCTGCGCCGCTATCTCGGAAAGTATAATAAATTTTAATGTAAATGATATGAAGGAACAGAAAATATAAACAATAAAACAATTTCGCATACGCGTACTTCAATACATGTCATATTTATAACACGTATATTCAAATATGTATAATGTAAAATTTCACGTACATACATGTATATGAATTCACGTGTATTCAGTTGCAAATGTAGAAAAATAAACTTGTACCGCCGCTATTTATCGTCGATGATGACAAACGCGTGGATTAAAGATCAAATTATTTCCAAGTTATACGTGCTATATCTCAGATTTCTCTTCATATATGTAGAGTACAAAAGAAATCAACTGTAAACAGAAAATGACTCAAATACAGAAAGACATTGGTTTTTTTATGTCAAAATAGAGAACTCGTTCTATACATTTTGTTCGTAAAAATAATGTTTTCAATCATTTTTAAACTTAAAATTCGATACACGTGAAAACATAGTCTGTATCAGTAAAGTTATACCGAAATTCTAAAAGTTACACGAATTGAGATGAAAATACATCAATGCACGTGCAACTAAATATATGTGAATTAATACACATGAAGTACAACACGTACATTTGAATATACGTGAAATAATTCATGAACACACTTATTCCAAATATGATATGTGCAGAACTTTCGTATTCAAAATGTATGTATACAAAATACGTGTACACCTATGTATCTAATACACATTTAAATCACGATATCTAGTAAACACTACCATTCGTCGTAGCTATGCGTTAAACGCTATGCGTTTTCAAAACATGGAAAAAAAGAAAGAATTTTGGGAAAATTGCGATTTTTAGACAAAAGTTGGTTTGATTTAGGATACTTAAAAGAGAAAAACAGATGACTGCTCGGCGTATCAAACAAATTAAATGAACTTTTATACGACTTCTACAGTATGCTATAGTTCTTGGCAATAATTCAGAGTCACTCCACACATCGCGAGTTAAACCATCCGCTGCATCGTGTTGTATGACATAGTGTCGCTGTTGGAACGTATTGTTCGCGCACTGTGTTGTTTGTATATCTTACTGGAAAGTACACAACACGTATAGGCAGGACGCGAAATTCTCTTCGCACGCCTTAGCTATATTGACTAACAGATGAGAATCAAGTACGAAGAAGATACCTGTAGCTAATATGGGCTAGTAATAACACCGTCATAAATCCGATAAACAACGGCAGTCGTTGCCAGTGACCAATCTAGATAATATTGAAAATTCTAAGAAAAAAAATAAAACACCGCGGGTAAAGTGCATGGGATGTAAGATAAATAAAATTTTTGAAAACAGAAAAATTTGTAATGTTTACCTCGTACTTTTGAGACATGAATGAGCAAATATAAGCATCGAAATACGGTAAAGGTTCCTGGAGCACGATTTCCATATCACGCGAAGCAAAAATTGCGAAAACCTTTTTATAACTCGGTTCCGATAATACAACTTAATTAACAAAGTGTAATTTGGTCTATCCAAATGAAAAGAGTTAGCCCACTATTATTTTACAGTAATGATGAATGTTTGTTAGAGTATTTGATTTCAATTTACAGTTTCTTATTTTTGTTGAAAAACAGCTTTTGAGCTTATATTTCAAGCTAATTTTTTAAATATTCTTATATGAACCCTTTATATACATATATTGTCTTTTAAAAAATTTCTTATAACGTGATACGAATTTAACATGTTATAGTGGAATTAACTATACTGAATTCCGTGGGAATGGTTGACACTATTTACTGTAGAATCTTTAATTTAGGAATACTCATGATCTTGAATATACGTGAACTTGAATTTCACACGAGTTAACAATCCTCTCAAATTATTTGCCATAGCTTTTGTATGCGACTACAATTACTTACGTGAATGTCGGTTAAAAAAGAATATGTTAAAATTAAATGTACTTTGCGTAAGACGGTAAAAACTAAAATTTATTTTTGATACACATTTGGTCCTTTTACCTATTTTCCAAGTTGGAAAAGTGTCAGGCACCAAAATTTATGTTTTCAAATTATAATGGAACAAACAGTCACACAGGGAGACAAACAAAAATTCTGACAAATACTTGTGGACTTTGGTATCATTGAACAATCTCGAAAACTCTAAGGACAAAAAAAGGAAGCACAACAGACAAAGTGAATACCACGTAAGAAAAGAAATTTAAAAAATACAAGAATTTGTTCAAGGTTTATTTATATAGATAAAAGAGGGAGATATATATTATCATAGTAATATTTAATAATTTGCTCGTGAATGCAGTCTGTAATTTTCAATTATATAAATGCACGAAACTTTAGTCTGTTGATACATCGGCTCATTACGTAACTGGTATCATATTTCTTATTAATATTTTCGACAATTTGAAATAGTGGCTAATGTAATTCAAGCAGAACTTTTGTTGTGTTATCTATTTATTATTGGGCATTATATTTATTTTATATCATTAATTAAATAAATGTTTTTCCAAAATTCCAATAGTTTAAATTCTACTCGAATCAATGGAAATTATACAATGACCTAATAATTAATTTTATTCCCGTTTCCTCACGCTTTTGTATCGTATAGAAAAAGAATGTGAATCTTTGAAGTTGCAGGATATGTATATATTCAACACGTTCTAACTAATTCAACTTCTTTTAACACGACTTACCCAAAATAACCCACTACCCACAAGATCTCATCAATTTTGAAAAGGTAGATAATGCTAATAACATAAATAATTCTTGAAACCATAATTATTTTAGCTCCAACTCTAGATCTTACTTTATTCACCCCCCTAAATTTCATGGCGATTGTGTCCCTCTTTATGTGACCCCTGCTTGTAAAAGAAAAGATACATAACCCAAAGCCTTCCCTAGGTAATATTGTATTATACATGAAAAAAAAACGGGATGAAAGTGATCTATTTATTGCAGAGTTATAATATGTATAATAGACAGTCGGAGACTTTACTTTATATCTGTGGTTGTAAGACAAAACAACATACGCTTACGTCACAGGTGTTTACTTTAAAAATATTGTCGGTGAAAGTTTCGAACACTAATTGTTAGCAATATTCTCTTACTTAATATAATATAACGTTATATTAGTTTAATTAATCTAAACTAAAAATACGAGAACTAAACAGAATAGCCATAATGCCTACCTTTTATCATCAATACGCATGATATAATAATTATAGGAATTGTGTGAAATTCCCTACTGTTTTTGAAAAAAAAAAACATTTTCTTGTGCATTTATTTATGATAAAAGTCACATTCCATATTCTCGAACTTAATTAATTCATTACGTACAAATGATTTGAAAGTGGGGCTTATGTTTTTGTTTTCCAACCAAAATATTTGGAGAGGAGAAGAGAACAGCAGAGAACAAAGAAGAAATGATGGGCAATTCCAAAGTTACATGATGTAATATAGTGGTAACTCGTAAGTTCATTGTCAAATTATTATATTTTCATCCGACTATCTCGCTCCGAATCATGCTCTTTATACAATTACCGTTAACCCTGTTTCACAACTGACGTTTAGCTCGAATTTGAGGTAGAAACGGTTTGATTACATGATACAAAGACTACGTGCGTGAAGCATCCCCATTTAGAAAGGCTAAAGCACTTTGAGCGTACGTATATCGTACCATTTATAAATGGCACAGCACGATCTCAGCGTGTGAGAAAATGAAGTGGACGATGAACGTAAACTCCCAGACAGTCATCAGAAGGTCTTAGTTGTTTCACGATCCTCGTGGCGAACGTCTATTAATATTCGTTAATATTTCCATCGAGTAACAAACATTCTTTCTGACGTTAACGTACACCACGAACAAACAAAATTACCGCACATTTTACGCAGTTCACTTAATACGACAATAAAACTTCGTTTTAATGGTATAACTATTCAACAAATTTAATGATCGATCTCACAGATAACTCTGACGATATAAACCGAGATAAAATTCAGCGAATTCAGTGATTTGTTGGTGTGTCACGTTAGTTGTTAGCCGGATAGTATTTCTACATGATGTAAAAGAACTGTCATTCTATAACAGACATTTAAAATCACCCTGAAAGTGAAGGCGTGATTTTCCTTGTGACGAGTGACAACCTTGTTTGTTGCTGGACTTTTACACGCTGTGCGTTAATGAACAGCTGTATAAGCGTGTTCCATAATTTACTGTAAGTATGACTCCATTACGTGACTGTATTGCTCTGTGGCAGTTTTCTTTTAAACGTAAAAAAATCCAACAGTTTATTTGATATTTAAGCAACGTGTTGAAATCCTCAAAGTTTTAGAATTTTTTGCTCTTACGAGAAAAGAAAAAGTGTCAGGCATTTTTTACAAATGTGTTGTCTTACCATAAATATAGCAATTATTTGCTATCATATAAAAACTTTAAATTATTAAAATACAAAAGGGGGGTCTTATTAAATTTCATATTATTGTACAAAGACGAAAGTCAAAACTTTAACTCGTTAGTGCCCTATTTAACATTTAAATTTTACTAGATATTTACTGTACCTTATTACAATGTATTTAAAATTTAAATTAAACGCTAATTGACAGTTGTAGTCGACAGTCATTGACAGTAATTACCGTGATGAACATTTAAACTAAATAGCGGATCGAGTAAAGAAAAACTACAAATTATAAAGATCACAATGTATTTTGCAAATAAACGAATATTTTCTGCTTGGCAATTTTTGTTGCCGAGAAACATTAATAGGTTACTCTCCGTTTTCATTTGAACACCATACAAATTTTCAAATTCCAAATGTTTATATCCAAATAACACTGTACCGTTTGTCGAACTTCTGAGCGTTTAATCGTAATATTTATACCTCAATTAATGTGTGTATTTTTCATACGAATCTGAATAAATTAATTTTACATTGATTTGTAAAATCGCAATATAATAAACCATTTACTTATTTAATATGATTCTTCCGCGAATGAGTTCCGTCTAAAATGATGCGGTGGTTAACCTTAGGAAACATTACTTACAAACAGTTAGGTACCTCAACGTTTAAGATAATAATGGGGGAGAAATACGTAGAGTCTCTCTCAATTTAAGTATCGTTATGCCACGCGGATTGTTTAGTTAACGGCATAAACAATGTTGTTACGTGGGCGGATACACCATGCACAGAAATACAACTGGAAAAGGCAAATGAGTGTTGTACTATAGTTGCACGAAATTCGTTGTCCGAAGTGTGTTATTGCGCCTCGTGGAATTTTAACAAAATTTCCAAAGAACGCTATCCGTTTCGTCGAGAGGCAACTAGTTAAGTTTGTTCAATCTATATGAAAGGTCTCGGACAATGAAATTGAGTCGTTAGCCCATGGCATATCAACTTTGTTTAAAAAAACTTTGCTTATGTTTCATAAGCGGAACAATTAAATATTTTTTTTATACCTTTCAATAATTTCGATTCTGATATGCTCGTATTGCCAAGCACACGGTTTAGAATTCAGCAAATTTAAAAACTCTAAGTGATTGGAATTAAAGTAAATCTAAAGTATCAAAAATAATCTATCAATTGCTTTCACATAGACGTAATTTTTCGCAGATACATAAGACAGGTAGTATTATAAAGTAATTGAACATTAACAAATATGTTAAAGCATTTAAATTGATGTAAAGATAACTTTTATTCGTGCTCAATACATTAAACACTTCATAGTGAAATACTGTTATTATTAACGAACCAAATTAGGTGTAATTAATTAGTTGAAATTTTCCTTTTCGGTCGCTACATAAAATTACGAAAATAACAGCCACGGAACAACGTGTAAATAGAGCTGAAATGTACGCGGAAAAGAAGTGATCCAGCTCCGCATCGGAAATAGAAAACGATTCGGGGAGCTTTGCGGGTTTCTGGCAACGAAACACTTCTTGTGTTCGCCCTCGAAAAGCCGTCATGTCGCGTGTAACCGAAAATCGGAGCGGTGCGGTAATATTCTAACTCGAAAACCATCGTGTGTGCATACTTCGAGGTTGCACCGGTGATTAGTTGTTCGCTGACACGCGATACGACCCGGGTACTCGCCCAGGATTGATTAAATTTCTATCCAGCCGTTCTCGTTCGAACAATCTGTTACGATTAAGGTTGTAAAAGTGCTACTTCAGAGAAACAATTGTCATTTTATCGATACGTCTTACAATGTTTTCTGTATTTGAGCCAAATACTAAGTCAATAAATCATCGTTTTTTTTTTGACGGATTAAGATATTTACAGTATTATGCTTTTACACGAAGATTTATTCATCGTTAACAGAGAAGTGAATTCGCATAATATTGCCAAATTACGTATACAGATAATGTATATAGATAATAAATTGTCAATAGCGTATCAATGTTGACGATTTTTTTTATGAAAAAATGTACGGAGGATCGAAACGGTTATGTCAGAATACTTGTTACTAAATAGTGTGATTCTTACACTGTATTTCACTTATATTTGCCTGTTTTTGACTATCGTTCTAAATAAGTATTGACAAACGTATCAATCAGATTTTATACACCAAATCTTTTAAATCTTCCATCTAAATCCCTCTTGTTGTCGATAGTAACAGTCTTTTCTATTTCATTTCCTTATATCAAAAATGTAATTTTCTTACGTTGGGATTTCCGGGAAATATGAAAAACTTAAGTTATTGAGACCGATTGATGTCTATTCAAAACTCGTACACAATTGTACGTATCCTTGCGTTTTACTGTTAAAATTACTGCACATGTGCTGTTTGAAACCCTTCTCTACAGAAGTACATAATTATATATGTTAAACCAAAGAAGAGACAGTCGAAAAAAAGATAGCGTGATGAGCTAAATCACAATTACAGTTACAATTAATCACAAATGACATATTTTGAGGAACAATTGCCATCTGGGAGCATTGCAGGTCTTCCAGTGAGCGGCTTGATTATTTCCATTCATAAGTAGCTAATATTTATATGTCCATGTCCGGAAATAACGATCAGTGAGAAAGTGGAAGGTTTGCTGCAAAAACTCGGTTACAACTGGGTGATGTAAAAATTCTTACAGTTGGTAAAAAAATGTAGTAGTCGGTAGGTAGTCAGAAGTAAAATGGAATTACGGGACCAATAGTGTTTATTACCATTTGTAAGTGGAATATATTTGAGGAACCGCGACCGAAGATGGCGAATATTGAAAAAAGTCACGGAATAAAATCGGCGGCTTCGATCCTCTATTCGTAGAGTTTAACGGGCGAGAGCGCGGAAAACGTGAATTGTGAAATAGTTATAATATGCAGGATAATTAGGACATTCAGAGAAACGAAGAAGTATTCACTATTATTCGATTAAACATGTCCCGCGATATTTCGCACGTGCAACGACGATTCCTAGACTCGATTACTTTATTACTTTAAAAACTTGGTTAAGAAAAGTAGAAATTATGCAAGATACCACTTTCATATCCTAGAATGTGTTAATTACAGGTATCTGTGGTGTAAGGAATAAAATTGTTATTCGCGAGTAACAACATTTGGTATATTTCATGGAAACCTATATCTACCCCTTGCTCCTTCGGAATCAGTCATTGTTATTTGATTTTGTTATAGGAAAACCCTCTTCTTTGGGAAACAATACGAAATATTGCCTATGCATTATACATGCATGTATGTATAGTTTCAAGAAGCTCACCTGATAAGCCAAGCGAATTTTTCATTTTATTTCCATTTTTATAGATACATATCTGACCATGCATTTATTATATGCGATCTATAAATATATTTTCGTGATATTACCAATTTAATTAATGGTATTTGATGTCGCGCTTGAAAAGAACACGTAATTGCTCTCCACAATACTTAATATAAATATTTTACTTTTTACTTTTGGTAGCTTTTTGATTTACCCACTCATTAAAAATACTATACCAGTAATTAGTGTCATAAACTATGAAATGATTATAGAACGTGTTGCAGTTCAATAATAACACAAGATATGGCACAATGCACATCCGATAGATCATTTTTTAAATCATATCTAAAATTCATTAAAACATCACATATGTTAAAGCTTTTAGCATACCGAAAATTAAATCTCATTTATATCTTTAAAATCCTGAACAATGTCAACGTAACGGCTGCTCAAACTTTGTTAATTTTTCCTGATACCAAAAACTCACTTTTTCAAGCAATTGTGTCTCAAAACCGATAAAGTATCAATTATCGTGTCCATTTTCATCAAGTAAAATCAAAGTATCCAATAGAAAAATGTTCGGGAACTTGCACATTTTATTTGTGTGAATTTGCAGAATGTGGAAAACAAGATTAAGTTTATATCTGGGCCACCAAAGGCTGTAATGTCCGTGACTTTTAAAACAACCCTAGATGTTACTTCAGAAAGTCATCAATTTGATATGAAATGAACTATATCTAAGATACAGAGTTAATAAATTTAATGAAAATCAAAAGGAATTATTGTTACGAATTACTAATAATAAACAATTAGTACAGCGGCCAGTCTTTATCTTTTGATACATTATGCTGCCCTTGCCTTTATTATAGTAGGAAAGAAAAGGGTGACGCGTAAAATGTAAATTTAATGCCTGCATTTTTTAAAAATTAGCATATAATACTCAGTGCAGCAAATGAATACAAATTGCAATTTTCATCTACAAACAGTGGAATCTGCAACAATTTAAGCCATATAATTGCAACGTATACTCTTTTGTGGCGAAATTATTCAGAGATAAATAAATGCGACTAAAATATGTCTCCTGTTAAGCAAAACGCATATCCTTTTATATTATGCTATCTAAAGCACAGTATATCATAAACACTGTATATTTATTAACTGGAATCAATACACTGTCTATTTTACAGTAATAACTGAATAGGCCCATAATATTTCACGCGTAAATAATCGTAAGTGATCTATTTCGATAAAATAAATAAAAGTAGGTACTACAATTTCCCTTAATAACTCTTACATTTATATGCTTACACTTTATTAAACGTTTCAGTAATTGATAATTTGAAATTGGATATTTAAAAACAAGAAGTTCTAAAGACAATTAAATTTTCATTCGTTGACGAAAAATGATTTTCAGTTAACTCACAAATATTGGTCCTAATAGATAAAAATTGTAATAGGAAAACATTCGTAGACATTTGTTTAAATACACACACTTGCTATTTGCAATCGGAAAAGCAAAATTAATTATATTTGCAAAAGTATTGGCGAATGAGACATACGAAATCTGTATATTATTGATTATTATTTTATTACACGTAGATGAGAAAAAGTTTATGAAAAATTATAATGTAGAGTAATATTGTGATCAATCGAATTGCGTTATTCACTATAAGATATTAGTATTTTAGTATCGTACTAGAAAGAAGAAGAATTAAACTATTTTTTCGAAATTAAATGCTATTTAAAAAAATAATTATCTAATTAAGTTAATGTTAGTTGTTTTTGAAGTGACGTATTTTCGTTTAAATTTTGTCAAATCGCTGGGGAGTGTAATTACAAAAATTTCACACGATTCAATGAAATAGATAAAAGAAGTCCGAACTGTCTTACAATCGACAAAGGAGTTCATGCGAAATAAAGATAAATTGAGATAGAAAACTGGCACATTGCCAGCCCTATGGATTCTAACCGTTGGACGAGTAATTTATATCGCGAACTTGGTCTAATGCATGTGCATAGTGAAACTCCAACAACGATATTCTGCGCACTTTCTCAAAGCTTTATTCTGATAATACCCTGCAATTATTTCGTTCCGCAAAGAATTGCTTATCTTTTAAGTAAATTGTGAAATAAAAGCGAAATACGAATACGTTAAAATATATTGTCCTAAAATCGCTAATGTACCACACATTCGTATGAAATCCTAAAAATCTCTTAATACCAGTGTATTAATAACGACAGAACAGTTTAGTTTTTCTCAAAATTGACTTAAACGAGAAAAGAACTTAAAAAGCAGATGCTATTAAAAATGAACGAAATACCAATTACATATTTTCATTTGTAATGAATAATAATAATTAAAATAGAATAATCAATCAATTTAGTACTCTGATATGTATAAATTTCAGTAACAACTTTTATTTTCATAACAGACTTCTCTACATAATACTGTTATAAAATGGAACTGCTTGTACCAGCAGTTTCAGACATCGTCCTTAAATACACGTGGACTATACCAAACTATAAGAAAACTATTCAGAAGAAGAGTTGCATCGACAGCCCATCATTTGATTTCAACGTAAATGGGATTCATAGCACGTGGAATTTATCTATCAGATTTTGGAAAGATCCCGACGGTAAGATTTATAGCGTACAACATAAACAATTTTTTTTCGGTTTACGAGAACGACTAGATAAGTATACATTTCAGCATCCTGAATTCATTTGAAAAATGTCGGTTTCTGAAAAATTTAGCGTATATAAAAAATTCATGAAGTTGAAAACAAAATCTAGTACTCAGTGTGAAACGATTAAAAGTAGTAAATAAATCCTATATAATATAAACAAAGTTACTTTCCTGAACAAAATAATATACGTATACATATTAGGGTGGTCGTTAAAAATTAAATCTTTTGCGACGCCCTCCAAAAAGCTTCCTTATGATGCAAAAACACTGGGGAAATTTTTTTTTATAAATTAAAAACAACACGTGCCTCAAGACGATTTAAGTTAATTTTTGGTATAATCATGTTTTTGGGAATTTTTATGAAAAATACAATTTTATTCGAAATATAAACAATTATAGAACCCAAATCAATAAAAAAACATTAGTTAATTAAAATAACAATAAACAAAAATTTAAATTCAAATGTTTTTTATCAATAATTGATTATACAAGTAAAGGCATTAAAAATACGAAAAAAAGCTCGCACTGCACGTCTTACGCCACTATCAAAAGCTAATTAATACGTTCAGAAATGTATACATTCATTTTTCTAAAATAATAAAATCCACGGCCCCTACGATTATTAAAAATATCTGCTTTCCAACCACCTTCTATTTTTATAAAAAGAGTGAATATTTTTTTCATATTCCGAAGGTGGTTCAACAGTTTTACTTACAGACATTAATTCAGGATGTAAAAATAGGTTAAACACGCTTAGAATATCAAAATTTAATCACGATTTTCTAAAGTTAATAGAAAGCATTACCAAGACACTAAGTGACATAAATAAAAAATGCACATGTTTTCTTTATGAAGCCGTAAGTGCTTATCATCATATAATATAATATGCAAAAGCATTAGTTGACTAGTATTAAATATTTTATAATTTTCTTAATCAATGAAAGAAACATTGTTCCATAACAGGAAAGAGAGTTACAAATCCAGTAGTATTGTGTCTAAATATGCTAAACTGTGCCGTGGATGAAGTTGAGCAGGCAAAAATACGATTTCAATTCGCAGTTTTCAATGCCAACGTCAAACACTGGGAATATTGTCACATTAACAGAACAATATTTGAACTGAAATCGTACACAGATATTACGTCTTTGGGATATAGAGATCTGTCTATAGTTGACCGACATTTAGATAAAAACTGCGAAGTTATATTAATGGTGAAAATACAAATAATACAGTGCGAAATTGAAACACATAACTTATCACAGGCAAGCAAAATACAAATAATATTTTTTACTTATCGTGCAATCACGAAAGAAAGGATTTCATTAATTAAATAAATTGAAGAAATGAAGTAAATAAGGTTCTAAACATCAGGACTCACATTTATAGGAAATTTGGTCTACAATGTTACATGTATTAATTACTCGTATAGTAATTATGTATACCAAATCTGTTTGAGATAAAAACCCTTATTTACCAGACGCAGTTTGAAATTCAGATTACAAATCAATACAAATTTCAATGTACCCTCGATATTTTATTGAGTTTACCATTGAGACGTGTGTATTTTGCATAAGTCGAATTGTAAGGAGTAATAAGTATCAAGATCGTTACAAAATATTAGATGTAGAAACCAACCATTTTTATGAAAAAATTTATTCAAATTTTAAATTGCAACGTCATCAAATCGAGTCGAACTTTTCCCAAGTCGTAGAACAGAATCGAAGTTACACAAAGTTCTTCGAGCATGTGAAATTCTTATGACTCGATTCGGTGATAGTAAAATTTCAACTTTATATTAATTTTGGTTCGAAATAACTGGTCATATTTCTCTAACACTTTATTCGGTCCTTTTCATTATTATTCTACGCAATTTAACCGCAGTCTCATCCGAAAAACGTTCTTGTCATTGGCACCTACCCCTTTGTAGAGCCTCATTTACTTCAACATTTCGATTTATAAATAATTAAATCCTTTACATTTCGAATCGTGAAATGTAATTGCCGAAAATATTCAAAATTAAAATAAATGTCGTAGGACCTGAGCAGGTTATTGAAACATCCACGTGGAGCTGATACTTTACTGACGTGCGACGGTTCGAAGCACACAGAAATTCCAGTTCATAGTAGCATAATAGCTGCCAGAAGCAGAGTTTTAGCGGAAATGATATTGCCTTTAACCAAACCTCGGGTGGAGGAAAACACGAACGTAAATACCACAGCAGATAAAATAACTGATACACAGGATCAACAAGAGGAAAATCTCACTTCCAAACAAAATGAACATTCAAAAGTAAGTATATGTGTATATGATAATGTATACTATACATTATATTTAATTAATTATTTATAATTCATTATTTATATTATACATTGTATAGTATACGATAGTCGTTTTCCAAATTAACTATGTTGTTCGTTAATGATGTTAATGTGATTGAACAGAAGGTGATTTTATCATTTTACTGGTAAACGTTTGACATTCTTTAACGCACAATTTATTATTACGTAATATGCATCACGAATAGTATATTTTTAATATTTCAGGATGAATATGCGTTCACACTGCAATTGGAAGACGTTACGAAGGAAGTGGCAGACGAATTGTTACGATACATGTATACTGATTATGTTGAGAATTTAGATACTTTAGCCGAACAACTTTTATCCCTGGCAGAGTGCTTCTGCTTGCAAGGTATTTCGAATGCAATAATGAATATAAGAATTACGTAAATTAAGAAATAATGCTCTTTTTAGGTTTAAAGGAACTATGTGAAAAAAATCTTATAGAAACGATTACTCCGGAAAATATAACAAGCAGACTTTTGATCGCGGATGAATTTGGCTGCGAAGCGCTGAAACGAGCAAGTTTAGCGTACTGTGAAGAAAATATAACGATACTCAACAAAAGTCTAGCATGGAGGCTGATGGAACAAGTCAACCCCGAATTATTTAACGAAGTTTGCGAAGCCGGTATCGGCAGTTCGCGATCCAGTAATATGGATGATAGCGAATTAAGCAATTAATCCCCAAATTTTGTACATAATTATATTTATATTGTAAATAAATTAATGTAAATTTGGCAAAAACTTACAATTATGTTACATTATGGAACAGTTATTTTTTAATAAAATGTAATGAAAAATGTAATGGAATAAAAATCATCAATGATATGCATACATACGAATTTGGATTTAGAACATCGTGGCCTAACACTGTGGCTATTCGTTAACTCATTTGCATCGGTAGTCGAAATACTACGCGTATAATGATTATCGTTTATTACCGATCGCGGAATAATTCGTGCGTAACGACTTTCATTTACATATTGCCAAACATAGCATACTACTCTTCTAAGAAGTACGTAAAATGGATCAGAGCTGTAAGTGTAACACCAACCAGATTTACCTCTAATTATTGTGTAAATATTTTTTAAAAATTTCATACTAATGTTAATTTGTAAGTACAAATAAAATAAGATTGAGTTAACATAAGGAATGGTGATGGTTTTTACGATTCGGATTCAAACATAAAAGTACAAAAGACTAAAATTGTATGCTTACTATTCTAATCGGTGACAGTAGTGAAAATTATCAACACATCAATTTCGCAAGAGGAAATATTTTTTGGACAGAATAGAATTGTATGCCGACGATGCAACGTTTTTAAACCGTACATCGTCAACACGGAAGTAATACCCGGGAGAGCTATTTTTAAACAATTTTTCAATAAGGGATTAGTCAAAAAGAAAACACTGAAATCAAACAAATACGGTACTAGAGACAAAAACTTTAGACAAGTTACTGACGATGCATTGAAAGTATATATTGCCTTCAATATTTTAGTGCGTTCAGTAAAGAAACCTACTGGACAAAATTATTCGACTAACGATAGAAGCAAAGAACTCCATATTTCAAGAACATTATGCACGCAACACGTTCAATAATTGTAATTCAAAAATTCCAGTGAATTAAATAAAAAAAAGTTATTGATAGAATTACTAAACATATTATGGATATGCATAAACCTTATAAAAATATTATAATAGGTGAATAGTTAATCCAATGTAGAATCCCTTTACATTATACAATTTACTCGAAGCAAACAAGAACAAGTTGGGATGAAATTGCATAAATTATGAGATTCTGGAACGAGGCATATGAACATTGAAAAGAGCAAAACTGATTCTGGAGCTGCAGGCACGTGTCGTTAATATTGATCCGATTGAAAAGAAATAGTGATCGTCGAAAAAGGGGATGTAAGAAAGCATATAAAAAAATATTTTCTTATTTTGTGGATACTAAATATGTTATCGAATTGTTCATTATTTTCGAAGACAATAAAAAGAATCGAACTTTGCATTTGAAAAACAAAAGGACAGAAAAGTTCAATAACAAAATACAAATAAGAGAAGCAAAATATCTAAAAATCACCGTCAACAATAAATTGTATGTTTATCTAACAAGGGCAGGTCGCGTAGAGAATTTCGCGGATTTTGCTGGGACTAGGCGCAAACGATAGGGGCTGGCGAGTATAAAAACAGTGTAAAATATTAGACGTTCGTAGCCAACCATTTTTGTAGAAAATTAATTTAATTATTTCAATTTTGAAGTCGCCTACCGGCACCCAAACTATTTCCCAATATAGTACATCAAAAAAAGAGTAAAAAAATCCTATGTAATATATCTGGGAAGGCAATAATTTTGTGAAAAAAATGTGTATCTATGCTGACCGAAGAAACTGTTTTGAAATATGATGTTTGAAATGTACCACTATGTGGCGATCATTTTAAACATTATGATAGTAGTTAATAAAACATTTAATTATACTATTTTTTGCATGTTTATTATCAGACGTCTTCTGTAACCAAACCCGAAAGTATTATAAAAACCTTATCGGTACGCGTTGATACGGACTGATTATCACTTGAGTATCTCTGATTTCCGAAGTTGGTTGCTTATTTACTTAGAACTATAATGGAAATACATTAAGAATTTGGTTTCACATTACTTTTCACTATCGCATCCTTCCACATTTCTACATTTGGCCTGTTAATGTTGTAATGCTATGATACCGATCTGGTAAAATTTCTCGTCCTCGTTTGTAAAATACATACTTCGTGACATGTGTTGCAACTTCTTCGCCTGACAAAAATCTGACTTCTCCCAGGTGAGTTTTGTGTACATAATCGTGTACAAAAAGACCTTGAGTACTGAAGTAAATACATGATTCGAAGTTCAAAAACCGATTATAAGAACAACGATTTTGAGAACTGAAAAAACTCCAGCAGTCTTACAATGCTAGCAGCAATAATAAACCAAATGTGGAGATTTTAAAGGAAACTATGTTGAAAAATAATCTAAAAAACAAATTTAATAATTTCCGTCTGTGTTAGTTCTTGAACATTTCAGTTAACCCTTGTATTTCCCACATAACTATTAATACACACGAAACGAAAAATCATGGGTACCATATACAAAGAAATTAAAAATTAACTTACCGCGACTTCACATTAGCTAACGAACACTCAACAGCCTGCAGTCGTAGACTAAGGAAATCCGTTCGAAGTTCTAGGACACAATCAACTTGTACCATCTCATGATCTCCATAATCCACAAAGTAAACTTCACAATAACCGTCTTCTGGCATAGAAATAATTTCAGCACGATACCACTGCTCATCGAAACTGAATTTTGCTGCAACGATTTGACCGAGTGTTATCTAAAAAGTACCAAAAATATATGAACAATATTCTTAACATATTAGCTAAAAAAGAATTATAGTCATTGGTATACACTATATCGTTGCCACAGTGTAATATTATTTTCTATGAACTATTTTCGACAATTACTATTCGTGTATACACTGTTAAAATGTTATAATATACGTACATTTTTTAGGACATGTATTTCACGATTTTCTTCCTGATTATAATACTCAGTCATACTAGACACCAATTTATCTAAAGCTGCAGTGCCTGAGCCAACAATTTGTACCCAAAACTGACTAGGATTTTCCATTGCAGACACATATACTTTCATTAATCCATCACCAGCTAGAACATAGAATTAAATCATTTTAAATTGAAAATCGAAAGCTAGAAACACACATCTTTATATGTTTCAAAAGTCCATTAATTTTTAGAAAACCTGTAATTAACACGTTCCCGTCGGCGGTCTTATTTGTAGTTCTCGGTATCGGGCGGCTGTCTAATTCATAGTTTGTCCCATCGTGCGGCGCGGAAAAAAGACACATAAAATTGAATGCCTCATTTGTACCACTAGTCGATCATGCCGGCGGGAACGTGTTAAACCATCATTAATTCCAGGTTACCTAAACCAATATGAGCAGAAAATTTGTATTGTATATTTTTGGTTATGACATGCGTTACCTAAATGCTGAAAAAATAAATAAATAATCTATTACCTAGCACAGCTTCTTCGAATCAAAGGGTGTCAGTACCGATAAACAATTTGCCCATTTGAGCCATTAACATTCAAGCTAACAATCATGTGCACAATGAATAATTTGCATGAAACATTCAACAATTTTTTGAACGCAAGAGTTTTTCTTCTTGAATATGCCCAAGAAACCATTTATGTTATATACAACACTCTGTATATAACTACTTATTTACTTTGAATATACTCAATACCTTGCAATGGAAGATGTTCTGTAGAATTTGTGGACTCTGAATTATATAGAGCAGTATTCCGTGGAGATAATTTGCCTCTAGGTAATCTATTTGTAGATGCTGCCTCTAATTTCTTACGTTCTTCTTTTTCTTCACGAACTGTATCCTCAATTTGTGATAAAGCGGCTGCAATTTGTTCTGCTGTGCCTTTTATAATAATCCTCCTTTCAGCATCTACAATAAATAATTACTAGTTAAGAAAACTTTCTACAAATGTAAATAAACAAATATCACAATAACATAAAGTAAAGAAGGACATACTTGAATCACTGTATGGTTGACTGTTCTCAATTATGAGCTTTGCACTGGAACTAGTTTGAATTTGCTTCATGACTCTACCACCTCTTTCAATTATTCTTTCATAAGCATCTCGTGGTATATACATTTCATATGTTTCAATTATTGGTTGATTTTTAATAATACTTTCTATGATTTGTTCTGCCACACTTATACCACCAAAACTTCCTGTTATTAAACATATACGATATGGATATTCGATATTGTCTTCCGTAAAATGTATCTCTGTTCCTGTTTTATTTTGTATATCTTTTATCACTGAACCGCCTCTCCCAATAATAGCTGGTACAAATTCTCTGGGCACTTTACATTCTATTACTTTTTGTTGTGTGGTTGCTATTGGATGTTTTCGTGAATCAAGGTTCTCTTCATCCTAATTAATGAAACAATGATTACAAAAAAGTACAGGTAAAGTACATGTACGTATTTTCATTTATAAACATTATGACATACCCTCTTATACCATAAGTATATCACTGCGATGCTAACACCTGTTAAAGAGAAACCTAGTAAAACTGGCAGTATAAATTGTTGTGATGTCCACTTCATTTTTTATATTTTCTTTAATATTTCGTCATAAATTAAATATTCTTTTTTTGTGTTGTCGCGTTGCATTTAATTTTAATGGACAGCATACATAGAGCTGCATAGGATTTTGATGGATATGGAATGCGTTGTAACCTCAAAATTTCTTTTGATAGGAATATTTTACGTCATATACTGAAAGAAAGATTAAAAATATGACACATGCTAAATAATTCCAAAGGATGTTTTATATTATTTTGTTTTTACAACATATTCTTACCGTCCGCGAATGTCGTTAGCTTTTAAGCTTAAATCAGATTAGTACATATTTTTAAAACTACATCGCTACCAATCGCTACCAATATTTAAGATACAATTTTTTTTTAAATAAAAAAGCACCATCCTTCCAAATCGCATATATGTGACACTACAAGTACTTTTTACGTTTATGTTTGTATATTTATGGAAAAAGTCGTACATATGAGTGAAAAACATAATCATAATGATGAATTAAAATAAACTTAGTTGTAAATTATGTCAATTATTTATCATGTTGGCAGTATTCTAAGAATGGGCATGACGTTAACACCTAAATTAGAATATATAAGAGTATGTAGACAATTTGAATGTCTTTCTGAGTATGTAATATTTTGTTTAGTCAATTGTAATTAAACAAGAATAAAATAATAAGAAAAGTGTGTATAAGTTTTGCCACTTTCATTCCAAATATTAAAGTTCATTGTAAACATATATGTATATACAGGGTGTAACATATCATCGGGGACCTTTTGTCAGGATCGATAGTACGCACAAAAGGTGAAAAAAGGACCAAGGAAGTTAGGTCCGAAAATCACCCCCTAACGAGTTACAACCCCATTTGTAAAAAATTTAAAAAAAATCATATCTCCGAAATGGTATGTCGTAGAGGACCGATTTTGATTGCAATATAACCGGAAGAGACCAAACTTTACGAAAAAAAATATCACGATCTACGCAAAGGAAGATTTAGTGAATGCCCTTACTGTTTCCCAAGTTGTTACAAACCTGCTACGATATAGGTAATCGACGTTGTTTGGATTAAACAAGAATAAATGCTATTTAACAGCAATAACCGCAGCAGTTATATTTTTTTCTGTTATCTTTGATCTTCTCTGGTTATATTTCAATCAAAACCGCTCCTCTCCGACTTACCATTTCGGAGATATAATTTTTTGTTAATTTTTTACAAATAGGGTTGTATCTCGATAGGGGGTGGTTTTCGGACCTAACTTCCTTGGTCCGTTTTTCACCTTTTAGTGCGTACTATCGATCTTGAAAAAGGGTCCCCGATGATATGTTACACCCTGTATACGTATTTAATTATAATTGAAAATTTGCATGTGATCCTTAATCGTTTTGAACGTAGACGGGGGAGTGTAATTTTGTATGTTTTAAGTTTTTGTGTGTTATATGTATACATTTAATTCTATATCTTTTTACGTCCACAACTATTAAATAAATCAAAACTATATTGAAAATACTAAAAATCTTATTTAAGTATAACACTAAGAAAATTTAAATCACATTTGGTATAAACTGAAATTGATGAAGTTGGAAATTTATGATACCAAAGGTATCGATATCTTGAAACCTAAACAGAAATATTTTCTTAATATTGTAGGACGAACGTTTAGGTTAACGGAATTATCTGCAGACATGTTTTTCACGAAGGAAATGTGGTAAAACGAATTCAGCAGTCATAACAGGATATGGTGGTTCTAATTTAAGTAATCATTTTTCTTATCGATAATTTTGTATTTCACCTACAATTTATTTACAACATAATTAATTCATACACTCGTTATGTTAGCACATTAATTATTTTGTAAAAAGATCAATATACATATACATGTATATTCCTCCTTTTTCACTCAAAATACTTTTAATAATTTACATAAAAAATATTATACTTTATTTAGAATCTTATGATATAACTTCAAGAATCGCACATACATGTGGCGTAAAATAAATAAATTTTAAAAAATTTAATTGCAGAAAAGAAAAACGTTCATTTCTTAAAGATAATAGCATCAAACATATACATAAATGTTATTTGCGAGGTCCACATAAGAAAATATGATCAGTTGTTCTATATGTTGAACCCCTCAGAGTAACGAACATCGAACATCCTTTGAACATCAAACAAACCTACGCAGAAGTCGGACTGATCGATTCCAAAAAAAACAATTTTTTGTTCATCAGTTTGTAAAATGATACTCATAATGGCACAAAAATTGAAAAAGTTAAAAAAAGCGAAGTTGTGCTTCTGCGTGGCTCGTATATGTCAACCACTAAAATATTACTAGTAAGATATACATATAATTATGCATACATATAATTACATATGTAGTAAAAAATAAACAGATTTGTTGCCTCACCTACATAGAGGATGACTAAAATCGTATAAGAATACATATACACGCATTATAACAACTACATATAGCTACTATTTCACTTCTGCAACTCATGCTTCCCCGTTAGAAAAATTCCCGTCGGCTTCGTTTAATGCGAAAGAGTAGTAGCCATACACTATATCTTCTGAAATAGCCTATCAGCATATTTGTTGCACACTGTTCCAGAGAAACAAACGTTTATGTAAACTGCAAACTTATATTACATCTATTCTATTAGTATTAATTATTAACTGAAAATTATTTACGCCTTTGACTTATCCTTATTTTCATCATCGTATTCGTAAAACTGACACATTTTCAGCTTTATTTTGACATATGGCATCCGTGAAAACAAGCGTTATCTATCACTCACTTCCCGTATGTTACCCTAAAATTCAGAAGAACGAACCACTTAGATTTTGTACTCAATTCTCGTACAAACTTCGACTTGTAACTGGTCCCGTTGGTTCTTTATCATTTTAGTTGTATCAGCAAATTACAATACGAGTAATTGTAAACGTTACTGAAGTGATTATTAAATATTTACACCAAATTTGATATGAAACGAGAACTGCATAAGTAAGACGATACACTAGGATCACTGACAATGATCCTCAAAAGATAATGTTAAAAAAGTAAACGATGTTCGCAATTCTGTTCTGTATAAGCGATGAAAATATTCGCGATTTTCCAGATGATGGGAAAGTTATGAAAAATGCGATATAGGATAATAAAACGGCCTTTATTGTAATGTAACTCATTCATTATAGTTATCATTTTTCGATCATGTTTTCCTTGAATAACAGTTTATTAGATAAATAATTATGCAAAAATTGATGTAGAATACTATTTACCAAGATTATAGAAATTCGGCATTTAGTAGAAATAATAATAAATAATTAATAATAATATAATAAAACAATATTTAGTTTCTAAGTAATCAAAAACTAATTTTTATTTATACCTAAATAACCCATTTAGTAATTTATGTTTTGTCTTAACCAATGAGCAGCAAATAATGAATAAGTCACTCACACTATCGAAATTCCATCGTCCATGTTCCAGTAGTGGTAATTTGTGGAATCTATGTATTGATTACGTATATTTTATTCTATGTCCACTGGTATACAGCCTTAAATGTTGAAATCACGTGTTCTTAGTACTAATTTGTACAATATAAAGCTTATTTGACAAACGTTTACTTTAATGGCATATAACTATATCCATGTATAGATTAGCAGACACACAAAAGTATTAATATTTGCCATCAAAGTAGGAAGACCTGTTTAAAGCAAATTCCGAAAATCTATTGTGATAATAAATATTATGTATTAATAAACACAAAGTTTCTCATCTATTTTATGTATTTCACTTATAAATGATACTAAAAATTCTTGTTAGATATTGTATCATTCCGCATTAACTTTGTATAAAGATTAGAATTTAATTTTTATCAGTATCGTTAATTTCGGGTATTAAATTCATTGGAAACTTGCATTTTTTACTTCTTTGTAGTAATAAATAGTAAAAACTTTTATTCTGGTTTTAGTCATCTAATTACACTAATGATGATACTATTGTTTATTATTATTACAGCCATCGTCGTTACATATATTGTGAACAACAATAATGATCCCATATGACTAACAGGTTGCTACTAACAAACATATAAGTGTATGTAGTTACGTGTCGGTATGCGGAATTTCGCACAAATTCATTGAGATCCACAGACAACTATTGTTTATACATACCTGACAGTATTGAGTGATAGTTTATATCGATCCACGACCATTGCAAATTGTGTACAGACGCACACGCACACGTACACGTACATACACGTAACGCAAACATAAATATGTACTAGAGTAATCGATAAGTTTAATGAGATTTTTAAATCAGGAATCGACGTAACGATCACTACTGTTAAGGATATCATATATATTTTTTGTAGAAACCAAAGACCACTTTTTTGGAAAAAAGATCAATTTTAAAAAATTTTAATATTTAAGTTATTTTTTTTATTTTTATTTTTTTTAAATTTTGTTCAATAACCACAATATTCTTCACGCATTCTCAAGTATATTAAAAGAAAATTTTTTAAATTTCACGTTGGAGCACTAAATTTCACCGAGTTTGCATACAAAAATTAAAAGCTTTTTAAAAAAGGGTGTAATTTTGCATTTTGATGAAAAATCGTAGCATACAGCGCTGTGCTTCGTAGCCGTATAAAAAATTGTAACTTTCATACGATTGTTTCAAAATTTTTTATAAACAAAGCTGGAATGCGTACGTTTGATCAGTTAACGAAATTAACAAACTACTTTACATATTTTATGGGCAGCAGGGCATGAGCCCATTGATTAAATGATTGTTTTAATGTCAGTTACATTAAAATTTAGATTTTGTTTAAAAAAATAAGTCATCAGAATTTATAAAGTTGACCTATATTTTTAACGCGTTTGCAAGTATCGTTTTTCAGCTTTTTTGCTTGCCATTTGCTTAATAATTGAAGTATAAGAAAACTAATTGCAGATTACAGTTTAAGTATCCGAAATTCCGCCGTATCATTGGTTTTCCAAATTCCTTTAATGACGTAGTAAAATCGACCTTCAAAAATCGAGTTATAGTTCTCACGCGGAGTATAGTTTGCCATATTGAATATAACGGAGTGATCGTTCAAACTCTACATTACATGTATACATAGACATATGTATGTAAGTACATATATACAAACATACATTCCAACGCCTACCTAACGTAAGCCAATTATAATACGTCACAATTGGTGGTTTCATAAAAAAAATATTAAGAAAAATCGTCAAAGTAGTTGTTTACGTGTGGAGCACTTGCAAGTAGTTTTTCAGTTTTCGCTCGCACCATTTTTAATAATTCAATGATAATGCTAAGTTTGTCAACTTTTTTGTTTACTTGTTTAAGAACAAGTCAACTATAGATTCTTATAGTTTTTGGCATCTTGAACCCATTGGTTTTTCAATTTCCGCAAAAAAGCATTGAAGTCGGTTGCTAAATTGGAGCTTACAGTTATAAAGTCGAGGGTTGTGGTTCAATGGTTTTTCCAACAATAAACATAACTCATCTTTTGGGACTTAACTTTCTCCAGAGCAAAATTTATGCTATCGGAACCATCTAGTAACTAGATTCTAGTCAATACCACAAACTGAATTCTATACGTGCCGACAAGCTATATCCTACTACCTATACATAGATACGTATCAGGAACGTATACGTGCATGTATCTCATCTGTATAAATACTTAAAATTTAAATGTACACTATCGACATACTGACTTGTGAGTACGTATTCATCCCTTTTTTTGTGTCACGGGCACGCATCGAGTTCCTTAACAGTTCCGTAAATTAGCAACGCAATTAACGACGTTTTTGCTGTTAAGTATATAATTATTGTTTCTTAGTAAGCACTATTCCTTAGTCTGTAGAAAATATCCAGCTTGCGTTAAACTTGGAGAACAATGCAGCATACGTGTAACACCTTTTATATCGGATTAAAGATGGGGGAGGGGTATTTATAATAGATTACTAAAGTACCAAAAAATCATATCGACTTTACTTCAATCGAGTTAATTCGTGAACCTCCAACTATTATAAACTACAAATCTTACTATACATATAAATACTGTCTGTATCTTAAAGTGTATTCTTGTGCGGCAAGTCGTAATTGTTACGAAAACATGAGATGAAATTATGCAATTAGTAGATACGCGGTGACTTGTCCATCATTCACAGAAAGCGGCGTTTCATAGAACAGGGAAACATGCTGCGAAAAGAAGTATGTAATACTTTCCAGCAGTCAGCCGTGTCTGGTTTGGCATAAGCTACTGCGTATTTTACGTATATTATCATCCATGACACCTTTAACAAAAAAGTTACACAATTCTGGAAAACATAACTTTCAAACTATCACTATCAGAAAGGCGTAAAAACATAATTATCCTCAATACTTACATTTTTAAACCATTATTTTTCCCAAGCTGTTTCAAGGCACGTATGTGATACGAATACATTTCCATTATCATTAAATAGAACTATTATAACGGTAATAGCATGTAATAAAGAACGAACTTCGTTTAGACCGATTACATTGGTTTCATTTACTATAAAGTGATGAGTACTATTATTAATGTGTATATGTATTAGACATTTTATTCGTATTAAATTGCTACGTATTTATTAATAATCTTAAATACAAGTATTCCTTTACAGATTGACCGATGCGGAAATATTTGTAATCAACAGAAAAAATTGTTACTATTTTTCTTCCGTAATTGTTATCATTTTGATATCATATTTTCTGCCAACTACTCTCGCTATCTGTATGTTCAATCGCGCTTGCGCAATAATCAGATCTAGGTGTTATATAATGAGGGGAAACGTTGGACTCGGACAGTTTACAAAGTATTTGTCGCGATCAGTCAGACAGTTACAATGAAACCACGTGTATTGGTCACCAGCAACAAAGTGCCGTCGGCTGGCATAGATCTCCTTCGCACGAAGTGAGTTCATTAGCATGAAAATAATTAATATAGAACATTTTAACAATTATTTGGTTTTTATAATTATACTTGTATAGATATATGTAATAACACTGCAACTGCACTTTATAACAACTCGAATTAGAAATCCAATGATTAGTTGTTCCTTGCTTGTCAATTAAAATAAACCGAACGTATTAAACCTATCGAATTAGAAATCTGTAATTTTTATTATTCTTTAACTTTTTTAATTAGTATTTAATCTTTTTATGTTCTGTTTCTTGTTTAGATGTGATGTAACAGTAATTCAAAATGAGAATAGTGCGCGCGATGAGGTTTTGCAAACGTTACCGGGACACGATGCAATTTTTGTTGCAAATCATCTGAATGTAAACACTGAATTCCTGGACATCGCAGGTACTTACATATACATATATAATCGCGCGCCGATGTGAATATTGTATTCATATCGATATTATATGTGAGGCGGAAAACGAAAAGGGATCTCTTGTTGGAAAAGTACAATTTGCGGTACCGGTGAAATGACTCCGTTTAAAAAACTTTCAACTAAAAAAAACATTAATTGACAGTTAAAAGTCAATGGATAACTCAAACGAAAACGTTTTAAAGTTTATTTTGATGTACTTTATGTTTTTTAAGTATATATCCATTTATTAGTCCAGGGTGTAAAATGTTAACATGCAAAGGTAATATTTAATCGCCTATAACATTGTCAAATTTTGAGATAAAAATCTGAAGTTTGTATTAAACTCGTCATAATTCAATGTAAAATTTGGACGCAACACTAACTAAAAATTAAAAATTGTCATCAATAGTTCCGAATTCCCTTTTATTTTCCGATTCACATTATTGAGTTTGTAGATAGTATCATAGGTATCAGATAAGTGTATGGTGTGTCACCCAAAATTGTTTCGAAACTGGATATAAAGGTAGCGATACTAAACGAGTAACATTACAAGTTTGACAGAGTTGCTCATATTTGTTAGACGAGGCAACATTAAAAAATCAAATAAAGATTTCCTAAATCACGAAATTTTAAAAAAATTTAGTTATTTGAAATTTTATAATTATAACAAAAAAACTAAATTAAATACTATGAGACCATGCTTTCAATAACTAAACAAAGTTTTATATTAGAGTGCGGAGAATAATCCAATGCTACTCGTTACTTTGCCAAAAACCGATATCCTACGAACCTATCATTGTAATGTAATAAGGAAACTCCTGCCTCTTTGTAATCCCTACAAAGGCGTTTTATTTTTCTACGTAGAATTCTGTAAACACAAGCCAAAAGAAACACGTTACATTTTATAAATTTTTTAAAAAAGCTAATCAAATAATGAAATAGTAGGATTCTCCCTATTCGATCTTATACCCACATGTTTAATTTATCAATTGTACAAATAACAACAAATCGTATAAAAGTAAACAGTTTCATGTTATGCCGTAACTACAGCGTTCATACATTTATAGACTCTTCTAAATAATCAAACACGAGTTTTAAAATTATTTTTCAATATTTGACCTCGTTGTGGGGTGAACGACTTTGCTGTCAAATGAATTATAGTTCTGCCTTTATTAAATAGGGACATTTTTTGACTTCGTAAATAGCCCAGATACAGAACAATTATTTTAAAAAGACCATGGTGTTCAAACATTTGTAAAATTCTGTATGTACACATACGTTCGGATACGTCCATGTATACAATAAGTTCTACTGACGATGGCGTTGAATGAACAGGACCGTCCTTGAAGGTTGTTTCTACAATGTCAGCTGGTTACGATCATTTGGATGTTCCGGAAATTAAAAGAAGAGGCATCAAAGTCGGTCATACACCCGTGGTGCTATCAGATGCGGTTGCAGAAATAGCCGTGCTTTTAACATTGAATGCAGCAAGACGAGTTCACGAAGGACGCATTAAACTCGAACAGTAATTCATAAATAATTCAATTATTAAGTTTTTACTTCATTTTCAAAGAAACAATTTTTTCCGCATACTGAACGACTCATCTTTTCCGGAATTTTTTACAGACTTTTACAGACCTGTATGCTACGTAATTGCATAGTATGATAGTATGTGACATACACCCATTTGAAAAACATATATACTTCTTTTAGTTATATAGATATATTTTCGTTATATATATTTATATGTGTCTATATACATGTACATTGTAAAAAAGATGTGGATTTTTATTTTTATTAACATTATTAGTAGGAGATTATTAACCGCGCATAACAAAAATGCGCGAAAGAGCGTAATTCGAGAAATAGGTGTATCTTTGTATGTATGTATGTATTATATGTATACATAAATTTGTTAACTGACGCACTTGTTGAATATGTAGAAATACTTTTCATCAAATGACAGTAAGTAATCAAAAAGCTTAAAGCACGTTCAGTTAGATCGTAATATTCAAAGATATTTAATTGTATGGTAATCGAGCATTTAGATAATTTCCGTAAATTTTCTAGTTTGTACCCGAATATGTTGATCAACTGCATAAGACAATGAAAGCCAATTGTTTATAATGCTACCGAAATTTTCAAAAATTTAGGGGACAAGTGGAACGGCATCTTCAATGGCTACTCGGTCAGGATTTACGAGGATCAACGGTTGGCATTGTTGGTTTGGGCAATATTGGACAAGCAATTGTTAAACGATTAAAGGGATTCGATGTAGGTCGCTTCATCTATACTGGCCATTCTCGTAAGAAAGCCGGTATGTATTAATATTCAAGTACATTACTGTGATATATAATTTATGAATTCTCATAGTGTATCAGCTCGTTCTGCTATACTAACAAGCATTATGTGTATTACTATAATATACTAAACTTTAATCATCATAAAGGGTATGTCATCAGGAGAAGGAAACATATCCTTTATCGTAATACACGTAATGCTTATTAGTATAACAAAACAAACTGATAGCATAAGTTGTATACATATATACATACATACATATGTATTGCCAAATAAAAAGATAGCGTAAGTAGGAAACCTTTAATAGTTTTTCTTATTGTTAGATATTTAGTAAAAAAATCAAAAACTTGTCCAAGTTTCAGCACATTCTGGACACTTCTTTTCTTCGACTGCTATTGTAGAAGATAAAAAAAAAGAAGAGAAGGTCGATTGAATTTTTATTAGTTACTCTCTTTATATCTGTTGTTTGTAATACAGGTGATGATCTCAATGCGCACTTTGTTTCTCTGGATGAACTTCTCGAGAAGAGTGATTTTGTAATCGTTGCAACTCCATTAACTAACGAAACCAGAGGATTGTTTAATGATTATACTTTTGGTAAAATGAAGAAGACCGCAGTATTTGTGAACATCGGCCGTGGAAAGGTTGTGGATACGGATGCACTTGTGAAAGCACTTCGTAATAAGACGATCTTTGCTGCGGGACTTGACGTTACAGATCCAGAACCACTACCACCTGATCATGAACTTCTTAAACTTCCTAATGCTGGTTGGTATTATTGTGACAGTATATAGCAAGTTATATAAATAAATATTATATTAGCTATAATGAATTTTGCAAGGATGTTAGACATTAATAATATAAATTTCATTCTGCAAACATTGTCACATAGCCTTCTTTATTACTTCAATTCGTAATTATTTTTCAATATAAAAAATGCTTTGAATTTACCATATGCTAATGGATTTATTGTTATAGTGATCATACCTCATTTGGGCAGTGCCACTATAAAGACTAGAAACGACATGGCAATTACTGCAGCACAAAACATTCTCAATGGTTTGGAGGGTAAGCCACTGGTTTATGAACTCTGAATGTAATAGTTTGTTGCCTGCATGAAAGACAGAATCAAAAACATGGGTCATACTGAATTATATTAAAACAATGAAATTGGAATACATGGAAATAGTGATTCACACATTTTGTGGCAATAAACGTTGAAACAAGTTTATATACGATACATATTTTAATATCAATTCTTTTTACATATGATACTATGTTTGATACTATTTACAGATGTAAAACTTTAATATCTTCTTGTATAGATTTTTCTGATTTCAATTTAACTATAACTACAGAATAGATACTTAGAATGCATGTTAAAAGTATCATCATGATTCATGGAAACCTAACAATAGAAAATGCCTTTTGTATACAAATTTTGCAATTTCTATCTATGTAGTTTTTTTCCACAAGGATTTATAAAAGGTATAAGGTACTATAATTTTCTCTTTTTAAATATATGCTTAAAATATTTGATAAAAACTGTAGAGAAAGAAAATATAAATATAAAAAAAAGATAATTTCTCTTTGTTTCTAATCATACAAGGAGTATACAATGATAATTTTTGTATTACTCGCAACATTTGTTCATTAAAAATGTATAGCAGATTCGAATAAAAAATTTCAGTATTTATCACCCATAATGCACAACAGGTAACCATCAAGCTTCCACCACAGCATTTTTTAAATTACTCAGTATTGGGTCAATTTTACTTTCCAATGACAAGATATGACCTGTGTTACAATTATGACTAGCGATAAAACTGATGACTAATGGTAACTTGTTCATCTGTACTACCTGCAAAAAGCATGAAATTAATCATTTTTCAATGTTACGTGACAAATAATATAACATTTAATATGTATCTTATGAAAATAAACGAATATTATAAGAATTAGCATCTAAAGAAAAAGTATACATGTATTTTATCAAATAAACGGTATATGTGTAGTGATACCAGAAAGAAGATAATACAATATTATATCTATATGAAAGACTACTTATAATTTTATTACCTGATAACTACTGTACATGCACATTATCGTTTTATTTTTTCCAAGTCCTAACTTGCTTCCTTGATCCGTTGCCATTCCAAACGTAGATAAGAAACTAGCTCTCATAGCTAATTCAGGTGCTTTTTCATCAGCTACAGATACAACTGGTACTCCATCCCTATCTGTTATTAATATACTGTGAAGTCCTTCTACACTCCCCAAAAGTCCATAAAGGAATTTCTTTAATTCCTGAAATAATACGTAAAAAACTACGGTATATGATAAAAATATAAAGAGGTATACTTTTTAACAAAGGATTGAAACTTAATCATAAACTGAGTCATACTTCTTTCTAAATATATAACCTCAAAATTTATAACAATTGAAAATTTGCGTGAAATAATATTTAGTAACTCCTTAACTTACCGCCGTCATTTTATACTCTAAATAACAGTTTATAAATCTAAGAAACTGTATTAAATAGTGAATATCAATGCAGTCAGATAGTATATTTGACAGACTGTCATGTGGTGAACCTATCAACACCTATGAAACAGGCAATTATGCGCGCGCATTACGTATCAACACTGAAGCAATTTAAACGCAAATAATATCATCCAATTTAAATTCAAAGTATTATGATTCAAATGTGTAATTAAAATCTTTCACAACATTCAAAATCTTATAAACAACAATAGGAGACATAAAGAAATATAATTCGGTACACGAGTGAAATTGAATACTTTAAATGTGTAGTAAGTGCAAGATTTATTTCAATATATCTTACAAATGCCTTTAGTATTTATCGTTTATCATGTACGTTGCATAACGTCAATCGGTTACATAACAAAAGCATTAAATTTAATATATAAATGCATATAAATTACATGTGAAAAACTAAGGAAACATTGAATTTAGTTATGAAGAACATGCTAGTTAGTAAAATGCAACTGGATAATGCAAATGTGTGTCATTAATAAGACACTATAAATATAAATTCAACGGTATAATTTACACTAACTTGTAGGATATACTTCTATTCCTTCAAAGAGAAAATCAACAAGTAATATAGTATAATACTAATTTTACAACTTTGACACTCAAGATACTTCAAATCTTATGATTAACAGAAATAGTAATATGTTTACCATTTCCTATGATTAAAACAGAGAAGACAGTCGTTTATTCCTATAACTGCTTTTCAATATCTACATTTACACCTATACTAGGATCAGTTGAGCAACCGCCATACATAAACATTTTTGGTATATCTTGACCATAATAAACTTTAGCATTTTGAGCTAAAGACTCGTACTTTTTCAATTCTAAAAATTCTTTAGAAAGGAGGATCTTATTCGCCTCTGCTTGCATTTTCATTTGATAATATTCAGCATCAGAACGACTTTTCTGACGTGCTACATGCATGTCATCTTCAATTGCTGCTATTCGTTGTAATGATTCCTTTTCCATAATCTTTTGATTAAACTGTATCTTTGCTACCAATGCCTCTTTCTCAGCTTCAATAACTGCTTTCTTACGATCAGTTTCAGCATCTTTCTCTACCACCTTTTGATGTTGGGTAGATATCAGTAGTTTTGTTTTCTCAGCTTCCCTGTAAAAGATGAAATATTTACACATTTGCATTATAGTATAATTACAACAAATATTTATATATTTTCAATATTATTTTGTACTTACATTAGTTCGTAATTTTTTCTAATAGTTTCTGGGATTTTTGGTTTTGTAACTCTTACAGCTTGAATTTTCAAACCGGGTGCTAAGTCATTCAAGTCTCTCTGTAGAGCAGTTTTCAAATTTTCATCTATTTGATCGAACAAATCTATGTATACTTCATGCAATGTGTGTACAGAACAAAACTGATTCAATTCATGATGAACTTTGTTAAAGATCAATGTTCTATCATAATCCGCTGTGAAGTTTCTCACCATATTATAAACTATGCAATAAAAACTTTGATTAATATGTAACGTCATAATACTATATAATAAAACTTCTTTAAGTGTCAAAAATTCTTACCACTATTTGAATCTAATATGTTCACAACTTCTATACGATCAAAATATATCATTACACCACCACTAGTACCGCATGGTACGTTTTTCACTTCATCTGTTTGTAATGTAACTTGGACTGAACGATATGTTGTTAACAATGGTATCATCATATGATATCCTGGATTGCTTACTTGTGGCAGTAATGCACCACCCTAAGTTATACAAAATGTTAATGTATTATTATATATTTTACAATGTCATATAATGTTGAAAATGCTTCTTACTCTGAAATAAACTCCAACATGACCTTCTTCTATACGATGTAAGGAAAAATTAAAAACCACTGCTAAGCAGACAAAGAAACATATTCCAATAATGCTTTGGTCAGACATGATTTTTTATTAGCTGAATGCTAAAAATTAAAACAGTTTTATGTAAAACAAACGTAATGATTATTGTAATTTATAATATGGGTTAAATGATATAGTCAATCTGTATTTAGTTAAAGTTAAGAGTTTCAAATATCACATGTATGTTCTTGCAGGTATTTAAGTAACTTCTTTTACGATTGTTAATTTCAAAACAGTAATTCGTTCTTTGAATTTCACTTCCGAACGTCCGATTGAGGTTATGTTACAAAATTTGCAAAGCTATGAAAACATCATTCACAAAACAGAACTAGTGTACTATAAAATAGTAGAATTGTAAATTTATTTTGTTTAAACACAATTTCACTAACTTCATATTTTTAAAATCCACTATTTACGCATCTCACAACCGGTGGCCATAACATATCGACCGACATACCGGTTTTTATAAAACTGTTATTTTTGAATCTTTAGTTAGTCAAAACGGTTATCATCATAACATTAAGTATTTAACACCAGAACTCTGAATAAAAAAACAAGAAACGCATTAGATTAAACAATTGGAAAGTATTACTATTTAATTATGAGTAACTCACAAAAAACAATATGAAAGTATAATTTTTCATTCTTTCCTTACGAGTATATCAGAAAAATGGTAAATAAAACATAAAGTTGCATAAATAATATAGAGGAAAAACTGTCTGAAATGCTAATTGTAGTACAATAATCAATAAAGTATGTATCAAATACATATAAAGTGAATCTTGTAAAGTGTTACAAAGAAAAATCTGATCATTTATATTATTGAAATTTAAGATGCTGTGTGAGAAATATCATACATTTGATCGACGACAAAGCGATGACGAAATCCGTAGCGTGACTATTGCAAGGAGTACATAAAGCTTATTTGCAAATATGCCCCCCACGCGGGTTGACATTCATAGGGGGCAAAGCTCTGTTGTCAATCGCGGCTACCGATCGTGAGTTACGCATTCTTACTTGGCAGTCGCAAAAAATACATAGACAATGGTTATCTCATGCTTAAATTTCGCTGAAATTGTAGAACTAATGACGACGATGTTTATATGAAAAACATCGTAGCCTTAGAATGGAAGTGATCAGAAAATTCTCAAAGCGTTGTGTTTTTGTATTTTGGTTTCAAAATAGCGCAATTTCATGCTTTTCTCTCTCCATCTGTTTGATAATTGAGGATCAATCATCATATTCTATATATATCATTAGCTTTCCGATGTCCATTATTTATGCTCAACAATTGATCTATATTTTTGATTCTATAACATGTATACATGGCGCCCTATGTGTACGTATAAGTACTTGTAGTTTCAGTGAACACTAATATTCTTATGCAGAAGAATCTGTTTACTGTGATGATATCTTCCGTAACAATAACAACTGCTAACATTGTCGATGTCACATTCTTCCTTGCAAACTGAACTTTTCGTGAAAAATGAAAACCAGAATTCATCGGAATTGTATTGAAGTTACACTCGAAGTATTGACTGCAGTTTAAAGATACATTTAAAGAATAATAATGACATAATTTGAAGCTTAATTAAATTAACCTTTTTTCATTTATTAACTCAACGAAATTGCTTTTGTGGCATCTAAACTTGACGCCTGTATCGAAAGTAAATATTCAAGAACAAAACCACTTTAAGGTTTCTCGGATAGCATACGGTCAGGTTCATTTTATCGTCTGGTTACTAGACTCTAGTATACAATTACGTAAAAACATATCGTACATAGTTCTATGAAAAAAATTCAGGTGGCCTTAAGATCGTTACAAGTACAATTCCAAGAATACATTCCAACGGATCAGAAAAGTACCATTACGAATTGTGTCGATCAAGACTGACTTCTAACAAGTTATCCGATTCATTGTAGATATAATTTTGTATACCTAATACATACAAACAAATATTACCATACTTGTACATGCGACACTACTTATTCGAATTCGTTTTATTTCTATGCGATCTCTTTTTGTTGTGCGTGTGCGTTTGCATGTTTTCAGTTTCGGAAATGGTTTTAACGTCCGCTATATTTTGATTAAGCGCCTTCAATTCTTGCAATGCTCGTTTCGCTAGTTTGCCCTCCGGTGTGTCCAAGGGTTCTAAAAGGAGCATCGTTAGGGCTTTTTTCAGAACATTTCCGGCCTCCTGGAGGCGCGTAGCAAGATCTGCAGAAGAAATTTCGCGAGCAGCGTATTCGCGATTCGCTAGCAACACAGAAGGCAAGTGCATCTCGTACAGTATTATGCCTGAATGTGTGAAATATAAATTTGTTAGTTAAAAAATTAAATATACAATAAGCAATATATTATCGCTATCGGCAATGAAATTATGATTTCATTCACCTTTTAATCTAGATATTCCTGGTTCCACTATATCCAACACATCATATACTTCCTTGCACATGTCTAACATCCTCTGTATAATTTTTTTCTGCGGATTGGGCGAGGCTACTTCTTTCCTATACGCGGCCAACAGTTTTTGTTTCAATGATAACATTAAAAAATGATTTTGATGGAGCGATCGTGAGAGCTTCTTCGTCAAACTGTCTAGACTCTTTAAAAATGAGTATTTATTTTAGAAAAATTAATTATACATAGATCCTATTAGATAAGAACGATGTATTAGGTAACAAGTTTAGAAGTCGAGGAAATACGAACCTTGATATCAGAATCGTCTGTATCGTCAATTAGCGTTCTTGTTATATTTAAAGTAGTTTTTACAAGACGTCCTGAGATGGTTCTTTTACACTTGTTACACTGCCATTTACTGCCCTTTTCATACGGATTTAATACCAAAGGATTTTCCATTCCCATGAATCCTTCTTTACATTTTGGGCATAAAATGCTGCTCATATGAGACCCCATTTCGTAAGGATCGCTACATAACGGGCAGTCGCATTCAAAATATTTTCCTTCCCGTAAGTGCTCTCTTCTACTTGACGTACCCTAACAATAATATACGTTATGCAGTATAAATTTAATTTTATAAAAATTTTCTTATCCATGTACTGAGTAAATAAGTGATTTGCATATTTTATGTTACAAATGAACAAATTTGTATTACATGGCTTGCATATTCGAAATAAATTTTACAAATGAATATATATGAGTGGTAATTGAACAAAGTATATGTTCGAAGTATATTTACAGATCTATTTTGTACTAAGAAATTGTGCGAATCCTATTTTTACCCACTGTACATGTTAAATGATATACAAAAGCATACATTTAATTATTATTGAATAACTGTTAGAAAATGAAATAATTTATTATTTTAAATTACGGTTAGAATGATTCGGGATAACTGGTGGTATATAAATATGCACCCGAGTGCATTAAATGTCAGAAGCAAATTTTTGAAACGAACCAGCAAACTTGTAACAATCCTGTATACTATACATACACTGTATAGATACAACTATTACGTTCGTTTCTGTTGCTTCTCGTATATTTGAGGTAAGATTTTCTATCGTATAAAATCAACAAACCAGAAGTGACGATGTATAATTAAAAAGAATAGCGTTATTTCCTTTAATCGGTAAACCAGCGTAAATTGTAAGTTGGAAATGATCGTCCACTGTAAGGTGAGTATTTCCTCTACAATCATGAGCCATAAGAGAGGCTTCTGCGTATAAACCTTTTAAAAGAAGACCATCCAAACTTCCTGGCGATCGCAATTCAAAAGTGTTCACATCTAAAATCCCACATAAGTGTTGCAAACATTCTGAGATAGTTGTGTCGTCATCAGGAATCAAACCAAGTTCTCTCATTACCTATTAATATAATTTAGCTTTTAATGGTGTCACATCGATGACAATTGAAATTTAAGTCGAAATTCCGAACAAAAATTGTAGTATCGTAGGATTATTTACGTTTTCGCGAATTATTGAATAACAATATGGCTAATAATAAACACGATTTATACATTGGCAGACTTACGTACATTTATTACGTTTATTTCTCTGTCATTCCACACCACTGTGCCTCTACGTTTGTCTATATGAGCCTCCATTGACTGAACTTTTTTCCATGTCTCGGGATCTCTTTGCTTCAATAACAACAATCTCAAGGGCAGTAAAACACCAGTGATATCGAGTATATTTTTTGCTGATAGATTTTTATTATTACGGAACACTTCACATTCATCTGATGTATGGTATTTTGGTACTTCCTAAAAATGTAAGGATACGTTTCTATAGAAAATTGATAATATATCAAAAATTTATTTGGAAAAAATCTTGCTTATGATGAGTAAGAGGAAATATAAATGTATTAAGTTGTGCATTTAAAATTCGGAGTATATTACATATTTACTGAAAGAAAACTAATTTATGAAATGATAATGAGATATGTCTATAGATTTGAAAAAACTTTGTAAAACCGCAGACATGAAATCTTAACTTCCATTATAATCGATTTATATATTTACACTAAATATAAAATTACAGACTACTCGATTTTCATCGTAATTTATTACCTCGCAAGTAACACCACATAAAGGAGCGACATTGCATTTGGAACAAACGTATTGCGATCCTTTCTTGATTTTTGGTAATAAACGTAGACATGCAAAACACAAATAATCTTTGGTAGAAGTTATCGGTCCGACAACAACCGGTTTTTCTCGTAGTATTAATTCTCCCGCTGTTAAATCTTTAGATGCTTGTAAATACCTTGGGAAAGAATATAATGGAACGTTCAGTATATTTAGCAATGAATAACATAATATCGAAGACCAGCTATTTTTATTTTTGACACTTTAATTTAACATTCCTTAAAAATTCATTGGAATATTGGCTCTCTCCAGACGCGCGGAGAATAGAATTTCAAAACCATGTAATTTACAGTTATAATTAGATGGGACGCAAGTAAACAGGCCGCAGGAATAGACTACTCGAGTGTAACTGAAAATTAACGGTTGCACATACTATCTAATAGTACTAAATATTTAAATATTTATACGTATGCCAATAGTTATATCCTCCGGTAATTCGGTCGAAATAATATCTTGATACTATTATAGATTCAAATTATATGTACTTAGTCTACGTATTATATTGGACACAATTCAAAATACCTTCCGAGTTTCTCCGAGGTAGCTACATTATACTTCAAAGTCCATGCCACGGTAGTTTTTGGTTTCTCTTTCACAATCATGTTTGACTTTCTGTCTCCTATCGATGTACTCGTTGACATTTGATCTACTACGATATTTATGGTATATAAAGTTTACGAACGTTACGTTGTTTCATGCATTTCTTACGATCTGTAACTGACACCGAAATGCAGGAAGCTGTAGTGGGAGCCGTCTCTCTTCGGCACATGCTAGGTGTAGGTACTATATTATTAGAAGCCGGTGTAACGTAGACCCTGCGTGCACATGACATAGCTAAGTCTGGCCACAGAATTAGAAAATACAACGCGGCGTAATTATTAATACATTACCATGATTTTTATTCGGTTGTATACATTATTGGAATCTAAAAGAATTTAGAACGATTAAAATGCTGCAGAAAAAGTCGTGTCGAAAAGATAGTCACAAAGTTTAATTACTATTTTCTCGTTCAATTTGTACTCGTTGCTGAGACTTTTATCTAGGATAGTGTGTACATTTTATTCAATAAGTTATTTGTCTATTTAGCAACCTGTGAAATATTGCAATAGAACGTGGTAGTTCTTTATATCATTAACTACCTGGTTAATGGTCTCTCGCGCGGGATAATCCAAAATTGCCCACAACCCATTGTAACTCATCAACTTCAATACGAATAATATATTCCATACTATAAAATATTGATTAAGCTACAATTTCGTTCTCAGTCGTCGAAGTTCTACCGTAATCAAATAGACTATTCTACATTTTATTTTACTTATCCCTGAATTACAATAGAGACAACGCTATTGTCAGGCATTGGACTATTTTGTACTTACTTGTTAGAATCATACACAGTGATAAAGCGAGAAAGTTATATGGATTCAAATCTTTCTCGAGAATTGTGATATACGAGAAAGAAAAATCATCGAAATTGATTATTTATTACTTCTTGAGTCCTAAGATAACAGATGTTCGGGCAATTCATATCATATGCGTAAAGAAGACGAGAACATGCACTCTAATCAAGGTTTTTAACTTATCAGTAGCAATAGTAGATACTGTTATTTCAATGTTTCGATAAATTTATCTTCATACGTATAAGTTAAATGTTAAACTTCAGGTATCGACAAACTTTCATCACATTGTCCATACAGTTGCAATATTAATTTGCAAATTTTTGTTTTCCCTGTAACTGATACAAGTTATACAAAATCTGAACATGCGGGTTCCGTTGTTTGCAACAGCTTAGAATAATTCGTAAATTCACAATTCTTCAATTTTTAAAGTAGAAGGGATAATCAATTGGAAAGTTTCATTGTTTTCATAATTTAAATTCACTATAAAGATCTTGCGACATTTAACTTTAAAGGAACAATTTACGTTTTAAGTGAGGTCACAGAAGAATTTGTTCATGGTTCCTGATAAGCCTGACAATACAACTTATACTTACACAGTTTGTTCCGTATAGAATTAATCACTGTTTAGAATAACGTCTCGAATCGTTTTAAATATCATATGTGGCACAATTTTTTATGAACCACAAATCGAATAGTAGTGTTTTCTCGAATTTTTTGTAAATTAAACATAGGATTCAAATATGTACGATCGTTGAGTAACATTTACCTTTAATTTTATTAAACACTTATTCATCTTTCACTGTGCAACTTTTCGAACTTAAAAAATTAGCAAAATCAATGGACTATTGACACGTCTATGCATATACATATACTGAAGAAAATACACTATTGACACTTGAAAACGGTGTAAATGTTCAGCGATGTTCCATTCGGAAACATTCAGAGTTTTTTATGATTGCTAACGTAAGAGTGCAACAAAATGATCATTTGAGATTAAATATAATTCATGATGCACTCCTATATGTATCGAAAGATTCCATCGAATTTTGCGACTATCGGAATTTTCATTATGAGAATAATGGAACCAAAAGCTTGATTTGATAAATCACTATTCAGGAGCAATGAAAATTTCGTATGAAAAGTCATACTCAAATGAAAAGTTTCTATATATGTTTTTTATGTTATATGTAGAATGTCTGTGATTGTTTTCTTTATTTTAAAACAGTTGGATTAGATGATAGCGATACGTGTTATTAGTATGTAATTGATATTTCAAGGTGAAATATACTAGTATTCAAGAGCCATTATATTAACAAGGTCAGAACTGCGTTTCGACATAACGGACTCTGAAGTTTACCGTACTTTGCGCGGCTTGTTAGTATGTATATTATTTTTTTTTCGCAAGTGAATGGTTATAAGTTTTAAGAATGGTACAGCTTTGTGCAGATGACAAAAGCTAAAAATCGATTCTTGCAAAATGTTACTCCAATAATATACCAAATGGTACTCCAGTCGCGTTAACGCATCGGCATATTCTGATGAAATGCACGTATGTACAATTATATCATTTATTTAATCATTTTTTACATCTCTAGCAGCTAGTTAACAATAAAATAATCCCAGATTAATTAAAATGAACAAGCAAACGAAGAAAAACATAATAGCTCTTCATGAATGTCAACATCATTACGATTACAAATATGGCATTTTCAGTGATTTTATTTGTTACGTATAAATTTCTTTTTACGTCAAACAGAAGGTTATTATACGTTTGATATTTAAAAGCAAATTTCGCAGTTTTCACTTTGCTTTTCATTGACGAATTTTGACGGCCATCAACTTTAGCTTACGGAACTATAACTATTGGTAATAATTGATTAGGCATTAATTAGTTGCGATTTATTTTAATAGTATTTCTTTCAAAAGTTTACAATAATGAACATATGTAGCTAATACATCCAGTTCTGTGCTAAAGTATATGTATATAGATGATTGTGACGCGCTAAATTAGATAAAAATTCACGTGAAAAGGTAGCAATACAATGTAAATACATATTTAATGATACAGAGATATAAACATCCTAACTAAAGGGTAATTCCAATAAATGTTTACAAATCATTGATAGATTGCTCAAGCTCTGATAATGATTGCTTTGCTACGATACCTATTTGACCTTCCGGCGTATCAGACGGTTCAAAACTCAAAATTGTAGCAGCTTCTTTCAGAATGGTGCGGGCTTCTATCATTTTCGATTTTAATGTGGCTTCGTCGATGACTCCAGCATTCCATTGAGTTTTAGCTATGAATAGAAGAGGAGCGTGGAGTTCGTACAATGTCATTCCTGCAACAAAAAATAGTGTCCAGAATTTTTATAAGATTATCCAAACGATACCACGAATTACTTTCATCGAAAATAAAAGCTTTGTGTGAGAAATTCATTGACTTTAAAAAGTGTACTTGAACGGAAAGTTGTATCATTTAAATTATTCGAGTTGAAAAAAATATCCTATGTTTCAATAAATATTTCGCATAAAACAATTATTTGTTCATATAGAGTGGCGTATAAAACTTTATTTTGTATATACATATGTCGATTGAATATGTTGTTATAGCTTTAAACAGTAAATAGACCATACCTCTTATGCGAGAGTAGCCAGGCTCTATAACATTTAACACTCGAAGTAATAATCTACACATATCAATTTTATGTTCCAACACCACATCGGGTAAATCATCCAGCAAATATTCATCCACACGGCCATACATTTGAGTTAACGAGTATCTAGAAAATAAGTGTTGCAATTTTATTAAACTGTACAATTTATACTATAATTACTAAAACGTGGGTAGTAATATATGATTAATATATTTAATAAATGCACAAAATTGTATGTGTTTACCTTAAGATGGTATTGAAAGCATGACAAGGATGTAAAACGGAGCGATATTTTTTCATAACTGTTTCCCTTGCTTGGATAGCCTCAGGACCTTCGGCTCCACTAATATTTTCCACCGTATCAACTTCTGCCTGCATTATCTGAAGTACTTTTCGAACGGCTGGCCCGCTTGTCGAAAAATCGCAATGCGTGCATTTCCACATGCTTTCTGGATCTATTTGTAAATTACAATTAGTCTACACTAAATCTACGATACGTTAAATTGTATATTTTTTTTCTAAGTTCAAACATATGGGCAGTCTTATAATAGAATGTTCTTCATTAAGTTCTTAAATACAAAATTAAATAATAAACTCTGAGTTTTCTCCCTCTATTAAAAACATATTCGTATCCAATATTTTGTTGATGATTAGATTGGCGTGTAATAGAATGTTATGGTGATATAACAAATTGTTACCTAAAGAATCTAAAGAGAAAACAACTCCATTGTCACATTTGTTGCATTTTAATGAAGACATATGGGTTCCAAGCTCGGTAGGATCTGAACATCTTGGGCAAGCACATGAAAAGTGTTTCCCTTCGAGGAGATGTTCTCTTCTCAGCATAGTCGGAAGTAACGAGTGTGTGTAACTTCCGTAAAGCTCACCGCCTGTTGGGACTTTCACTGTCGTACGTAGATGTACTCTGCGAATAAAGCAAAAGTTTTTCCGTCTTACTTCTGACATCGTGAAATTCATATTTTACATCAGGGATTATATAAATACAATTTGCAAAAATATATTTTTAGAGAAATGTGAAGAGAATATCTGACATTATATCAAATTCCTGAAAGCAAAGTGTAATAATATAAAAAATATGTGGTTCCGTCAAATTTCACAAAACCGATAAAACAGTATTCATGGAATGATCTTGATGAATTTATAACATCTTAAAAGCGATGTTGCCAGAGATGATGTAATGCAAATGTAGTTGCAAGTAGCCATCTTTTATGAATTTAAAGTGGTAGCCATCTAACTTTTATAAAAACTCATAGTTTATCTCTTTATAAACTAGTCTTCAAATCGACAAAAGACGTCGTCAATTTTACTAAGATAATCGCAAAATAACGACCATTGATATACACAAAAATTCGTATCGTTATTCATTTTGTATTCTCTTTTCGACGGTACCAAAATTCAAGTGATAAACAATTATCGCCAGTCCTCTGAAATACCTGCTGTAAAACGAAAAGCATCTCGGCCTGCATTTAATCTTACCTGTAATCACTTGGTGAAATGCTATGACATGTATTCGAAACACATGAATGGTTCATTAGAGCAACCGTTGGATAAAGGGCTCTAGCACTGTATCCATTTGCTGTTCTAATTTCGAACATATTTACTTCCAAAATTCCACACGCCGTTTGAATTTGTTCCTCAGAGAATCTGCGAATAAGATACACTTCATAAATAATTACGTACGTGGTAACAGTGTTAAAGTGTAAAGAAATTATGAAGTCGGTTGAAATAATGTTTCAGTAGATAAATAATAGACTTGAAAATGCTGATATTGCGCTACATATTATTTATGGATTTAAATATTTTACAAATATTAAAAATTATTAAATGACATGCATTTATTTCATTTTCTATGATTCAACTTATTAAGCAACATATTATTTCGTCCATATTTTCTGATAACGGATATTTTGAACTTTATATTAGTGGTAAAATTATAAATATAAAATAATACGTGAGAATCGTTAATACGTTTTACCTATCGAGCTTTAATTGTTTCCTCAAATACTGCACGACATTCACGTCATCTGATTTCCAATGCTGCTTTTGACACCTCATTTTATTATGAGCTTCCATGTCCTTCACTTCTTTATTCCACCTTTCAGTATTTTTCTCGGATTCCAATAGAAATCTCAACGGTGTTACACACTCCAATTGTGGAACTCCATTTTCGTTAGACTCTTCGAAGGCTGCCGCTACGTTAAACTTTTCCTTCGCTTGTGCAAACACCTATAAATAAAACCAATTTATGTTATAGATAAATTGCACCCGCGAGTTTCTATATTCCAGGCGCCCTAAAAATACATTTATAAAAACGATTAAATAGATTTTAACCGCAGCGCCAGTCATAATGCTGTCTAAAATTAATTCGGTGGTTTTATTATTCTTTATACAGCGAAATTATTGATTTATGATATAACAATATTTCTTTATTTTCTTCACGTCATACCTGACATTCATAATCCCTATGTTGCGGGAGGTTTTCACATGTCGTACCACAAACTGGCCATCCGCACTTAGAGCAAAGTGGTTTATTATCTATCGTCGGAGGCCAAGGTGTGTAACAAGAAAGACATAAGGGATAAGTGAATGCTTTTGGTCCGACTATGAAAGGCATTTCAGTTACAATTTCTTCACCCGGCTCTAAATTTCTGTTGGCTACTATATACCTAAAAATGATTTTAATCGATGACAAATTTATCGAGCTTCCTAGTCTCATTTTCCGAATATTATGTTAATGAATTTCTTTTTCGTTTAATACCACAATACATTACATATTATTACATACCTTCCGACTTTGTCACTCTGTAGAATTTTATACGGTCCCGTAGCCGCTTTGTCTGCGGTTGATGCAGTTTCCTATGAAAGATTTCTTATTAATTGTCATGAAGGCAAGATTTGTATATTTTTATGATATGAAATCATAAAATATGTTTGATTTTAGCATGAACTTTAAACGATTGTTTATTTCGATATAATATAGAGATTTTTTAATTTTGATTAATGTGAGAACAGTATTTTGTGTATTTTTTATAGTTATTAACGTAATTCACCGGTTTCTGCCATGATATTAATCATAGAGAGATCTAAATAAATATAATTTTCTAATAATATTTAGATGATTTAGATAAGAATATTCCGTTTAGAAACATACGTTAGAACAATGATTTACTCCAAAATTGTCAATGAATATTTTTTCGACCAATTTCGAAAATGAATTAATTTAAACGATTCATGAATACAGAATGTATCTTTTCCATTTGTATTTATTTTGAGTGCGACACTAATTAATACACCAATTATCTTCCGCGTGGAAATGAATTACACATATACACATTTAAATTACTATGTCACTAAAACCACTCAGGTATCAGCAGCTTTCTATAAAGAATGCACTTTTGTAATTCCAAAAATTAAAGCCGGAAATTGTAAAATATATTTTTCTTCTTCCTTTTCTTCAAAGCGGCGATCACTAATAAAAATCTTTAAACATACCGAACTTTGTTGCGCCATGATTAAAAACTACGATGAGTATAATTCTGCACTTTCCGCTTTCGCGAACTTTATGACGGAACTTTGCGTTTTACAAAAGTGGTATTTAAACGATGTCACTCTGCGATTCCTCCTTATATATAGTCGTCTTATTAAAAATATCATGCGCAGTGACTGCCAATGGTATATTCTAGACTTCTAGAGTCTAGGTTCTAGACTGTACTACTGCTATCGTCTGTGCGAAGAGACGCAGTTCTTCTAGAAAACATTGCGATGCATGGCATAGACTTGCCAGTATATTTTTGGATCTCCGATCGTACACTGACGGATCCAAGTGCTTCGATATTTTAACGAGATCACCGTAGCACGAAAGCAGTTTATGCCCTCGGGAACAATCTACCGCATACGATGCAATGCAACTTGTTAATTCATCAGTTTCATCGAATATAATTTGTCATGACTATCGTCGTGAACAGTGATCGTATGTGTATTTGTGTGTGCGTTCTATAATTTAGCAAAAAAATTTATGCGATGATTAAGCTCATAAAGGAGAGGATGTAACATGAATTTGCCGATCGCCATCTTTTTTTGATTTCAACATGGCGACCGTTTTCAGTTTTTATAAATCCGTATGTCATAGAAGCTTCCACGTGAACTTTTTGTAACTTGATATTGGTAATTATTTTCGATACAGATAAGTTTCCAAAAGATTTCCTAATTTTCAATTTCAGGACTTTATAACGGCAGCTATGTGAAATCTTCAAGAATCGATATCTCTTATATTGGTTGCACTAGGTTTTCAAAATTCAATATCTGTTGACTTGTCAAAAATTGTCTATTTTAGTTTAATAATTTCAGAATGGTAACAATTTATTTAAAAAACGATGTTGTTGAAAGAATTATTAAATCGTAAAAAAAACGTGCGGGAAATATTATAAATCCGTCTAACAGAGAGAAGAACAATCAGCTAAGCTGTGGTCGCAAACCTTCGTATTTTTACCCCCTAGCTATGATTTATTCATAATTTAAAAAAATGTAATAATGAATGATTTCTGCTGTCTATAATAATATGTATTAATAAAAGATCTGATAAAAACAAATCTAATTGACTGAAATATGTAACTGAAGTGAGAGAATACTGACTTAAATGTTATTAAAACATTTTAATATGTATCCTTAGAATATTGGTTTTACAAAATATGAGAAACACATATAGATAAATAGGTAAAACAGAAATATCAATGGATAAACATATGTATATATAAATATAAACAATTTAGATTATATATTAAAGCGTTCTGTTTGCTGATAGATATTACAATACATAAATACGATTGGATGTAATACTTCATCACATAATTTAGAAGCATTGTGTAAGACCAGAAGCGTCAGAGCGTGCATGTCAAATGGTATTGAAGTAAATAAAAAAGGACACCAAGGGCGTATTAGTAACGTAATTTCATTTATAAGCGAAGATAGTAAACGATTTTCCAGAAGCTATATGTACGAATTCTTGTCTCATTTCGTAGATGAGACATGGGAATTATAATTCTCTCAGTTTGTCGTTCGAATTCTTTCAGCAAAGTTCAATAAACGGGGCTAGATACACCGGATATGTGCAAAATCCACGCCTACTCGAGCAGTCTTCTTCGAGGTTACGCAAGACCCTAAGAAAATATCAATAAAAAAATAAATAACAAAAATGTTCGGTCTGTCAAAAACGTATATTTTTGGCGGCCACTTTTTCTTGTTTTATTTCATAGACATTGTATGAATGTTCGTATAGAAAGATACGTTGCAATTTTTTAGACGAAATTTTCACACGCATGCGCGAGCGCAGTTGCGCGTAGGTCGTATCTTTCTCTCACGGTTGGTGCAGGTTGGTATACCGTCTCACGTACGCAATTCTTGGGAGAAGTCATACGGTTTTCTGCACTCGTGTCTTATAACATAAAATAGTAAGTACTAACAAATTAAGCTATATGTACGAAGTGCGCTTTGATTTATGTGCATAATTTTATGCGAGAATCGCGTAATTTGAAAAAAGAATTTTAATTTTTGCCAAGCCGGCATGGGTTAACGGCAGTAATGTCGTCTGTCGTCTAGCGGCACTTGTTTTTGCGATAATTTCATAAGTCAAATTCAAACATTTTAATCACTTGGACAGATTTTCAAGGCAAATCTAGTCACCAAATAGAAAAAAATATCTCGTACAACGAAATCAAATTTAGCTTAGTTACGGGGACTGGAAATTGCTGATTTACGCCTTATGTAATACCTGGGGCAGGTCAATACCATTTCATTTCTGATTTCGCATTGCCACAAAATTAATGGTTATGTCACCATTCTTTCGTTATTTTACTATCATTTTGAAGTACTTTGTTAACAATCTCTCGTGACTGTAATAATAAATGCACTCTTGACAATGACACATGTTATTAAAAATATATTTAACGCTTTTGTTGTAACTCATTTTAGTTCTATTAATCGGTATCATTTACTCTGTTTATACATTTCTTTTTGATTTTGAATAATTTGTGCTATAAAATTATGTATGTTTGCTATAAGCTTTTACATTTATGTAGAAAGTTGCATATGTGTAATAATGTCGAAAATTACGTATGTTAATAAATGTAATAATAAGACCATTATAACGAATTATAATTTTTGATAATTGTTATTATATATTTCAACACTTATGTAATATGCTACAACTGACATCCATAAATTTTATTTAATTAACACAGTTTACTTCTTTTACGAATAATTTCATTTATAATTTTGTTGGAAGCAGATTGGGAGTCCTTTATTGATTTCAGTGTGTCATTATTGTAGTTGGAATCCATTGGGCTAGACTCCACTGATTGTAGGTTAAAGAGTACTATTATTAGAATTTCTTAGGTCTGAAGTTATACAAATATGTAATTAACAAAAGACATATAAATAATCTGTATTTGTATGAATTTTTAAAAATTATATTTATATTTATGTATGTCTGCATGTGTGAATAAAAATAAATTATAACATATGATACCTAGTTACTATTATTTATTACTAGATTTCAAAAATTAAATACAATTTGATTACATTCTATTTAAACATTTCATCTAATGGTTTTATTAAATGAACAAGAACAAAGTGTGCTGATTCATGGTACAACATAGATTCTTAAAATTAATGAACAACGTAATGCTTATAAATTGATTTTTGTTTGCAGATTATGTCTCCTCCAACGTACAATGATCTTGGCAGAAATGCCCGTGACATTTTTAGTCAAGGCTATCATTTCGGTTTAATAAAATTAGATGTAAAAACCAAAACTGACTCCGGTGTAGAGTTCTCTTCTGGTGGGGTATCTAATCAAGATACAGGAAAGGTATTTGGTACCTTGGAAACCAAATACAAAATAAAAGATTATGGTCTCACATTCAGTGAGAAGTGGAACACTGATAACACTCTTGCTACTGATGTAACTTTTGCCGATAAATTGCTCAAAGGACTTACCCTTGGTTATAGCTGCACCTTTTCCCCACAAACAGGGTAAACATTATTTCCAATTATTTGATTCCCTTAGTAGCTTGATTTAATACTAAATATATGGTTTTCCATCAATTTATTTCTACAGTTCGAAAACTGGAAAGTTAAAAACAACTTACAAACATGAGAATGTATCTGCAACAGCAGATTTTGATCTCAGCCTTTCTGCTGGCCCACTCATAAATGCAACATCCGTTGTAGGATATCAAGGTAAGGTAGTATACGCAATTAAATTTAGTAAGTTACATTAATTTAAAAATTTGTTAATCGTTAGATAAATCATAATATTAAAAATTTTTAAATTGGAATTGGAAGAAATTAAATACTTCTATTGTTTAGATGTTTAACACATTGAGCATGATTGATTCCATACGATTCCTTCTACTCCCAAATGAGCCGCATCATTTAATTCCTTATTTCCAAGATATCCGAAAAAAAGTAATATATTACAAGTACAACTGTATTATATATAGAGTGTTCCACAACAAGTCGCACGTTCTCCATATAAGCTACTTTATAATAAACAATGATAAATGGGCATGATGATTTTCCACTACTTTCTCACAATGCCAATCATGTTCCCAAAGTTGAACAATGTTACTCTTCATGTTATTATAAGATGAGGAAATAGTGAATATATACTTTCTTGTTTGGTTAGGAGATTGAAATAACTATCTTGCATAGTTGCTGTAAGCTTAAACTAAATTAGCGTTTATTGTGATACGCTCTGTATATTTCTATATACCGCTCAGTAACTGTAAATGTAAAAATATGATTAGAATATTAATACTCTGTCATCTTATTTCAGGATGGTTGGCTGGTTATCAAGCCTCTTTTGATACGCAAAGGAATAAACTCACAAAAAACAACTTTGCCCTTGGATTCAGTGCATGTGACTTCACCCTTCATACAGCAGTGTAAGTATTCAATATAAAATTAACGACTGGAAGAAAAATATTAATGTTATACGTATATTATATTTTACAATAAATTTTATCAGGGATAATGGCCGCGAGTTTAGTGGTTCTATTCATCACAAAATAAAGCCAGCATTGGAAGGTGCAATTAATCTTGCTTGGAACTCCAGTAACAATGTTACTCAGTTTGGAATTGGTACAAAGTACAATCTTGATAGCGCTGCTAGTGTCAGAGCTAAAGTCAACTCTCATCTTCAAGTAGGTTTGGGATACCAACAAAAGTTACGAGATGGTAAGTAACATGTCTTCATTGTATGCTATTCAACAGATTTTGCATTATGTCTGTTATACTACCTTCTATGGCACACGTTCTAACATGTTTTATATTTTTCATACCATTCATTATATGAAGTACGAAGTTTTTAGTTGTAGCATAAATTCGTATGTTTATATGCATGTTCGCATTAAGTTATTTACTTTTTAAATGAAATTTCGAGATTGGTTAGTGGACAAAATAAAAAATCTTTGATTCAAATTTTCGCAATATGTGTTTAGCTTACATTACAATTTTTCATTAATTAATTTTTTTTAAAGTATTACCATACATTGTTTATATACTCTGTTTTGTATATTGTTCATGCAACACAGTGTGCACAATTTAGGAAAATTTTATGAAATTGTAATAGCCATGGAAAAGCTACTAATAATTAAGACAATACCTTTACATAGTAATAACTTATAATTACGTAACAATCTATGTTGTTAGCTATAATTTCAGTACTTAACTGTTTTTACATATATATAACATTATATAGATAAAACTTTTGTTCCTGTCTGACGAAAACATTTCTTTTACTTTCAGGTGTAACTTTGACACTTTCTACTAACATTGATGGAAAGAATTTCGGTTCAGGTGGACACAAAATTGGCTTTGCGCTAGAACTCGAAGCTTAAGTTCGGACGGTTGCAGACATGAAAAAACTTGTCCCACTGAACTATTTTATGACCTTCGCGTCATACAGACAGAATCACAGTACATGCTTAAGATAAAGTATTGCCTGTAATGTGTAGATAGGTTTATCCCTAAATAGATGCCACAAAATATCACGCGTCATTTAAAATTAGTTGAAGGGATATTAGTTTGAACCATACACAATTCTGACCGTAAAATGCTATAATAAGAATATCTTGTTGTGAATAATGTGATTCACAAACCTCTGAGTGAAACGGAAATCTATTCTTTCTGTACTTCTATATCTGTTATTGGTGCAGCTTGTTACCAGTTCCTGTTGACAAATTCAATCTTGTAATAAAACCAAAAATCATTTGAGATGAAGTTGTATAAAGAAGACAGTTAGCGATAGTATATGGTATCGATAATAATCACCAATAAAGTTAAATACAAAAAAATGAGAAAATGTAAAAAATTTCCTTTAAAACAAAACTGAAGCTTATAAAATAAGTTTTAACCCTTCTAAACAAATATTCTTTATGCAAGTGTAAGACATGTTTAAAAGACAAACCTTAATTTTAAATGTTACAGATATTATTCTTTCGGTCATATACATATCTTCTTACTTTAAATGAATAAAAGCACGGTATACTGCACACGCGTTTCTATAGTTATGTAAGCAATAGTAATACTTTAATTCGTTGCTGCTATTTGCACTTTATTGTATTAAAATTGTTAAGAAATAATCATTACAAAAGCAAATAAGAAAAGATATAAAAATTATGAAAATAAACGATTAAAAGCAGGGACTAAAGAGTAAATTACATCGAATATTATGGACATTCCTGCCAGTAGAAATTCTATAATACTGCCAGTGAAGTTATATTACGATCGAACTCCGAATTGTATAAAATTATTAATCAATTACAAATATCACATAACTATAATTTTCAATTCAACAGATCTTACTGCTGCGTTACATATTCAAATGAACAAATAAAGACTTTTAGTTATATACACTTCGAGAGTTCTGTTTAATACAATAATCTTGACGTAAGAAAGGTTTGTATTTATAAATTTTTATTCTATCATATATTATTTAAAAATAAATTACAAGTGATACTCCACTATTAGCATGGGACATCTAAATATCCCAAGAAAGTACATATTTGGTATTTAATTCTTTAAATATTGTAATTATTATACAATACACATAAATTAAACATATATAATCATAGTTGTCAAACTGTATGGATAATTGAACCAATATACATTAATGAATTGAGAAAGGACAATGGAATATAACAAAAAAATTATATGCATGTATACAGAAAAAGATCATTGTTACCTTATAGTAGATACTACCTTGCCCAGTCATAAAAAATGTCGGGGTTGTTAGATATAAAGCTTTTAACGAAAGTTTATTGTCGTTGACACAGATTGTGATAATACTTGTTTACTTTGGACGTATAATTATTATTGTCAATTAAACAATTTCTGTAGTGCAGAGGAAAGTGGATACCATTACAGACAGAAACTAGGGGATTATGCGAGTACTGCATGCAAATAGAGGAGTACAAGAGGCCAAAATATACCTGGACCGTCTCAGGGGATAGTGCGGCGAGGGGATTGACTTTGCCTTTGTGCCGCGTCACGACAAACGAATCGCGCGAGGCAAAATCAATCCCCTCGCCGCACTATCCTCTGAGATGGTCCAGGTATATTTTGGCCCCTTGTACATATTTTAGTTTAACCATTTCGTACAATTAAACGTATTTATTATGGATTGTGAACGTGCTTTATTTACAAAAAAGTTACACTGTTTTCTTACTAACTACAATATTCTTGTGTAAATTTTGCAGTATTTTTCAGTAAGAATGAAAAAAACATTTTGGTTTTCCTTAATAATTTTTAATAAATTTGCATTCAGTGCTTTAATATTTTCTTCACTTTCAAATTTTTATAATGGACAAAAAATTTAATAAAATGCCGTAGAATATTTAACGAATCTATTTGAAATTTATATAAAAAATCTAATTTATTTAATCATATTATTCATAAGAACAACTTTATGTGTATTGCGTAACATTTAATCAATACACTGAATGTCATATTATAACATTCGAGGAAGTGAGACAAAATTATTATTTGTTTATTGCCTTGAAATTTCAGTGGATATACCTTATTTTTTATGTTTTTTTACAAGCGTTCTTATTAACAGTAAACAAAGTTTTTATTAATGTACCACTTGATCTTCCATCCACTCGGGTTCGGTTTGAGCGATTTTCTCGATTATTTGATTTACTTGATAACAAAGAGACTGTATTTGTTTGTCCCACGTTGGCAATGTCTCGCGTGCTGCACATTTTTTTTACAATTAGAATTATTGTTTAAGATAGAAAAATATAATAAAAGTACTAACTATATCACTTACTTTCGAAGTGTACAATAGAATCAATTTGATCGATGTATCCATTCATTCGGCTTTCGGTAATCATTTGGCTAGCAATTTTCTCTGCTTTTGTGGGTGGAATTTCTAACAGTGCACCCAATTCTTCGAAGGTTATATTGTTGTATAATTTACTAGCAGATAATAAGTTATGTTCTATAACGGCACGGTCGAGAATAGTCGACCCTAAACCATCGATTGTACATGCTTTTTGATGAGGTTGCAATAAGGCTTCAAACTCTTGTAATTCAGAGCGCCGAATTATACGATCCAAGTACATTTTTTCAAGAATTGAGTAAGCAGGGAGTTGTTGGCATCGTTCATCTTTGAATAAGGTAGCTAACATTCGACTTCTTTGCTGTCCTAGAATATATGAAAAGAAACTTATGCACAGAGTTCTGTATGTATTATTTATAAAAGAAAAACAAAAAATACTTTCCTGCAGATGCCAGGACTGTACAAATTAGTGCATTTCTAAGTGCAGTCATACGTTCATCTTCATGTATGATCGATCTGTATGACAACTCATTGTACCTTTGAGCTGCCTCGATAAATTTTCTTCTGTAATCTAATACTCTAGCATAACACACTTTGTAATAAATCTGTAATTGTTCATTTTTGGATTCAGCCTAGAAAGTATTTGAAAGTTAAATATTGATTTACAGTTCACAGAAGATGATAGATACTTTCACATTACTAAATGTAGCATTTGCCACTTTATTATATTTTACAATGACAATATTCTTTCTATGACACAAGTATATTTCAATGATACCACTTACTTGTAAAAGAGATGCTCTGTTGATAAACGCTTCAGCTTGTACTGGGTCATCATCTTCTAAGTACAGTCTTGCGATTTTGAGATACGTTTCAAGCTTATAATCAACAGTATATTGTCTAAAAATATTAATTATTTCCATTATATCTGGACATATGAAGTGATTCAAAGTTTGTAGAAATTATAAAGATTTACTTTTGTCCGGTCTCTAATGGTATACCAACTAAAACATTGGCAGCTTCTCTCCAATTTTGATTACGTTCATAAATATTTGCCAAATGTTGTCTTATACTAGCAACTTGTTCTTCAAAGGAGATAACACGTGGTTGCACCTAATAAACAGTTATATTAATAATTATTATATTAAGGTATATGCAAATAACTATAAAAGTTCTTACCTTGTCTAATGTATAATGGGAAACTGCCTTTGATATTTCATCGGGTAAGAATAACAAACGACTACTAACATCTGTTAGAACTTGTCTTGAGATTACCAGACTTACATTCTCATTTACAACTGAAAAATAAAGCACTGTAGTTTAATGCCTTCCAAACACACACACTAAAATGAAGACACATTTTTTATAACTCTTAACGCTGTTATATCCATACTACAATCCCTATTTTACAGATGTATTGAACAGAAATACACCTAAGTAATTTGGAAACTACTGCGTAAATGCTTATAACGTGTGTATATCAATGTTAGGCCAAAATAACAATTAAAATACATCAATAAATTAAACGATAATAGAAGAAAAAGAATTCTATAAATTCTGTGCATCCAATGACTAATTTTTTTGTCCTATATAACTCTGTTGTATATAATACATATTTATTATAATCATGTAACTGTTACTCAGTGACGAGTCATTGTCATACTAATATTCAAATGATGAATCTACGTATACATTACAAAGTAAGACACACTAAAACAGCAGCAAGTAACATCAAGAAAACAGTAACTTACTCGCTTCGATGAATATCTTCAAAGCATCAACCAATTCCTCGCCGGACGACAATAGTATTCCATCTAAAGTTGCCCGATATCTAAAAGTACCATCGTTTACATTGAGTATTCAACAAGAATACATACAACAGTATCTTATAGGCTTACTTTTCAGCTTGATCTTTATGGGAACCACCGAAGTGTGCTAAATTTGTGAGTTGTTGACGTATACCAGCTACCGTCACCACCATCTTTTCTACATTAATGACCAGAAATGACTTTTCTGCGTATTTCAATCATAAACTACTGAAAGTGTTATAGAACTGCAGCGGTAGGTCGGATTCTGAATTAAGATGTTTATTGAACAGTTCCGACGAGTACCATTCGGTGGCATTGTACTTACATACATACGAAGAATAAGTGAAAATTGTGTCTTTCAATTTTTATTTACCTTGAGCACAACGACACTTGATCTACTTCTGTAAAGCAAGTTACCAATTATTTTTCCATCTTTGATACACGGAGCACATTACAAAACCATTCTATATTTTTTTGTAAATGTGAGACACATGTTGTAGTATATGATTTTATTCTTTGGATACTTAAGAAAGTAAACGTAGAAATTTCTCACATCGGCATTTAGAAAAATTATTGCCACTACAATTTGAAATATCTACAAACTTCATATCGATTTTAAATATTCCCTAAAGTCATTTCTGTTTTAATACTAGGAAAAGAATATAATGATTTATTGAATTTCACAATCGAAAATAATCCATTGTAAGATGCATTATGATTGGTTGTCATATAATTTCAAACCAGTTGTGCGCTACTTACTATTGTGTGTGCGTGCTGTACCAGCTGGTAAATGGCTGACAACAGCGCTTGCCGTGCATTGTAGGATGTTAATTCATTGGAATATAATTGAAGGATGAATGCAACGATGTTCTACTGTTTTAAACATTATTAGGTAAACAATGGCAACTTTAATATTAGATTAAGTAAAGATACATCAAATAATCTTAAAAATACATAAAAAAAATAATTATTTAAAATTTCAAAAAATTATAGGTTTTATTCGCCAATTGTGCACTTTTACTAGTTATAAATAACTCTAACGTACTTCATATGTCAAAATCGTATCATAAATTTGTATTTTTGCCAATAACCTGCATTATGTGATTATGTTAAATAGTATTTTTTAAAATACAGATACAATATTGATTTTAAAGAACGATCGTGAACACTTTTCAGTGTATGTAAATCGAATAATGTAAATAGAATTATTATATTGCTATCGTTTTCTAGCGTACCTATTATGTAAATAATATAATTATTATATTATTAATACCCACTGAATTGTAGTAATAGAAAAAAATGTACATATTTATGTAATTTCGATGCAGCGGATATCAACAAATAATTGGTAAAGTAAACGTAAACTTATTATAAATATATAATCAGTTCAATTTCGTATTTAAAAGTGTTGCCTTTTTCCAACACTTGCCTTACTATTGGCCACAGAGGGCGCTATCAGGTTGACGTGTTTTTAGCCGCGGAAGGGCAAACATGGCGAAATCGAAATTTGCAAAGTGCGCGAAAATATTGCTTAGTATTGACGTAATATCTGACTGGTAAAGTGGAAATAGGCTTTTGACGAATCATATATTAAAAAAAATTAATTTCCCAGTACTAGCAGATCGTTTATTCTTACTGTAATTTGTACTTTTAATATTAAACGTCCTTTGGATCTGTTTGTACACAGCGGTGCGTAGTGCACTGTGGGACAGCAATGGTGGGCGCGTGATTTTGAACAAATTCGAGGTATCAAGGGAACACCCAGGTATGTGTTACAGAAAGGAATAATTTACGCATTCGTACGTTAAAATGAAATCTGTGCAGTTGAAGATTATATTACATGTACGTTTGAAGATCTTGTTGTAATTAAAATAAGTTTCGTGGCATGCCCCCACCCAACACTGTACGTACCTGATATGAACTGATAAGTTATAGGTTAAGTTGATTTTTACGCGATTATAAGTCGAATATTGATTAGAATTTCATTTTTTACCATTACACGAAATTCTAAATACTTGATATTTTTTTATAAACCATCGTCGAATAAGTGTAAAGCATCCAAAGCCTTGAAAATGCATGCAGAAACTCGGTTCCTGGAAAATGGCGCGTTCGACTAATAAATGGCGCTAATGTTTCTAAGTAGTCTATCCTTCGAATTTTTCGTCATTATTCAAATTTTATCGTTCGAATTTTCGAAAGTTCAAATTTGACTCGATCTTTGTATTGTTCCGTACAAGTGCAGGTACATCCATTGTATCTTGTATATGGAAAATGTATATTTACTTCTCAGGGATTTGAATTTTTGAATTTTTAAATTCCTACTGATTCACTGGATTTTCATGTCGTTTCGTGCTTCATTTTACAATATTTCTATTGAACTTCAGAGCTTGTCGTGCATAATTTTTATATATTTGGACTTTTACATAAATACAACTTATTTTCTGTATTTTTCTAACCTACACATGTTTAAAATACATATTTATGTTGTTGAAATCAAACATCTGGAAAATTTACTTTATTATGTGCAAATCTATTTTTGACATAATACCTTATATATACAAATATGAACTGGTACGGAATCATATAATGTTAGAATAAAGAAGAGTATTGTAATCTGATTTCGAATAAGCTATATCACATTTGTATACCACTATCGCTTTTATCTTTTGCACTTAGTTATATAATTTGTTCTTGTGTATAACATATACATTAATGTTAATAATCATATACATGTTGAGGAATATCAATTATTGTGTTTAAAACTATTATTTTATGTTATAGTCTAAATTATTGGTACATATTTTAGATATATAAGTCATATATTTATATTTTACTGTTATCGAATAAGAAAGGTAATATTTGTTGCTATAAGCATAATTCAATGAAAAGTTCATACAACAAGTTATGTCATAAGTGTATATGCTCCATTATGAAATAACATACAGCAAATAAACTTTCGTTGAAATTCTATGCCAGCTTATTTAATGCTCATAATTTTTAATAGGGACATCATTATGTCTGTAAATAAAGGACAAAACGCTAGAGCTTTGGTTGAGCCACTAGCCCTTGACTCGCGCACATTGGGAGACGGAGATTTAAGTGCATTGAGTCTATCGCATAATACCGATCAATATTCATCAAATGATTTTGAAGCATTTGCAAATATTCAAGCTGAATTAGAATGTATGAACGCAGAAGAAGTGATGACAACAGATGAGGAACATATAATAATCGAACGAAATATTGAGACTGAAACAATTGTACCTGATGTGGAAATGACTGAAGTTTCAGAACAAGCGCAAGAGGAACACATCATCTATACAACCGCAAATCAGAATAATCAAAATATCGTTTTCCAAACAAAGCCAACTTTGCAAAGGCTCCCTGTATCTACAGTACAGGTATAGATGAATTTAATATGAAGCATAAATCACTTGGAAACTTCATCACTCATAACAATGTTTTTTAAATGTTCTTAGGTGAAATCAAATGTTTGTCCATCAACTCAAAGTCAGTCTATTATGATAGTATCTCCAGCTAGTGGTCAAGGTGCCAGCCAAATATTAAAAATATCTCATCCATCAACAGCATCAGCTGGCCAATTACAAACTTTAGCGCAGACTCTTATTACAGCAAAATCTGCCGATGGCAATATAGTCCAATTACGATCAGCACAACCTTCTAAACCTGTAATGGCGACTAGCCATTCAGGGAATATCACATTGGGAAATGTGCAAAATGCAAAAACGGTACAATCTGCTATAAAACGGAGTGCGCAATCTACTCAACAAAATCGAAATGTAAGATTCCAAATACCAGATATGTATATGGATATGTTTAAATAGTATTTGTTCTATGTGTTTTATAACGTTATTGTAGGTATATACAAAAATGATACTAGCTGGAAGTCAAACACAACCAGGTCAGCAGGTCCTTATAACTAGTTCTCAAAATGAAAATCAACAGACACAAGCAATAAAGTTTCTAAATAATAGTGTCTCCAACCAAGGTGTTACAAGTCCAACAAAGACTATAACGTTGGCACAGGCACAGCAAATGGGGTTGCTATCAACTAATAAAGTACAACATATTTTACCCTCATCACCGCAGAAACAAGTATGTAGAACTTTTTCATATGTAGTTCAGTATTACGATTTTCATATTATAACTGACACTAAATTGATTTTGTTAATTGCAATATAACATGATCAAAATAATAAATATATATTTACTGTTTTTAAAGGGAATAATTGTAAATAAGTTAATGCAATCATCAACAACTCAAGCATCCAAAATGACCTTAGTGCCAAGTAATGCAGTAAAATCTCCCACAAAAATTTTACCTGCACCAACGTTAAATACGCAAGTGAAAACATCTACGTTATCAAATCAACAGTCTACATTTACTTCTTCCAATAAATCATCTGTACAACAAAGTCCACAGAAAGTAATAATACGACAGGTTTGTGTGTTTTTATATTATCCACACGTTTGTTTTTCTACACTTACTAATTTCATAAAAGACAAACCTTATTTAGTATTTTCTTAATCATATTTATATATTTTTTTTTGTAGAGCTCTTTAAAACCAGGTACGGTTCTTGGGAGTGGACAAGTTATTAGAATACCAGCTAATCAAAATATTGTGACTGGATCTAATCAAGTACATCAAATTCAAATGCCTGGCAGACAAGTAAGATTCAGTTACTCAATAATTGTAATAAATTCGGTTTCAATATTTTAAGTAATTTTCATAATTCATACTGTCAATTAGGTGCAGTATGTTAGATTAGTTAGTACTCCATCTTCAGGCACTACGAATGTTGTTACTGTTGGCAAAACAAAGTCGCAGACAACTCTTCAGACTGTTGGAGTTAGTCAAAAGATCGGAGGCCAACAACAAATTGTTAAGGTTCGTAGGGATATACAATATATGAAAAATGGAGAAAACATGTAGGACTTAATATTTGAATTTCACGCAGGTTGTACCATTAAATACTGGTAATCAATCTTTAAGAACGGTTGTACCTAAGGCTACATTAACAGGAAGTGGGCAAAGATTATTAATTCCTGCTGCTGCAACTGTGGGTGGTCAGTCAAAAAGTACTGTTGCTATTCCTGCGTCTGCTTTAAGTCAATTAGCATCTGGACAAGCCGTACTTTCGACTAATTCAAATGTAGGAAATATTGTGGTATTGCCAGCTCAGTACATTCAGCAACAGGTATAGTGCTCATAATAATTATGTGATAATTTTGGGTTATATGAATAACAAATATCTGGGAATTGAAAAATTAATGTTTTTTTTTCGCAGCAGCAAACGGATGAAGTGAAACTGAAACCACAGCAAGCTACACCCAGCTTGTTGGGAAGTTCACAGAATTTACAGAATGCAACAGGGAATTTATCTGTAGGGTCTGTTATTGAGAGTAAAAGCTCTCAGAGATCCTATGCAAGTGTTGAACCTAATGGTATTAGGCCAAGGAAGCCGTGCAACTGTACTAAATCCCAGTGTTTAAAACTGTATGTATTACATTATATTAATCATACGATATTAAATTTATACTTTTTTTAAATCACTTAAAATAATATGTGATTAAAATTATTTTGAAGAGTAAGGTATTCCTTTAAATACAACTGTAGCAAATTGATTCGAATATTAACAATTTTTAACTGTATCAAAGTATTTTGCAACATGTATATATGTATATATATGATTGTAGCAAGCAATGCTCTTGTCTTTTTTGTTGATAACAATTGAAAAGCGGTGATCTAATCAGAATGAAAACGTACGACGAATATACGACAAATATTATGCGATAGAATATAATCGAAATATTATTAAAGTTGAACTATTTTTAAAAATCACACTGGAATAAAATAGAAGAGTAAATTATGAATGTACTTGACCGCAGATACTGTGATTGTTTTGCAAATGGCGAATTTTGTCATATGTGCAATTGCAATAATTGCTCTAATAATCTTGGAAATGAAGAAGAAAGACAACGTGCTATCAAATCCTGTTTGGAGCGTAATCCAAACGCTTTTCGTCCAAAAATTGGAAAAGGTAGAGAAACTGGTGACGATATACGAAGACACAATAAGGGTTGTAATTGCAAACGCAGTGGATGTCTAAAGAACTATTGTGAATGTTATGAGGTATTTTATAATTTTGCTTTTAGTCCATATATACAAATTAAAAGAGTAAAAAGATATATTTTTTAATATTTCATATTTTCTTTAGGCTAAAATTCCTTGTTCTGGTAATTGTAAATGCATAGGATGTCGCAATGTAGAAGAACCAAATTTGGAAAAGAAATCTCTTAAAGATTTAGCAGAAGCAGCCGAAGTTAGAACAGCACAGCTTACTCTGAACAAAGCAAAATTGCAATTGTCTGAAATGGCATTTCGTCCTCCTGCTACATCGAACACTGGTGCAAGGTATGTAAAATAATGATAATTTTTAAGCAACAAATAATAAATTCTACAATATGTTACATGTGCTGCTTATTTGCTAATTTTTAAATACATAAATTGATTACTAATTTATAAAACTTCTATTTAGCATTTTAATAACATTCTTTTTGAATAAAATTCTGATTTTTTTGTATTTGAATGATTGACATTATCAGAAAGATTGCACATATCATAAACCATATATTTATATTGGATTTTCGAAGTTTCCATAAGATTTTGTTCTACACCACCTCGTGCCCGCTTGTATATACATGTTATTCGGCCGTATTCTGTATACTCATTATTTTTTTTGCAGGCAACCATTCAATTTCTTGACCGATAAAGTAGTCGAAATAACATGTCAGTGCTTAATGGCTCAGGCAGATGATGCGGAACGTAATATGTTTGATGACGAAACATCCCAACGACTTATAATTGAAGAATTTGGCCGATGCCTCAAGGAAATTATTGAGTCAGCTCATAAAGCTGAAGCTACCTAGCAGGTGCATTCTGATAAGTCATACAGTATCGAGAGATCTCGATTGTTACGGACGAATCCTGAAGTCACAAAATTAAAAACGATGGTTATTGGTACCTTTTAGTATAATGATTGGGTATGTAAATTATAGTTAAAAGTGTTACGTACCAAAGATGATGGTGAAATATTAACACTCAACAGTGCATCCAACCGAACATTACTGATGATGTGTTATGAAATTTTTACTTAAAGAAAGTTACTTCATTTAGACACTTTTTGTAATTGCAAAGATATTTTTGATAAGATAATGCATAATTAACAAAGTTCAATTTCCGGGTAATCCAATTTTCAATTACAGAGACTTTGCAATAAAAATAACTTAAATAAAGATAAAGGAAAACAATTTTTTAAAGGTGCATCTTCACCTATTATTTTATCAAATTATGGATTATTAAAAGAAATTCATCATTCACGAAGTTGAATTTAAATTGACTTACAAATTTACGCAACAAGTGTATGGCATAAAATAGTATGCATATAAAATGTTTATATATTTGCTAAGTAAATTTTGAACTTGAGAATTTTACTCAGAAATAAATTAATAAGGCTGAACTATTTGGTTGAAATAATTTGGCATATTTACCACATGGTATCGGTACACTAAATATATTTTGTTTTGTGTTATATGTTTCTAGATTGAATTTCTAACTAGTTATTTCTATTAGGATCACTATATTCAGAATGTTCTGTAGAAAAGTGTATGTTTCTATTTTGCATAGATAGAAAGGAACTTTATACAACATAAAAAAATGTTTGATTTTTTCATGTTAACAATATGTTATTGATTATGGGTATGAGTCATATTATAACAGATTATGTTTGATAATACTGGATATAAAGTATATGTGACAATTCTTTTACTTTAGGACTATCATTTTTTTTTCGAACAGTTATTTTACCACAGTTCATTCAAAACAATATTTTGCAAGTGTGAACATTGTGTATACTCTCTTTATTAAACCAATTTAAAGAGATTGTGTCATTGATAAAAAGAAGGATAGAGCATATATAAATGCTGTCTTTGCATTTGCACATTATGCTGTATCATATTATTTAGAATTTGCTTATTCTGATTTGTTGTAAGTAGAAATCAATTTTGATAAGACAGTTGACAAAGTCTTTTTTACTGTTTATCTAATTTAGAAATTTACGTAAATTCTGAGGAATAAATTCATTACAAAATTTCTAACAAATTTAAAAGACTTTGTTCAGAGAATCACTGTTTTTATTACACAACAAATCACTATATGTTATTTTCAAAAACATTTCACAGATATGTACATATATCTATGGAAGTGGCAGAAAGATTTGAAAAATTAAGGAGTCAAAGTTTTTTTGTTAAATATTGCAGTAGGTTACATACATACTTTTATTTTCAATATAACACAATACATTTATGTACTTTTAATGATACATACGCAATTCTTAATACCAAGCATTATTTAATTCATTAGTGGTACAGTGAACACCATTGCAGTGACGATAAAACTGTTAATAATTTAATAATCTGATATTGTATCAGTGTAAAAAATATTAAGTGCAGCTGCATAAATACTTTTCATCATGCACAAAATCCATCATCACTGCATTAGTAGCACTATCTATCTGCCATTAAGAGTGATAAAAACATGTTATAATTTATGCGTAGGAAATTAATATAAAGTATAGAGAGTTTATATATTATAAATAGGGTAGCATAAGGACAAATGTAATATAGGTACAAATATAAATATATATTATATATTCACAAAGTTCGTACTTCAGAGGTCATAATGTTTATTTTAGGTATACAAATTGTACAGATTACTGACTCGTAATATTAAAATAAAGGAAAAATTGAAATTACATCATTTTAATATGCAGTCTTTAAGCATTGTATGTACGAAATATGTGTTTCAAAAAATAATAATGGAAAATATATTATTTCGATTATTATAAGATTTTACTTGTTATATCTCACTTTCATAGATAATTGAATATAAAAATGTGAATTATGAAGTAAAATTAAGCAACTAATTTTGCAAAAGAACTGATGTACATGTATAACATACTGCTATGTACAGATATGAATTCGTCTTATTACCTTTAGAAATTTATCCTCTGTACATAGAAAAATCTGATATCACGGGGATTCAGTAATTTATTTCTTTACTTAAGGAAAATTTATTTAAACAAATAGATAAATTAATATCGTATTGTGTATGTAACATGTAAAAAGTTGTAACTGAACAGTTCATATGTAATGTAAATAGGCAATATATAAATTATGGCATTATTCATTATATCGCGTTCGATATCAGATTTTCGATAACAGTGGTTGAATAAATATTAAAAATGTATGTATGACAAATATAAATGTATATACACATCAGATGTATGTACTTTTCAATAAATCTTATGTTTACACTGTTCGGGTCAAGTTCATTAATATGTATATGTATATATGGATAAAAGGAATTTAAGGTAGGACTATTCGCATATACATTATCTTTATTTAAAATTTCACGACTTTTTTCATAGATGTGTTATCATTGTTTCTTTCTTGAACGGTTTTCGCATCTTCTTCCAAGGATTCTAAAGTACCATTTCCAATTGTATTTACAGTCATAGTTGCTTCTTCTCTATCCTTTGCTAAATCAGGGCAATCTTTCTTCAAGTGTGTAACATCCCCACAAATTTTGCAGGCACCACCTTGTGGATATATTCCTTTTGGATTATCGGGACATTGTTTTGCAATATGACCTTGCTCACGACAAATAAAGCAGGTCGCATATCTATACTCCGTTGGCTTAGCTACTTTGCATTCAAAATGAGTATGTTCTGTTGATCCACATTTAAAGCAGATTCCTGTGCCGGCTTGTTCGGATCCAAGTTCAGGACAGTCTGACAAGTTATGCCCTGATTTGCGACAGTGGAAACAAACGCATTTCTTAATCCTTGCCAATGCTTTCTCAGCTTTTCGTCTTTCTAACTTTAATGCTGCATCAATCTCCTTCTTTGGAATACCTGTAACCATAGTTATGAAAATAAATTTCACATTTTGAAACTTGTTGGATTATGATGAAATATTATGTTAATCTTTTGTTTCATTTAAACACATAGATAACATGCTACAATGTTTACCTTTTATGATCATTTTCTGTTTTAAGTCACTTAATCTGTCTGCATCTTCTTTTCTTACTGGAAAACCATTAAATTTCACAATCTCTACTTCTACGCCATTGATTGTTACTTTTGTTGGACCAAGATCTGGTTTTCTTCGTTTGTGTTCCTGATCGTCTCGAACTTTAGGCAGTTTCCTTTTGTCAGTCTTGTTTTCATTTCTTTTATTACCAAATTTATTATCTGCAAATTTTTTATTACTGTTCTGCTTATTATATCGATTTGCTTCAGGTCTATTCTGTTCTTGACTTACAGATGTATTAGAGTCATTTTCTATTATCTTGGATGCACCAGAGCTTTCATCATTTTCATCTGGCTTTTTAAATTTTTTTCTTAAATTGCGTTTTTGACGTTTGCTCAACGTTACTGGTGCTTCAGTTGAATTTTCTTTTTTATCACTTTCTGATACGTTTGAATTGTTTTCTTCATTATTTGTATTTTTTGCTATACGTTTCTTTATTTTCTTTTTTTCACTTGAAATATTGTCTTCACAATCTACATGGTTCTTCTCTAAAGCATTTTCGTTAGGAACACTATGCTTCTTTTTTTTGCTTTTATTCTTTTCATTTTCATTTTTATTAGAATCAACATTATTATCTGAACTAGTATTAACATTGTCTGGATGATTTTTGCCTTTTTTATGTTTTTTAACTTTACCTGTCGTAGCTGAATCATCAATGGTTACATCCATCTTCCTTTTTAGGGTAGTTTTCTGAACTGTGTTGGTCTGTGTATGTTCTTCAACTTGTTTGAAATCTTTACATTTTTTTGTGGGTTTATTTTGTTTCTTCCGTATCTCCTTACTATTGTTCTTTACTTGCACGGTATTACAATTGTTGTCCTCAAACTCAGCCCAGTCATGATTAACATTTCCTACAGTATCAGAATAAAATAGGTCTTTCTCATTATCTAATAGTTCTTTTACAGATTTAATTTTTTCTGTTTCTTTCACTGTAGTTAATTTTTCATCCAGTTGTTGTTTCATAACATGCCATGGTGTAGCATCGTCAGGTACCCTTTCATTTGAGGATTTAGAACCCTTAGCCCTTGCAAACCGTGTCATGTTCTGAAAAAATTTAAACATGAAATTTTTAAATTTATTATTGGACATTTCTTTCTTTGCATAGCAATGGAATTTGGTATTTCGTAACTTATAATGAAGTAATGAATGAATTTTGTAATTTACTTTGAACGGAGTCTATTATGAGTGGCTTAATTAATAGTTTGATCTAGTTTGTTCTTTATTTTTCATATCACAACCAGGAGCAGTTGAATTAATATTACACTATAAATATTGGTTAACAGAATTTTCAAAAAGGAATCGTAAATTCCAACATAAACTTTAGTATAAAATATAATAGATTCTTTTAATAATAGTAGTTTTTTTAAATGACCAGTTGTGTATGTATTGTAATACTTAAAAGGTTAAATAACATAAATGCATAATTTTGTTTGTAAAATATATTAAGATTTTTTATATACATCTTTTAAACAATCTTTTAAACTAAACTGCACACAGAGGAAAATCATTATTTCAACTAAGTATTTTGTTTTAGTTAGTTTAATTAGGTAAAATAATTTACCACTGATTATTATCTACAGCAAACTGGGTAATAAGAACACGATTGAAATAAATTTGAATCATTTAAATTTATTATAAATATATATATGTGACAAGATATATCACAAACAATATAACCTCACAGTGTCACATGCCAACATGTTTTGTGAAAACTACATGTGGTTCATCAGGTTAAGTCGATCAAAAAGGCAGTTATCGATATATCGATTAAAGTAACTACTTCCACTGTATGATATATTTTGCGATTAATCGATCAATTTTCAAATATTTCAGTAATATTTATTTTAAGCAAACGATTCGTTTGGGAACACTTCGTTTTTAGCATGACTTAAGAAGCTCAAAACTACAAAAATGTTAAGGTGGAGTGGGGTAAGTGCATAAACGGGCTCTTATTAAACTAACATGAGAGAAATTGCGATATCTAATATAATCTTTGATATCTAATATCAACTTTGAGTAGATTACTATATACAGGGTGTCCCAAAATTATGCGGCAAGCGGGAACAAGCAGATTGTTTATAACAAAAGAAATCGAAAATTCCTTTACCTTTTTTTGATTTGAAGCCCCGTTTTGGAGATACAAGCTTCCAAAATATCGTGGTCTGACTTCCGGCCCGCGCGGTTCGAACATCAGCTGGAGGCATATGGCTCATTCCATACGAAATCGATCACTTTTCGGAGCGACATCTCAGAACATTTTCAAAATCACTGATGTTATAGCCCTTGGCGTACCAAATACGGACCTGTTTTTGTTTTTTCGAAATTTTGAAAATTGCCAAAGTTACAGCTGTTCAAAGTTTGTCATTTCATGAAAAATCTAGAACACTCTACTTTTTCAAAAATTTATATCTCGGCAACGGTAAAGCGTAGCAACAAAATTTTTTTTTCATTTTCACCGGAAAGGACCAAATTTTTCAATAAAAAATACAATTTGCATGACTATGGATGTTAACTAATATTTCCAATCAGTTTTTTTAAACAATTGTGCATAACTTTTGAGTCTCACTGTTAAAAATCGCATAGCACTGCTGCTACTTACTTACTGAGCGCCTCTCAGCAACACAATCAACACAAAGAAGAGTAGTGTGTCAGTTAGTTCAAAAATCTGGAAAAAATTAAAGAAGCAGCTTAGACTGTCCCCTTTCAGAACATGCTACGAAAAAGATGGCCAGTAATATGTATTACAAGGATGGGCACCATAAATTTTCTCCTCCATAATTCTTGACCGATACAGACGAACATGACTTCAAGAAAGTGTTTAGAAGAATCGTGTATGTATTATATTAAGTGTTTAGAACATGTATGGAATTTTCCGAAATGTCCCAGTGTGATTGTACATGAAGTGTAAAAAGGAGAGATGCCTCAAAAGTATCCCAAATAAATATCCAACCAAAAAGAAATGAGACATTTATTTAAAAATATTCATACCTGGTAAAGTATAATAGATATCGCTGTGTAAAAAACAAGAATTTTAATGGCGAAATATAATTAATATTATTTCAAAGGTTTAAACAAATTTCCTGAATCTTTATGTGTTTCAATCAGTCAGAATTTAGTAGTTTTTAAATTTTAAATGATATCTAACAACTACTTTTCTTCTAATTAACGGAAGATGCAATTTACTGAAAACTTACTATTAGTACTTAACTTAAATCATTTAACAAATTTACATTTGTATCTTCAGTAGAATGCTTCCTATTTCTATGTTTTTTCGTGAATTTAAAATCTTTATTCTTTGCTTTTTGAGACTCTTCACCAAGTTGTTCTATTGGCAAAATTGCACACTTTGTTATTTCGGCACAATGTATTACCATGTATTTGCAATTCGTCACAACAAATGTTTCTCTTTAAATTTTTCAATTTTATCCATTAACTGAATAGCTCTGTACGATTGACGGTATGGGCCCTGAAAAGAATCAAATAGAACTGAGACGAAGGAATTGCACTGTTTAATCGTGTTAGAAAAGTGACAACATACTTAATAGCAATTAAAAATTTACACCAATCACACAAAATTTTGAGCTACAATTCAAAGAAAATGATATCCCTTACGTTGCCTAATATCAATCATAATGAATACGTAATATGTAGTAACACAAAAAATAAAATGAAAAAACTGTGTATGGCAAATGATTTGCTGCAGCTAATATAAGTTTTCAGAAACGCAAACGCGTAAACAGATTTTAAGTCCTACCATATTATGGTGGAATCATTTTTTTCTGCGTTTTTTCTTGTTACATTAAAAAATACATATATTAAACTATTAGATATAATCGTACTTACATGAAAATGTGGACGTTCATATTTTTAAATAATTCGCGTTACGATGGCAATCTGATCCACTGTGCGACGTACATGGTCTGTCCGGAAAGTAATAGGACTGATTTTTTTCCGCCGCGGCTGTACTTCGGAGCTCTCGAGTGCCGACTGGATTCGGTAGAGGAGGTCCTTATCTAATGAATAAGGGGTTGGTCAATTGTCTCCGAGCATCTGGAGAGTCAGGACAGCCTTTTTCCCGCGACGTGTTTTTGTCCGCGGTACAAGCAGAAAATGCAGCGTTCGTTAGAGCAGAGGTTGGCAATCGCCAAAATTTAATCAATTCTGTGTGAAACGCGGTAAATCTGCGACAGAGACATTTGATATGATCAAGCAGGCTTATCCAGATAATACTTTAGTAAGAAGTAGTGTGTTTCGGTGGCACAAGGCCCTTTCGGAGGGCCGGGAAGAGGTCGCCGATGAAGCCCGCGCTGGAAGACCTTCGACTTCGACAAACGCCGACAATGTGACTCGTCTGCTCGAAGTTTTGAACTCTGACTGTCTACTGAGTACTCGTTTAATTGCCCAAATGTTAAATTTCCCAAAAACTGTGGTTCATGACATTGTGACGGGGCACCACGACAATGCAGCGGCTCACACCTCCTTTCTTGTGACCAGCTAAATGACCCAGGCAGGTATCCCAACGCTTCCCCAGCCACCCTACATCCCAGATTTGGCCCCCCCGGACTTCTTTTTGTTTCCTCGCCGGAAAATACCGATGAAAGGAAATCATTTTGAAACGAATCATTTTGAAAAGAGGGGATCCAAGCAGCTTGTACCGCGGCTCTAAACGCCATTCCGGAGAATGCTTACCATGACGCCTTCAATGCTTGGAAATCGCCCTGGCAGCGCTGTATCGACGCAGGAAGAGCCTTTTTTGAAAGTTTTTCAAGAATTATAACGATTGGCTCAATAGTTTTTTTTTAATCGACTCAGTCCTATTACTTTCCGGACAGACCATGTATACGAATATACAGGATATTCAATAGGGTTTTGCGTGTCAGATAAGTGAGGCCAAATTTAAAGGGCATTGTGGCATCCTCTGTGACTAGACAGTGCTGAGTTTGAGAACAACAGTGAAAAATATTCGAAGCTAAAGTTGCCAGATGTTAAAGCCTCGGCAACATTGCCTGATCGTGCTCATATACTGTTCCCGTGTCGACCAGGAGAATTTTAGCTCCGTTGCATGAAAGAAGATTTTCGCTCAGGTTCGGAAGGCTACACACAAACACAAACAAAGCCCTTTCTCTCATTAAAAACTGTTTCCATGGATAATGGGAGCCTATATGCTTGAAGACCTTTTTAAAAATTTCAATAACTCAAATTTACATTTTTTATATGAGAACTATTTTAATTCAGATTTTGCCGTCGTCGATGTAGTTAAGAATTTTTACATTGAAGCTTCCTATACTCTTGTATGGTGTGCCCGAACGTTTGCAATACCGACATTGTCGGGATGCGGTTTAGGATTGTCAGGACAAATGGAGTTTGGTTGAAGTTAATTGATTTCGAGTTCTTGATATAAAGTAGAGTTAAGTAGTGAAATAGAAGTATAGTTAATTGATAATAATTGAACTGACTTTATTTTTATTCGCGATCATTAAATTGTTATGAGCCGGGTAGATTTCCAGAACGTGGCCTGCGAGCGTCATGGAAATTATGTAATGCGACATTGCTTTCGTCTCTTCTTTGACTTTACTATAGCAGGGTGTGTGGTATGTCGAAAGTAGTGAGAGCTACGAATCAATGTATGATCAAGGAAATGATCGTTGGTGTTCTACAGCATGAACTGTAGGGCGCTGGTCTCCAGAGTGGTTTAGTCGAGGAGAAATGAATCCAGATGAGCCTACAGCATGAACTGTAGGGCGCTGGCATTCACTCAGGTGCGAAAGGATTTTAGGAATGACACGAGCCAGATGAGCCTACAGCATGAACTGTAGGGCGCTGGACTTGTATCGGTGAGAAGGAATCCAGACCCAGATGAGCCTACGGCATAAACCGTAGGGCGCTGGCCTCTAGAGCGGTTAGAGTTGAGGATGAATGAATCCAGATGAGCCTACAGCATGAACTGTAGGGCGCTGGCATTCACTCAGGTGTGCAAGGACCTTAAGTATGGGTGAGAAGGAATCCAGACCCAGATGAGCCTACGGCATAAACCGTAGGGCGCTGGCCTCTAGAGCGGTTAGAGTCGAGGATGAATGAATCCAGATGAGCCTACAGCATGAACTGTAGGGCGCTGGCATTCACTCAGGTGTGCAAGGACCTTAAGTATGGGTGAGAAGGAATCCAGACCCAGATGAGCCTACGGCATAAACCGTAGGGCGCTGGCCTCTAGAGCGGTTAGAGTCGAGGATGAATGAATCCAGATGAGCCTACAGCATGAACTGTAGGGCGCTGGCATTCACTCAGGTGTGCAAGGACCTTAGGAGTGATACAGCCCAGATGAGCCTACAGCATAAACTGTAGGGCGCTGGTCGTGTATCGGTGAGAAGGAATCCAGACCCAGATGAGCCTACGGCATAAACCGTAGGGCGCTGGCCTCTAGAGCGGTTAGAGTCGAGGATGAATGAATCCAGATGAGCCTACAGCATGAACTGTAGGGCGCTGGCATTCACTCAGGTGCGAAAGGATTTTAGGGATGACACGAGCCAGATGAGCCTACAGCATGAACTGTAGGGCGCTGGACTTGTATCGGTGAGAAGGGATCCAAGAGCCAGATGAGCCTACAGCATAAACTGTAGGGCGCTGGCCTCCAGAGTGGTTAATTAGATTTTGGGTAAGGTGTTACCCCGAGATAGATGTACTTGCAGACGAACTGCAAGGTGCTACTCTCTGGTTAATAACGACGCACTTGCTAGGACTACAAATGGTCGCACAGGTTCGGAAAGCAAGCCGAAGGGCACGCGCAGTCCGACACCCGCTGTTCGTGGTTTTGACCTGCTACGGTAAAGTCGTAAAGTAATAAACTCTCGTAACTATTTGTTTCACTCCGAGCGGTTAGAGTGAATAATTTGTGGATACGTTACTCGATTATGCTTTAGACTTGCTTCGAGAGGAAAGGTTTTAATTTCTAGAAATAACTCTTTGCTCGAATTGTATGTTTCTAGTAAAAAATATTACAAGTATATTCTTTCAACCGAATATATAGTTAGTGTTTTGTGTATGAGTTTAAATGAAAAGTAAAATAGAATAATTCAAAAGCTCTAAGTTTTTAGCCTTGGGCAGTGACGGTTGACGAGACTTCACAATCAAAATAACTCCGAACTAGTTCGCGAGTGACTCTAACGTGAGTTGAACGGGGGAACTCCGACCAAGAGTTGAACGTGCCAATGGTCAGACTAATCTTCCGAAGGTTAAAGAAAACTCGAGTAGGAACTGGGCCTAGTCTCGTAGTATATTGCTCAAGCGTCGTACTGAGAATAACCCGAAGAGATGCATTTTCCTGGCCCTTATATAGGTCGAAAAAGCAGTGTGGATTGAAAATTCTAGGAAATCTTCCCTATGGTGGGAGTAGAGATACTGCATGAAAAAACGGTTGGAAACTCTGGAATTTCGGGGGAGGCAGACCCTCGCGTTCGAGTTTTCCTTATCGCGTGGGGTCTGAAGTGTAGCCGCCCATGGGTCCTAGACCAGAGGCTAAGGGTTACGTGCGTATGGCACTTGATGTATCCTGTTTTCGTTCTAAAAAGGGGACTAGGCGCCTGGGTGTCGCCAAGAAAAATTCCACGATGAGAATTTTCGTAGGAATCATGGGATTCAGACGTAACACCAAGAAAAATTCCACGATGAGAATTTTCGTAGGAATCGCGGGATTTATAGGTAACAAAACGTTCATAGAATACTATCAATTAGAATATCTGTAAATTTACAGATGTACAACATGTACATGTATATAACGAGAATATTAAAATAGCAGGGATGATAATCATAAGCTACTTAATGTTTCTGTAATAATTTGGTAAAACCTAACCGACCCTTTGGAATCTGAAGTCAAAACAAGAAAAGAATCAATTCCTTTTAAATCTGTTATTTTATCTAGCAGCATTTATTTGATATTTTATTATCACATTATAGCAAAGATATACATATCCAATTTGCCCTACGATTCTATCGTGTCGTTACATTACTATTAAAGCTGTGGATTGTTTTTTAGGCACATTCACCAGGAACTGTACCGTCCTCTTCTATTTTTAACCTATTGGCCCTTAAAATCCCCGTCGAATTTCCGTAGCAATGTGAAATAAGAGGCTGCCGTGCTCAAAACCTGAAAAAACGAATAGTCTTTTTCCTTTTCATGGAATTTAAAACTAATTCATCAATCTGTTAAATTTTAATCGATCACCGTCATGAACGTCTCGATAGACACTGGAAAGAAACCACCAGCCGTTATGCAACACGGTTTGGATGATCGAAGGATGATCATTATTATTCCAGATCCGATATCTTTGTTGGTCTTCTTCAGAGAATCTTGCCAGTCTGAATTGTACGCAGCCAGTCCGATCGCGTTGCTTTCGACTATCACCATGTTTGCTGTCAAAGTTGTTACGTATAATTGAAAGAACGTGCCGTTGGTATGGGCAATAAATATAAATCTTCTGAGAAATGTCCCTGTCGACTGTCAATTTCAAATAAATACCATTAATTTTAGCAACAACTATATAATATTATGTAATATAATGTATAGACTTGTCAGAATTAGAATTGAAATAGAAATTATGTGGAATATTGCGAGAATCGATATTAAAATATATAGATGATTTATTTTATTTTGTAGATTTTTTATATTCATTGTTCACGTCTATTCTCACCGAGAAAATTTGGAATCCAGCGACGCAAAGCATCGCGCTTGAAATTAACATCTGACACAGGTTGGCGTATTTAAATATTGTTTCCAATTCGGCCACGTACGCGATAAGCATACGATGTTGATAAACACATTTTTTAAACTCCTCGGTGATTTGTGTGTCCACGTTTTCCTTGGCAGTGTTTTCGTACGCCTTCGCGAATAACGTTCGCAATCTGTGGCCCAAGATTTTGAACTGTGCCGCGACATGTATGTTCAGTAAACCCAGAAAATTATCAAAACAGCAAAATGTCAGTCCTGTGTGGACAGTTCCCGAGATCTGCGGAATTATAAGTTCGACATAACGAGGGCGACAAGAGAATATCAAAATTGGGGAAGAATTTTTGCAGTATTACCTCAATACCGAATCCAATTTCAAAGTACGGAGACATTTCTATTGGAGCGCCGACCCATAGTTCAAAAGGAAGTACTCTATCACTCTCATTCTTTCCAATATTCTCTACCAAAAAATATTGGCTGCGTAGGAGAATTTGTTTACAATTAATGCATCGTGAACTGAATTAAGTAACATTATTATGGTACTAACGATGAGGAAAATGATTTTTGTTTGCATCTGAAAGACACTTTTGCGCAAGTATATTATCAGGTATACATATATGTATACATATAGTATACATATTATTATTTTCGTATACATATATGTATACAATATGGTGAAAGAATTAAATATGATAATAATAAATCGAGGGATTGAATGTGGTAGGTAGTTTAAGGATGATGTATTTAAATGATTAATTATCTGAATTATCCTACCTACAATAGGTGCTATCATATAGGAGAGACAGGTTACTTGAACACAGAAAGTAAACGCCGACACCAACAATACTCCAATTTTCTCAGTTTCTTTCAACACGTTCGTACCATATTCATCGTAATCAGAATACCAAAAATTGTCTTGAGTAAATTTTATCATACTCAATACCTTTTTTTTATGATACATAAACGTAATTACTTTCACTAATACTATTAATACCGGCATGGTACTGCAGGCTGTATATGTGATCGACTGAAAATATAATTCAATTTTCAACGATCTTTATACGATGGACTTTTAGTAATTTTCCGGTTACGAGATTGTTGGGGGCAAAAATTCCTAGAATCGGAAGCCCGATTGAGCCAGCTTCCAAAATTTCGAGTCAAAAAGTTATCTCTATATAACTTTGAAATTGAATAGTAACGTTGATCGAACTTCTTCATTTTTTATTAATCGACAATTAAAATAATAGGTATATTGCTCATTAAATGCTGTATCGGAATTAGGTAACTATACTAGATGTTATAATAATTCTCGATTAACTTACATAAAAGTTGTCCATGTGGAAGTACAAGTCGCAAGCTACGATATATAATGCATTCACGATAGCGACAATCGTATACATTTGAAGTATCTTCAAAAACTTTTGCTCTCTTTCTGATTCGGGAACCCAGAAACCCACTAATTTCATAAGTATTCGAACTATTTTCACCGACAGGAAATGATCACGATGTTTTCGAGCCATTTTCACATCGACTTTTATACTTTGTGCACAGTTGCCGTACAGTAAAAAAAAACAACTAATAGTAAATCTATTTCAATGAAATTTCAAGAGAAGAAATCTCTTGCGTTATCAGATTTCCCGTCTTGTGTGAAAGAAACTGTTCGATTACATTTCTCGTCCACTAACCGGAAAAGTAAAATTCTCTTTTTCATATTTAATTCTGATTAAAGGGAATTATGGTCGATTAGAATTTGAAGAAGGTCAATAAAGGACCGATGGGAACACGGTTAATACATACAAGAACGAATAATTTCAACCTGTCAACTGAAATCGTAGAGATACATAAAAGAGTTTGATATCTGAGTAAATTAAAAATCCGATATTTCCTCTGAAATTATGTGATCTATATACAGAATGACAAGCATACTTATGTCAGGTTTAACGTGCTTTTAATCGGACTGTCTTCTAGTATCGATTCCGCTTGTCAGTTACCTCGTTACCTTGTCAGTATTCTATCGCAAGGGAAAAGCCTACTAATCAAACTGTTTTTTTAGAAGCCTCTTATAATACACGTTTCAAATTAGTTCTCTTCTAACAGCACATAATTATTTTTCATATCAAAGAAGTAAACGACAGTCGCACAACAAATAGAATGCATTGTTTCTTTCGAAAATCTTTTATCTTCCATTGCCTTTCATTATCTTCCACTCGTCATTCAGTTGTAATTGAAAAAAAAGCATTTAAGTAAACAACTTTTATTCTTACATGAAAAAGTCAACTTTCTTTAAATCTTTCGCTTCGTGCGCCGCTTATAGGCGGCAATCGCAATATCACCTGAGCGTCGGATATATCCGGCATCTATATGATGTGTAATAAGTCCCATATTAGAGCAACATTTGTTTTATTAAGATTAATTGTTAGAAGAACGTATGCATATACAAAAACCACGCGCACTGTGCACATTTCTGACGCGTGATTCCGTGCGGTGACGGCACTTTGGTGGATCGGACTGCTGAAGAGAAAGAGTTAATACTGTTGATAAGTGGAAAAAAGAATCATCTTATTCTCCGAACCGAATCTACATATACAGATAGTTCTATACTTCTGGGTAAGTAAAAAATGTCGGCATTTATTTACTTCATATACATATTACTAGGTACAGAAATATTCGACTATTGAGATACCAATTAGTTGAAATTCTGTCTTTAAACGTGGTCAAGTCTACATCGTGATCCGTACGGGTAACACAGAGATAGTCCAGTCCACTGGAAGTGTTAACTACCTGCAATATTTGGGACAACATCAAAGGAAGCTAAAGGGCTTTTCGCTCGACTTCTCGTCCGCGGAGGTAGGCAAACCGCTGTATGTACATATGTAACCGGAAGAGACTAAAGTTTACGAAAAAAAATATCACTATCTACGCAAAGGAAGATTTAGTGAATGCCCGTATTTTTTCCCAAGTTGTTACAAACCTGCTACGATATAGGTAATCGACGTTGTTTGAATTAAACAAGAATAAATGGTATTTAACAGCAATAATCGCAGTAATTATATTTTTTTCTATTATCCTTGATCTTCTCCGGTTATATTGCAATCAAAATCGGTCCTCTACGACGTACCATTTCGGAGATATGATTTTTTTTAAATTTTTTACAAAAGTGGCTGTATCTCGATAGGGGGTGATTTTTAGACAAATTTGATTTTTGCTTACGAATTTTATAACTCGCGAACCAATATGAATTATGAAACGTGCAAACGTCATTTTGTAGGAAATTTAATGCCCTACAAAAAAGTTCAGATATGCTTAGTTGATAAAATTAAGCGTTTAAGAGATATTCGTCATCAAATTTTAATGATTACCAATCTTAGCAGTTTGTCAGTTAACTCTCGCCTAGGAAAGTCACTCTCCTCTCATCAACCAGACTCAATTCAATACAGTCTTTTATTTTAACTTACACTCTTTCATCCCGTCGGACCACCTACCCTTCCCATTACACAAGACTAAAAATTTCCCCCATTTAATTATTTAATTTTTACAAAAACCAGTCCTAAATTTATTATTTTTAAAAACTACCCTTACAAATCTTACCCTGATCCCACACGATACAGAATCGGCATAGCCTTCATCATTCAGGCAGTACCAGACGGCGCATAGGCCAGTATTACTAACAAAAAAATTATTTGCAAGAAAAATTGAGGTGCCTAGAACACAAGGGGTATAAGTGACATTTTCAAAAAAATTTAGATAACTATGCCATGAAACTCTGAATTTAGCATTCTATTTAGTGGTAAAGGGATCTAAGTGAAATGCCCACCCTGTGCTGAAGTCTGGTGTCAAATCAGTTAACCCCCAACCAAATAGTCTAGTTCAATTGGAGGGAAAGAGGTATAAACACACTTATTCCTGTCTACTTCCAAACAACATCAGCTATTTTAACATTTCGCCGGCCGCTTATTCCTCGCATCGCCTTTGCGTTGCCACCGGTGAATTTCGCGCGGATTCGACTTGTACCAACGGTGGTATTTACCCTATCCGTCGTACATGGGGGTTTGGTTATTATTAAAAATGACACTAAAATTAGTGTTACATAAATTTTAATGCATATTTTTATATCCTTAAATTATCAGTTATATTATTTACAAAGAAAATGTTAGATTTAATATTTTACTCTTTTATTGTAAATTACGAAACATTTTCCTGCATGCAGAGGTACTTTACAAGATGAACACATGTAAGAAGTGGAACTAATTGTTTTTTGAGGCAGAACAAATTTTGCAAGCCCTTCGCAGATTTTCATTTCTGCCTCTGCCAATAATTCTTATTATGGTGTGTTGCCTCATATCCGCAGAAAGCCTATTCAATGGATTATATCTCGGCGATCTAATATTGCATTGAACATGTGATCCTGACTCTGGGATCGCTTCATTTACGCTAATCGGTTTGAAGACTGAATATTCTTCCAAGAGACTGAGATTTTAATCTAAGAGACTGATAAATAATTATATTAAACTACTGTTTCCTGGATTTTTAATATTTACTTTGAACAATAATTTTTGTTACTTATAACCTACTTGTTGTCATTTATACATTGCATGTAAAAGGGTATAAGTGACGCAACACTATTTTAATTAATTCATTGTTGCTAATATATTTGATGAAATTCTTTATAATCTAGCATAAAGACTTCCAATAACATGGTATACCCATTTTTGCAAAAAAAAAAATGTTATTCTATATTGTGATTTGTGACCCTTTGTGAACTTTGAGCTTAATTTTCTCGGAACTAAATAAATGTCACTTATACCCCTTGTGTTCTAGGCACCTCAATTATGGTCCAAAAGACGGCGGAGAAGACAGGAGGAGAAAATTCTTGTGGGAGAATAAAATCAGCCTGTTAGTTCCATAACGGACGGATAGTTTCTAGGTGGCACCACTTGGTCACACCCCACATGTAAGCTCTCGTAGTATGTGAGAACCTCACATCTGATCTGGAACCAATTAAATTCAAATGAGCTAGAAAGATCCGTCATGTTATGGATCACAACGGTCCAATATTTTATAAGACATTATGGTATCAAAGAAATATTCTTACAGAAATTGTTATTTACAGATCTATCTCAATCATTCGGAAGGGATTATGTATTTGCAATTCAATAAGAGAAACGTATGGAACCCATGCTGAAAGATCCTCGTTTATAATGAAGACTGGTTAGATACAGTTATGATGTGCAAAGATACACCAGATCCCCGATTCAGAAGAAGCTTCAAAAATTGGTCCTTTTCTAAGTCCCCAAACATTTTGACTAATAAATTTAATGAATTTTATATTTTTTGTACTATTTTTTGCGATTCCTTTTAATAATATACCTATAAGTAACAAGAAACGGGTATAACAAAACATTGCGAATCTTTGTTCAGATTAATAGTTAAAATCAAAAGATAAAAAAAATAAATTTAGATACGTAATCCCCTATCAAGACACATCTCCTTCTCGAAGAATGTTTTGAAAAATTATATCTTCGACATATGTAGTAGGTCGTACAAATCCGATTTTGCTTGTCATATTACCGGAATAGATCAAAGTTTATGAAAAAAATATACGTCGATTGTGATTGGGTGCTCCGAACCACTAAGCTAACAGCTTTTGTCTCCGTGTCGATCATTGGCTGTTTAGATGATTCTACCAGTTTTATTGGCTGTAAGTCAAACGCGGTAAAAACTGTTTTGTTGGACTCTTAACCAATTATCTTTGCGTATTTTCACGGCATCATTTCAAAACAAAATATAACCGTATGGCGTGAGAACACCATAAAAACGTTGCAAGAATATCCCGTGAGGACGTTGATTTAGAGATAATTATTAAACAATGTAAATAGTGCTTATAGCAATTATGAATTTGTCGACTTCTAAGTGATTAAGATTAATTTAGTTTCAAAGATTAATCAATAATGGCAATTATTTAAATTATAAGAATATGCATTTTATTTTTGACATGCATATGTACTTCAAAAGTTAGCATTGTTAAGAACATAAACGATAAATACAAAAGACTGGTGCTTGTAATTAAGTACAAAAACTAATGTATTTTTATGATAGTTAACATTTTAATTAAGACTATATAAATAGGTAAAAATATCTTTCTAATTTTCACAGATGGATAATATTTCGAATTCTATTAGACCCTCTGATAGTCATAATCCGCAGGAAGAAATGTCAAATTTGTTTGACAGAGATATTAGTGTTTTGGCTTTGGATCAAAAAAGGTCTGATCAAGCAAACATCACAAAGAAAAATTTACTCTCAGCGTATAAAGTTGAGGAAGGCAATACTATGGGAGAAAATGAATCTGTTAATTCTGATTTACATTCTCTGCAAACTGTTAAAGTATACTTAAGAATGAAACCATTCCCGAAAAAGTTAAAAATAACACAGGAACAACGAGATGCATATATGATAACTAATTCAACTACATTGTTTACAAGATTACCCAGTCTAGATAATAATGCTAGTTGTTTTAAAAAATCAAATTCCACTGACATTGTGTGTAGAAAGTTTACATTTACCAAAACGTTTGGTACAGAAATTACACAATTGGAATTATTTGAACATGCTGTAAAACAGCAAATAGTAGATTTTTTGGCTGGCCAAAATTGTACTATTATGACTTATGGTAAGGCACATCTACCATGATCTGATTTAAGTAATAAGAAATTATTATTATTTTTTGTGATAGTAATGACGCATTGTTTACATGATTTCGTAGGCACTACAAATTCAGGAAAATCATACACATTACAAGGCACTACCACGTCTCCTGGAATTATACCAAGGGCACTGGAATTTGTGTTTTCAAATATCACGCCAGAACCTACTCCTTCTTACAAACCAGTGAATCATTGTGATGTTGTCAGTCTTGATCCTCTTGAACGTGCACAGGAGCTAGAAATTAAAACTAAGCTACTAACATTTCCTTGTGTGGATAAGCATCAGTATTCAACTGCTTATAAAGAAATGCAGAAGCTATTAGAACAGGAATCACCGAGTAGACCAAGTCATTGCAGTGACACGCACTATTCTGTTTGGGTTTCCTTTGCTGAAATTTATAATGAAACTGTGTTCGACCTTTTATCAAATGAATGTCAGAAGAAAAGGACTCCTCTTAAATTGGCAACTGATAGTCAAGGCAACGCATTTATTAAAGGTTTAAAAACGGTTTGTGTCAACTCTGGTTCTGAGGCGTATCAAGTTTTAATGGCTGGGCAATATAATTTGAAGGTAGCAGCAACTGCTTTAAATGCAAGAAGTTCACGCTCGCATTGTGTATTTACTATAAAACTGTTGAAGTATTATGTAGAGAATTCAACTGACTCTGTGGAAGTTAGCACGTATGTCAACTGATTCTATTTTTGCAATATGTGTAGGTAAAAATTTATCCGTTTTCTAACAATTCGTGTTTCTGCAAACAGATTTGCCTTTTGTGATTTGGCGGGATCGGAGCGCTTGAAAAAAACGCTAAACATTGGAGACAGATTGAAAGAAGCACAGAATATAAACACGAGTTTGTTGGTATTAGGTAGATGCTTAAAATCTATTCATGAAGGTCAATTGACAAAACAGAAAGTGTTCACAGACGTTGTTGGACCTTTCAGAGAATCAAAATTGACAAGGTTATTCCAGAAAGCATTGTCTGGCAAAGAGCGCCTGGCTCTGTTTGTAAATATTAATCCTATACCAAATTTATATCTAGAGACACATAATGTCCTCAGTTTTTCCGCCATCGCAAAGCACATCGTAATAGAACAGAAAGCAAAGTCTCGGAAAAAAAGAAAGTCAAGATTTTCTCAAATAGTTATACAAAGTATAAAAACTGAAACAAATTGGGACGATACAGAATTAGAAAACGAAGGTATACAATTCAATTTTCGAGTTTAGGATACATCAATGAATGTTGTTTACTACTGTCTGCATTTCTTTATAGATTGGCCACACACGGTTGAAGATGAAACATCTCCGTCTGTACAAATAGTAGATTACGAAGACATTATAAGAGAAAACGGAAGATTGAAGAAAGAAATCGCTGCCTTAAAAGGTTCTGTATTGACTCGTGATCTTCAAACTCGTCAAGAAATGGCTGATTCTTATACTATTATGATGAAAGAACTTGAAGCAAATTGGAAGTATGTATAATCACTATTCGTCTTAATATATGGTATTGGTATTAATGCTAAAGTGTGGAATAAAATATAGGAATCGTATAAGGGATATTGAAGAGCAGCAGGAAGACGTTCTGCAATTGTCTGTGAAGCAGGTCGAAGATTTCTACAGGGAAAAATTAAATCAACTCAGTACTCGAAAGAGAAAACAGTCGTCGGTTCTTGAAGATCTGGATGATGACGATTCAATGAATACCAGTGATTTAGAAATAGATAGTTCGCGCTTGGTAACGAAAATTATTTTATTAAAGAAAAATATAAAAGAGCTTAAAGAAATGAACCAGACCTTAAGTGTAGAAAAGAATAGGACAAGTTTCGAATTGGGTTTAGCAAAGGAAGACTTAAAAAATTTGAGGAATCTCTTAAATGCCGCCCAACAAGATACTTATTCCGACGAAGATTCAAAAACCTATATAGAAGAATTGAAAACACAATTGTATGGTAAACAAGAGCAAGTTAAGGTATTCAATGTCCCTCTTTTAAACAGAAACACTACCTGCTTAACTACATTGTTGCATCTGTAATTCAAACTGTTGCAGAGATTGAAAGTATTTTTGAATGAAGCAAAAGAAGAATACATAGCGATTTCAACGGAAGTAAGGGAGAACGAACGTCTCTTGAAGGAACAAGAAGAAATAATGGTTGAAAATGAAGAAAAAATACAAGAGCTAGACGCACATCTTCAACATACCAATATGTGCTTAACAGAGAAAATCGCAGCTGTCGAGACCCTGGAAGAAAAATTAGAAACGGAAGCTAAGAAAGTAATGAATATCGAGATGAAAATGCAAAGTTTACTGGATCAAGTCAATGAGTTACAATGTGAAAATTTGAAGTTAATGGATGAACTGAAATTATTCCAAAAATCAGCTGTTCATCCGAATGGTATAAAGAACTCTAAAGCTACATTAAATGTAGGTTTATATCTTACATTTTATTACAATTTGCTATTAACTATTTTTCATCTTGGAACTGTAATATTTATCTGTTTAATAGGAATCGGAAAAACTTAACCAATCCTTGAAGGTTGAAAAACACCAAAAATTTATCGAGGAAGACGTATCATCCGCGTTAGAGATAGAATTATCAGATAAGACAAAATATGATATTAAAAAGAAATGGAGAACAGGTACGTAATTTGTGGAATAATTGTGGAATAAAACGTTCAGTGTAATAATCTTTTGTAATTTATAGAAAATGAAGACGGAATAGATACGGCGCGGCAAAAGGAATTACCATTTATCGAAGCAGAGAATGCCGAGTTGAAACAAAAATTGTCTCTAACTATAGTAGAAATAGAAAGTTTAAAAAGAGAATTGGAATGCGCAAAAATTAAATTGAATGACATATCCGATCAAATATGTCATCTAAAACTAGGCAAAAACAAGATTGATCTTAATGAGGATGTGGAGCACCGTTCACAAGAGATAGTTGAAAAATCATTGGGAATAGAGTCGAATTCAAATGAAACTCATACAGAGGATAAGATAATCCAAACTGTTGAATCAGCCACAAAAGGAGAAAGTAATGAAAGAAGTTGCATCGATGAAAAAGCAGAGTGTCACGTCTTGGATGCATGGGCAAAATTGACGGTGAAATATGAAGATTTAAAAACAGAGTATAAAAAAAAATGTTTGGTAGGTGACATTACGTAGTACGTCTAGGATACGATTAGTTCTTATATTTAATATTAATGGTGTTATATTTTAAGAGAGTAGAAGAATTGGTGGAAAAAGTATGGTTTTTAAAACAAGGATTGGGCTGCAACAGTTTAGATGAATTGGCAAAATTGACAGTGAAATATGATGATGTAAAAACGCAGTACAAAGAAAAATGTTTGGTAAGTAATCGTGCAGGACAAGTATAGAATACACTTTTTTCCGCATTTAATAATTATTTTCCCATTCGTTTTAGAGTGTGGGAGGATTACTGAATCGTATATCGTGGTTAAAACGAACAATAGTAACTATTACAGATATACGTAATGCCGATAAAGTTGTTATGGAAGAATATGAACAATTAGTTGAATTGCTGCAAAATGAGCTTTCACTTATAATGGAAGAAAAGAAACAATTTGAAGAAACACTGCTAAAATGTGATAAAACAAAGACCGTTTTGGAAGAGAAGGTCAGTAATTATGAACGACGATTTCATGAGACTGAGAACGAACTTACATCAATTAAAGGCGATTATAAACAATGTATGGAGGTATGCTATAACCTTTGTATTTGTTAGTTAAGGTACATGTGTGCACGATCTGTTAAATTCATTTATTGTTTTCCAGAAATTGATAAGGGTACAAGAAGATTTGGATAATCACGTGGCTATGGTATGTAGGTAGACTAATAAAATATTATCGACAAATTTCTCGAATACGTTTTATGTTGCAGTGTAATAATGAACATAAACCACTAATACGTGATTTAGAAGTAAATCTTTCCTTTGCGAAAGAAAAGAATGTTATACAATCTGAGGTAGTTGAACACACATTGTACGAATATTATCATTCAGTGACGTAGGTACTACAAATAATTTGTCCGTAGCGTTTAGATATTCAAGCGGAGACAATTGTGGAGTTGAAACGTAGTGTGGAGAACGTTACCGAACTCCAGAATAAGATTACAGAATTGAATGGCCATTTAGACAAGTGTCAAACAGAAAAAAAACATCTTCAGAGATTATTGGATGAAAATGATGCGAAGCTTCTAGATCTCGAAGATCGTTTTGGGCAAGCAGAAATCAAAGAACGAGACAAAGACGCTGAAATTGCTTCCCTACAGAGGGGTTAGTAGAATGCTTATTATTTTTAATAGATTTTGACTTATTCTACATAATGTAATATTGATTTATAATAGAATTGAAGCGTATGATACAAACGAACAAAAATGACGATTCTAGTGATAAAATAATGGAGATAGAAATGAAGAAAGCTATACAAAATTTAACCGAAGTAAAGGATACTCTTTCTCGCAAAGAAGATCGCATCGAATTTCTGGAAATGCGTTTGAAGGATTACGAACAAAATGCTAAGGTGCTCGAATTTCTACAACAGAGCACGCAAGAAAGACAAACGGAGATCGAAAGATTAAGAAATGTTAATGAAGAGCTGAAGTGTAGTTTGGCTGCGAAAGAGCAGGAAATGGAAGCATTTATGAAGAATCGAAATGAGATGGTCACAAAGTACGAAACCTTGGTAGAGAGTCAACAAGACGAGTTAGAGAAATGTAAAAACGAGGTATACTATTTCGTTTGAATACGATGGATAGATATTTGGAACCTTTGCTCCCCATCCTTTTATTTTTTGTTGATAGTTACCAAATCGTGAACAAACTCATAAGAATAAAGATTGCGGTCACACTCCTGAAGAGGAGGTAACACTACGTAAGGGACGTCGAGGTAGACCCAAAAAGTGTTTATCGCCATCAAAGTCAGATGAAAGAGCAACGATCGAGCTAACTAATTCGGACTTGAAGTACGTGTGTAAAACGCATAAAAGTATATCAGGAAATATTCTGCAATATATAATGTTTTAGACGAATCGAAAAAGGTACACTACCACCTCACCAGGTAGAACCCGTATCAGAGAGAAAGAGAAATCCACGTAAAAAGAAGTTATACGTCTCACGAGATGAATCTTTGCAAGACATTGAACCATTTGAGGTAAATTCATGAACATGTGTGTTTGTTGCGTGCGACATATTACTTATTTGCCTTTTTCTCTTCAGACTACGACATCAATAACGCCGTCGTCTCATTCTCGTAGTTTGAGGAGTAGACGAAAATAACTTGGTGTAAATAAGATTTACTTATTAAGAAGAAATGGACGTAACCATCACAGTATCAACAATTGTAATGTCACAAGAAACGTTATAAGAAAACCGTACTTTATGTGATATTTTGGCAGAAACTCATTTTCTTTGCCATTGTTGACGACTTATAATAAGATTACTATAACAGAGCAGTATTTTTATACCTTTACTTGTACTTTTATGTATTAAAATAATCTATTTTTTATCACCTAATGTAAGGGAGCAACAATTGTTATTGTTCTTTATATATCTAGCATCTTTTTGTGATGGGAAAAGAGTTTACTTATGAACGAATCAAAATAGATGTGTTTAAAATAAAGAGTTTATTGTACGAGACAGACTGAGAGGAGGGTGACTGCCAAAGATGAGAATTGGTAGTTTGTGAGAACATCATCACAGAACTCTTACAAGGGTGGTGAGAAGTCGTCACATTTTCACTAAAAAATTTAATATTAACAGGAAACTATGAACGGAAACGACAATCCCAAGTTCGTCAATTAGAGTACTACTTCCATTTTATTTTTTAAAATTCTATAATTTAATGCTTGCATCACTTAATTTTCATTAATGTTCATGTTATATTAATTTATCGTTCGTAAGTATTATGCAATGATGACGACAAATTTTTTGGCTATGGGGACGATAATGAAACAGAACAATTGTTACAAAAATAAATTATATCAAATCCCACAATATTTGCCAAAATTATAAAATACTACCAACCTTTTGGTTCTCGGATTGGACCCCTTCAGGGAAATTTTATATATTCAGAGGAATGTAAGACGGATATAAACTGTTTAAACTAGTAGAAACATCGAAACGCCTGTTGGTCGTTAGAAAAACACGGAAACTAAAGAATTTGCGAAAATTAGCTGATACATCTATATTTATGTTAATCAATTCGGGTGATGTTTCTAACACTATAAACCTGTTAAATTTTGTTATGCAATAATAATTATTAAAACCGTTAAAAAAATAAACAATATTTTAAGTGCAAATGGACCTATACCATGTAAGTACTAAGTACCTACCTTTCAATACTTTCATTTTTTTATATCTTTATAGACATTGGTTTTACTAAAATGGATTTTTTAATGTAAACAATAATAACTAAAATCAAGACATGTAAATACACGAATGATCAAGTTTATTAAGAATTCATTTCAGTTATATTAAAAAAAAAAAGAGATAAATAAACGAGTATAAAAAATGTGATTATTTCGTTAAATTAACTAAAAATACAAAAAAATATATGTTATACTTATTTTTCCCTTATAGTTAACATGGTGAACTATTCGTGGTACACCGGTCCGTAAACCGATAAACTCATAATATTGCTACATTACACTTTTCTTACTGATCTTGATGTTTTAAACGCTAGCAATATAATAATTTTGCTGACAATTGTGAGGTGCTTGAGTCTTCCTTGTTTTCAAGATGAAATGAAGCAATTTTTTTGTGCAATTCCTTATTGTGTTATTGAACAGAATATAATTTATCCATTTTCTTTAATGGTATTTCTGCAACTTTAACTATAATTATTAGAAATTAACTTATTCAACTTTTAAAATAAATATTTTTGCAATAATATTTTATAGATAAATTTCTTTTCATTGCTTTGTGCCGACATTGTGCTCTATTATATGCATGATGATAAATATCAAAAAGGGACATCTATATCTTACTAAAATTACCATTACCTAATTTTTTTCCAATAGTGGCTATAATCCACTTGAATAAAAACGGCTCATTTGTATATGTTACGGTAAATGTGATTAATATAATAACCGGCAATTATACGTAAACATCCATGAATCACATTTAACATAATATACATGTATCCGTATAATATCACAGGATCTCACGAATCTGTTTTGCCTTCGCTTTGGAAATAACTTGGTCGTATCGAACTTTTTTATAAGAGATTGCACCACTTGGGCCACACGTTTCGGCAAAGTCGGCGGTGTAGTAATGCTTGTGGTTAACATGGATAACCATTACTTTTAAAGGACCATTATGGATAGCTAGTTGCAATTGATTACAACAGAAATTCAAAAGTTGACGTTTAGTGCACCCTTAAATGGTAGATGGATGCACCGAGCTATATTTGTAAACGCTTGATCGTTGTTCGTCATCTATATAGATAACTATACAGTCGAAGGCGCAATATGTCAAATCATGGCAAATGCAGAAAAATGTTAATTCGTATAAATGAAAAAAGATTAGCGCCTTTTTTCACAATTTTTTATGGAAACTGTGTAGGGTCACTCAGGAACATTTAGTTGACACAAGTTAACGCTCGGACCCTATGTTCTTCGATGGCGTTTCTCGATTGACACAAGTTTGTTTACATATTTGAATTTTGGAATTTAAGAGACGTTAGTCACAACGAATAATCTCAGGGATTCTGTATTAACATATTAAATGGTGAGTAAAAAGACGTTAATTTTAACTCGATTGTTGGTAAAGTCAAATTGAACAGTTGATATATTTAAAACCGACAACACATATCCTTTTGATGTTAAACACTTAAGACTGGTGTGAACAGTTATCGTGCAGTGACGTGTACTAATACGCGAATGAAAAATAAAGAGGGAGTGTGAGTCGAGGTAGCCGGAGAACATAATTTGCTTATTGGTGATACTAATGGAAACGATGAATTATTTTTATTTTTCATTATTTGTTAAAGAAAATGTTATTAACACAATCGCCAGATTTTTCTGATTAACTGCTGCCAAACATGATACAATTGGGATGACATCTTTCGAAAATCATTTTCTTTCATTATCTATCCTAAGCAATTACATATGATCCCAAGTATATTGTTTTTTGTCTCATCTCAAATAGAAATATCTCATCATTAGGTTAAGAAAATGTGGGGGTAAGGAACCAAAAATAGACTAGTTTCAGCATGCCACTACTGTTGTTCCACTAATACAAAATCTTTCAAGTTTATTTACTTGCTTTGACTGTCAACCATTCTTCCTTTTTCAATTACTATTCTTTTCTGTGATCAAATGTAGTTTTTGGAATAGTTTATCGTAGGATAAAATAATTTTAACTGCATCAGCAACCAGTTCAGGAGATACCTTAACACAAAAAAATTGTTTTTTCTACTTTATTAATTTGACAATACGATTTTGCATTTTGTCTACAGTGAAGATCCTAGAAATTGTCAGTGGATAATACTGCAAGAAAGTTCAGGAGTAAAAACAGCAAAGAAACAACAATACTGTGCATTACAAGAAAGTATATTAATAATGAACAATTGGCGATAGTTTTGTTTACCCTGATTCAATATGGAAACTAGAAAAAAACCTGGTTTGTCTATGCAACAACGTCTTGATGTTTTACAAGACTTAGCAAGATCACAACCTGTATCAACTGTTGCTGCAAAATATCATGTCCACCCTATAACAATTCGTAGAATAAAAAAAAACGTTACAAGTATTTCAGAATTTGCTGAAAAAGATAATATACAGAAAAAACGACGTAGACTAAGAAAACCGTTATATGAAGAACTGGAGAACCATTTATATGCCTGGTATAAAGAAAGAAAGATACATGGTGATTCGGTAAATGAGGCTCTAATGTTGAAGAAAGCTACTGAATTAAAGGAGACAATCCCTTCATGTTCAGATTTCAAAGTAAGTCAAAGTTGGCTGGCAAAATTTAAAAGACGCCGTGGCATACGTTTACTTCATGTATATGGGGAAAACATTACTGAGGAAGAGGAAGCAGCAAAGGCATTTGTGGAAAATTTTCAAAAGTTTGTAGAAGAAGAGGGTATAAATGAAGAAAATATTTATAATATGACTGAAAGCAGACTTATGTGGAAAGCTCTTCCCATAAAGACTCTTGCGGAACTCAATGAAAAATGTGCCAGTGACTATAAAATTTCCAAAGAACGGATAACAATAGGATTATGTGCAAATGCACTTGGAACAAGTAAAATTATGCCCTTAGTAATTTATAAGTATCGAAATCCGATGCCTCAAAAGCATTGTGTGAATAGACTTTCTGTTGTTTCGCAGTCACACACAAATACTTGGATGGATGAATCATTATTTTTAAACTGGTTTGAAAATCATTTCAAGCCAAATGTACGTGCATACCAAGTACAAAAACAAATAAGTGGTAAAGTTATTTTATTATTAGGTGATTCTGATGGACACAATATTTCAACCAATATACAAGAAGACAATGATTTTAAAATTATGTATCTACCACCAAACACAAATATACTTATACAGCCAATGGATCAGGGAATAATAGAAAAAACTAAAACACTTTTTCGCCATAAAATTCTACAGAAGGTTTTAAAGTACAATGGCGGTGTTAACCAATTTTACAATGATTTTACCATTAATGACTGTATAGATATATTGCATAAATCATGGACAGAAATATCTTCGAAAAGTATAAGAAATGCTTGGAAGACAATTCTTAAAATGCCTGCTACATATATTGAAAGAAATGAAGGAAAAGATCTACTTCAATGTGATATTCAGGATTTAATGAGCACCATTAATGGAGAAAAATCCACAGAAGAACAGATCACAGAATTCTTAACCGCATGTGAAGAAGCAGAAAATACAAGTTTTATTACGGAGGAAGAATTTGAAGAAGAAGAGAATGAAGGAAAAGGAGATCATGAAGAATCAGCTGCAGGACATGATATAGAATTTGTGTCTGTATCTGCGGAAGGGGAAAGAACAAGTTTTATCAAAGAAGAAGAAATGATAAAAGAAGAATGCGAAGAAAAAGAAAATAACGAAAACTCAACTGCAGAACACAATATAGAATTTGTATCAGTACCTGATGAAGTGGAAAGAACAAGTTTTATCAAGGAAGAAGAAATGATAAAAGAAGAATGCGAAGAAAAAGAAAATAACGAAAACTCAACTGCAGAACACAATATAGAATTTGTATCAGTATCTGCGGAAACTGAAAGAACCAGTTTTATTAAGGAGGAAGAAATGATAAAAGAAGAATGTGAAGGAAGCGAGAATAACCAAAGATCAACTGCAGAACACGATATAGAATTTGTATCAGTATCTGCGGAAAATGAAAGAACCAGTTTTATCAAGGAGGAAAAAATGATAAAAGAATTATATGAAGGAGAAGAAAATAACGAAACATCAACTGTAGGACACAACATTGAATTTCTATCTGCATCAGTGGAAGCAGAAAGAACAAGTTTTATCAAAAAGGAAGTTCTGCTAGAAGATGACTGTGAAGGAAAAGATAATATTGAAACATCAATCGTACAACACAATTTAGAATTTATATCTGTATCTGAAGGAGCCGTTGGAACAAGTTTAATCAAGGAGGAAATAATATTAGAAGATGATTGTGGAGGAAAAGAAAATACAGAAAAATTAAATCTACAACAGAATATGGAATTCGCATCAGCACCTAAAGAAGCTCAAAGATCAACTTCCATGAAGAAAAAAGTGATTCCAGAAAAAAAATATGGGGAAAAAAGAAATAGTGTAAAGAATCAAAAGAAAGAGGTCGAAAAACAAAAAACAGTAATTAAGCCGCACGAGTGGAGCGAACAGGATAAAAAAGAATTAAAACATTTATTTGAACGTTTGACATTTTATAGTGCATCATCACCACGATATGTACAACTAATGGTAGAAAGTTTAAAGCTTTATTTTTTAGGCAGTCACGACTAATTCAATTGATATACATTACACTATTGCAAGAATAATCCACTGTAATTATTATAAATAACTCGAAATACTTTGAAGGACGTATTCTAAAATAGTACTACCCAATGTTTTTAGAAACTATGTCTATAAATTTATTATTTATACGTAATATTTACGTACATCATATTATCGTGAATGTTATTCCAAGTAATTATTATGATAAATAATTGACTATAAATAATATAGTACTATCTTTTTTGAATGTTTAACTAATATTTTTTATCTATTTGTGTATTTTATCAGTGATGATGTTGACAGAGAATGATATTATTCAATCGTATTTTAAGAAAAAGGATCTCAGCAATATTGTAATAAAGTAATAAATAATACAATTTTTAATTTTACCAACTCAGACATTATTTTGTTTACTTACGGATTTACTTACGGATTACGAAACACTACTAAAACTTGTTAGGAATTAAACGCAAATCATAAAAACACAAATGAAAAAATATGAGCATATCTCAGGAAAAATTAGTTACAATGGATAGTAATATTAAAAAATTAGTAACTCGAACAATACAGGGCGAACTTAATTAGAATTGGAAGAACTAATTATAGAATTATCTAGCTTTGTCAATGAATATTGCGAAGACATTAGTAACTTAATGAATGCAATCGTTAACGGTAGGTGCGGTATAGTGTACTCACAACTTGTATGTACATACATACCACCTACCGAATTCTTTCGAACATTGCGAGAAACAATAGTATCAAAAGATACGTTCCCCGTACCCTTAAAAATAAATAATTTTACGGCATTAGTAGATATAATTGAAACGATTGAAATTGAATACTAGATATGTTTCTTATTCCGATACTAGGAAATCAACAGAATGTTGCTTATAAGATCATCACTATGCCATATGAAATCCACGCGACGGCATTTTCTTTCTATAACCCATCTGATGAACAGATAATTTTAAACACTTTACGAACGATATACATGGTAATATCTACATCGGGCTCGATAAATGCAAAAATTTTCAAATTATATAATAGTACCACTCCAGATCCAGAGACAATGTCTTACCTCGGGCCAGCTACAAGAGTTCCGGACTGGTAGACCTTCATTTTTTATAGGAAAGATTAGATTGAGGTTTTCGGTGTTTTCAAACGACATTAAAACCAGTGATTTCCAAAAAAGTATGATGGTATTTGGAGAGGCGACATCGAGACGAGTAATTTGATACTAATTATGACAACATCGGTCCAGCCAGTTACGAGATATTTGATTTTAAAAGTAGTCGTTTTTTTTAAAGAAAGGTCGTTCTCTTCTCCGCCTCCGCCACTGCAACTTTCCTTAGCAACGCAGTCTAACGTAGCCGCCTGGCGGTGAGTTGGTTGACTTGCTTCATGTTTTCACGCCATGTGACGCTGATTTTTCTAGCGACAATTGATTTTTAATATACTGGGTGATCCAAAATTATGCAATAATCGGGAATATGGCGATTGTTTTTAACAAAAGAAATTGTAACGTTCTTTACTGAAATGTTGCTGCTCGATAGTTGTGCCTCTTCCCCCGTTGACCGCGCGTCTATACTTTTCTCGCTTATATGTCATCAGCTGAAGGTCGAACTGCGTAGATCGTAAGTCAGACTACGATATTTTGGAAGCTCGTAACTCAAAAACGGAATCTCCGGTAAAAAAGGGGTAAAGGAGTTTTCAGTATCTTTTGTTATAGACCATCTCCATGTTCCCAATTGTTGCATAATTTTGGGACACCCAGCATACTTAATTGATTTTTATATGTAACTCGTTGGAGAGAGTGCCGAAAAATTCTATTTACAGGAAGTTTTTAAATACTCGATGTTTCATGTGTAATAGGTAGAGTTTAATGCAAGATTTTATTAAAAAATTCGTATGTTCTAAAGTACGATAGACTAGAAAGTTAACAAAAAATGATTCAGAAAACCTTAAAGTGTTACCGACAATTTATAAATTTAATGTAATGGTTTTCTTAAATTGTTGTAAAATTGTTGAACATAATTCTAAAAATTATTATAAAATAACATCAATCGAATTCCAAGCTATGGAAAAACCCTTTCGCAGAATATGTGCCGTACCTCATTCTTTCCATGTCCGTTATTCGTAATAAATTTTTGTTTACTTCTGATCGTACATGTGTGATATTTGTATTGGTTGAATCCAGTATACTTGAAAAACCGCCTGCACTAATCGTAGTTGCATTAAACATGTTAGTGCAATGCATTAAACAGACAATTTCTGTTTGTATGTGGTAGAGTGTCAGGGGTAGAAGGTAAATAAAAGGGGGAATTTCAGAAACTATTTGACGTGCAATTCGAGTGCCTGTAATTATTATTAGTGAAGTAGTAAGTACTCTGTTTGCGTATACGCATAACATAGAGAAAACCTCTTTGATATATTTTATTCCCATTTTCTTAAGCGATATAATTGGGATTTATAATAATAGTCATATGTGTGTCTTTGAAAATCATTCGAAGACAGTCCTTCTAACTTAACAGGAAAAACTAATGTATGTACACAATGGTTCACCTCACTCTTTTGAAAATGTAGGAAAAAGCAGCCATATCCTCTTGGTAAGTTTTTCCGATTGCCACAGTTGTATTCAGTAGAACAGAGAATGTGAAACTGAAGTAAACAAAGTGTAAAATGAACCAGTGAATGAGGGGAAACGATGCAGAAAATAGTCAAATAACATTTCCATTTTCAAGAACCTATAATTTTCGTAATAGGTTTCACACACTGTGCGCGGTTTTCGCGGAAATAAGAATCGATCGTTTACTCTTTGTGGACTGCGTTTTGGTGTAATTCCTACTTAAATCATATGTCCTGTCAGTCATTCGACTGCAGTGTAATACCTTGTTGCAATATGCATGACCTATTACTGAGTGAGGGTGGATGGTGTTGTAAAAGTGGGGGCAGGAACTCAATCGTCCAGTACTCGGCATCAGATCAGTTTCAACTACCGAGCAGTATGGATGAAGTAAATACGCACTACTATAGACATCGTATATTGCTGTCAAGTGTTGGCTTGTGGCCCTATGACGGACCAACATATCGGCGCATCCAAAATATCCTGTGTTTATTTTTTTTTGCATTCCTTATAATTCCGCAGGTATAAAACTTGTATTGTTTATTGTTTTTTTCAAAATTTTCCTTTGAAAAAGTGTTGAATCAAACGTCGCTTGTAATTATATTGGCTACCTTAAGTTATTGGCTCTGACATACGAAACTGCGAAAATTATATATTTGTGACAATCTTTAGTATGGGTGATTAAATAAATGTTTGTACTCTACATTTTGTAAATCCGATTTTAACGATTTCTTATGAGTTTTAATATACCTATCTTAATTGTACAAATAATTTAAAGTTCTATCTTCAGTTAGCGATTTTTGTATCAATGGAATTCACTGTTGCGCTTCTTCTAAACAATCTGCCCACTGTGATAATAGTGTTAGGTGTCGTTGCCAAATACATTACTTTCTGGTGTAAAGCTGAAACGGTGAGTTAAAAAGTAATTGCATTACTAAAAATAAATGAACCGAAGGAATCGTGATGCGTATCTGATGTTTATACTTCAGCGTAGATCAAGGAAATAATGGAACAGATAAAGCATGATTGGACCACGATTAGAGACGACTCAGAGTATAACATTCTGACACGACACGCTTCGTTGGGAAATGATTATTCGTCGCTTTTCGGTTGTGAGAGTCAACTATTATAGTACATAGCGTAAATATAATATAATGGATGTTTGCGATAATATGTTGGTTACGATGTTTCGTAGTATTCATTTGTCCAACTGGTGTTGCACTGATATTATACCTCTATATTCCCGCATTTCTCGACGCCGTCCTACCTCAGAACCAAACTCGTCCACAAGAATTTCCAGTAAAGATGGAATTCTTTATCGATCAACAAAAATATTTTCACTGTCTGGCATTCGGTGTGAACATTGCACTCATCATATCTGGTATTACATTTATATGCACGGAAAGTATATTTTTGATGTGGATACAGCATTTTTCCGGTTTGATCCAGATTGTCAAGTAAGCTGGATATTAAAGTTACCCTATACATATATTAATGACACTGACTTACGTCGAATTACTTCTACATTGTTTATTGTTTTTCTTACTACTGTTGTTAATCAGCGTAATGTATAATCAGGATTTGGAGAAAATTTTGATTAATATATGAATTGTACGTACTATTGTATGTACATACATATATGCTGTTGTCATAAATTTAGTGTGATGTAACGATGCTACTAAAATTCACAGTTATCGTATCAGGCACCTACTTCTGCACTGTTCAAGAGATTCATATTGTACTATCAATAAGAACGGATCTGAAAACAAACAAATTTTAGTGAGTGCTGTTGATATGCATTGCAATGCCGAAAAGTCAGTAATCATCAACAAATTTTCACTAACTATGAATGACTTTCATTTTGCAAAAAATACATATTGATTTGATATCTAATATTGTTACAGATTTTTGGATAATGTGAGCGGAAATTTAATCACTTCATACTCTGTTTTACTTGTATTAGGAGTTATATCCTTAAGTATAAATATGTTTCGCGTGTGTAGTACTTTATTCCCATCGTTTTTATGAAAATACCAGATGATGCATCAGAAGGTCTTGAAATAAAGTCCTAATTTTTCAGCTCTGTCAAACAATTTTCTTATCAAAAACTGACCAAGCCCTCATTCTAGCGGTATTTGTAATATCTGAATTGGGGTACATCTTTTACCTGAACTATATGTCGCAACATGTATTAGATTCCTACAGTGACATATTTAATACATCGTAAGTATTTCAATTTCCTCTTATCGTACTAGAATTATTATGTTACAAATATTGAAACTACAGAGAAATATGAATATTCATGTCAGAATTATTCCGGTCTGCTGGTGTGGCTACTTGTCGAACAAATAAACGAAATAGCATAATTTATTTATAGATATGATACAAAATGGTACGAAGGAGCGTTATCTATACAAAAGGATTTATTATTCATTATGTTACGATCGCAAAAGATATACAAATTTGATTTGTTGGGCTTATTTGTACCATCGATGGAAGGCTTTGGAATGGTATACATTTTTATTATTGACGATCTGAATAAAAGTTTGGTCTAATGCAACTATCAGACAATGATTATGTTTCAGGTTGCTAAAGTATCAATGTCTTATTTCATGGTACTATATTCTACTCAAAGTGTATAGTGATACATTTGAATATTTGATAGATATTTACTTACAATTAAGTTTACATTAGGACTTTACAAAAAATGTAATACAAAGCATTATTCTTTTTACCGCCGTTCAGTACGTGTAAGGATTTCGGCAGTAAGAAATCTTAAACGGCACTCATGTATTTCATCAAGGTTGCTTGATGTTTAAAAGTAGAAATAAAGTAGATTTGAGATAACAAGTGGTAACGTAAGCTAACTAAATTAAAGTGGACTATATACTGTTGGCATTTCAGTATTCAGTGTAGTAGTAATTTCATAATTATAATTTGATAAAAATTGTAATAGAAAGCATTATTCTTTTTACCCCTGTTCAGTACGCGTAACAGTTTCGGGAGTAAAATATCTCAAACGGAACTCCTGTACTTCATCAAGGTTGCTTGATGTTTAAAAGTAGATATGAGATAACAATTGGTACGGTCAGCTAACTAAATTAAGGTGGACTGTACACTGAATTTCAAAACCAAGCGTAAGGCCTCAGAGTAACCGATCGCGTGTTGCCAAATGCTCTGGATGATCTCGCTGATCAGAGTAGGGTGCTCCTACTCGCCGGAAGATTACTTGGATTCTATATGTGCCTCTGTGCCTTTGACATTCCGACACGCCCAGATCGTCCCATCATGCCATGCTCACAGAGACATGCACTTATTTTCTAAAGTTTTGAATGTAAACGATTCTCTGTACCTGATTTTGGGAGATTACGACGGCCAAACTGATCGTATTGTCGTGGATCACGAAGTCACCTATCGTGGCCTTTTCGTTCGTTGTGGTATTTCCACCGCCGTGGTCGTCAGTCAGCCGCCAAAGGCTTCGAAGTTGAGGGTTTACGACATGTCAATTTCTATTGAGAAACGAACATTTACAGTTAATATTGTCTTTATGGATTATAAGACATAAGCGTTGACCCTCACTCTGTCTCCATTCATTAATGCTATGATATTACAATAAATGGAACATTAGCATCTCAAAAATAGCTAATTTGCCATGCACACTTTGTAAACCCAATCAATGGGCCTTGTTTCAAGGTGGGCAATGTGAAGTCCAGCTGTTCCTGGTCATTCAAAGTATTTGGGAATCGAGCGTTTCCTTAACGTAATATTTCTCTTGTAATTGTTCGTAATAGATTTGTCGCGTGCTCGATCGGAAACAAGAATGTATGCTGTGATGCAAGGCACCAGTATATACAATGTATATCAGTTTGTAAGCCCTCCTACGCCATCAGTTCATAAAGTTTTTCGGGACTGACTATAATTGGACCTCATCTGAGAAAAATTTTCCTGTTTAAAACATGGCCCAAGAATGATACCCAATGTCTAATATGTTTTGTTCAAAGATGAACAATGGGATTTCTCACTCATAATTGTGCTCGAATATTGTTGCCATAAATCGATAGTTTTGCGAGTTCTTCTAATCGAATTTCTGTCAGAATCTCTTGTTGGATCCCCTACCCAGTGTAAAAAACTTTTATCTAACTGACACATTCTTCAATCGGCATCTACAAATGCGGATGCATTCTTATTCAATACCTGAAAATACACCATAATTAATTGCACCGTTTAAATATCTTGGAACAATTTTTGCAGCTGCCCGGATCCCGTTTTTATAGCAGGTTTTAAACTGTACAAGGACACTGCCAGCGTCCGCTATACATATCTGGCCTGGCAGCGACTGGCAGAACCATGAGGATCACAAGTAATTCGTGATATAGCTTACTATTCTTTTCGTCACCTCTTGCCTTGTTCAAAATGTCGTGTTCGTCCATGGGTGTGGTTCCAGGATTATAGTCCGCCACACTTTTGCATCGGTTGAAGATTTACCTGTCGCCGAATCTTCTTTCGACTCTTTGGTGTTCGAGACCATTAGCATGGCATCCAGCTACACAATGACATACAACCTTTAATTCTCGTATTGTTGGTGGTATAAACAGGGATCTGCTCCTGCCGTTTGTAATCTCATATTTCTCAGGTTTTGACTACGTTTTTACTTCCATTGACTTTCCGCTTGGTGTCATTCATAGATTGCTTTAGTCGATCGACACACTCCATGTTTGTTACGATACATTACTTTCAATAACTTTCGGGCAGTATGTCTTACCTTGGTGGCTTCCTTTTCGCCTTGGAGAATTTTTTTAAACAGTCTTCCAATACGTTTTGCTTATCCATAAATATTTCTTTTTGAAGATATTCGTTTAAATATGTTCCGGGTACGACTACTTGTTCTATTGTTATATTCATCGTAACCGATAAGACCAATAATAAGCTGATCCGCTTTGTACTTGTTTGCGAGTATTGTTCCTGAACCTATAATGCTTATGTCATGTATCTACTGCACAACTTGAAACGGATTACTTCTAATGAAATTATTTATTTCGGATTTTAAAGCAATTTTCCATTTAAATCCATCCCGTCTAAGGGGGATACCTGTCTAAGGCGGATCTTACCGATATTTGGGCTATATCAGCTACATGCTCGAAAATTAAATTGGTTTCGTAGTCTTCTACTAGATTTCGTTGACGCTCGGTTCTGTGCTCTACAGTATCTGCAGACCCATTTTTATCTTTGCCCTCTTCCGTGGCAAACTGTTCAGTAACATAACTCTCGACAAGTCCTTCTAGATATCGATATCTGTTTTCGGCAGTTTACCTACGATATCAATGTATGAATTTATGTATATGTATATTCTTGGATACCAACACAACTTGACATACGATGGGTTATGAACCGTCGCAGCGAATATAACGCAAGCTCAAGAATAGTCAAAACAGCACCGAGGCTTTTTCACCGGTATTGAATCAACAGAGGCGATGTCATTGGGCTTGTTTGGCCAGAAGAAGTCAAGATATCGCGTGTATGCTCTGCAGCAACCTCAACATATCCACCGATTGGACATTACGGACCGGACGACGATCATACTGTGCACGCACTTATCTCGTCGTCAACCAGAGCCAAATGATCCTATAGGCAAGTTATAGGGCGCTAGTCTCCAGGGCGTATGAGTTACGGAGCAATGAATCGTATTCAGTCAGGTGCAAGAGGATATCCGAAATGACACGAGTCAGATGAGCCTATAAATATATCTATATGGCGCTGGTTTCGTACTGGTACGAAAGGATTCAGTGCCAGATGAGCATATAGGCAAGTCAGTCCCTGGGACGGAAGAGTTGCGGAGCAATGAATCCAGATGAGTCTATAGACAGTGTATACGACGCTGGTATTCATTCAGGTGCGACTGGATGCCAAAAGTGACACAAACCAGAGGAGCCTATAAACCAAGCTATACAGGATATATTCGTACTGTCGTATCTTAATTCGTGGCCGAGTTATTAACGAAAAACGATAGCGAATCATAGGGCTCCGTTGGGCCCAGCGGCGCGACAGTTTCTACTGGCACAGTACCCTACTGGTGCAGAATTTTTACTGTCGCGCGGCCGGCCCCAACGAAGCCCTCTGATTGGCTATCGTTTTTCATTAATAACTCGGGCACGAATTAAGATACGACATTACGATTGTCACTTCCCTATATTAGAATTACCTCAGCTATCACCTGGTTCAGGGACCTGTACGGTTAGCTGGGACACCCTGTATACGGTGATCTGATATCTGTACAAAGGATCCAATGCCAGATGAACCTATAGGCAAGCTGTACAGCGCTGGTGTCCAGAGTGTATAAATTGAGTTGAGGTAGAGGAAACCCACACGTAAATGTATTTATAGGCGAACTGCAAGCTGCTACGTTCTGGTTAATAATGACGCACTTGCTAGGACTACAAATGAATGCAGAGGTACGGAAAACAAGCCCTAAACAGTAGATCGTGGAGTCTAGGACATAGACATAAGGGATGTGTAGCGGTCCACGCGTACACGTACGAACAATCGCAAGTTTATCGCGTCAGCGCGATAGAAACATGACGAACGCGCTTCGAAACAGAATTGAAATGACGATAGAAGCCAATGGCTAAGTTAATTTTTGGTATAATCATGTCTTTTCTGAAAATATCTGATTAAATATGGAATAATAATTCTTTTGAGTGAATAATGAAATATCTTCAGTATTATTATTTTTGTGAGGAATTTAAACCGTTTTAGTGCCAGGGGTTTTTAAATATGCGTGTCAAAGAGTATTACTCAGCGCGATAGCGCTGGTGCTCGCGCATCATTGTAACTGAGAATTAAGTAAAACAGTTACAATGATGCGAGTGGTTTACGATTATTTGAAAAACGAAATAGTTTTTACTTGCGGAAAGTCTGATATTATTCCTGACAAACTACATTTGGAATCGGAATTGACAATTATTACCAAACATTGCGACACATTTCGCCACAGTACGCGAACAGCGCGATCGCGCTGCGTGGAATTAAAACGGTGAATGGAAGATAAGAAAGAAAATATATTTTTGATCGGAGAGACGCAGCATGAAATTTCCGGATATCAACTGCCATCTAAGTCACAAGTATTAAAATTTTTGTTTCACATTTTGTTTGATTATACCAAAAATTAACTTAAATCGTCTCGAGGCACGTGTTGTTTTTGATTTAAAAAAAAAAAAACAAAACAAAAATTCCCCAGTGTTTTTGCATCATAAGGAAGCTTTTTGGGGGGCGTCGCTAAAGATTTAATTTTTAACGACCACCCTAATGTACAAGCCGCTCAGTTAAAGATGAACCATCTCAGGGGTTAGTGCGGCGAGGGGATTGATTTTGCCTCGCGCAATTCGTTTGTCGTGACGCGGCACAAAGGCAAAGTCAATCCCCTCGCCGTACTATCCCCTGAGATGCTTCATCTTTAACTGGGCGAATCGTACATACATACATACCTATCCACATCGCTCTACCTTAGAGTTTCTAAACCGTTTTAAGCGGGCAGATACTTTCCTGGCGCAAATGTTTCCCCATTGCCGTACCTGTATCCAGTTGCAGAGGAAAAGTAAAACTAAACATAAGCAAAGTGCAAAATAAACCAGTCAATAAGGGGGGAACGATATAGAAAATAGTCGAATAACATTTCCATTTTCAAGAACCTATAATTTTCGCAATTGATTCCACACATTGTAGTCGGTTCTTGCGGAAATAGGTATCGATCGGTTACACTTCGTGGACTGCATTTTGTGTAATTCCTACTAAAATCATATGTCCTGTCAGTCACCCCACCGCAGTGTAATGACTTGTTCCAATATGCATGAACTATTACCGATCAAGGGTGGAAGGTGCTGTAAAAAGTGGGGGCAGGAACTCATTCGTCCAGTACTCGGCATCAGATCAGTTTCAACCACCGAGCAGTATGGATGAAGTAAATAGGCACTACTATAGACATCGTATATTGCTGTCAAGTGTTGGCTTGTGGCCCTATGACGGACCAACATATCGGCGTATCCAAAATATCCTGTGTTTATTTTTTCTTGCATTCCTTATAATTCCGCAGGTATAAAACTTGTATTGTTTTTTGCTTCTTTCAAAATTTTCCTTTGAAAAAAGTGTTGAATCAAACGTCGCTTGTAATTATATTGGCTACCTTAAGTTATTGGCTCTTACATATGAAGCTGCGAAAATTATATATTTGTGACAATCTTTAGTATGAGTGATTAAATTAATGTTTGTACTCTACATTTTGTAAATCCGATTTTAACGATTTCTTATGAGTTTTAATATACCTACATAATTGTACAAATTATTTACTGTACTATCTTCAGCTAGCGATTTTTGTATCAATGGAATTCACTGTTGAACTTCTTCTAAACAATCTGCCCACTGTGATAATAGTGTTAGGTGTCGTTGCCAAATACATTACTTTCTGGTGTAAAGCTGAAACGGTGAGTTAAAAATTAATTGCATTACTAAAAATAAATTAACCGAAGGAATCGTGATGCGTATCTGATGTTTATACTTCAGCGTAGATCAAGGAAATAATGGAACGGATAAAGCATGATTGGACCACGATTAGGGACGGCTCAGAATATAACATTCTGACACGACACGCTTCGTTGGGAAATGATTATTCGTCGCTTTTCGGTTGTGAGTGTCAACTATTATAGTACATGGAATAAATATAATATAACGGATGTTTGCGATAATATGTTGGTTACGATGTTTCGTAGTATTCATTTGTCCAACTGCTGTCGCATTGATATTATCTCTCTACATTCCCGATTTTCTCGACATCGTTCTACCCCAGAACGAAACTCGACCACATGAATTTCCAGTAAAGATGGAATTCTTGATCGATCAACAAAAATATTTTCACTATCTGGCATTCGGTGTGAACATTGCACTCATTATATGTGGTATTACATTTGTATGCACGGAAAGTATATTTTCGATGTGGATACAACATTCTTCCGGATTGATCCAGATTGTCAAGTAAGCTGGATATTATAGTTACCCTATACATATTTTAATGACACTGACTTATGTCGAATTACTTCTACATTGTTTATTGTTATTCTTATTATTATTGTTAATATATGATTGCTTAATATATGAATTGTACGTACAAATGCATACATACATGCTTCTGTCATAAATTTATTCTGATGTAACGATACTACTAAAATTCACAGTTATCGTATCAGGCGCCTGCTTCTACACTCTTCAAGAGATTCTTATTGTACTATCAATAAGAACGGATGTGAAAACAAACAAATTTTAGTGAGTGCTGTTGATATGCATTGCAATGCCGAGAAGTCAGTAATCATCAACAAATTTTCACTAACTATAAATGAGGTTCATTTTGCAAAAAATACTTATTGATTTGATATCTAATATTGTTACAGATTTTTGGATAATGTGAGCGGAAATTTAATCATTTCATACTCTGTTTTACTTGCATTAGGAGTCATATCCTTAAGTATGAATATGTTTCGCGTGTGTAGTACTTTATTCCTATCGCTTTTATGAAAATACCAGATGATGCATCAGAAGGTCTTGAAATAAAGTCCTAATTTTTCAGTTCTGTCAAGCAATTTTCTTATCAAAAACTGACCAAGTCCTCGTTACAGCGACATTAATTATTTCTGAATTGGGATACATCTTTTACCTGAACTATATGTCGCAACATGTATTAGATTCCTACAGTGACATATTTAATACATCGTAAGTATTTAAATTTCCTCTAATCGTACTAGAATTATTATGTTACGAATATTGAAACTAAAGAGAAATATGAATATGCATGTCAGAATTATTCTGGTCTGCTGTAGTGGCTACTTGTCGAATAAATTAACGAAATAACATAATATAATTATAGATATGATACAAAATGGTACGAAACAGCGTTATCTATACAAAAGGATTTATTATTTATTATGTTACGATCGCAAAAGATATACAAATTTGATTTGTTGGGCTTATTTGTACCATCGATGGAAGGCTTTGGAATGGTATACATTTTTATTATTGACGATCTGAATAAAAGTTTGGTCTGATGAAACTATCAGTCAATGATTATGTTTCAGGTTGCTAAAGTATCAATGTCTTATTTCATGGTACTATATTCTACTCAAAGTGTATAATGATACATTTGAATGTCTGATATATATTTACTTATAATTATAACTTGACAAAATTTGTAATAGAAAGCATTATTCTTTTTACCATTGTTCAGTACGCGTAACAGTTTCGGGAGTAAAATATCTCAGACGGCACTCCTGTACTTCATCAAGGTTGCTTGATGTTTAAAAGTAGATATGAGATAACAAGTGGTACGGTAAGCTAACTAAATTAAGGTGGACTGTACACTGTCGGAATTTCAAAACCAAACGTAAGGCCTCAGAGTAACTGATCGCGTGTTGCCAAATGCTCTGAATGATCTCGCTGATTAGAGTAGGGTGCTCCTACTCGCCGGAAGGTTACTTGTATTCTATATGTGCCTCTGTGTCTTTGACATTCCGACACGCCCAGATCGTCCCATCATGCCATGCTCACAGAGACATGCACTTATTTTCTAAAGTTTTGAATCTAAACGATTCTCTGTACCTGATTGCGGGAGATTACGCCGGCCAAACTGATCGTATTGTCGTGGATCACGAAGTCACCGATCGTGACTTTTTCCTGAGATGTTCTCCTGCCAGAGGGTCGTTCGTTGTGTTGCTTCCACCACCGCGGTCGTCAGTCAGCCGCCAAAGGCTTCGAAGTTGAGGGTTTACGACATGTCAATTTCTATTGAGAAACGAACATTTACAGTTAATATTGCCTTTATGGATTATAAGACATAAGCGTCGACCCTCACTCTGTCTCCATTCATTAATGCTATGATATTACAATAAATGGAACATTAGCATCTCAAAAATAGCTAATTTGTCATGTACACTTTGTAAACCCAGTCAATGGTTCTTTCTTCAAGGTGGGCAATGTGAAATCCAGCTATTTCTGGTCATTCAAAGTATTCGGGAATCGAGCGTTTCCTTAACATAATATTTCCCTTGTAATTGTTCGTAATAGATTTGTCGCGTGTTAGATTGGAATCAAGAATGTATGCTGTGATGCAAAGCACCAGTATATACAATGTATATCAGTTTGTAAGCCCTCCTACGCCATCAGTTCATAAAGTTTTTCGGGACTGACTATAATTCTACCTCATCTGAGAAAAATTTTCCTGTTTAAAACATGGCGCAAGAATGATACCCAATGTCTAATATGTTTTGTTCAAAGATGAACAATGGGATTTCTCACTCATAATTGTGCTCGAATATTGTTGCCATAAATCGATAGTTTTGCGAGTTCTTCTAATCGAATTTCTGTCAGAATCTCTTGTTGGATCCCCTACCCAGTGTAAAAAACTTTTATCTAACTGACACATTCCTCAATCGGCATCTACAAATGCGGATGCATTCTTATTCAATACCTGAAAATACACCATAATTAATTGCACCGTTTAAATATCTTGGAACAATTTTTGCAGCTGCCCGGATCCCGTTTTTATAGCAGGTTTTAAACTGTACAAGGACACTGCCAGCGTCCGCTATACATATCTGGCCTGGCAGCGACTGGCAGAACCATGAGGATCACAAGTAATTCGTGATATAGCTTACTATTCTTTTCGTCACCTCTTGCCTTGTTCAAAATGTCGTGTTCGTCCATGGGTGTGGTTCCAGGATTATAGTCCGCCACACTTTTGCATCGGTTGAAGATTTACCTGTCGCCGAATCTTCTTTCGACTCTACGTTGTTCGAGACCATTAACATGGCATCCACGTTCACAATGACATGTAACCTTTAATTCTCGTATTGTTGGTGGTATAATCAGGGATCTACTCCTGCGGTTTGTAGTCTCAAATCTCTCAGTTTTTACTAAGTTTTGACTTCCATTGTCTTTACGCTTGGCGACATTCATAGATTGCTTTAGTCGACCGACACACTCCACGTTTGCTACGATACATTACTTTCAGTAACTTTCGGGCAGTATGTATTACCTGGGCGGCTTCCTTTTCACCTTGGAGAATTTTTTTAAGCAGTCTTCCAATACGTTTGGCTTATCCATACATATTTCCTTTTGAAGATATTCGTTTAAATATGTTCCGGGTACGACCACTTGTTCTATTGTTATATTCATCGTAACCGATAAAACCAATAATAAGCTGATGCGCTTTTACTTGTTTGCGAGTATTGTTCCTGAACCTATATTGCTTATGTCATGTATCTACTGCACAACTTGAAACGGATTACTTCTAATGAAATTATTTATTTCGGACTTTAAAGCAATTTTCTATTTAAATCCATCGTACCTGTCTAAGGCGAATCTTACCGATATTTGGGCTATATCAGCTACATGCTCGAAAATTAAATTGGTTTCGTAGTCTTCTACTAGATTTCGTTGACGCTCGGTTCTGTGCTCTACAGTATCTGCAGACCCATTTTTATCTTTGCCCTTTTCCGCGGCAAACTGTTCAGTAACGTAACCTTCGACAAGTCCTTCTAGATATCGATATCTGTTTTAGGCAGTTTACCTACGATATCAATGTATAAATTTATGTATATGTATATTCTTGGATACCAACACAACTTGACATACGGTGGAATATGAACCGTCGCAGCGAATATAACGCAAGCTCAAGAATAGTCAAGACAGCACCGAGGCTTTTTCACCGGTATTGAATCAACAGAGGCGATGTCATTGGGCTAGCCTGGCCAGAAGAAGTCAAGATATCGCGTGTACGCTCTGCAGCAACCTCGACATATCTACCGATTGAACATTACGGACCTGACAACGATCATACTGTGCACACACTTATCTCTTCGTCAACCAGAGCCAAATGATCCTATAGGCAAGTTATAGGGCGCTAGTCTCCAGGGCGTATGAGTTACGGAGCAATGAATCGTATTCAGTCAGGTGCAAGAGGATATCCGAAATGACACGAGCCAGATGAGCCTATAAATATATCTATATGGCGCTGGTTTCGTACTGGTACGAAAGGATTCAGTGCCAGATGAGCATATAGGCAAGCTAGTCCCTGGGACGGAAGAGTTGCGGAGCAATGAATCCAGATGAGTCTATAGACAGTTTATACGACGCTGGTATTCATTCAGGTGCGACAGGATGCCAAAAGTGACACAAACCAGAGGAGCCTATAAACCAAGCTATACAGGATATATTCGTACTGTCGTATCTTAATTCGTGGCCGAGTTATTAACGAAAAACGATAGCGAATCATAGGGCTCCGTTGGGCCCAGCGGCGCGACAGTTTCTACTGGCACAGTACCCTACTGGTGCAGAATTTTTACTGTCGCGCGGCCGGCCCCAACGAAGCCCTCTGATTGGCTATCGTTTTTCATTAATAACTCGGGCACGAATTAAGATACGACATTACGATTGTCACTTCCCTATATTAGAATTACCTCAGCTATCACCTGGTTCAGGGACCTGTACGGTTAGCTGGGACACCCTGTATACGGTGATCTGATATCTGTACAAAGGATCCTATGCCAGATGAACCTATAGGCAAGCTGTACAGCGCTGGTGTCCAGAGTGTATAAATTTAGTTGAGGTAGGGGAAACCCACAGGTAAATGTATTTACAGGCGAACTGCAAGCTGCTACGCTCTGGTTAATAACGACGCACTTGCTAGGACTACAAATGAATGCAGAGGTACGGAAAACAAGCCCTAAACAGTAGATCCTGGAGTCTAGGGACCTAGACATAAGAGATGTGTAGCGGTCCACGCGTACACGTACGAACAATCGCAAGTTTATCGCGTCAGCGCGATAGAAACATGACGAACGCGCTTCGAAACAGAATTGAAATGACGATAGAAGCCAATGGCTCGAAGGGAATAAAGGAAGCGTGGCATTCGGCAACGTAACCTTGATCACGCCACTATACATGTATAATATTTATATAATATAAAATAAAAGTATATCGAAGCACATCGGTTGTGTATTTCTTGTACGCCATTAATATTTCTTTTTTCCTTGTCCAGTAAAGATGGGTGAAAGGGAGAATGTGAACTGTGTGAGTGAGATAGAGTGATGTACGAGTGAAAAAAGTAAATGTATGAATGAGCCGCTGATGTTTGGTTAGAGTTAAAATAGAGTGACTTTTGGATAGAACAGAGTGGAGATTTGACAGATCTCAACCTAATGGATTACAGTGTATGGTCGATTTTGGAGGCCAGGGCCTGTGCTAAACGCCACAAAAGTTTGGAATCATTAAAGCAATCGCTTCGTCGAGAGTGGGATCGAATTACTCTGGGGGAGCTGCGTACAATCGCCAAAAATTTCACGAGACGTTTGAAGCTGTGTATCCGCGATAAGGGCGGCCACTTCGAAACCGGCTGAGTATGTTATTACTAAATGTCTTTATTAATATTATTCACTGTTGTTTTGTTAGATTTTTTTGTTTTAATAAATATTCGATAAAAAATGTTTAATTCCGTTATTTTGCCGCACCCTGTACAATGTACATTAGGGTGGCCGTTAAAAATTAAATCTTTTGCGACGCCCCCCAAAAAGCTTGCTTATGATGCAACAACACTGGGTTTTTTTTTTTTTAAATTAACAACAACACGTGCCTCAAGACGATTTAAGTTAATTTTTGGTAAAATCATGTTTTTGGGAATTTTTATGAGAATACGATTTTAATCGAAATATAAACAATTATAGAACACAAATCAACAAAAAACATTAATTAATTAAAATAACAATAAGCAAAAATTTAAATTTATTCTTATTTTAATTAACTAATCTTTTGGGACGCCCCCCAAAAAGCTTCCTTATGATGCAACAACACTGTGGATTTTTTTTTAAATTAACAACAACACGTGCCTCAAGACGATTTAAGTTAATTTTTGGTATAATCATGTCTTTTCTGAAAATATCTGATTAAATATGGAATAATAATTCTTTTGAGATTTAAAAATTATTAACAATAAAATATCTTCAGTATTATTATTTTTGTGAGGAATTTAAACCGTTTTAGTGCCAGGGGTTTTTAAATATGCGTGTCAAAGAGTATTACTCAGCGCGATAGCGCTGGTGCTCGCGCATCATTGTAACTGAGAATTAAGTAAAACAGTTACAATGATGCGAGTGGTTTACGATTATTTGAAAAACGAAATAGTTTTTACTTGCGGAAAGTCTGATATTATTCCTGACAAACTACATTTGGAATCGGAATTGACAATTATTACCAAACATTGCGACACATTTCGCCACAGTACGCGAACAGCGCGATCGCGCTGCGTGGAATTAATACGGTGAATGGAAGATATGAAAGAAAATATATTTTTGATCGGAGAGACACAGCATGAAATTTCCGGATATCAACTGCCATCTAAGTCACAAGTATTAAAATTTTTGTTTCACATTTTGTTTGATTATACCAAAAATTAACTTAAATCGTCTCGAGGCACGTGTTGTTTTTGATTTAAAAAAAAAAAAAAAAAACAACAAAAATTCCCCAGTGTTTTTGCATCGTAAGGAAGCTTTTTGGGGGTCGTCGCTAAAGATTTAATTTTTAACGACCACCCTAATGTACAAGCCGCTCAGTTAAAGATGAACCATCTCAGGGGATAGTGCGGCGAGGGGATTGATTTTGCCTCGCGCAATTCGTTTGTCATAACGCGGCACAAAGGCAAAGTGAATCCCCTCGCCGTACTATCCCCTGAGATCGTTCATCTTTAACTGGGCGAATCGTACATACATACCTATCCACATCGCTCTACCTTAGAGTTTAAAAACCGTTTTAAGCGAGGAGATACTTTCCTGGCGCAAATGTTTCCCCATTGCCGTACCTGTATCCAGTTGCAGAAAAAAAGTGAAACTGAAGATAAGCAAAGTGCAAAATAAACCAGTCAATAAAGGGGAATAATATAGAGAATAGTCGAATAACATTTCCATTTTCAAGAACCTATCATTTTCGCAATTGACTCTACACATTGTAGTCGGTTCTTGCGGAAATAGGTATCGATCGGTTACACTTCGTGGACTGCATTTTGTGTAATTCCTACTAAAATCATATGACCTGTCAGTCACCCCACCGCAGTGTAATGACTTGTTCCAATATGCATGAACTATTACCGATCAAGGGTGGAAGGTGCTGTAAAAAGTGGGGGCAGGAACTCAATCGTCCAGTACTCGGCATCAGATCAGTTTCAACCACCGAGCAGTATGGATGAAGTAAATAGGCACTACTATAGACATCGTATATTGCTGTCAAGTGTTGGCTTGTGGCCCTATGACGGACCAACATATCGGCGTATCCAAAATATCCTGTGTTTATTTTTTCTTGCATTCCTTATAATTCCGCAGGTATAAAACTTGTATTGTTTTTTGCTTCTTTCAAAATTTTCCTTTGAAAAAAGTGTTGAATCAAACGTCGCTTGTAATTATATTTGCTACCTTAAGTTATTGGCTCTGACATATGAAGCGGCGAAAATTATATATTTGTGACAATCTTTAGTATGGGTGATTAAATAAATGTTTGTACTCTACATTTTGTAAATCTGATTTTAACGATTTCTTATGAGTTTTAATATACCTATCTTAATTGTATAAATAATTTAAAGTTCTATCTTCAGTTAGCGATTTTTGTATCAATGGAATTCACTGTTGCGCTTCTTCTAAACAATCTGCCCACTGTGATAATAGTGTTAGGTGTCGTTGCCAAATACATTACTTTCTGGTGTAAAGCTGAAACGGTGAGTTAAAAAGTAATTGCATTACTAAAAATAAATGAACTCAAGGAATCGTGATGCGTATCTGATGTTTATACTTCAGCGTAGATCAAGGAAATAATGGAACAGATAAAGCATGATTGGACCACGATTAGAGACGACTCAGAGTATAACATTCTGACACGACACGCTTCGTTGGGAAATGATTATTCGTCGCTTTTCGGTTGTGAGTGTCAACTATTATAGTACATGGAATAAATATAATATAACGGATGTTTGCGATAATATGTTGGTTACGATGTTTCGTAGTATTCATTTGTCCAACTGCTGTCGCATTGATATTATATCTCTACATTCCCGATTTTCTCGACATCGTTCTACCCCAAAACGAAACTCGCCCACGTGGTTTTCCGGTAATGGCGGAATTCTTTATCGATGAACAAAAATATTTTCACCTTCTGGCAATCGGTGTGAACATTGCACTCATCATATGTGGTATTACATTTGTATGCACGGAAAGTATATTTTCGATGTGGATACAGCATTCTTCCGGATTGATCCAGATTGTCAAGTAAGCTGGATATTATTGTTACCCTATACATATTTTAATGACACTGACTTATGTCGAATTACTTCTACATTGTTTATTGTTATTCTTATTATTATTGTTAATATATGATTGCTTAATATATGAATTGTACGTACAAATGCATACATACATGCTGCTGTCATAAATTTATTCTGATGTAACGATACTACTAAAATTCACAGTTATCGTATCAGGCGCCTGCTTCTACACTCTTCAAGAGATTCTTATTGTACTATCAATAAGAACGGATGTGAAAACAAACAAATTTTAGTGAGTGCTGTTGATATGCATTGCAATGCCGAGAAGTCAGTAATCATCAACAAATTTTCACTAACTATGAATGAGGTTCATTTTGCAAAAAATACTTATTGATTTGATATCTAATATTGTTACAGATTTTTGGATAATGTAAGCGGAAATTTAATCATTTCATACTCTGTTTTACTTGCATTAGGAGTCATATCCTTAAGTATGAATATGTTTCGCGTGTGTAGTACTTTATTCCCATCGCTCTTATGAAAATACCAGATGATGCATCAGAGGGTCTTGAAATAAAATCCTCATTTTTCAGTTCTGTCAAGCAATTTTCTTATCAAAAACTGACCAAGTCCTCGTTACAGCGACATTAATTATTTCTGAATTGGGATACATCTTTTACCTGAACTATATGTCGCAACATGTATTAGATTCCTACAGTGACATATTTAATACATCGTAAGTATTTAAATTTCCTCCTATCGTACTAGAATTATTATGTTACGAATATTGAAACTACAGAGAAATATTAATATGCATGTCAGAATTATTTCGTTCTGCTGGAGGGTTTACTTTTCGAACAAATTAACGAAATAGTATAATATAATTATAGATATGATACAAAATGGTACGAAGGAGCGTTATCTATACAAAAGGATTTATTATTTATTATGTTACGATCGCAAAAGATATACAAATTTGATTTGTTGGGCTTATTTGTACCATCGATGGAAGGCTTTGGAATGGTACACATTTTTATTATTGACGATCTGAATAAAAGTTTGGTCAGATGAAACTATCAGTCAATGATTGTGTTTCAGGTTGCTAAAGTATCAATGTCTTATTTCATGGTACTATATTCTACTCAAAGTGTATAATGATACATTTGAATGTCTGATACATATTTACTTATAATTATAACTTGACAAAATTTGTAATAGAAAGCATTATTCTTTTTACACCTGTTCAGTACGCGTAACAGTTTCGGGAGTAAAATATCTCAGACGGCACTCCTGTACTTCATCAAGGTTGCTTGATGTTTAAAAGTAGATATGAGATAACAATTGCTACGGTAAGCTAACTAAATTAAGGTGGACTGTACACTGTCGGAATTTCAAAACCAAGCGTAAGGCCTCAGAGTAACCGATCGCGTGTTGCCAAATGCTCTGAATGATCTCGCTGATCAGAGTAGGGTGCTCCTACTCGCCGGAAGATTACTTGGATTCTATATGTGCCTCTGTGCCTTTGACATTCCGACACGCCCAGATCGTCCCATCATGCCATGCTCACAGAGACATGCACTTATTTTCTAAAGTTTTGAATGTGAACGATTCTCTGTACCTGATTGCGGGAGATTACGACGGCCAAACTGATCGTATTGTCGTGGATCACGAAGTCACCGATCGTGGCCTTTTCCTGTGATGTTCTCCTGCCAGACGGTCCTTCGTTGTGGTATTTCCACCGCCGTAGTCGTCAGTCAGCCGCCAAAGGCTTCGAAGTTGAGGGTTTACGACATGTCAATTTCTATTGAGAAACGAACATTTACAGTTAATATTGCCTTTATGGATTATAAGACATAAGCGTCGACCCTCACTCTGTCTCCATTTATTAATGCTATGATATTACAATAAATGGAACATTAGCATCTCAAAAATAGCTAATTTGTCATGTACACTTTGTAAACCCAGTAAATGGTTCTTTCTTCAAGGTGGGCAATGTAAAATCCAGCTGTTCCTGGTCATTCAAAGTATTTGGGAATCGAGCGTTCCCTTAACGTAATATTTAATAGCGGCGCGACAGTTTCTACTGGCACAGTACCCTACTGGTGCAGAATTTCTACTGTCGCGCAGCCGGGCCCAACGAAGCCCTCCGATTATCTATCGTTTTTCGTTAATAATTCGGCCACGAATTAAGATACGACATTACGAATGTCACTTTCCTATATTAGAACTACCTCAGCTATCACCTGGTTCAGGGACCTGTACGGTTAGCTGGGACACCCTGTATACGGTGATCTAATATCTGTACAAAGGATCCAATGCCAGATGAACCTATAGGAAAGCTATAGAGCGCTGGTCTCCAGTGTATATAAATTGAGTTAAGGTAGGGGAAACCCACAGGTAAATTTATTTACAGGCGAACTGCTACGCTCTGGTTAATAACGACGCATTTCCTACGACTACAAATGAACGCAGAGGTGCAGAAAACAAGGCCTAAACAGTAGATCGTGGAGTCTAGGACCTAGACATAAGGAATGTGTAGCGGTAGACGCGTACACGTACGAACAATCGCAAGTTTATCGCGTCAGCGCGATAGAAAAATGAGGAACGCGCTTCGAAACAGAATTGAAATGACCATAGAAGTCAATAGCTCGAAGAGAATAAAGGAAACGTGGCATTCGGCAACGTAACCTATATCACGCCACAATATATGTATAATATTTATATAGTATAAAATAAAAGTACATCGAAGCACAACGGTTGTGTATTTCTTATACGCCATTAATATTTCTTTTTTCCTTGCCCACTAAAGATGGGTGAAAGGGAGAGTGTGAACTGTATAATGAGAGAGATAGAGTGATGTACGAGTGAAAAAAGTAAATGTATGAACGAGCCGCTGATGTTTGGTTGGAGTTAAAATAGAGTGATTTTTGGATAGAACAGAGTGGAGATTTGCGTAAAAGAGCGTGCCATTTTCGATAGAGGAGATTGTGACGTTATGCGTAGACAAAAGTGTGGTGTTTCGCGAGTCGTTTCTGTGAAGTAGTTTTAATATTTGGCTAAATACATAATCCATAATTGCACATTAATTTTTTTCAACTGGCGTTTCCTAAAATAATCTCCTACGCATTCGGTAATAATTTTCATTCCTTCATTCCTTTCAACTTCCAATATGACTGAAATATGTATAATGCACGTACATACATACATACCTATCCACATCGCTCTACCTTAGAGTTTCAAAACCGTTTTAAGCGAGCAGATACTTTCCTGGCGCAAATGTTTCCCTATTGCCGTACCTGTATCCAGTTGCAGAAAAAAGTGAAACTGAAGATAAGCAAAGTACAAAATAAACCAGTCAATAAAGGGGAATAATATAGAGAATAGTCGAATAACATTTCCATTTTCAAGAACCTATCATTTTCGCAATTGACTCTACACATTGTAGTCGGTTCTTGCGGAAATAGGTATCGATCGGTTACACTTCGTGGACTGCATTTTGTGTAATTCCTACTAAAATCATATGTCCTGTCAGTCACTCCACCGCAGTGTAATGTCTTGTTTCAATATGCATGAACGATTACCGAACAAGGGTGGAAGGTGCTGTAAAAAGTGGGGGCAGGGACTCATTCGTCCAGTACTCGGCATCAGATCAGTTTCAACCACCGAGCAGTATGGATGAAGTAAATAGGCACTACTATAGACATCGTATATTGCTGTCAAGTGTTGGATTGTGGCCCTATGACGGACCAACATATCGGCGCATCCAAAATATCCTGTGTTTATTTTTTTTTGCATTCCTCATAATTCCGCAGGTATAAAAATTGTATTGTTTATTTTTTTTTTCAAATTTTCTTTTAAAAAAAGGGTTGAATCAAACGTCGCTTGTAATTATATTTATAACCTTAAGTTATTGGCTCTGACATATGAAGCTGCGAAAATTATATATTTGTGACAATCTGCTCTTAGTCTTAGATTGCTTTAGTATGAGTGATTAAAGAAATGTTTGTACTCTACATTTTGTAAATCCGATTTTAACGATTTCCTATGAGTTTTAATATACCTATCTTAATTGTACAAATAATTTAAAGTTCTATCTTCAGTTAGCGATTTTTGTATCAATGGAATTCACTGTTGCGCTTCTTCTAAACAATCTGCCCACTGTGATAATAGTGTTAGGTGTCGTTGCCAAATACATTACTTTCTGGTGTAAAGCTGAAACGGTGAGTTAAAAAGTAATTGCATTACTAAAAATAAATGAACTCAAGGAATCGTGATGCGTATCTGATGTTTATACTTCAGCGTAGATCAAGGAAATAATGGAACGGATAAACCATGATTGGACCACGATTAGGGACGGCTCAGAGTCTAACATTCTGACACGACACGCTTCGTTGGGAAATAATTATTCGTCGCTTTTCGGTTGTGAGTGTCAACTATTATAGTACATGGAATAAATATAATATAACGGATGTTTGCGAAAATATGTTGGTTACGATGTTTCGTAGTATTCATTTGTCCAAGTGCTGTCGCATTGATATTATCTCTCTACATTCCCGATTTTCTCGACATCGTTCTACCCCAGAACGAAACTCGACCACGTGGATTTCCGGTAACGGTGGAATGCTTTATCGATGAACAAAAATATTTTCACTATCTGGCAATCGGTGTGAACATTGCACTCATCATATCTGGTATTACAATTATATGCACGGAAAGTATATTTTTGATGTGGATACAGCATTTTTCCGGTTTGATCCAGATTGTCAAGTAAGCCGCATATTAAAGTTACCCTAAATTTTAATGACACTGACTTATGTCGAATTACTTCTACGTTGTTTATTGTTTTTCTTACTACTGTTGTTAATCCGCGTAATGTATAATCAGGATTTTCAGAAAATTTTGATTAATATATGAATTTATGTACTATTGTATGTACATACACACATATATGCTGTGGTCATAAATTTAGTGTGATGTAACGATGCTACTAAAATTCGCAGTTATCGTATCAGGCACCTATTTCTGCACTGTTCAAGAGATTCATATTGTACTATCAATAAGAACGGATCTGAAAACAAACAAATTTTAGTGAGTGCTGTTGATATGCATTGCAATGCCGAGAAGTCAGTAATCATCAACAAAATTTCACTAACTACGAATGACGTTCATTTTGCAAAAAATACTTATTTATTGTTACAGATTTTTGGATAATGTGAGCGGAAATTTATCCACTTCATACTCTGCTTTACTTGCATTTGGAGTCATATCCTTAAGTATAAATATGTTTCGCGTGTGTAGTACTTTATTCCCATCGCTGTTATGAAAATACCAGATGATGCATCAGAAGATCTTGAAATAAAGTCCTAATTTTTCAGCTCTGTCAAGCAATTTTCTTATCAAAAACTGACCAAGTCCTCATTCTAGCGGTATTTGTAATATCTGAATTGGGATACATCTTTTACCTGAACTATATGTCGCAACATGTATTAGATTCCTACAGTGACATATTTAATACATCGTAAGTATTTCAATTTCCTCCTATCGTACTAGAATTATGATGTTACGAATATTGAAACTACAGAGAAATATTAATATTCATGTCAGAATTATTCCGGTCTGCTGTAGTGGCTAGTTGTCGAATAAATTATCGAAATAACATAATATAATTATAGATATGATACGAAATGGTACGAAGGAGCGTTATCTATACAAAAGGATTTATTATTTATTATGTTACGATCGCAAAAGATATACAAATTTGATTTGTTGGGCTTATTTGTACCATCGATGGAAGGCTTTGGAATGGTATACATTTTTATTATTGACGATCTGAATAAAAGTTTGGTCTGATGAAACTATCAATCAATGATTATGTTTCAGGTTGCTAAATTATCAATGTCTTATTTCATGGTACTATATTCTACTCAAAGTGTATAATGATACATTTGAATGTCTGATATATATTTACTTATAATTATAACTTGACAAAATTTGTAATTTGAAAGCATTATTCTTTTTACCATTGTTCAGTACGCATAACAGTTTCGCGAGTAAAATATCTCAGGCGGCACTCCTGTACTTCATCAAGGTTGCTTGATGTTTAAAAGTAGATATGAGATAACAATTGCTACGGTAAGCTAACTAAATTAAGGTGGACTGTACACTGTCGGAATTTCAAAACCAAGCGTAAGGCCTCAGAGTAACCGATCGCGTGTTGCCAAATGCTCTGAATGATCTCGCTGATCAGAGTAGGGTGCTCCTACTCGCCGGAAGGTTACTTGGATTCTACAGGGTGGCGCAAAATGAATCATCCGATGTTGATTGGCTGCCATTGTTTTTTAAATGAAAAACTTGGAACGTTTTTTTTTTATTATGTTTATTTAGTCCATTAGAATTTATTCTGTCAATTCGAGAAAATGATATCGGTCAAATGGGCGCCACCAGAATTAATGGCGCTGCGGGCTCGTTTTATGGCATTTTTCATCACTATTCGGCGAGAATCTCGGGCGACAGATTATCGCAGATTTTCGCTTGAGGGTTTCCAGGGTCTGAGGCTTATTTATGTAAACTCGAGACTTCAAGAAACCCCATAAAAAGAAGTCTGGAGCGGTCAAATCGAGTGCGCTATTCACGCTGGAGGCCTCATCTGGCCATTTTTTTCGAGAATGCCGCGGGCCAAACAACAACTGTGGATGGTGTGCGCTACAGGGCTATGTTGACCGACTTTTTTCTGCCGCAATTGGATGAATTGGGACTGGAGGACATGTTATTCCAACAGGACGGTGCAACGGCGCATACTGCACAAGCCACAACCGACATTCTGAAGGCAGCGTTCCCGGGTCGCCTCATCTCTCGTTTTGGCGATTTAAACTGGCCGGCCAGATCACCCGATTTGACCGCTCCAGACTTCTTTTTATGGGGTTTCTTGAAGTCTCGAGTTTACGTAAACAAGCCTCAGACCCTGGAAGCCCTCAGGGACAACATTCGACACGATTGCGAAAATCTGTCGCCCGAGATTCTCGCCGAAGTGATGAAAAATGCCATAAAACGAGCCCGCAGCGCCATTAATTCTGGTGGCGCCCATTTGACCGATATCATTTTCTCGAATTGACAGAATAAATTCTAATGGACTAAATAAACATAATAAATAAAAAACATTCCAAGTTTTTCATTTAAAAAAAAATGGCAGCCAATCAACATCGGATGATTCATTTTGCGCCACCCTGTATATGTTCCTCTGTGTCTTTGACATTCCGACACGCCCAGATCGTCCCATCATGCCATGCTCACAGAGACATGCACTTATTTTCTAAAGTTTTGAATCTAAATGATTCTCTGTACCTGATTGCGGGAGATTACGCCGGCCAAACTGATCGTATTGTCGTGGATCACGAAGTCACCGATCGTGACTTTTTCCTGTGATGTTCTCCTGCCAGAGGATCGTTCGTTGTGGTACTTCCACCACCGCGGTCGGCAGTCAGCCGCCAAAGGCTTCGAAGTTGAGGGTTTACGACATGTCAATTTCTATTGAGAAACGAACATTTACAGTTAACATTGCCTTTATGGATTACAAGACATAACCTTCGACCGTCACTTTATCTCGATTCATTAATGCTATGATATTACAATTCATAGAACATTAGCATCTCAAAAATAGCTAATTTGTCATGCACACTTTGTAAACCCAATCAATGGGCCTTGTTTCAAGGTGGGCAATGTGAAATCCAGCTGTTCCTGGTCATTCAAAGTTTTTGGGAATCGAGCGTTTCCTTAACATTGATTTGTCACGTGCTAGATCGGAAACAAGAATGTATGCTGTGATGCAAGGCACCAATATATACAATGTATATCAGTTTTTAAGCCCTCCTACGCCATCAGTTCGTAAAGTTTTTCGGGACTGACTATAATTGGACCTCATCTGAGAAAAATTTTCCTGTTTAAAACATGGCGCAAGAATGATACCCAATGTCTAATATGTTTTGTTCAAAGATGAACAATGGGATTTCTCACTCATAATTGTGCTCGAATATTGTCGCCATAAATCGATAGTTTTGCGAGTCCTTCTATCGAATTTCTGTCAGAATCTCTTGTTGGATCCCGTACCCAGTATACAAACTTTTATCTAACTGACACATTCCTCAATCGGCATCTACAAATGCAGATGCATTCTTATTCAATACCTGAAAATACACCATAATTAATTGCACCCCTTAAGTATCTTGGAACCCTTTTTGCAGCTGCCCGGATCCCGTTTTTATAGCAGGGTTTAAACTGTACAAGGACACTGCCAGCGTGCGCTATATCTGGCCTGGCAGCGACTGGCAAAACCATGAGGATTACAAGTAATTCGTGATATAGCTTACTAGTCTTTCCGTTACCTCTTGCCTTGTTCAAAATGTCGTGTTCGTCCATGGGTGTGGTTCCAGGATTATAATCCGCCATAGTTTTGCATCGGTTGAAGATTTACCTGTCGCCGAATCTTCTTTCGACTCTTTGTTGTTCGAGACCATTAGCATGGCATCCAGCTTCACAATGACATACAACCTTTAATTCTCATATTGTTGGTGGTATAAAGAGGGATCTGCTCCTGCCGTTTGTAGTCTCATATTTCTCAGATTTTGATTAAGTTTTTACTTCCATTGTCTTTCCGCTTGGTGTCATTCATAGATTGCTTTAGTCGATTGACACACTCCATGATTGTTACGATACATTACTTTCAGTAACTTTCGGGCAGTATGTCTTACCTTGGTGGCTTCCTTGTCACCTTGGAGAATTTTTTTAAACAGTCTTCCAATACGTTTGGCTTATCCATAAATATTTCTTTTTGAAGATATTCGTTTAAATATGTTGCGGGTACGACCACTTGTTCTCTTGTCATATTCATCGTAACCGATAAGACCAATAATAAGCTGATCCGCTTTGTACTTGTTTGCGAGTATTGTTCCTGAACCTATAATGCTTATGTCATGTATCTACTGCACAACTTGAAACGGATTACTTCTAATGAAATTATTTATTTCGGACTTTAAAGCAATTTTCCATTTAAATCCATCCCGTCTAAGGGGGATAGCTGTCTAAGGCGGATCTTACTGATATTTGGGCTATATCAGCTACATGCTCGAAAATTAAATTGGTTTCGTAGTCTTCTACTAGATTTCGTTGACGCTCGGTTCTGTGCTCTACAGTATCTGCAGACCCATTTTTATCTTTGCCCTCTTCCGTGGCAAACTGTTCAGTAACATAACTCTCGACAAGTCCTTCTAGATATCGATATCTGTTTTAGGCAGTTTACCTACGATATCAATGTATGAATTTATGTATATGTATATTCTTGGATACCAATACAACTTGACATACGATGGGTTATGAACCGTCGCAGCGAATATAACGCAAGCTCAAGAATAGTCAAAACAGCACCGAGGCTTTTTCACCGGTATTGAATCAACAGAGGCGATGTCATTGGGCTTGCCTGGCCAGAAGAAGTCAAGATATCGCGTGTATGCTCTGCAGCAACCTCAACATATCCACCGATTGGACATTACGGACCGGACGACGATCATACTGTGCACGCACTTATCTCGTCGTCAACCAGAGCCAAATGATCCTATAGGCAAGTTATAGGGCGCTAGTCTCCAGGGCGTATGAGTTACGGAGCAATGAATCGTATTCAGTCAGGTGCAAGAGGATATCCGAAATGACACGAGTCAGATGAGCCTATAAATATATCTATATGGCGCTGGTTTCGTACTGGTACGAAAGGATTCAGTGCCAGATGAGCATATAGGCAAGTTAGTCCCTGGGACAGAAGAGTTCCGGAGCAATGAATCCAGATGAGTCTATAGAAAGTCTATACGACGCTGGTATTCATTCAGGTTCGACTGGATGTCAAAAGTGACTCAAACCAGAGGAGCCTATAAACAAAGCTATATACGGTGATCTGATATCTGTACAAAGGATCCAATGCCAGATGAACCTATAGGAAAGCTATAGAGCGCTGGTCTCCAGAGTGTATAAATTGAGTTGAGGTAGGGGAAACCCATAGGTAAATTTATTTACAGGCGAACTGCTACGCTCTGGTTAATAACGACGCATTTGCTACGACTACAAATGAACGCAGAGGTACGGAAAACAAGCCCTAAACAGTAGATCGTAGAGTCTAGGACCTAGACATAAGGGATGTGTAGCGGTCCACGCGTACACGTACGAACAATCGCAAGTTTATCGCGTCAGCGCGATAGAAAAATAACGAACGCACTTCGAAACAGAATTGAAATGACCATAGAAGCCAATAGCTCGTAGAGAATAAAGGAAACGTGGCATTCAGCAACGTAACCTATATCACGCCACAATATATGTATAATATTTATATAGTATAAAATAAAAGTACATCGAAGCACAACGGTTGTGTATTTCTTATACGCCATTAATATTTCTTTTTTCCTTGCCCACTAAAGATGGGTGAAAGGGAGAGTGTGAACTGTATGAGAGAGATAGAGTGATGTACGAGTGAAAAAAGTAAATGTATGAACGAGCCGCTGATGTTTGGTTAGAGTTAAAATAGAGTGATTTTTGGATAGAACAGAGTGGAGATTTGCGTAAAAGAGCGTGCCATTTTCGATAGAGGAGATTGTGACGTTATGCGTAGACAATAGTGTGGTGTTTTGCGAGTGGTTTCTGTGAAGTAGTTTTAATATTTGGCTAAATACATAATCCATAATTGCACATTAATTTTTTTCAACTGATGTTTCCTAAAATAATCTCCTACGCATTCGGTAATAATTTTCATTCCTTCATTCCTTTCAACTTCCAATATTACTGAAATATAATGTACAATACATACATACCTATCCACATCGCTCTACCTTAGAGTTTCAAAACCGTTTTAAGCGAGCAGATACTTTCCTGGCGCAAATGTTTCCCTATTGCCGTACCTGTATCCAGTTGCAGAGAAAAAGTAAAACTGAAGATAAGCAAAGTGCAAAATGTACCAGTCAATAAGGGGGGAACGATATTGAAGATAGTCGAATAACATTTCCATTTTCAAGAACCTATCATTTTCGCAATTGGCTCTACACATTGTAGTCGGTTCTTGCGGAAATAGGTATCGATCGGTTACACTTCGTGGACTGCATTTTGTGTAATTCCTACTAAAATCATATGTCCTGTCAGTCATTCCACCGCAGTGTAATGACTTGTTCCAATATGCATGAACTATTACCGATCAAGGGTGGAAGGTGCTGTAAAAAGTGGGGGCAGGAACTCAATCGTCCAGTACTCGGCATCAGATCAGTTTCAACCACCGAGCAGTATGGATGAAGTAAATAGGCACTACTATAGACATCGTATATTGCTGTCAAGTGTTGGCTTGTGGCCCTATGACGGACCAACATATCGGCGCATCCAAAATATCCTGTGTTTATTTTTTTTTGCATTCCTTATAATTCCGCAGGTATAAAACTTGTATTGTTTATTGTTTTTTTCAAAATTTTCCTTTGAAAAAAGTGTTGAATCAAACGTCGCTTGTAATTATATTTATAACCTTAAGTTATTCGCTCTGACATATGAAGCTGCGAAAATTATATATTTGTGACAATCTTTAGTATGAGTGATTAAATAAATGTTTGTACTCTACATTTTGTAAATCCGATTTTAACGATTTCTTATGAGTTTTAATATACCTACATACATAATTGTACAAATTATTTACTGTACTATCTTCAGCTAGCGATTTTTGTATCAATGGAATTCACTGTTGAACTTCTTCTAAACAATCTGCCTACTGTGATAATGGCGTTAGGTGTTTTTGCCAAATATATTACATTCTGCTGCAAAGTCGAAATGGTGAGTTAAAAATTAATTGAATTAATAAAAATAAATCAACCGAAGGAATCGTGATTAATGCGTATCTGAGGTTTATAATTGCGCTTAGATAAAAGAAATTATGGAACATGTAAAGCGTGATTGGACCACGATCAGAGACGAATCGGAGTGTAATATTCTGTCACGGCACGCTTCTATTGGAAATTATTACTCGACGCTTTTCGCACGTGAGAATTAACTACAGTAGTTGACGAGATAAAATAATATAACTTGTGTTTGCGATAATATGTCGGTTGCAATGTTTCATAGTATTCATTTGTCCATCTAGTGTCGCAGTGATATTATATTTCTATATTCCCGCATTTCTCGACGCCGTCCTACCTCAGAACCAATCTCGCCCACATGAATTTCTAGTAAAGATGGAATTCTTTATCGATCAACAAAAATATTATCACTGTCTGACGATTTTCCTCAATATTGCTGTCATCTTATCCAGTATTACATTTATATCTACGGAAGGCATATATTTCATGTGGGCACAGCATTCAGTTGGTTTGTGCAAGATAGTTAGGTAAGCCGAATATTAAAATTTTCAACGTTTACCGTTATTCTTACTGCCAATGTTAATCCACGGAACGCGTAATCAGGATTTTAAGAAAACTGATTAACATAGGGATTGTATGTATGTACATACATTAGAGTGGTCGTTAAAAATTAAATCTTTTGGGACGCCCCCCAAAAAGCTTCCTTTTGATGAAAAAACACTGGGAGAATTTTTTTGTCTTTTTTTAATTAAAAACAACACGTGCCTCAAGACGATCCAAAATAATTTTTTGGTATAATGTTTTTTGGGAATTTTTATGAAAAATACGATTTTATTCGAAATATAAACAATTATAGAACCCAAGTCAATAAAAAACATTAGTTAATTAAAATAACAATACACAAAAATTTAAATTCAAATTTTTTTTTATCAATAATTGATTATAGAAGTAAAGGCATTAAAAATACGAAAGAAAGTTTACTTAAACCTTGGAGTGAAGAAATCTAGATATTAAAATTACGTTTGTACTAATTTAGTTTTAAAATAAAAATATCAATTTGAATATCTTTAATTTTTTTATTTAATAGATCAAATCAACTGGGAAAATTTTTGAATTTAAATTTTTGTTTATTGTTATTTTAATTAACTAATGTTTTTTATTGATTTGGGTTCTATAATTGTTTATATTTCGAAAAAATCGAATTTTCCATAAAAATTACCAAAAAACATGATTATACCAAAAAATTAACTTAGATCATCTTGAGGCACGTGTTGTTTTTAATTAAAAAAAAATTCTCCCAGTGTTTTTGCATCAAAAGGAAGCTTTTTAGGGGGCGTCGCATAAGATTTAATTTTTAACGATCACCCTAATGTACGTACATATGTACATACTATACATGTAATGTATGTATACATGTATACATGCTATTGTCATAAAGTTAGTTTAATGTGATAACATTGTTACTAAAATTCACAGTTATAGAATCAGACAACTACTTCTGGTCTGTTCAACAAATAATAATGGTGCTATCATTAGGAACGAGTCGGAAAATAACAAGATTTTGGTGAGCGCTGTTGATATGCACAGGAATGTCCAGAAGTCAGTATTCGTCGACAGATTTTCATTACAACACGTAACTTTCAAATTGTAAAATTAAGCGCCATTGAATTAATTCCAAATATTGTTACAGATTTTCCAATAATATCAGGGATCATTTAATGGTTTCATACTCTGTTTTACTTACACTGGGAATTACATCCCTAAGTATCAATTTGTTTCGTGTGTGTAGTATTTCATACTCATTAATTTTATTAAAGTACCAGGTGATACATCAGTCGTTTTTAAAAAATGTCACAATTTTCCAGCTGTCACAAGCATTTTTGTTATCCAAAACTCACGATGTCTTAATTGCGGGGTTATTCGTTGTCTCTGAATTCGGATACATGTTTTACGTGAACTATGTATCTCAAAAAATAGTAGATTCCTTCGGCGACATCTTTAATACATTGTAAGCGTTTTAATTTTCTGTTACCCTACTAGTACTCTTACAATACAACTATTTAAATAGTAGAGAAACATTTTGATGTCCTAAATACTCTGGTGTACATACATGATTATTTACCAATCGAACAAACTAACAAAATAGCATTTCTTTGTATTTATAGATATGATATAAAATGGTACGAAGGCTGTCTATCTATACAAAAGAATTTATTATTGATTATGCTACGATCTTACAAAATTGATAGTATTGATTTGTTTGGTTTATTTTTTCCATCGATAGAAGGATTTGGAAAGGTATGTATTTTTATTATTAACCATTCGAATCAACATTATGTTAAATAGGACTGTAAATCAATAATTATGTTTCAGCTTGCTAAAATGTCGATGTCTTATTTTATGATAATCTACTCCACTCAAGTTGGATAGAGGTAAATTTGTGTACTCACTATATGTACATATATCAAGAGACAAGGTCTTGTCTCGGACCGAGTACAAAAAAGTCCCCGACTGCTATAAACTTTGACTCTTTACAGGAAGCATTAAATCGAGATTTTTTCAGGGTATTTAAACAGCATTAAAATTGAAATTTTCTCAAAAAGTAAGATTTTATTTCGAAATATAGAGTCGAAACATAACTGGAGACTAATTACAAAATCATTTGTCCAAGTTAACTGAATATACTTATATTTAGTCATACTATTGTGTCAAAGCTATATAAGAATTTGTTTTTGCTCATATTAGTTGGATTGAAGTACTTTGTATAATAAAGTCTATGTTAATGAACAACCAATTCCAAAGTTACATCCTCTTGTACTTGACCCATATCGTTGCATTTTTTATGCTTTCTTGAGGTTTCACTTTACGCAATGTATTCATATCGTTGTTCTAAATTGGTTTTGGGCCGAGGACTATTTATGACAGGGAAATCAGATGTAAACAACAAATGTTTCTCACTCTGTTCTCACGTTCTCTGTAGATGCAGATTGGCTAACCTTTATTACCTAGTGGATTTATGAAGAAACGACTTTGATCGTTTGATTAATAAGAATAGCCTATGTAATATTCAATTTTTTAAATTGGTAAATGTCAAAGTATTTAGTGCAAGTTTCTGTATTCCTGTATTTTGAAAACTGTTCCGATTTCAATAATGAAGATCTCAAGACATATTAGTGTAACTTTTAATCTGTAGTGCGAGCGACATGGTCTAAAAGATCCTAACGAAAACTTGTACGTAGTATAATTCTACTCATTGTTCGGAATATATGTATAGGTATTAAAGTTGTTGAAATATTCATCACGTTGGTTTGGTTTATCGTGCTCTTCCCTGCGTCATCTTCATTTACGAGATACAAAAGTGTAGTAACCTGTCTGTACTTCGACGTTGCTTTAAATCGATCCCCGATGATAATGCTGTAATATACACAGCAGAAACCCATGTATTGTCACGTATGGTCGATGAAGGAGCCATTTGTAATGATCCCGGGAAGACTTCAATAGCATTAATATCCTCCCAAGTGACAAACGAGGGAATGTCGCTGCGGGACGTCCGGCGTCCCGATGCCACGCGGCGAATTATCTCACCTCCCGTTGAATACCGTGAAAAATCGCCGATATCGTGACGAAGCATTACTCCTGATCGACGAAAATGTATCGCTTTCTGGGATAATTAAGCATTGCCCTGTTTCGACTCTCGAAATCATTAATAATCAGTAAACAATGAAGAAAAGCATCTTAAATTAGTTTACGAAAAGCTTAAAAGCTCAGCAAAATTTCAATCGAGCTTCTTTCACGTGGGAATGTATCTCGTGATCTCCAGAATGTAATCGGTAAAGTATTCGGTCCTCTATAAGCAAGGGACACTTAAAGATTCAAATTAGCGATGACTGAAATTTATCAGTGGTTACAATGAGAATGTAGCTGCCTGGACTCGATTTGGACATGAAATTGCTGTGGCTTGAAATTTCTGGACATGGAAACTTTTGATATTGTATAATTTATACGGGTTTAATTTCTACGTCGTGATACTTTTGGTAACCAGAAACATGGACAGGATGAAATTCTGTGTGCTTGAAAATTTAAAATATCGATCGATGTTAAATATAATCATAAAGGAAAATTTGTAGATTTAGTTATTTAATACTCATGCAACAGCTTGATCATTTTGAAAAAAGTCCGTCTTTTCATGTGACCATGAAATCTGTATGTGGCCCATGCCTTATGCTACTCGGCGGAATACCTATAAGTACGGTGCGTGTCTATACGTCATTCGACAAACTGTTTGTACATGATTAATATTTTTTGGTAGAGCATCGTTTTCAAAGTATTACTAATCTACTTATATGTTAGAATTAACAATGTATTTGTCATAAATTGGCAACTTTTAAGCAACAGTGATTTTGGAAGTTTCCAGAATTTCCAAATAAGTTTCATTTATGGCATATCAGAGTTTACAATGACAAAACATGCGGTGAGAATAAAAACTATAAAATATGTTTATGCACTTGACACTTTTTTTGTCAATTTACAAAATACACCGATGACGAGTACATTTTTTTATATTTACCGAAGCATTTTGCTTTTTTATATACTTTAATGTATTGTATATTAAAACATTGAAAACTTTCAAAATTATAAATACTTTGGATAGTATTACACTGTTTAGTTTTTATATTTTCAATAATTATTCGTCAACGAGACATCCGTTTCTAAACATGCAATTCGTCGTTCAAAAATCGCAATTCTCGTAAAAGCACATAGGTCCTCGACAGATCAACGACATTTAATCAAATTTGCGAAACACAAATAATTTAACAACTTTTCTCAACCGGACGGTACAGATTGTGTATTAAGTCCATAAAAAAATTTCTACAAGATATGTTTTTCGAATTAATTGAAAGATTCGAAAATTTCGGTGATTATTATTGAAAAACAAAATGCTTCAGCAAATATCAAAATAATTCACGTACGTTAAAGTTATAAACAAAGTTCAAGTCTACGAATACCATTTTGGCTCACTGTCCATGATTTTGAAAACAATCTTACTCGTTACTGCATAAAGTGATCGTTTATAATACGGAATGTGTCAATTGTTAGAATGTTTTGCTTCAGTTTATCTTCACTACGCTTCTGTTTGGAATATCCTTTTAACATCGAATAAAAAGAGCGTACTGTGGGAAACATATGCCTCATTTCTACGTGACTTTTACTTTACGTAGAAATAGTAAATTCCCTGGTACTAGCTGGCACCGACAAGTAATGCACTGTAAAGCACGATACAAGGTGGTAGCACACAATTGATTCTCATACGTCAAACCCCCTGCACAAAAGATGCATAGATTCAATGAGTTTAAAAACAATTTACCGTATTCTTCGGACTATAAAACGCACCGGACGATAAGACACACTTTAAATGTATAAGATGATTTTTAGAAAAGATATTTTAATGTTACTTTCGGATCAAAATGTTTATTTATTGTTAACATAACTGGTACTAGCAATATTCAGTTCATCTTCGCTCTCTGAACTATTACTTGACTCATTAATGTCACCATCCGTATTACTTTCATCTGAACTATTGTTGTCACTTAATTTCTAAATATTTAGTTTTTAATTTTTGTTTAATATTTTAATGTTGCCTTCGGACCATAGGACGCACCCAAAATTCGAGTCCATTTTTCTATAAAAAAAAAGTGCGTCTTATACGAGGGTCGTTTGATAAGTTTGGTAAAAAAGTAGGTAACCATTTTTTTTTTTTAACAAACCTTGATTTGTCAACATAGTCTCCTTCAAGGGAGACACACTTAACCCAGCGAGATTCTAATTTTTTCATCCCGTTAAAAAAGTATGATTTGTCAAAGTCTGCAAGTACGCATTCACGGCATCGATATTACCTTCATTCGACGAGAATCTCTTCCCACCGAGCCATGCTTTCAAGTTGGGAAATAAAAAAATCACAGAGAGCCATATCAGGAGAGTAGGGTGGATGCGGAATCAATTCCAAGCCCAATTCGTGTATTTTTGACATTGCGATTGCGAAAGTGTGAACTGGTGCGTTGTCCTAGGAACTACTAAGTCGTTCGTTTCAAACGTCTACCAAATCTAAACGAAGTGTCGTTTTTGGGCAAAACGTGATATTTACCAGCCAAATGAATGCCACTTTGAGCTTATGTACTTCAACATTTTTTGCGATGCGACATTGTTCAATTTTTACCAGACTTATCAAACCACCCTCGTAGTCCGAAAAATACGGTAGTCACATATCAAACACAACTCTTCCTTTGGTTTTCTTTGTTCGACCGAATGAAAATGAAACCTAACAGTTAGACACATGAGATACTTTTCGTCAGTTTACCTTTGTTTGTCTGTCATTCATCACCTTTACGTAGCATATCGGACATACTGTTCGGTACCACGGTGTTTCAGGATATTTCGAGCAACACCGATGTACACTATCAAAAGGTGTATCAAACTCCGCCCTCCGGAAGAACGCCGCCTACGGCATGCGCCTTGCCGTCGTTTTCGCTACCCTCTTTCTCACCTGAAATCTCATGCATAATGTGTTTGGGGGTAGTAAGTACCTAATTCAAACTTATCTTTCTTCATGTCAGCATCTATCGGGAAAGAACGCGCATTTCCTTGCTTGTGGTGTATCGCGAGTTCTTTAAATCTATTTATCTATCTATCGTATACGTTAGAAGAAAATTTACAATGTCTGGTAAGCGTTGAGTATAACAAAAAAAATATATATAAATGTTTTAGAATCTGCGCAGAGAATGACATTTTAACACATTATTTGTGGGATATTTATCTCGCTCTTTTGTGCCTGGCACAGAGAAATTTTAACCACCGCGTTAGAAATTGGTTGTTTTGAAACATCGTTATAACTTGTAATGATTGTTACTTGGGTAATTAGCCACTAGGCCGTGTTTTATTCGTGTGGACCATATAACACGATAAATAATAAAGTAGTATGTCAATGTAACGAGTATGTGTGTCGTGCAATTGTTATAAAGACGATGGTAACATTATTTTTTTTAGACCTATTATCCATCGTTAAAAAATCATATCTTAAATATGGAAGACGACTTCTAGCAGTAGACAATGAAAAATGGATTTCAACGTCCCCCGCAAACCACCACAAGTCTAAAAAAACGATTTATCCGTGTCCCGACAACAATGTGTTAAAAAATACTGTTGTGCTCTATTTTAAAAAAACGTATGAAAATCCACAGCAAAGTGTTACAGAGATTTGAGAAAAAATGTGCGAAACGTATAGAATCTGTGTGTTCTTTATCTTTTTTTTTTTTTTTAAATTCTTCTAAGTCTCCAATGTGGGACTAATCGTTTAACTTGCACGTGTTTTTCTATTATGGTATTCTATATAATTTTGTTTTACAAAATGTGCAGTATGGAGCGTAGTGCAAGAGACGCCTTTAGATTTGAGTTGTCGCGGGTCTGTCACGACAACGAATCTAATAAATTCAGCAAGATTCCAAAAACGTTTACCTTGTCAAACATGTGGGAAGAATTTTGACAGACCTTCTTTGTTAAAAAGACACTTACGAACGCATACAGGTCAGTTTAAATAAAATTATATCGAATGTTTTTTTGTGTCATTTTTCTCAAATTCGTCAAGTGATGTACAACAAAATGCAAAAATACCTTCACTGCAGAGTAAGGGGTCTGGTTAGGATTGGGTTAGGTATGAGTTAGGTTGGGGTTAGCTTCGGGTTAAGTATGTTAGGTCTGACTACCCATGTACACGCCGTAGCCTGCAAAAAAATCATTTTTACGGTTCCTTTACATTTTAATGGAAGTTGATAATTTTTGGCAGGTGAAAAACCACACGGATGCACTGTATGCGGTAAAATGTTCAGCACAAGCAGTTCCTTGAATACACACGTCAGAATTCACACTGGAGAACGTCCACACGAGTGTCCTATTTGCGGCAAACGTTTCACTGCATCTTCAAACTTATATTATCATCGTATGACACATTTTAAGGTTTCTGTCTTAGTCTGCCAAACAAATTGATCTAAATTAATATTTTATATTTACTTAAATTATATTTTAAACGGGTGTCATTTAGAATGATTCAATACAGCAGGTTATACAGGGTGTAACAAAAATTCTGGGACACTTTAGGTTTGTGGATAGAACGCATAAAAATAAGAAAAAAAGTCTTATAAGTTGTGGGCACGACCCACCCCCTATCGAGATAAATCCCTTTTGTAAAAAATTTTTAAAAAATCATATCTCCGAAATGGTACGTCGTAGAGGGCCGATTTTGATTGCAATATAACCGAAAGAGACTAAAGTTTACGAAAAAAAATATCACTATCTACGCAAAGGGAGATTTAGTAAATGCCCTCAATTTTTGCCAAGTTGTTACAAACCTGCTACGATATAAGTAATCGACGTTGTTTGGATTAAACAAGAATAAATGCTATTTAACAGCAATAACCGCAGCAATTATATTTTTTTCTATTATCTTTGATCTTCTCCGGTTATATTGCAATCAAAACGGGTCTTCTACGACGTACGATTTCGGAGATATGATTTTTTAAAAATTTTTTTCAAAAGGGGTTGTATCTCGATAGAGGGTGGGTTGCGCCCACAACTTATAAGACTTTTTTTATGTTATTTTTATGAGTTCTATCCATAAACCTGAAGTGTCCCAGAATTTTTGTTACACCCTGTATATTAAGACTTATTAACTCACCTGATATAAAATTTACCACAGGAAAAGCCACATAAGTGCAACGAGTGCGGACGGTCTTTTCCAACACCTGGTGATTTGAGAGCACACGGATATTCGCATACCGGTAATTGGCCAATGCGGTGTTCGGTATGTAATCGTGGATTTTGCAAACCTGGCGCCCTGCATCATCATATGCAATTACACACTGGTAATTAGAATCCGTACTGAATATCTTGCACCTTACAATTAGTCATGTCAGATTCAAATAATATTTCTCATGGATGGATTAAAATACTGCATTTGCAACTTGTTTACTGTTTGATATGAAATTTGAGTTAAATATCAGCGTCATATCGACCGTTTTAATTTTAGAGCGAAAGTGAAAATTAGTATACACATACACACATTCATACATACATGGTGAGCTTAACATCAAGTGATTACCGTTTTTAAACTTGTAAAATATTGTGCGTAATGTCGAACAGAGTTCAATCGATGGAATTTTTAATTATTCAATATTTTTTAAATTACAGACAGTCAAAGTTTATGGCATCGTTCTGTTTGAAAACTTATAACTCTGAATCCACGATAAATACAGAAATTAATAAAAAACGATTGCAGTTAGAATACCTCCAAGTATTATCAAAAATTTATAAATTTAATTACTTGTTTTTAAATTATCGAAAACTGCTTAAAATTGTATACATCTTAATACCATCTATAATGTGTGTCCCAATATGTATGTCATTTTTTTACAAAAACGATATAATGTCCCTTAAACATGTTTTCCAACGACATGATCAAACGGACTACATGTATGTATAGGTTTCCAATAATTATGAATCTATTTTATAGCGGCGTTTGGCGCGCGACTGGACGCCTATCGTGACATCTATACTTGTTGATATTTATTTTAAAATCTTTTTACAATGCTCTACCTAAGCCTAACTTAGTATATCTGCAGAAAAAATACCTCATTAAGCTTTTGCAATTACTAAAAGATTCACAGCCAGAACTAGTTTACAGAAACAAAAAAATGATTAGGTAACAATTTTGCGGCAGTTATACGAATTTTCAAGAGATTTTGTCAAAAACGTCTCGGTCACTCATTGTATAAATGAGGTGCCTAGAATACAAGGGGTATAAGTGACTTTTATTTAGTTCCGAGAAAATTAAGTTCAAAGCTCACAAATGCTCACAAATCGCAATATAATACAACATTTTTTTTTATTCAAGATTGGTAAACCATGTACAGGGTGGACATTTCACTTAGATTCCTTTACCACTCAATAGAATGGTAAATTCAGAGTTTCATGGCACAGATCTCAGTTCTTTTGAGAATATCACTTATACCCCTTGTGTTCTAGGCACCTCAAATGAAGAATACAATGATCAGAAATATTTCTAGTGATCTGTACAATGCAGCATATGTAACTATTACTCCGTAACACTTGCAAACTGCGTACAGGAATACGTCTTCGCACACACATTTCATATATGTATAAATTCTTTATGAAAGAGAAGTAACATTTGTAAATTACTTGGTCTTAGAATGCACAAACGATGTCTATTATATTCTAGGAGAATGAAAATTTCGAGCCGTGTAATGCATCCTTATGTATGTACTTACATAGATATACGACGGGTAACACAAGTTTGCGATAAGTGGACGGACATTTAAAAAAATGAAAAATAACCGTTTATTTATACCGAAATATATAATTCGAATTTTTTCTATGTATAAATTAAATTACAACAAAATAAGTGAATAGTTACAAAAAGTATGTTAGAAATTCACGTTTCATTAACATCCACAATAAAAACATGTTTCTCATTTCTGATGTTAGATTGTTCTACTGTTTTCACATTTGTATTTGTTATTTTGATATCAATTTCGATTACAATTCGGTACTAAGTCCCATAATCTCTGAAAATATAAATTCAAATTATTGTATCATAAAGTTGATACGAATAAACTACCAGTTTTCATTCCATTTAAATTTAAAATAATAATATAAAGTTTGCAAAAAGGAAAGGGAATTAAGAATTTCTATCCTACAATGAACTTTTTTCAAACCGAACATAACACTGGGTTAAAAGAAAGTTACTAGATTAATACTATAAAATCGTTTATGCAAAATAAAATGATATTTCTATTCTTTCAGGAGATCGGCCATATCGATGCAACACATGTAATAAAAAATTCTCTGTCATGAGTAACTTACGATCTCACGAGCGAATTCACGGTCAAGATGCGTCTATGGGAAATATGAATTGCACAAATATGGAAAGCACGGTATCAACTGTAAACCGTTTTAGATTCGAAGATATAAGTAGAAACTATCTACAATTCCCTGCGACTTATTCGTGGACATCTTGGATTCCTGTACAGTATCCAAAATAAATAAAATTGCTATTGTGTAATCATAGAACAAGGAAGAATTATAGAAATGTTTTTCTATATCTACATATACATATACTACTCGCATACCTAATTGACTAAGGAATTGTAACACGATAAAAACGATTGGAAACCTCTTTATTTTCTTTACACGTCTTTAATCAGATAACAATTTATAACAATTTTAAAACCGCTGATATATTTCGTTATATAATAATAACTTCTTTTTGCCAAGATAATACAGTTCGATCCTCTCAAGCACTGTGCCTTTTGTAATCAAGAATTGGTACATTTTGCAGTTTCATTTTTCTATTGCTGGGCACGTATTCCAATTCTAGCAGGACTAACTCGTTCTCTCCGGACTTTAAGTAAAACGCAGGAATGTACAAAGTCATTTGCGGACCCGCTAACGGCCAATATCTGCCCAGATTGAAACCGTTCACAAACGCGACTCCCTTACCCCACCCAGTAGTATCTAAATAAGTATCACGTGGTTGTTCGTCAATTCTAAAGTGTCCGCGAAGGAATACTGGACTGCTTCGAAGGGTTCCATTTTCGATCACGATGGACGTAAGACCAGCGAGGGGTCTCACATCGTCCATACGGAAACCCGTCATTTTCCATGGACCAACGGGAACTCCGTTGACAGTTACGTTTGATACACCCTGTAAGAAAATTGATAAAAAATTGCGTTACCAAAAAAAAAAGATTTTTTGCGTCATGTTTTGTAACAATGTATAATTCGTTCAATGTGGTCTGTACTGTAAATACTATAGGCGAGAAGGGGTGAGCGCAGATTGAAATTATTTAACTGGTAATTTTGTCGAAACTTTGGTAAAATTTGTAAGTTATTATAAATATAGAACGATGTAGTGTAGACATATTAAATTGTATCAAAATTATTATGAATATTGTGTCGAAATATGAAGACGTTTGAGGTATAGATATTTCGGGGATGAAAAGTGATAGTTTTTGTTAATTTCACTTGTTACTTTTGGATTTGTTTAGACATTGTTTCTTGACAATAAGAGATGTCTCTTTACCCTTTGAACTCCGTTATCGTTTCTCAGGCAACAAAATAGGAGGAAAATAAAAACTCTGCAGTGCAAAGAGTTAATTTTTACTTGGCCCCCAATTTTATAGAGATTGTATCATTAAATTTCATGATTTCTCCCTGAGAATTAAATTCCGATTTATCCAAAAACCATCAACTATGTCACAAGAGTTGACAAATGATATATGTATACAATTCCACGCATCACTTTACAGTTCATATGTACAGGGTGTAACAAAAGTTCTGGGACACTTTAAGCTTATGGATAGAACGCATAAATATAAGGAAAAAAAAGTCTTATAAGTTGTGGGCACAACCCACTCCCTATCGAGATACAAGCCCTTTTGTAACAAATTTTTAAAAAATCATATCTCCGAAATGGTACGTCGTAGAAGACCCGTTTTGATTGCAATATAACCGGAGAAGATCAAAGATAATAGAAAAAAATATAATTGCTGCGGTTATTGCTGTTAAGTAGCATTTATTCTTGTTTAATCCAAACAACGTCTATTACCTATATCGTAGCAGGTTTGTAACATCTTGGGAAAAATTGAAGCATTCACTAAATCTTCCTTTGCGTAGATAGTGATATTTTTATCGTAAACTTTACTCTCTTCCGATTATATTGCAATAAAAATCGGTCCCCTACGACGTATCATTTCGGAGATATGATTTTTTAAAAAATGTTTACAAAAGGGGTTGTATCTCGATAGGGGGTGGGTTGCGCCCACAACTTATAAGACTTTTTTTTTCTTCTTTTTATGCGTTCTATCCATAAACCTAAAGGGTCCCAGAATTTTTGTTACACCCTGTATATCCTAAACGTGTTTGTTCAGCAAGTGTTATTTGCGAATCTGAATCATCGATATGAATGATCTAAACGTACTTTGAAATCGTGCAGTCCATTTCCGAAATTCAATCTTCCCTGATTCTCCACCAGTAATTTCAGGTTTCGCCCGTAAGGCTCTTCGAGAGCGAGGGTGAATTGTTTGTCCATGCGACTTAGGGTTCCAGTTAGGCGGTCGTTTACGTAGACCAGTGCTCTGTCTCGAGTCATTGCGTGCAGAATCGTTGGATCGGCGGAAACATTCGGTAGGTCAGCTTCGTACAGTACCAGCCAATGAGGTAGATTAAGTGCTTCGAAAGTAAGTGGATTTGGACCTTCGGTTGCAACCGTTGTGAACAGTTCAAGGCCACGAGGATCGAACAATTTGAGCACAGGTGATAACAGTACAGGGCCGTATTCACCTTTTGGAGATACCGATGGAAGAGATATGTTTGGCATTGGTAGATACTACGAAAGGAGAAAAAATATGAAATATTAATAATCAAATTGTTTATACATATGTATTTATATATGTTTTTCTGAAAAATAGAAATAGAAATGGAAGAGGAAAATAAGTATTTTTCAGCGTCAGGGATAAATGTTTGCTATTTTATTTCTATGTCACTTTATTGGTGGCAAGAAAATAATTTGGTTATAGCAGGTTAAAAAATATTATTGTTAAATATTAATATTTGCTTGAGTTTAAATATGAAAATCATTAGAATAGAAAGTGGTTTAACTGTGAATGAAATTACGATTTCTATATTTGCGTGACCTTACCCTGGAGATAACGGTTCTTATTTGGAAGTACTTGAATGTTGGATCTCCAGCTTCGGTTAGTGGTGCATCATAATCGTAAGAAGTGAGTTGCGGAGTGTACGCATCGCCACCACCGTTAGCACCTATAACATTCAAATTTAATATTTCATAAAATTGATCATTCTTCATGAATCAAGTATCTTATCCCAATCGTTAGTGTTTCATCTCTATTGAAGGGTTTTTAAAATGCGCCGTTAACAAATTCATCGACACAAGTAGTTGACAAAATTATTCGTAAATTTGTTAACTTATACTTAATAAGTTTTTGCAGAAAACATGAAGAGTTTAACATGAAGATTTTTCTCGTCACAGTACTGGAATGAATTTTAGAAAGATTGCACTATTTTCGAAAATATGATCGAACTTAGAAGGTATATTTGTATATTCAGACTTTTAATTCCGTCCAGAAACGGAAATCATAATTGTAGATACAATCGTATTTTTACATAATAAATACGTTCCAGAAAAAAGTGTAAACAATATCGTGTATACATATGATACATAAAAAAAATAGGGAATTAGTTTAATATCTTCAAGATCTGTAAAAAATAGCTAACATAAAAGGATTCGTAAAAAAACTTTTTTTTTATCACAGAATTCACAATAGAAAACAGTGATAGTGATAACAACACTATTTATATTTGTATTTAAAATTTAAATCAAGCAACGTTGTTAACCGTATTAAATTGAAAGAAACCGTGTAAAAAGAAAATTGAATTTATTTTTTTTAAACCATGTTATCTCAAAACCTTTTGACAAGCTATATAAAATGTATAACTCACAGTTTCAATGTGTACTTAAAATTAATTTAAACATTGTAATTTGCAAAATACTTCACCAAAATTAAAATGTCAAGCAATTTCAAAAAACAATAGAAGATCAAGAATACGAATAATTAATAATTGGCTGAAAGCAGTGGCTGAAAGCACGCTGTAAGCCAATTACAATGAAATTTATATAAAAATTTATACCCCTTGACAGATCATCATTTATTCTAATAAAAAAACATCGAGTATTTAAATATTTATAAAAAGTACCATTTCCATTTTACAAAAATTACAGACGAGGTAAAGAATGTGTGTACAGTAAATCCAAATTATTATAGTTGAAAGTGTAAAACTTAACGATAGTTATTAAAAAGTGTAGTATATGAATGTAAGACTGAATAAGGTCATGCTTATCGGAATTGCAAAAAAAACAAATCATCCATATGTGCGGTAAAAGTTAGAATATTTTTTTGTCGATTGTAAAAAAATAAAAATTTACTAACCTGACGTGTACGCGAAGTTTGTTCCACCATAGAACATGTATATATTCACGGAAGCTCCTAAAGCTAACATGTCATTTAGAGTTCTTATTACGGCAGTGGTTTTCACTCTTTGGAAATCTTCTCGCCAGTGTGACAACCATCCTGGATAGAATTCAGAATTCACCAATGGTCCCTGATACAAATATTTGCATTATGTTCTAATCGTTTCCTTGTTAACATTTAGTGACAATCTTCGACCGAATGCCTAACATTATTTCTTGTAACAGTTTGTACAAAGTTTAATTTTTTATTCAAAACGCGAAGACGATTTTTCTACCGTGTTCGTTAAAATTATATTATACAAGAAATTTTCTCGCGTATTTGTAAATTACTCCCACTACGACCTAGAGTTTATCCAACGTCAATCACCGTCATTTTAAGTATAACATCGTACGTGATGTAATCAAAATTGCAGACATGCGACTGCTGAAATTGCATAACCTTGTTGTAGAACGTGAAAAACTAAACACGTCCGCGCATACCTTACGAGTCGCAATTATTGTTCTTGACCGAAATATTAAGAAATCAAAACCTGCTAAGAATAATAATTAAAAATTATATCTCTTTGTAAAAATATTCTGAGATATCTATTATTTTTCCACATTGATTAATTAACGGGCACACAAGGAAACAACACATTAAAATCATTCTTCTTCGATTTCTCCTATTTGCCTTCAAATGTGCTTTTTTAAATGTATAAACAACAAGAGAAATCTATCCGAACATTAAAAATAGAACGAATTGTATCATAGGTATTCAAATCCCAGCTGCTAATGATTTGAAACTTAGAAAGTCTAAAATTCCATGATTTACAGAAACGTTCCGGTTAATTTGAAAGAAATGTATCATACAAAACTATTACTATAAATTGCAAATAGTGTATCTTGAGACAATGATTGTTTAGGCAAGGAAACCGATTTTCCGTATTTTATTAAAAAGTATAATAAATATATCAACTTTGACCGAAGTTAAAATTATTACGTTTCAGTGTCAATCATTACAAAAATAACAAATAACCCAATGTTTGATCCAATACTACCACATCATTTAATTATTAGAATCAAAATTCAAACAAAGGTCGATATTTATCGCAAACTACTCTTACAATTAGTAAAGCAATAGACGATTGAACAATTAACCCTAACCACGTGTGTATTCACAGTAAAAATGGGTACATTTGTTATGGTTCTTAAAATTAATAATATAAAGAACAATAGAGCTCGAGAATTAAACTCTGTAACCAACTCGATTATTGACATCGAAACGTAACAATCTTTCATTATACCATTATTCGAAATGTTATCGTTCTTCCCCGCAGAGATTCATAGCAAATGAAAATTACTTAAGATGCTGTCTTAATCATCTTCTCTAGTGTATAATATAAATCAATAAAAAATTACCCGTGGTTGATAGAGACGCATTATTTCAAAAGTGCTTGTCACGTTGACGGAAGTTCCGAAATCAATGGTGGCGTACGCGCCAGGAACAGATCCACAACGAAGCATACTCGCAGCTGACCCATCAGTTGTGTATAAAAGGGCCTTCGTTCCAATTTTTTCTCTCATGAAGTTACGTAGTCGGTTCATGTATTGCGTATCGCAAGCGTAACTTCCATACTCATTTTCAACCTGTTTGTATTTCCCAATTTAAAAAAAAAAAAGCTTAGAAACATTTCACTCGGTAACGTTTCACATTATCAAACGTTGCTTACCTGGACCATGATAATGGGACCTCCATTTCCCCGAAGATAAGGCGTAACCTTTTTAAATACTTCAGTTAAGTATCTTTCCACATAGTACATGTAGCCTGGCAAATAGAAAATTCATGAAGGCAAATATTTGTTCAGGTTTAATACGATTAGTTGTTTACGGTTAGTGTTTATTTAATAATTAACATAATATCTTACGGGAATCATTTGTGCGTAATTTAATATCAGGCACGAGTGTTAATAACCAGTATGGTAAGCCGCCCTAAAAAAAGTAAATAAAAATCATATTACGTCTTTTAAATTATGTTAAACCAGTGTCAATATTAACAGATATTTATGAATATTGTTTTGGAGAAATTTTACTACCAATAGCACGTTATATTAGACTGGTTCTATGAAGTGCTTACAAAATCTCTCTCCGCGCAAATGTATGGTCCCGGTCTTAATAAAACGAACAAGTCTTCTTGCTGTGCGATATCCAAAAATGATTGTAAATCTGCAATGCCACTCCATTGCCACTCATTTGGATTCGGTTCGTGAAGATTCCATTCTACGTACCTGCAAGTAATATAAGTTTGCTCAGAATATTCGCAGACATTTGTTAAAATGATGGTGGGATAAGTTATTGGAAGTTCAATAAAATAATACATGATAATGTATGATAATATATTGCAAGCAGCGAAACAGAGATAAACTGTATGCATACGTATGATATTGTCAGTTGAAACTCAACTGTGTATGAAAGTTGTAAGGTTTTTTTTTTCGAATGACACAAAAAGGTCTTTTCAATAATTGCAAAAGTTTCACTCACGTGGAAACGGCGTTTAAACCAGCTGCCCTCATTTTCCTCAAACGATCCCTCCAGTATTCTCTTGGAGTTCGGAAATAATGAAAGCTACCGGAAACATATCGAAATGGTTTCCCGTCTAGCAAGAATTGATTGTTTTCGTAATCGACATCGAAACCGAACTTTAACTGTGTATCCTAAAATTTGATATTTGTCGATAAATCACATCATTAGATGAATCAGTGAGGCACGCTGGATGATTGTATAATATAATTGATCTAACTAGCATGGGTGCTACGTTCAAAATACATTGAACATATGTACAGATACTGACGCGATGGAAGTATGTTTATAAAATTATTTTGGAATTATAATCTGAAAAAATTGGGAACGTTTTATATATTTATAAATTTCATACAGTTTAAGAATTCAAAAGATTTATTTCTCGTTGCAGCTTCATAAGTTTGGAAAATAGTTATACAAATACTCTGACAATTGAAATTGAAGTATCTGTTATACAAACAAATACATTGATAAGAATGTTGAGTGGCGTGTGGTATTTTAAAAATAATAAACACTTAATATATTAGATACCAAAGGAATAAACATGATAAACATCAGCCAGGTATTATTCCATTTACCTTGAACAATCTGTGTAGTTTTATTTTTGTTTCAAAAAATCTATTCATCTGTAGCGTAAATTAGATCTATCGAGGTTCAATCAGGTTTTAGTTTTGTTTATTAGCATCTAATTTTAAAATACCTATGTGTAGTAAGATGAAGCTACTATAAAATGAGGACCAAACTTTGATATACCTGATTAAGGTTTAATGAAAAATTATTAATGTTAATAGTAATATTGTCATATGTATTTGTGTATTACGGATTCAACTAAACAACATTTGAAAATAAACATAGCGAACACGTCGAAATTAATGAAGCTGTATCAAGTTAAATCAAGGCGAATCAAGATAGGTAAATCAAGTTGAAATAATTTAATAAATCTTTATCTCTAATAAGATTTTAAACAGTTAATTGGTAAAGTAACAATACAAATATAATTGCATTTTTCACCTTTGAATTTGGGAGAAGTGACTTGTTTTTTTCTTACTACTACTGTATTCCTAACGTGATACATACGTATATGTGTGTGATACATGGATTCTTAAACAATTTTACTTTCAATTCTATGGCTTAAATAAAACGGTACGTAATTAGAAAATCTTAATGACATAATATTTAATAATTTTGAGGGATTAGCAGTTGTACGACCCGGTGCAACAACTTGAGTAGTGCTATTTCTTCGTGACTATAAGTTGCAATACTTTAACAATGTTAAATGACATAGTATTAAATTCGTCTAGTTTGTATCGTTGTATTGCAGCTGTGCAATAAGAGTATTTTTTTAATGCTTACGCAGGAGCAAAAATAGTTATTATCTCAAACCCAATTAATTTTTAGCATTATATTTCAATTTACTATAATTATATCACGTACTATTATACTTCAAATTATATTTCAATAATGATTTCATATTTACATTATCATGTTAAAATTACGCATGTTTATAGTTCATATCAATTATATTGAAGATCGTGATTGAGTATACATCATACGTCATTTTTCCAATTTTTATTTCTTCGAAACTAATATTCTGATATAATTATTTGCTATTTTCCAATAACCCCATATTCAGCTCATTCATAATAAATTCCGACTCTACAATTAAGTGCAATTTCAAGACATCTAACGTATTAATTAATCTGCCCAATTATAAGAACGATCCCATCAAATTTCAATTCATTAACATTTACTTCAGCCGCGAGATGTTCGAGCCAATAAATTAAAGAATCCGTCTATCGAACATCTCCCGATAGTTTCTCCGCGTTTACTAAAAATACCTACATTTCCGGAGTTGAAATTCACAACATCTCCTAACGCGCTGGTCAGTGCCAAGGTCGTAACGAGAATCGACGACCACATAGTTTCCATCTCGAATGCCACTTATTCACTCTAAAGCGTCGGCAGCGAGCGAGACACTGGTTGCCCGCCGCGATTCTTTCAATACTGATTAATCCGTAATCCAGCGGCTATTGAAGCAGCTCAACGTGGAGGAACGATATCGGTTGTTGTTCCGCGGAGTTTACTTATCGTCTTGGTCTCTATCGCGACAATGACATAATCTTTGCGGTTCGTCGGTGTTTCCTAGTGGGGCTGATTGCTATCGTGTGAACTCCGGTACGACGATAACGGTATGCAAAGTTGCCGCGGTCGTGGTGGAATGATCGTTATCGCCGGTGCCGGAGGCTCATCGCTCTGCTCCAGTTTAACGACACGACTGGCTGGCTCTAGCTTGCCACTAGCTGCCTCCACGCCGGGAGTCGTAATGCGCGCTCTGACCCGATCGAGGACAGGTCGAGATATCACTGGTCGATGTAGGACGTCTCGCAGATAGGGATGGGATCAAGTTCAATATGTACTCATGAATCTGATTCGAATCAAACGCTACGGTGTCGTTTCATTCAATTCGAGTGCTATTTACGGCGGAGGGGAAAGAAGTCCGCGCGGAAATGCACGGTAGTCAAAGAGCGTGAAAAACACGTTCACAAAATGAAAACTAACGGTTTACGTATACATGTATAGGAAATTGCAAAATGTAAACGTTCACTTTATGTCTGTTTTAAATAAAACAAATTAAATCGATATATTCGAAAATTGAAAGATTTAGTTGTGATAGCTACATACGGTTTAGAATCTAAATTATGAAATGAGGTAAATTTTCAAAAGCTTTGGAAACCTTCGAAACCTGGACGAAGCGTTCGAAGCTACTAACGTTGAAATTAAAATACACGCAGAAGCATTTGTGCGGTTGTGTGTACAGCTATTTCTTTGTGAAATACTCATAAAGGGTTCGAATATAGCGTGGTAGCTTATGATACGACTGTCTGTTTACTTGATCCCATTTCTACTCACAGACACTATACGGACCAGTCGTTCCAACTGTTCCAGGATGACTGCGGCCGACAGTGCTGGTCACGTCGCTGTTACACCGATGTTCCGTTATACATATACGCTGGGCCTAACAGATTGTGATCCGTCAGCCCACAGCACATGGGCAAGGATATAGTATATGTATACATTAGGGTGGTCGCTAAAAATTAAATCTTTTTCAATGCCCCCTAAAAAGCTTCCTTTTGATGAAAGAACACTGGGGAAAATTTTTTTTTAAATTAAAAACAACACGTGCCCAAAGACGATCTAAGTTAATACGAAAGAAAGTTTACTTAAACCTTGGAGTGAAGAAATCTAAATATTAAAATTACGTTTGCACTAATTTAGTTTTAAAATAAAAATATTAATTTGAATATCTTTCATTTTTTTATTTAATAGACAAATTAAACTGGGAAAAATTTTGAATGAAATTTTTTTTTATTGTTATTTTGATTAACTGGGTTTTTTTATTGATTTGGGTTCCATAATTGTTTATATTTCGAATAAAATTGCATTTTTCATAAAAATTCCCAAAAACATGATTATACCAAAAAATTAATTGTTAGATCGTCTTGAGGTACGTGTTGTTTTTAATTTAAAAAAAAATTCCCCAGTGTTTTTGCATCATAAGGAAGCTTTTTGGGGGGCATCGCAAAAGATTTCATTTTTAACGACCATCTTAATATACATACACATATGTACATGTATAAGTATACTATCACTAGAGCTGTTAACATAGCATCCCATGACGCTTATGTTTTTTACGTTTAGTTTACCTCAAAAAATCAAAGAATATGGAATATAAAAATAAATGTAAAATAAACGGATTTATTTTAATAATTTGAATAATAATATTAATTCATTTCATACGGATAGTACAGCGCGCATACATTTTAACATTATTTTAAGGGGTAGTAACAAAAGAGGTGGGCACGAAATAATTGCCACAACGTCAATTTGCAAATAATATCAAGGAGTTTTATTCACCAACGTCAATAATTTGATACACCATTGTATTAGAGGTAGATGTCAATATATCAAAAATAGAAATAAAATAATTATTTCTCAAAGAAATGTAAGTTCAACAATGACAGTATCACAATATTTTGTCTCACCATTTGTGCAGCAAATGCAAATGGTTTATCCATTCGTCGAAGTAGTAATGGAACTTAATATGCGAGATGTCAAATATTTTCTGTTGAAATTCGTAATGCGTATTACAAGGGTTTACTCCATACGTTTTGCTGGTCGTAATTGTTGATCCATTTGCATAATTCATGTCTCATTTTAACGTCAAAAGAAAGAATTTCGAAGAAAGTTTATGTTTATTTGGAATATGGCTTTGAAAGATTACCTTTCTTTAGATACGATTTTTTAAACGAAAATGTTTTTTCAGAAATCCGAAAATATACGCTCATGTCTTGAACCTTTAACTTTACAGTAAGATCTCATTCGTTCAAATTGGTCTAGAATTGTAGCCTTGAAAACGTATAGTAAAACCCGCGTTTTCGACGGATCTTTGCCGATTTTGTGAAATACAATTGTAACACAACGGCGCCCTCGAACCTCATGGCGGAAGAGGCGAAGCTCATCCCCCACCACAAGGTCTCACTACACGCATGGGTGATGTGTATTGAAGCGAGACTCGTTTGCACAAACCGTTATCCTGATTCATTTAAAACGCAAGAAAATACGGTAGAGTCGCTCAGTGTGACTTTAAACGCGTGCTCCCAGTGGAGTTGCAAAGCGTTACTTTCTGTAATTAAACAGCTCAAACTTAACTATTCGCGAAAAATACATTGTAAACCTTTTCATGGCATAAGTACTTATTCTAATAGGATCCTTGTACCAATGTATAATTAACATTTATAAAGTCATACTAGAATTATTGAACTTATATAAATTAGCGAATTATTTTATAAATTTTGCAAACAGTATGGGTTTTGGAAATACATGCACTTGTTTGCTGCTGTAAATCCCGCAATATTTTAATTGACTACTGTCAATATTGCTATTATTATGCCAATAATTTATTATTCTCTTTAATCAGTGCATATCGAAATACTTAATTACTGTCAATGTTCTTCACAGCAATGTATTCATTTTATTAAAATAGGGATACGTCCACTTTCAAATGTTATCGAAAATACCTTTGTTTACTTCTCTTCCCTAGTCTTTTATAAGTTATATGTACGATCTGACTAATTTGCCTGACTGTAGATCCCCAGTACATACAATAGGTAATAAAACTTTCTATGTGCAATAGCACATTTAGAATTATAAAATGCCACTAACAAAGGAGGGGCACAGCATAGTGACCTGTATGCCATTTCAAAGTGAAGATATACAAGTGTACCTACTGTCGATCGGATACGCTGCCCCGAAAAGCGTAAACATTACCCAATCCCTGTAAGTTTCCGTAGCCCCCCCCCCCCTTCCCAATCCGGAATGGCTTGGGTTCGGGTCCTGAAGGGTCATATGCGCATTTTTCACCCGATTTTACTGATCTCGAGGTTATTTGAGAGATAAAGGTTGATGCACGATTTGATTTTCGAAAAGCGATTTGCTTATCGGAATAAATAAGCCGAAAATATTACTTACATACTAAAATGAAATTTGGTAACTCGTGCATTCATCCCTTATTTTTCAAATAAGCTGAAATTCAACAAACTCCTATGAAAAATGCGAACATGAGAGAGTAAGAGCTAAGTAAACCCTTATAATGGCCCTGTAAACTATCTTCACTATCGTTTTCGGTAAAAACCTGAAAGTACTCATTGGTGTGCGCTACCATGAAAATTTAAAATAAAAATGTACCATATACTTTTTCTTTGAGTTTAACTAACCATTTGGATGTAAAGCTTTCGCCTTGGTCAGACATCCTAAACATAAAAAGCAATGGTAATCGAACGAACATTATGTATAACATAATTCAATAATTGAAGATTGAAAATAGGGAGGCAGCCAACGCCTATTATAATTGAATTGGTCTTTGCGGCGTCTAAGCGTATAATAAGTTATTTTTATTTATTTTTTGGTTACTGATCGATATATAATTAAATAAAATCTATTAGTTACAAATCTTAAAATCCAAATCGAAATTACTGTAAATCAAATAACGGGACAAGACGGCGAACGTACGTATATTTCTTACTACTCAAATCATTGTAATTTTGAAAATTCAAGCTTTCAAGCATTAAAAAGTATGCCGCCGACATTAGAATAACCCAAAGTACACCACGAGGAGGTTGACCGGTCGGACTTGTACCTTGTGTGAATGCGTGTACGTGTACGTGTGTGTGTATATGTGTGTGTAAAGTATTTTTAACGATTAGAAATAAATTATTAATCCGAATCAATATCACTGTGAATATTTACGTCAGAATGACAATCAATTTCCGAATCGACGTCAATCGCAGGGCCCTTCAGATTCTTTTGAGGGGCCTTCCTTATACTCGAAATGTAAGGATCGGATATCACTAATAGTTTATTGAACATATATTTCATTAATTTTGGTGTTAAATTTGTCGGCATGAAATCCTTACAATATTCCTTAATATCTCTAATTCTAGCTACTTCTGCTTCTGGTAATTTCTCGATCTTGTACACGATAGAGAAGTCTTTCCCATCTACCACAATTTTCATTGGATCAAGCGACTGTATCTGTTTCTCAATGTAGCGTACTTCGTCAACCACCGATTCACTGTCTTCGTAGAAAAATTTTAATTTTACAGGTCTGCAGAACCTCAGGGACGATAACGGCCTAGGATTTTTCCACACAATGATTTCGGCGTTCAATTCGTCGTCCATATACAAAAGTTGTACTGGTACAACTGAGATGAACAGTACATTCGCAACTGATACGCCTTTGTCGGTAAATATATCCTCGTGTTCATTTTGTCCAGAATCTCTATTGCAGCCCCACTTACAAACCAAAACCATCTTATTAAGTTTTTCCTGGTATAGACTTCGAATCACGTCGTTCTTTAAAAGTAAAATACGGTTAACTGTGTGGTCCAATAAAGACTGTAACTGTACTTCAGCACTGCAATCAGTTATTCTAAACGCGGTATCAGGTAGACAACACCGTTTTTTGGCATTTCTTAGTGACTTATACGGTGGATACACTTTGCCATTGTGATCCATAGACATCAATCTTAATCCTTCGTATTGGCTCTTGGAGAAGTTAAACTCTAACAAAAATGAAAGTACAGCCTCGTCAGACAAAGTGTTTTCTACGGTCGAATCGACAGATTTTCGGTCTTCTGTCATGATATCACATCGTTCGAATTCAACGGAATGACTGGAAGAATCGAATTCCGTGGGAAGCTGATCGAATTCCGTGTGAGGCTGATCGACTTCCGTGGGAAGCTGATCGACTTCTTCGGTCAGCGTTTTCCGACCAGAGGCGGATACCGGAAACGATATAACCTGATTAAGCCATTTATCGTTTACTTGCAAAAATCTGCGTTCACATCTACAGCACTGACTCCACTTAATTCTTATTCTGTAAAACAGCGCTGTGATCGAGATCTTCATGCTTTCATTTATGTCTATCGTACATCCACTGTCCTTGAAAATTTTCTGTTTTAGTGTTTCAATCTGGTCGCACAATTTAAGTTTCAAATGCCCTTTCATCAGTTTGAACACTTCTTTTCTGCTGTACTTCACCACTTCTTCGCCGGGTCCTATGGTAAAAGCATACGAACTTAAAACACTCATGTTCGAAGAAAGAGTGAAAATATTTAAATGAAAATAAAATAAATAAACCAAAAACTGGGTACAGTTGTAAATTAATTTATTCACAGCGTATCAGATTTTTATCTTATTTTATACGATATAAAATTGATGACGCAAGATTATTTTCTTTTTAATAATTTATGAAGCCTAATATGTATAGTAATACATATGGCTCATTCCATACGAAATCGATCACTTTTCTGAGCGACATCTCGGAACATTTTCAAAATCACTGATGTTATAGCCCTTGGCGTACCAAATACGGAGCTAACTTTGTTTTTTCGAAATTTTGAAAATTGTCAAAGTTACAGCTGTTCAAAGTTTGGCATTTCTTAAAAACTCTAGAAAACTCTACTTTTTCAAAAATTTACATCTCGGCAACGGTAAAGCGTAGCAACAGATTTTTTAACTAACCGGCACACAACTTTTCTTTGTGGTGATTGTGTTGATGAGCGGCGCTCAGTAAGTACGTAGCAGCAGTGCGGTAAGAGTGGGGGTATAGCGTCCCGGCAACTGCACGGCGGAGCGCGTGAAACGGCTGGATTTTCAACTTTCGCGATTGTTTACAGACTCGCTATTAAAGTGTCCGCAATTTTTTTTGCGGTTACTTGAAGAGGAAGGTTCAAGGTATACTCCTGAATTTTTTCCGATTTTTAACACTCGAACGCCAAAAGTTATGCACAATTGTTTAAAAAAACTGATTGGAAATATTAGTTAACATCGATAGTCATGTAAATTGTATTTTTTATTGATAAACTTTGGTCCTTTCCGGTGAAAATGAAAAAAAAAATTGTTGCTACGCTTTACCATAGCCGAGATATAAATTTTTGAAAAAGTGGAGTTTTTTAGAGTTTTCAAGAAATGCCAAACTTTGAACAGCTGTAACTTTGACAATTTTCAAAATTTCGAAAAAACAAAGTTAGCTCCGTATTTGGTACGCCAAGGGCTATAACATCAGTGATTTTGAAAATGTTCCGAGATGTCGCTCCGAAAAGTGATCGATTTCGTATGGAATGAGCCATAATGTGGTCACAGAAAATTTTAAACATAACTCATCAATAACATTTATTAAAAACATTAGGGTACATTGATAAGGAATAACCTGTATTATTACGTTACAACCGGTCTTACGCCTCTATTCAATAGAGTCTATTGTATACTTGCAACATTTATCGTAATGCTGAACGTGACCGGCGGACAAATACATATAGGTATACAAATGTCTACATACGAATGAAAAAAAAATGACAGTCGAACAAGCAGTTTTCGTCAGTTAATTTTGTTGAATTTCGTAAGTTTATACAGTAATCTGAATCCCCGTACTTGTATACATACATGTATCTTTGTTATGCGCAACTTTTGATTCACTTGAAAATAGACGTCTCTAAAAGTATTTTTTCGGTAAAGACTCCTATTTATTTTCAACTATTTCAATAAGATAAACATTAAATTTGGATTTCATAAGTATAACTGTAATCTACATACCTGCAGCAGTCGTTTCCATGTCGTAGAAATAAAATCGGAAACTTCACCATAAACTTATTAAATCTTTACCACAGAGTATTTGTACACGGGGTTCTACGAAATACGTGCTGTCGGAACAAAACCAAACACTCAACTGAAATACCTACTTAGGTATCAAGAGTGAAACCTTCCCCTTCTGCAAATTAATACACCAAGGATTCCTCTACCAAAGCTACTTGAACAAATTCGCCGAATCCGATTTTCTTTTGTTGACGTATTGGCTAGATTTTCGGGATGTTAACTTAACGTGCTAACGTTACAATTCGAAGACAGATTCTTCGTAACGAATCATACGGAATGATTAGAAAGAGGAGGTCTGTAGATGTTGCATCGTCTGCTGTTTTGTACAAATGTAAGTATGTGAGATAATTCAATGGTTTGCTCTCCCCTTTCCCCTCTTCCTCTCACCGATTTCTGCAGTTAAGCTAATTAAAATAATTAAAATTCTTCAAAATTAATATTCTTGTTACGCGTTGAATACCGTACGTTCCGTTGTCCGCTGTGAAAATAGATTTCTGATTGTATATACTTTATATTATCGAAATCGATATCCAACACATAACCAATTTTGAATCAGGACTTTTCAGATAAATTTATTTAGAAACGTTGCGGAAAAACCAAGTGAAAACTGTATGCTTTAATTTTATTGACAGATTCAAGTGTGACTTAGTTTGCACACTTTGGTTAGTTTACGTGCTCGACGTGGTATTGCTCCTTCCCTTCCATACATGTGCGATTATGAACAGGACGCTGAACACTTGTAGAAACGTCATGTGACAATTAACCACAAATAACCTAAGGAACGTAACATGTATTATATTCTTCAGTGTACTAGACCTGCGGAGAATATAGGCATTCAGTGTAATGGGCGTTAATCATGAAATCGGTTCGAAAAGTGCAATTAAATCTTATCACAGATTAATACATACGAAATGTATACATAAACCTATTCCTATCGAACCGGTCAAGTGATCGATCTTTAAATAAAAGTTATCATTAATTTTAGATAATAATAATTATTGCTTATATTCTTTGTCCACATATTGTTGAATATTTGTTGTATTCTTGAAGTAAGTGTTCCACCCTAATTTTGGTATTACATTTGTTATAGAGCGCGTAACTTTGTGTGTATTTAATCGGAATATTTTAGGAGAATGAATAGAAATAATAAAATAGTTTCACTTAGGACCACTGTAACCTTCTGTTTGTGTTTAGAGTGCATAAATTTAGTTACAAGTACCGTGATTTTAAATAACTTGCAGATATCATTCCCTCCATGGGAAGTATTTGTAAGTAATCAACAATAGTATATCTAAAGATGATAATTTATTCGACATAAATATGTTTTTTTACAGTAAATACAAAATTTAGCAACATTATACAGTTGTCACTATGATACATTGCATGACTTTTTGTTAACAGATATTTTATGATAATGATAATTACGTTTCTAAATTATGATGAAGATTATACTGATATATAACGTCCTTATTTGTTTTTGTCACATAATATCAGCGTTATCTTTCATCGCGTTTCAACAGGTAAATTGATTGAAGTAGCGACAGTTTGCAGATTTACAAAAGCTGATAAATTCGTTCCAATGCATTTGTTGTAATGTCATCTACAACTTCTTCAGAAAGAACGTCTATGTTACTTCGGTATAGAATTTTGGTAGCATTTAGCTTCTTCACCAATTCAGTAGTACTGACAGATGAAAGTCCTGGTTTACAACTGTGTTTACTGACAGATATAATAAGTCTTAATAATGATGACAGTTCTTCATTTTTCTTGCGGATCTCTGTAACAAAATTAAAATTAAAATATGCATGGAAAATTGATAGTAGTTGCTTAAAATACTGTATGAACTTAAATAAGTTCAACTATAACTAAAAATATTGTTTATACCTGCTAAAACTTGGTTTATGGCTTGTTCATACTTCAAAGTAGATACAGATGCAGACGTAGAGGTTTGATGAGTTACAACATTTCCTGGTTTTTGTTTCTTATTAGATATTACTACATTCACATGAACATTATTTGTCAATACTGAAGTTTGGTTTTTTTCACCATTGATTGTGCCACTATTAACTGTGTTTGTGTTATTACTTATCATAGTCTTATTAGTGATGCTTTCTTTTACAACATTAACTTGGCCACCTCCATGAGTGTTTTGCAACGCAGGAGGAAGTACAGGGATTGGCTTTTTGTTTAGAATTGATGATATAATACTGCCATGAGTATTCTTATGTGCTAATAACCCAACATTCAAATTTGCATTTGCAGTTATATTTTTAGATCCTTTTGAAATGCTACTTGTACCACTATTTGCTGCAATAGTGGTTTTGTTTAAATTTGCGGAAATACCCAGCCCAAGTTGGATATTATTAGAATGTCCATTTTTACCATGCTTGTTTGTTATCTGCAAGGTAGAACCCACATCTATTTTCTTCTCCTTATTGACATTTGTGGAAATTTCCTTTACTTTTTGAGTGATTAAGCTACCAGTAACTTTTAGCCCTGATTCGGCTACATTTGATACAACATTATTGTTACTGTTTGATTTAATGCTGCCAAGGTTGACATTCAAACCTACATGTTTCTCCAATGTTGACACATTTTCAGACTTTGTGGAATTGTGAGAGCCGTGTCCAGAAACTGTTGTTGTTACTGAAGATTCCTGTTCATTTTTAGCTACATGAGAATTTGAACTTTGTTCAGATTTGGTGCTTCCAAGATTGATATTCAACCCTACATGTTTGTCCAATGTTGACACATTTTCAGTATTTACAGAATTATGGGTAGACTCTCTAGAAACAGAAGTTGTTAATGTAGATTCCTTTTCAGTTTTAACTGAATGAGAATTTGAACTTTGTTCAGATTTGGTGCTTCCAAGATTGATATTCAATCCTATATGTTTGTTCAATGTCGACACATTTTCAGTGTTTGCAGAACTATGCGTAGACCCTCCAGAAACAGAAGTGGTTACTGATGATTCCTGCTCATTTTTAACTACGTGAGAGTTTGAACTTTGTTCAGATTTAATGTTTCCAAGATTGATATTCAATCCTATATGTTTGTTCAATGTCGACACATTTTCAGTGTTTGCAGAACCATGGGTAGACCCTCCAGAAACAGAAGTGGTTACTGAAGATTCCTGTTCATTTTTAACTACCTGAGAGTTTGAACTTTGTTCAGATTTGGCGCTTCCAAGACTGATATTCAATCCTATATGTTTGTTCAATGTCGACACATTTTCAGTGTTTGCAGAACCATGGGTAGACCCTCCAGAAACAGAAGTGGTTACTGAAGATTCCTGTTCATTTTTAACTACCTGAGAGTTTGAACTTTGTTCAGATTTGGCGCTTCCAAGACTGATATTCAATCCTATATGTTTGTTCAATGTCGACACATTTTCAGTGTTTGCAGAACTATGGGTAGACCCTCCAGAAACAGAAGTGGTTACTGAAGATTCCTGTTCATTTTTAACTACGTGAGAGTTTGAATTTTGTTCAGATTTGGTACTTCCAAGATTGATATTCAATCCTATATGTTTGTTCAATGTCGACACATTTTCAGTGTTTGCAGAACTATGGGTAGACCCTCCAGAAACAGAAGTGGTTACTGAAGATTCCTGTTCATTTTTAACTACGTGAGAGTTTGAATTTTGTTCAGATTTGGTACTTCCAAGGTTGATATTCAATCCTACATGTTTCTCCAATATTGATCCATTCTCAGTCTTCGCAGAATTATGTGTAGTCTCTTCAGAAACAGATGTTGTCACTGAAGTTGCATGCGAATTTTGACTGTGATTTGAATTGGTGTGGTTCACTTCAACACCAGATGTCTGATTGAGTGATACTACCACCTTATTTTCTTTTGTCCCCTTGTTTGACTCTAAATTTAAGCCAACTGTAGTTTCATGTGTAGTAGATTTATCTGTCACTTTGGATGCACCATTATCATGGCTCCCAGATATTATTTTTGATATTGTTTTATCTACTCCAACCAAAATACTTCCTATAATTGAAGGTCTTTCAACTAAGTTAGATGTGCTTACTGAAGTTTGATGGTTGATGTGAGCATCAGTTGTTGTCACAGAATTCTTATTCAGTTCCCCATTGATTGCGACTGTACTAGACGAATTAATAGTACCTTTTACTCCTAAGTCTGCTACAGCATTCACCACATTTTTATTGGCATTTGTTTCCTTTGATATGCTGATTTGCCCTTTTACTTCAAGATTTGGCAACACAGAAGTGACTGTGGTAATTGGCTTTTTTGTTAGTATAGATGAGATAATACCGCCTTGCAATAACTTATTCGTTGATAAATTTATATTCAAATTTCCATTGGCAGCAATCGTATTTTTAGATTCATGAGATGTACTGCTTGTGATTATATTTCCTATATTAGTAGTTTTGTTCAAACTCCCAGAAATACCGAGCCCAAGTTGTAGATTATTATTATGCAGATTAGCATCATGTTTCTTTGTTATCTGCAGGGTAGAACCAACATCTACATTCTTCTCTTTATTAATATTTGTTAAAATTTCGTTTCCTTTTTGAGTGATTAAGTTACCAGTAACTTTTAAGCCTGATTCGGCTACATTTGATACAACAATATTATTGTTACTGTTTGATTTAATAGTGCCCAGGTTGACATCTAAACCTACATGTTTCTCCAATGTTGACACATTTTCAGACTTTGTGGAAGTATGTGAAGACTGTCCAGAAACAATCGTTGTTATTGAAGATTTCTGTTCGTTCTTAACTATATGGGAATTGGAGCTTTGTTCAGATTTGGTACTTCCAAGGTTGATATTCAATCCTACATGTTTCTCCAATATTGATCCATTCTCAGTCTTCGCAGAATTATGTGTAGTCTCTTTAGAAACAGATGTTGTCACTGAAGATGCATGCGAATTTTGACTGTGATTTGAATTGGTGTGGTTCACTTCAACACCAGATGTCTGATTGAGTGATACTACCACCTTATTGTCTGTTGTCCCCTTCTTTGACTCTAAATTCAAGCCAACTGTAGTTTCATGTGTAGTAGATTTATCTGTCACTTTGGATGCACCATTATCATGGCTTCCAGATATTATTTTTGATATTGTTTTATCTACTCCAACCAAAATACTTCCTATAATTGAAGGTCTTTCAACTAAGTTAGATGTGCTTACTGAAGTTTGATGGTTGATGTGAGCATCAGTTGTTGTCACAGAATTCTTATTCAGTTCCCCATTGATTGCGACTGTACTAGACGAATTAATAGTACCTTTTACTCCTAAGTCTGCTACAGCATTCACCACATTTTTATTGGCATTTGTTTCCTTTGATATGCTGATTTGCCCTTTTACTTCAAGATTTGGCAACACAGAAGTGACTGTGGTAATTGGCTTTTTTGTTAGTATAGATGAGATAATACCGCCTTGCAATAACTTATTCGTTGATAAATTTATATTTAAATTTCCATTGGCAGCAATCGTATTTTTAGATTCTTGAGATGTGCCACTTGTTACAGTGTTTGTTGCAATGCTATTCTTGTCCAATGTTGTAGTAATGCCTAATCCAAGTTGTAAGTTATTATTGCGCTCATTGGTAACATGATTGTTAGTTATTTGTACTGTAGAACCAACTTCTACATTCTTTTCTTTATTAACATTTGAAGAGATTTCTTTGACGTTATGAGTAATTAAGTTATCAGTAACTTTTACACCTGATTCAGCTAAATTTGATACAATAACATTATTGTTACTGTTTGATTTTACGCTGCCAAGGTTGATATTCAGACCTACATGTTTCTCCAATGTCGACACATTTTCAGTGTTTGCAGAACTATGGGTAGACCCTCCAGAAACAGAAGTGGTTACTGAAGATTCCTGTTCATTTTTAACTACGTGAGAGTTTGAACTTTGTTCAGATTTGGTGTTTCCAAGATTGATATTCAATCCTATATGTTTGTTCAATGTCGACACATTTCCAGTGTGTGCAGAACTATGGGTAGACCCTCCAGAAACAGAAGTGGTTACTGAAGATTCCTGTTCATTTTTAACTACGTGAGAGTTTGAACTTTGTTCAGATTTGGTGTTTCCAAGATTGATATTCAATCCTATATGTTTGTTCAATGTCGACACATTTTCGGTGTTTGCAGAACTATGGGTAGACCCTCCGGAAACAGAAGTGGTTACTGAAGATTCCTGTTCATTTTTAACTACCTGAGAGTTTGAACTTTGTTCAGATTTGGCGCTTCCAAGACTGATATTCAATCCTATATGTTTGTTCAATGTCGACACATTTTCAGTGTTTGCAGAACTATGGGTAGACCCTCCAGAAACAGAAGTGGTTATTGAAGATTTCTGTTCATTTTTAACTATGTGAGAGTTTGAACTTTGTTCAGATTTGGCGCTTCCAAGACTGATATTCAATCCTATATGTTTGTTCAATGTCGATACATTTCCAGTGTGTGCAGAACTATGGGTAGACCCTCCAGAAACAGAAGTGGTTACTGAAGATTCCTGTTCATTTTTAACTACGTGAGAGTTTGAACTTTGTTCAGATTTGGTGTTTCCAAGATTGATATTCAATCCTATATGTTTGTTCAATGTCGACACATTTTCAGTGTTTGCAGAACTATGGGTAGACCCTCCAGAAACAGAAGTGGTTACTGAAGATTCCTGTTCATTTTTAACTACGTGAGAGTTTGAACTTTGTTCAGATTTGGTGCTCCCAAGATTGATATTCAATCCTATATGTTTGTTCAATGTTGACACATTTTCACTGTTTGCAGAATTATGGGTGGACTGTTGAGAAACACTTGTAACTTCATGTTTATTAGATTTATCCGTTTCCTTGGTGTTATCTTCATTGCGACGATGTGATATTATTTGTGATAAAGTATTACCTACTCCAGACAAAATACTTCCTATAATCGAAGGTCTTTCATCCGAATTAGATGTGGACACTGAAGTTTGATGATTTATAGTGACTGCATTTCCATTCTTCGTAGATTCATTACCGTTGCTTGCTGTAGAAACTATGTGTGATTGCGAGGCAATATTGAGATTTCCTTGTAAAGTATCTGTAAAAATAAATCAAAAGTAAGCATCTATTTCTGTACCTGTCAAATGTTGAGAAACTTTTTAATGCACATATGATAATTAAAAGAGATGTCCAATGATCCTCTCAGATACAGGGTGTAACAAAAATACTGGGACACTTTTTCAGTATCGATAGTACGCTCCAAAAAAAGGACCGATTTTGATTGCAATATAACCGGGAGAGACTAAAGTTTACGAAAAAAAATATCACTATCTACGCAAAGGAACATTTAGTGATTGCCCTTAATTTTACCCAAGTTGTTACAAATCTGCTAGGATATAGGTAATCTACGTTGTTTGGATTAAACAAGAATAAATGCTATTTAACAGCAATAATTGCAGCAATTACATTTTTTTCTATTATCTTTGATCTTCTCCGGTTATATTGCAATCAAAACGGGTCTTCTAAGACGTACCATTTCGGAGATATGATTTTTTAAAAATTTTTTACAAAAGGGGTTGTATCTCGATAGGGGGTGGTTTTTAGACAAAACTTTATAGACTTTTTTTTCATCTTTTGATGCGTACTATCGATACTGAAAAAGTGTCCCAGTATTTTTGTTACACCCTGTATGTCAAATAACAAAACATAATCAACAGAGTGCAAAATCTAATCTATACCTATATTTAAGACAATTGTGAATTATCTTAATGATATGTATATCTTTACGAATTACTTTGAACGTTATGAAATGCAGTATTATTAACTTCACTTACTTTGTGTCTTGTCATCATTAGAGCCGGGAGACCTGTTGCCTTTGCTGACTGTATTCAGGATACTCGTACTTAAAGTGACATTTTTTGTGTTATTTTTTACACGCTGTTCATCGGATTTCGATACTGAGTTTGCTGTATGTATTGTTTTCTCGATGTTGAGCGTGGCCTTTTTACCCTGGTCATCGGATGATTTCGATTTAACAATCGATACATTTTTTGATATTGTCAATTGTTTATCTACGGACAGATGCTTGTCACTATCTGTTTTCTGATTTACTGTCCCTTTCGATTTCTCTGATACGATGCTTATCGTCTTATTGAATGTATGCGATTTTTCAAATCTGGAGTTTAATCGATCCGATACCACGCTTTTCTGTATTTCTATTTTCGATTTTAAATCGACTACTTTACTTTTCTCATCGGATGAAGTCGACTGTTTGCTAATTCCATGGTTTAGCTGTATATTGAGTTCACCGTGCTTTTCTTTTACACTCGAGGATGTAGAAGAGTCACCGGTTTCTCGAACATCAGTCTCTTTTCTTTCATGTCTAGAGCCACGTTGTCTGATTTTGTGCAGTCTACTGTAATTTACTCTGCGAGAAAGGTCATCAGAATTCGATTCTTCACTAGACTCTACCGAATCCGTGGTTTCATGTTTAGACAAACTGTGCCCTTCGTCGTTTGGTTTATATTCTTGCGCACTTGTCGATGTAGTTTTCCACTCGGTGTTTCCATGAGGAGCACCAAGGGTGTAGACAAACAGCGAGAGCAGCAATAAGCCACTTACACCTAATAATCATAAATAAATATACCGTAGTATATAACAGTTTATATGTATATTTCAAATATTATTTATATGCGAAATAATGCCCTTATTTATTAAATCGCGTAATCACTAAAACTTGGAGTATTACAATAGGAAAGTAATTATCATATATTCACTATTAAAAATAGAAACATTTGCAAGTACTATATTTTTTCGAAATTTATGTGAGGCCTTCGTTTCTTAAAACGGTATGAACTAGCAATTAGCACTTTTTGATAACTATGCCCCCAAATGAAATGCAAATACATTTAAACGTATCTATGAAGGAAAATATCAACCTACAAAATAGCATTGTTTCTAATACTATTTCTAGAACGTAAACAATAATTTAATTGAAATTAAGTAAAAGAAAAAATCTCAGTTTTCAGTATTTATGTCTACTAAAGTACCTTCCACCAATACAATTTTTTTAAAGATATGCTGAATTTTATAGAAATTACTATGATTAATTTGAAAAATTTCGAATTCCTTTGGCATAGAACTCGTATATCTAGTAAAGGTGCTATGCACTGGTTAAATCAAGACTACAATTATAAATACAAGATTTAGAGTCCAAGAAAAACCATAACTTTACATATCTCAGCTTACGTTTAAATGACATAGTGTTTTTTTCATATCCTCTAATAAAGACAATTTATTGTTTATAATTTATAATAAAACGAGAAAAATCTTCATCAGATATGATGCTTTTCAAAATCGTTAGAAATTCGCGAAATAATTTGCAATTTGCGTCACAACGTTTTCGCACAATAATAAATTATGTTATTTTTTTTTTAATATTACACTGGTACCTTTCATTTGGGCAGCGTCTAATAGACACTTGTCACTGGATAGGCAAAACTTGGTTCTACTGTATCAGTAAACGGAAGAGGAATCTTTTATACTAGTTGGTCCTCATAAATGATTCTTATCATACCTTGTGACGGAATTTACAACTATTATTCTAATCTTCGTACGAGCGCCGAAAATCAAGGGGTATTACTGAAACTAATTTTAAGCAAACATTTTTCTATTATTTTTAGTCTGTACACTTCAGTAGTTAATCCACTAGTACACTTTAGTTTTGAATTATGGCCCTTGTTCAAGTAGGTAAAATTGTTTACTTTCAGTATTTTTTATATTGTTTTGTCTGTTTTTTACACATTTTTTTAGTTCCAAGCTAAAGGTTGCGTATTTTGAATTTGTAACATGTGTCACGATGGACATCGATGCATAGCAGGTTGCAGAAATGCAGGCATTGAAGTTCGACAGAAGAGTCATATAGACATAAAAAGTCTTAACACCGTGACGTAATAATACGTCACTTCCTGTATCACATGTGCTGACTACGTACATGGATGGATAAATATTTAGTCAAAGTTCATTCGTTAGAATTTCCATAACACATTACTACGAATACAGGATATGTACAATAAATTACGTAGATAATAAGATGTTCATTTCTATGATATGTAATTGAATAATACCTATTTATTGCTGGGGTTTTGGCGGACAACAGTGTTTTTTAAGCAATCAAATTTATTTACCTCTTGCACTTTATTCCACATAAACCATATTTCCGATCGTATTATTTTTATTTCAGTAATGAAGAAAAAAATTTTTTTCTTGCACTTTATAGATGAAAATGAACAATTTATAATATAATGTAATTACATATTTCTATAAAGGATAAGTAATTAAAAGTTAACGGTGTTTAGGCTGCAATTTCGACTAAAATTATCAGCAATGAAGCTTTCCACTGCGACCACTGGCGTGAGTCCTCAACAGGACGATGTCTTCTATCACTATCAAGAAAAGTCTTTGCTAAATGTATTGTAAACAATAAAAGATAAAAGTTCCCTTTCATTTTATTTTCTCCTCTGAATTTACTAAAACTCAAATCCCAAAGTGATGGTTAGCAGTGAATTATTTGCACAAGATAACGCCACTTTTGTCTAATCAAGCACATATACTATAATAGAAAGTAGAACCGAATGGCCTCGAAGAGTTCAAAAACCTCTGTACGTAGTTCATAAACAGCGGATCTTTAAAAAATCTTTCCACCCCCCAGTGCCGCCATGGATCGCGGACAATTCACAGTATCCAGCAAATTAAAAAAAAACGTTCTAATGCATTATTAGCACTTTAGTGGCCGCTGACACAACATTTGTGTGATAGCCGGAACAATTGTTGTTGTTCATGCTACCAACGAAGATTATTGGCCAGTAAGTACCATATTTAATTGTGCCATAATTAACTCAATTCTTTCATATATTGTTATTGTTTTTTGTTTTATGTGTATCTTCGCACATGTTGTATTATTTTGTGAATTTTAATAAAGTTTTTTAAAATTTAATTCTTTACAAATATCGCCGATCCCTGGCAACGTTTGACTGCATAGATATACGGTCATTAACCAGTTAAGTATGGCGACCTTCGTGCAGCCGTGTGTCGCGAGAATCAAGTGATAACGTTAGGAAATTATGGATACATGAATCCCATTTTAAATCATTGTAGTTACATTGACTTCTAAACATTCTAAACATATTAAAATTTGTTAAGGAGAGGTTCTCATCTGAGAGCCCCAAAAGAAGGTAATTTTCTCGAATTTTTTTCTCACTGAAGGAAATAAATGAAGAACTCTAATTTATCGTCACTTGTTTAATGAATCAAAAGGTGCAAAAAAAAAATTTTTTTTATTGAAAAATAATGTGACAATGTTTGTTTACACGCCTTGTAATATGACGATCTCAAGAAAAGGTAGTCGGTTGTTGCCCACTCTAGCATCTACAAAAGTTATCAAAAATGACTAATGCAAGAATTTTTATAAAATATATGAGTGTAGTTGGAGCCCCTACTAGAATCATCAATGAAAGTCGAAAATTAAAAAAATGGCGGACATTTGAATGTTCTTTTTCGTTTCTTCACCTTTTTTTCGCTCTTTAACGTACTGTAACAAAAAAATAATGCATATTTCCTCTTGATTCTAGTAGGGGCTCCAATAAATCAAATCTACTTCAAAACAAAACAAACAGAAAGGCGATCTATCAAATAATTTTTGAGTAATCTTGGACAACAGTTTGAAAAACACGATTTTTCAGGAGACACGATTAAACATTCGATCCACGAATCTGTGTTAACGTCTAAATATTATCCCTTCTGGCTAATCAGCGATTCCAAGGCCATACATTAGCTCCTCCTCAAGTTCATACCGTTCGTGCAGATTTATCCAAGAATAAGATATCCTCCGCTCAAACTACCACTCGATTTCAATTTTTCAGTCAAAAAGTAGTTCTAGTTTTTATTCCATAACTTTTTTTAAAAATTATATCCGGCCAAACGGTTTTGGGAATATATTCTAAACATAATTTACTATCAAAAAATGAAAAAAAAAACAAATTTTGAATTTTTGGTCAGTCGTAATGAGAACCTCCCCTTAATATATCGTGGTTTTCACCAATACTACGATATAAATATCAAAGGGTAACATAATTTTCGTAAAGTGTTAAAAATAAACATTAACAAAATCAATAAAGCTTCGACTATTATCACACCCGACCCATCATACGACCCTCTTACAGGTCGTTATTGCCGTATCATTGGCGGTAAAGGAGGAACCGGAGTAGAAATCGAAAGCTATTGAAATCGAAAGTGGTCGACGGGGTACAGCTCGAGTGGCGAAAGTGAACGTGATCCTGACCTAGGACACTCCAGTTTCCTTGGAGAGATCTGTTCAGTAATCGAGAGCCAGGTTAATAGAAATCTCGATTGGGTCGGGTCAGGACGACGACGTCAGCCAGCGAAAGTGAAAACGAAATGAAACTGCCAAGTTGGCCGTGGGCACCAGATAGGTAGGAGAGAGAAATTGAGGGCGGTAAAAGTGGGCTACTAGGACCGTGCCCTATATGCCTGTCACTGTCCTTTTGTCCTCGATCTATGTTACATAGGCTTTCGCTTTCAAACGAACTCATATATTCTCTTGTTACGTAACGAGTCTTGCTTTAGTATTTGCCGCGCTATCGAACACTGGGAATTAGTGGTGGTAAAGTATTTTAAACTGAGAACAATTAGAAAAAATGTATGAACGAAATTTAATCGGGGAAATTGTATTAAAATTATTTTCGCACCGTTCGATAGAGTTTTCTAATGTATTGTCTTTAAATTGAAGTGTCAAGTGTTAGTCGTTAACGCATTGTTCGTAATTTTTTACATCGAAGTCAAGGCGAATGGGAAAGTGGGGAAAAAATTATTCTATGTTTAAACGTAGTCGTAAATGTAAAATATCGTCTAATCAGATTCTATTCGTTTGTTTGAGGTGACGTCAAAAAAGGGAATATTTGCGTCTACCAAGGTTTTGGCTTATCAGAACTTGTGATGCGACATTAGAAAGCTCCTGCTTTCTAACAAGCCTGGTGACGAATATTATGTGCGAATAGTAGTAATTCATACGACTATTTGCTTTTAGATAAGCAAGCAGATAAAAGAACGGAAATATGTATTTCAAAATTTGTAAATGAAAACAGATGTAAATGCGTCAGCGGCACTTTTGTATAACTCTAAAACGTGTTTGTGCATTTAATTACGTAAAGAAAAACAATATAAATTTGACTTGATAATTATTAGCTGTAACGTAAGTGTGTCTAAGTTTATAGAAAGAATAGATATCTATACTTTTATAACGATAATTATTAAAATAATTATTAAAATATTTGTTGTCATAAAGATAACATAAAAATATTACATTGGTAAAAACTTTTATCATTTAATCGAGGAAGTCTATAATAAAATATGTTCATTTAGAGTTGTGTGAGTAATTTTTCATTTCTGACTATTTAATTCCGTTCATTTTCTTTTATACAGTTTATCGCTACATTACCGACGTGTAGGAAATCTTAATAAAGAAGCAGCGCTCTCTGTAGCTGGGATCTAGGCACTATTATGAGCGCACGTAGCGATGGTACTGAAAAGGCTTCGAATTTCGAATGTAGCAATGGGTTGTGCATAAATTTAGAAATTTTTTAAATAAGTCGAATAATTGTATGAAATTTCTCGACAACCGCAAACAGTAAGATAAATTTAAAAACTGGCATTATGTAATTGCCAATAGACACTATGGCGAAAAATATACCACGTAAAGAAGTATTGTAAATAATAAACACAACAAATGTGCAAATCCCACAAGTACAGTAAGAACTTACAAATCTCCTTTGCGTTGCATTAAAACCTATGAGTTCATAGGTTCAATACCTCGTTTATGCCCATACCCTTTGTGTCACGCTGAGTGGTAACGAATATGGTGGCACAGATTGGTCAAAAGGGCGGGGCGAGAAACTCAAGGGACTTGGTTAGTTATGAACGCTCACTGAAAGGACAGGTAGTCATAGTAATCACACGGTCAAATGGAGTATATTAGTAAGTTCGTTGTTCAACCATGTCCGGGCGTTATCATGAGTCTCTGGGCTGTCACATTAACCTTCATGGAACATGATATTCTGATGGCGTTCGAAGAAAACGTCTGGGCAGGGTGACTAACGACAATCCCTTTGGGCGGTTCTGCTGCCACCCAAGCTAAGTTAGTCAAGTCGAGCACTGTCCCTGTAATGGAGGTAGGACCGCACTTATTCCGTCATTCGCAAAGGGTTTAAGGGGTTACGCCAATGTAACAGCCGAAAAAAAGCGCTATTTTCATGATTTTTTTTTGGAAATATGCAATGACGCTAACAAAAAACTCTTAAAGTATGTTGTTAAGCATACATTTAAGTACAAAAAAAAATTTTTTTCATCAAAAAGTAATTCAAAATGGTTGCTCTACAATAATTTTCCTGAGACATCTTGACAAAAACGCGTTCCACGGCACGCACTAGAGCACGTGCAATTTTGAAACTATTACAAAAAAAAAATTTTTTCTTAATCTGCATGAGTATAGCTAGAGAAACACGTACGGATTTTAAAGAATACGAATTTTTGAATATTTGGTAGTTGTTTGAAGTTAAAACTCACTTTTTCGCCAAAAAAAACAGCAGTTATTTGGTTATAAAAATTTTTCTAATTAACATATCGAAAATTCGGTACGTGTTTCCCTTCAAAATGTTGTTGCAAAGATGTGTATAAAATTTTATATGAAAATATGCAAAATTGATGGAGTTATGCTGCGTGCCGATTTGAAAAGTCGTGTTTCGAGAAAAACGCATTTAAAGTTTTAAAATGAGTTTTAGATGTGAAAAAGTTAAGAAATCGATTGAAAAAAATTTTTTAACATTATTCTGCAATCCCGGGACCATAAAGCTGCCCTTCCCGGTCCAAAAATTTCTCCTGATCCTCTTTTCTTAAACATTTGATATTGGATCGCACTGCTTTTGCCTCATCGGCCAACAACAACTCGGCCTGCTTGACTCGCTTAGCATCACTTTCAAGGTAAAAATCATAAGATTGAAAGCCGATATTCATCTCTAAAACCTTTCATAACTCGTAATATACTAGTTAGACCATCATTGACGTTTTTACCACTTGAACGAGACTTAGGAGCTAAATTCCAAACTGTAGCATTGAAACTTTCATTACTATTCTGCGTGTAGCCTCCTAAGCCGCGATTTAACAACTCATTACGACTCAATTCATCATAAATTGGTATGTTAGCTTTGTACACTTCTTCAGGTAATGGCGATTTATGATGAAATTTACTCAAAGTTACAATTACCGCTGTTCGTCGCATAAAAAACGTTCGAGGCGCTTGGGGAAAAGCGCAAAATTTCATACAACAAAATTGTTTTCAGGTATAAAACGTTTTGCCTCATATTCTTGAAGGTCCAAAGTACCTTTTAAGTTAACCTTTGGCACTCCGTTGGCTCCTCTGCGGAGCCAAAATAAGAGGAAAACTAGAAGTTGCGGAGTGCTAAGGGTTAATAAAAAAAAATCGATTTTTTGAAAATTTTACACTGGTGTAACCCCTTAAATGAGTCTCAGATTCTTCATAGTCTGCGTTCCAACTCTTTCAAGAGCGCAGTTCGAACGCTTGCTATGTGTCTTAATACTTTGTTGACTGGTCAGGAGCTAACTCGTGGTTTCATGCTCGAACGTAGTCAACCAGCCACGAGTGAACTCGTTTTTGCATTCGTATTAGCTATTTAAATTTATGAAACCCAGGTCAAAATGAATCTTGCAAAATTCTTGCATTCATGTATTATTTCAATTACGAAATAACAGTCAGTGACACGAGATTACATCTGGGCAAAATTACCTGTCAACAATGTATTAAATGCAGGCGACACTAAGGCCCGGATTCACCAACTTAATAAACGTGACTGGGCACGCTGGTTCAGATACGATGAGAACAATCCACTGGGGGAAAACCCGTAACTATGGAGGTGAACAAGAGCCGTTGCACTGATATCTGTCATTTCGTTTGATAATGACGGGTCGTGCTTTACAAGGTACGTGTTTTACACACTACTGCTTTCTGTCGGTGGGCAAAACCTTCTTAACACTAGAACTAGCAAAGGGGTAAAAATGACCGGTTCCGCATTTCTTCTAAGAATCGCTTAAGTTTATAACACTGCGATTTCCAAAATTCTTCATAACCATATTTCTCTATACAAATAATTAAATCGATCAATTTACTATCCCCCTTTATTTCTTTGTTTCAAACATATTTATCCAATGCTTCTAAATATACCGAATTAATCCTCGGTAGTTCTAGTGTTAACACTATTCCTACCGACACTTCACGTATACCTATTCCTACCGCGGCCGGTCAAATGACCGGTCTGCGCCGCGTGCATACAGAATTGCAAAAAATGCATATAACTTTGCAGTAGACAGCTCCCATTTATATCCCAACACTCTAAATGCCCCTGTTTCTGTGCACTTTCTTATAAATTCGATTATATTCTTATCGATTATCACAGAAAATGCCGTCCTAAATTCGCCTTCCATAATATTACGTTTACTATACCCAGTCGGGCCTGATGTTTCTCGAAAAACATTATGACTAGGTACGCTTCTAGGATTAGACCCTGTTTTTACTTCCTGCCAAACAGTTCCGTCCATCGCAATTTCGCTTCCTTCTTCTTCATTCTCACTATCGGAACTAACTAAAAATCTCCTTCTCTTTCGTCGTCTACGTACGTTCGAAATATTCTCTTCGTTCTCATCGGTGCTCGAGTCGGTTTCAAGCGGATCATAATTTTCCGTATTGTTATTTTCCATATCCACGATTTCCTGATCATCTTCAGAATTCTGAAGAATTCTGTATCGGATATCAATCAAGCAAATAAATACCGCTAATCCGATAGTCGAGCGAGAACTGTAAACACTTTGAAGTCTCGTAAACCATTTTCTGGAAGGCACTTATCGGATAAAATCATGCCACAACTACATTACCTTTCATTTGTAACGACTTTATAGTTTTGGCATTGAGTCTTAGAGAGAAACTATTACAAAAATGTATAAATCGTACCATCGGTCAAATGACCGGTCGTGGTAGGTAAGACAGACTACAAATTTATCTCAGAAAATAAATAATAAAAAAATAAGGGAATATTGAAAAATGTATCATACATATATCTGAGGAAAAGTCGTAAAGTTTAATGGCGATTCACTTACGTTAAATGTAGGAAATTCCAATTGAAAATTTAAAAACGGTCATTTGACCGGCCCTGGTAGGAATAGTGTTAAAAGACGCTCAAAGAGAGTGGTTGCCATGTTTCTGCCATGCCAGAGATTCTGCAAAACGAAGGCAAAGATAATTAATATTTAATAGACAGGATCGAGCTGTGAATCCTTCGGGTAATAGTCGGAGTGCTGGATCTGGATCGGGTTCTATGGGGTTCTGGTCTGCCAATGTACAACGGAGATATGAACACGATGTTCTGAACAAATAGATTTTCTTGTTAATAACACCTTGGAAGCGATCAGAGATGTAGGATAAACCCTCAGGTGCCGATAATCTCTACCAAGGCTATTTTAGCTAACATTACTTGTTACGATCACTTTGTTCGGAGGATCGTACGCGACAATAATCGTTGGGATATGTCGAGCACCTCAAAGTTGCTTCTCGCTTCCGAAAATCATCGGAATAGGTTTGGTATTTTATGAATGTCTGAACTGTACCAGGATCTATGCCTTAGATAATTTTAACGATCGTTAATTGTAAATAATAGTAAAGGAAAAAAACACTTATTTGGCCTTTTACACGAACTAATAAACTCGAATAAATTAAAATATTATTTAATTATAATTTAAACGCTCACCCATCCACAATGAGGAACTGTGTTATAATTGAAAAATTAAGATTCCGACGTTTCGGTCCTATATTCGACCTTTTTCAGGGAATTTTTTCAAACAAAGTTCCCTTCATAATTAAAACAAAGTAAAACAAATTAAATTAAAAGATTAAACAAAAGAAAAATTTATAATTATGAATATATCATTACGAACATAATTAATAACGCAAAGACTTACTCATTGTAGATGTATTTTGTTGGATGTTTTTGATTTGCTTGAAACTACCCAGGTCCGACAGGAAGCACTGGGAAATTCTGAATTTGCCAACACTGATTAGAAAATAACGAAAAGAAAGCTTGGAAGAATCTGAGGCCCATTTAAACCCTTCGCGAATGACGGAATGAGTGGGAACTCATCTACGAAGGTTTACGGAGAACGGGAGTTTGTGTATTGGTAGTATTTATTGCAGTCATAATACGCGAAACGAGGATGAAATAATTCGTTGCAAAGGTGCGTAACAATGACGTGGTCCGCGGCTATGCGGTGGCATCGTGCTAGTCGTAGAATGGGATGTGCCACATTTGTTATCTCTATAACGGTCAGATCAGGCACAGTTTGCTTATACGAGACGCTAGTAAAAAAAATGTCAACGTAGTTCATGTGCTATTTAGTTTTTTTATTGATACACTGGAGAAAAAATTAACTTAATTCGGATGAATTAATAATAGTAATAATATAAGTATGTGCAATTTGTTCACAATATTTGTGAAAGTTATAGCTGTTTTTTATACTCATATTTCCCAATATTTTATCTTCATTTTAAAATTAGTTGAGTTTAATGTTAGTGACGCTTTGCGAAAATGAGCGTAAATTAGAGAGATGATAGCATTTTTGATTGACCACAGTACCAAAAGGTGGGAAACGTAATTCTTAAATATTACGGGGAACGCAATCATTTTTTTTTACAAAATGAAAGCTCATTTGCAAGTATGCCGTGACACAGGTAGGAATGTTTTTGAATTCTAATGACGTGAAAGTGTGTTTTTTGTATTAATATCGATATATTCCAAATCAAACTATTTTGGACACACTTGTTTAGAAGTGTTATCAGCTTAGTTACGTGACAACGTCGACATACTAAGGATCTGGAAGAGGGATATGCAATGTATAGAGACAGAAACTCAAACTGAAATTCTTAAGACACTATCCATGTTAATTGCGAAGTATTCAATTTATTCTCGTCCATTGTACAGTGCGTAAACAAAACCAGTGCACAAACACATACAACTCTATAATGAGAGTATCAAACGATTAGGAAAAGGAAAACAACCGTTTATTTATAATAAAATATAAGGTACAAATGAAATCTTACGTCTTGATTAATTTAAAATAAATTATTAATATACATATAGAAAAGTTATGAAATAATACATATTCGCGATAGAAATTCCCGTCAAAACAATTTAAAAATAATGCGAATAATTTATATACTAGAAGTTTGAATTATTTTTTGCATTTATATGGTTAGCGATTTTTGTCGCGACAAAGCGAAGCAGCATAGTACCTATGCTATGTGAATAACAACGGGTTAAAAAACGAATGTACTCCTATTATATGTATAGTGTTGTTTGGAAATTTTTATTCAATAGCTCTTTATCTGTTGGCGAACCAATTTTTCAAGGAATTCTTTATTACAAAGGCTATAAACATTAAGTATGTCATTTGCTTGGAAATCTTATTACATAAATCCCTCGATATTTCGTATTTATTACCTGACAAATAGGGGCAGCCCATCCATTTTTTTTTATTTTACGCTGTTAATTTATTCTATTTTATGTTTAAATTGCACAGTCGTCTATTTAAAAATATCTAAAGCTATTCTACTTGTAAATTTTCCTTCTGCAAATATTCAGTTTCCCTTTGTTTCCTCCAAAGCTTCTAACACTTTCTATTATTTTTCATTTATCGCATAACTTACGTAACATGCGATAAATTAAACTTCTATCAGCAAGTTTATATCTGCACAAAGAGAAATATCATTCTTTTTATTATACAAATCGTGGGCTTAAATGATTAATATGCATATATGTATACATTGTATATGCTCTATATGTATATGGATCAAACTCTTGTAGGGGGAGTGTATATCAATTGTATTGGAGTAATAAAGTATCGTCAACCATATTTTATTTGTTCTTCTTAGAGCCCGTCAGATATCAACAATTGAGAAACGAACGTCATGAGAAGGAAAAGTACTCCTCCACGCCTTACAACGAGCCGGAGAGATACATTTGCGGCCAATAGTAATAATCTGCAACAGACGGAAATCATTCTTCGTATTACAAGCCAATTATCGTTCTCTCGGGTCATCGTGCTACAGAAGATACGACATTTTATTATACAGCGAAATAAAAGTACTTGTTCATTCAGTATGATCAAATTTTCCTCTCCTTAATCATTCCTCTGCGTATATGGAGATAAATATAGTTGGAACAAGTTGATTTAACCTCGACGGGTATGATAGAAAACTGTAAAAAGAATAAATTTATGGATGGGAAAAGAAACATGATAATATCTACTTAATGAGTATTTATAATTCTACACTTTATGTTCTATTAACATAAAAAATTTGAAGTATAACATCTTATGTTGCCCTTGAAGACACATGTGCCATTATTATATGTATTAAGTGTTAACAATTATGTAGTTTTAAGATAACGTACATAACTCCGTTTCGTTGTAAACAAAATTCTTACTCGTTTGTGAAAGGAAATTAATTATTACCATTAATCAATTTTAATTGAAATTCGAGTATAAACAAAAACAACAAACGGACTACGTGATAAGAAGGTTGAAACGTCGTAGCAATATAATTTTACAAATTTACTCTCCGCAATGTTTAGCAAGGGGGAAAATTTCTTTCAAAAATTTCGAATAGTATTTTCTTCTATTATGATTATTCTTCAAGTAATTATGTTAAGTAAATTCTAAAACATATTTTCTCTATATAACAAAGCATTGTAATGAATGCTAATTATGATGATTTGAATTCATTTACCTATGTATCAATTTCTCGACCAGATTATTAACTTCCAAAATAATTCTGTTTGCGCTTGTTTTATTCCGCGTTACAGTGGTTTATTAATCTCAAGTCACGTATCCATCCGAACGAGTTCAGGAGAACTTTAGCAAGCGTTCTCGAAGGGTCATCTTCAACGTGGATATTGTGGTGCACAAGAACAGGATAAATAAATAAATAATAAACAAATCAGAACGACGACGAAGGGTGGCCGCCACTGTTAGTTCAAAGTTGGCCTATTAATTCTGAAAAGTTAATGATGTTCTTCTCTATTACTAATTGTAATACGGAACACTGCATGATTCGAACAATCGGTAGTGTTTTTCACCGTCTCGAGAAACGTTAAAGTAAGGTTCTGGTAAGATTAGACACTTTGTTTTCGTAAAGTTGATCGAAAAAGTATTTTTTGTTACAATTTTTTACGAAACGTAAGTAGCGATTAAGATTATTTTTTTGTGATACTTGCTGAAAGACTTTGCTGTTTCACGTGTTTCATCAAAATTCGTAATATTTGATATAAAATTATAAAGTAGTTTCTGTGTGTGTAATTGCATACATATTACTTTGAGCTTTTCTGTATCATGAAAATTATTCCTTTACTAAAAATGTTCTACGCAAAATAACATTGTTTTGTCCCTAACACCATTCCCAATCACAGGATTTCCAGCATAATCGACAGAGAGTCTAATCTATACTTTACGAAACAAATCACCGAAATTTTCAACAAACTGGGCCCCAGTTGTGAAACATGACACTATATGTATTTTTTGTTCTCAGAACCGTTCCCACCAATAATACGGGGAAATTTAATAACGTAAAATTTTTTAGAGGAATCTTTGCAGCACATGGAGAGAATTCGCAATGAAATTGATCTATTAGTTCCTGAGACATTAAGGAGAAGACAGAGGGACAATTTATTTTACGTGTGTACAGAAGAGAAGGAGAGAAGATAGAAAGCAAGCAAAAAAAGAGGAAGCAAAGAGACTACATCCGATATCGAAGACATAATTTTTTAATTAACTAACGTCTTTATCCCTCTATGGGCCCGTGTAACTTTCAGGTCAGATTTCAATTTATCAACATTTTACCAAATACTTATAGCTTTTTTCATGAGATTTCGCATAAATCTTAATTCTATAACGTTCAGACTGATCAACGTGAAATAACAAAGTAAATGCAGTACAAACTGTCGTGCAGTAAAAATAAGCGAAACCATTTGATCGACTTGATATTATTTGTGCTTGTATCAGTGATTACCAAACTAAAAATAGTGCAATTAATAGCTCTAGGCTCTTGTACCAATAACAATTTACTTGTTTGCATTTCAATTTTCAATTTGTTACTGTTTTTTTTTATGCTTATAGGCCATTGTTACTTGAAAGTCATATAGTGAATATATTGCAAAAAAATTGTTTAAACCGATTTTTTTTCCATTTGCATATATAGGTTTATAATTACTGATTTTTCGTTCTCCCAATCTTTGTGGATATAAAACAAAAATTCGGCCCATAGAGGGTTGTTTTTAAAATTTTCAGACGGAATAGTTCATGCTATCGTTGAGTCTCACGATTATCACTAAAATACAGCATTTTAATCAACATTGAATCCTTAAGCGGACTTTGCATAACTATTCTAAGCAAAACTATGCTATTTTAAGTCATATAAAAAATTGCTAACCATATATTTTAGTGTGCCGGTACACACACACCGTTATACTATACCACGCAAGTAATAAACTAGCAGTTGCAGCTTTGTAAGCCTTATTTAGGGAATCTGTGTGCAAGCGAACTACTTCGTTGACTCCATGAAGCTACATTTGGACACGCGCGTGTGTAAGAGTAAAATAGTAGCAGTTAGTTCAATAGTTTGTAAATTTTACGTCGTTCCTTTCTAGGTCGTACATGAGATGGTGAAACTCATCCAGAGTTTTCCTTTTTAACGTAATGACCTCTACACACTTCCAGTTTTTCTGTCCACCCACTTTATTCTCTTATAATATAGAAGGATAAATATAGTAATTATTTTTGTTTTTTACAACAATAATTATACTCTATACTGTAGAAGGATAATTAATATTACTATAAGAAACAAAAATTAAACAGGGCTTTTATTTTTTATTATTCTCCAGTAATTAGTGATACTACATTTTAAAAGTGAAGTTAGTGTCAATGGTGGCAGCCACATTTTTTTAAACGAACTTAGCGAGTATAGTGATATGTTTAAAAATGAAGAGAGTGAGTATTGTGCATAGAATAAAAGTAATACAGGGTGTCCCAGGAACTCGCGAAGATCCGGAACCAGGTGATAGTTGAGGTAATTCTAATATAGGGAAGCCCTCTCATTGGCTGTCGTTTTTCTTTAATAACTCAGCTATGGATGAACGTAGGACATTGAGAATTTTACATCCCTATATTAGAGTTACTTCAGCTATCACCATGTTCCAGATCCTCGCGAGTTTCTGGGACACCCTGTATAATTGTATTATGAGCTAGGTTCAAATTTTGGAAAATTCAGCGTTTTGATGGGAAAGAAATCGCGATGTTTCCAGTCAATATACTATTATGCGAGCTGTGGAAAGGGTTAATGAATCTGGTACTATCCAGAGAATGTGTTGAACATGAAACATCACCACAGCGACCGCAGATCACACTGTCAGCGGTAATAAACATTATTGCAATTATATACGGGCAGTACTGGGTAAAATGACAGTTTAAATAGTGAATGCAATACCTACTATTATATTTCAAATTGCGTTATTAAGTATGAACATAAAATAGAGTACTGATTGTGATTGAGTTTCTAAAATGGAATTAGAAAATAGTATTTTACTTTACCCCGATATGGAAAATATATTCGCTTTATCTTAATACTATTTTTTATATCTCCATAGTTTTACTATTAACAAATATTTGGAGTAAATGCATATTTGAAGTACAGGTTTCAAGTATTTCCTAGAATGTTTCTGGTTAGGAAAATAAAAATATTTTATTTGCCGAATATTTGCTATTTATTTAAAATATAGTTTTAATTTTATTTCAACCACGCAGCATCGATTATTTAAAATTGTACAATTTCCAAATGTCAACAAATTTCAAATGTTACTTTACCCAGCTTTGAGTTCACAATTTTCTTCGGCAATGGTGGACGTTTCTAGCAAATATTGAAAATAAATTTATTAAATTCTTCATTTAACCGTCTGTCAGTTGCACTGGATCTAACAAATCCCATGAAGCACTCGCAAACATTTTCCTTAAACATATACATTCCATTACCCAGATCGACATGCGGTGCGTTCAAAGGAGAAGTATCGCCTTTAAAATTTATTCTCTTACAGATATTTTTGTTTTTCTAATTTAATTAAATGTGTCTTCTAAATTTTGTCGAAATTGATGGATCACATCGTAACTTCATTGCAATCATTAATAATAACGATCGCCAGTTCACTAAATTCATTTATGCAATGCATATGATCAGTGTATATTAGGGTGGTCGTTAAAAATTAAATCTTATGCGACGCCCCCTAAAAAGCTTCCTTTTGATGAAAAAACACTGGGAGAATTTTTTGTTTAATTAAAAACAACACGTGCCTCAAGACGATGTAAGTTAATTTTTTGGTATAATGTATTTTGGGAATTTTTATGAAAAATACGATTTTATACGAAATATAAACAATTATAGAACCCAAATCAATAAAAACATTATTTAATTAAAATAACAATAAACAAAAATTTAAATTCAAATTTTTTTTATCAATAATTGATTATAGAAGTAAAGGCATTAAAAATACGAAAGCAAGTTTACTTAAACCTTGGAGTGAAGAAATCTAGATATTAAAATTACGTTTGTACTAATTTAATTTTAAAATAAAAATATCAATTTGAATATCTTTATTTTTTTTATTTAATAGATCAAATCAACTGAGAAAAATTTTGAATTTAAATTTTTGTTTATTGGTATTTTAATTAACTAATGTTTTTTTTATTCATTTGAATAAAGTCTGTGCTCAAGATGTTCAATGTGAAAGTTACAGTATTATTAAAAATTCTAGTTACAGAGAATAATAACCTATCTCGCGTGCAGAAGACTTTATTAAAATCAACCGCAAAGTCAGTGAAATAAATTCATTTTAGCGTTTTCCGTGTAATTGTTGTACGGAAACGGGGAACTTTCTTGGATGTACTTATTAAAGACGCAAAAGATTCACACACGGGGTCGCATTACAAAAATTATTAGTAATATCCATCCTGATCGTCACATCACAATAAAATGGTAAAAAATTAATAAAATAATAAAATAAAGTCAGGAGGAATATAATAAATAACGACAATGAAAAGTAAGCAATTTGCTATTCAATGTATTGAATATATCTGTGTACAGTTTAGATGTTCCACGAACGTGTGAAAATTATCAATCGAAATTATTTGAGAATTAAAACGTTTTTTTGTTCCTTTTCCCGTTGCCCGTATGGGACAAGATAAGGGTGAAGATTTATTTCTGTTGATTTCCATACACGCGGAGAGCACACAGCTGTAGACAAGATCAAATCATTTGAACCTATTTCCTGAATTTTATCTGTTACCGCGCGTTTATGATGTGTACGATAACCCTACAATTTCTGTCCTCGTGGTTCCTCTAATTATGTGAGTTTGCGTGCCTGTGTTCTCGGCATGCCTCCGCGGTGTAAATTGGCTTAATGGATCTATTAACTGGAGAATCTCAAACTTTCCTCATGAAAGGTCAATTCGACCGAAAACAAGCGTAATAGGAGGAAGTTAAAAAAAATTCTTACGCATCAAATACATCAAATATTTTCGGCAGCGACATAACCGCGGGTAAATAAGATCAGCTGAAGCAAAAGAAACGAGGATATGTTTCTATTTATTTCGTAAACGCTAAGAAAAGGAGAACAACTGTCAATTTACTCTTAACAATTTAACAGAGATTAGAATGACATTCAAACAGTGGGAATTCGAGCATTATTGCATTAACTCGCATCCTACTTAGGTGGATTCTAAAATTCAAAGGTCATTAAACCTTTGTCGCAAGAGTTGGAACCGCCACGCAAGCCCTTTTTATTTAACTTCTGGAATGTTTTAACAGAAAGCTTGTAAAGAATGTGTTCATTAAATTTCGATTAAACCCTGGCAATATTAGATGTACAATAAAGTTTGGTCGTTTTTATGAAATGACAAATAGTTTCGCATTCACAGGAAAAACGTGGAGAAACTTTTAATCAGATCTAAAGCAATCGAGAACAGTGAAGGCGGTTTTGTTAAAAGTGTCAACCATTTGCATATTAAATTTCTCTACGTTTTTGCGATGTTTTGTTTATACGAGAGATAACGTATTGAAAGTAATCAAGTATTTGTGTAGCAATGTGGGAGGAACAACCGTTTGTAATCATTGATAAACAAAACCAATTACGAGTGTATCATCGTACGATTATTTTTTAAACGTTTCATTAGCTTCCGTGTGCGTTGTTTCGCGGGTGGAATGCTGTAAGACTACTAATCGACTTATTTCTTTGATTAACGTGCTGTTGTCAACAAACTTGTAACAATCAAGCCACTTAATGCAGAGGCACACGTGGAAATGATTATACATGCCGCATACTCTTCATCTCTACTCGTGTATGTAGTTTTAGGAGTGTTAACTTAATCGAGGTTAATAGAGACACATCTGCATAAAAACGATACGTATATTTTCAACGTACAAACGACGTACATAGAAATGTTTTAGAAATGCAGCATGTATTGTAATTAGCCACATTAGTTGGGAGTGAAGTGGTTGTTTAATATAAAATGCATACTTTGGATATGTACAGGGTGTAACAGAAATGCGGGGACCCTTTTTCAGAATCTATAGTACGCATCAAAAGATGAAAAAAAGTCTCTAAAGTTTTGTCTAAAAACCACACCCTATCAAGATATAACCCGTTTTGTACAAAATATTAAAAAAAAATCATACTTATACGAACGTACATAACATATATTTAAAATAATCATATATAGAAGACTCATTTTCATTTTAATATTACTAGGAGACTAAAGTTTACGAAAAAATATCACTACCTACAGAAAGGAAGCCTTAGTGAGCGCCCTTAATTTTTTCCAAGTGGTTCAACACCTAATATGATATGGGTATTCGAAGTTGTTTGGATTAAACAAGAATAAATGCTATTTAAACGCAATAATCGCAGCAATTATATATTTTTATTAACTTTGATCTTCTCCGGTTATATTGCAATTAAAATCGGTCCTCTACGACGTACTATTTCGGAGATATGTTTTTTTTTAATTATCTACAAAAGGGGTTATATCTACAATATATGTATAGAAGGTGGTTTTTAGACAAAACTTTAGAGACTTTTTTTTCCATCTTTTGGTGCGTAGTATCGATTCGGAAAAAAGGGTCTCCGCATTTTTGTTACTCTGTTTACAAGGTATACCAGCTAATTCGACCACTTTCAACAACTGGCTTATTTTCAATAACAGAAAAAAATGTTATAGACAAAAATTGTTTGACATTCGGGGAAAAATTCTGTCACGTACCAATTTTTTTTTCAAGGCCATATTTTTGAGACTTCAAGGTCATCGATATATTTTTTGATGGGGCTAAATATTTTTTTTACGATAAAGTGATAGTGGAGGTCAAGCCCTATCCAACGATCTAATACACAATGACGTTTACGTGACCTGGATCATGAACAATTGAAAATTAATTGGAAATCTAATAAGTGACAAATTGATTATGTTAAATAGTTTCATGAAGTACAATGTGAAATGTACAAGGCGTTGCAGAATTAGACTTGTTTTATAAATTTTGTGGTAGGTAACATTTCTCTGCTTCGAACATTGAATGGACAGAAGATTAGCCTCAGCTAATGATAGTAAACAAATTACTTGTATCTTCAATGTCAAACAGTTTCAACTTGTGAACACTGGTGGTATGCTTCCAGTTTAAATTACTACTGTCGGTTCGATTGGAAATTTCATGGTCACCAATTTTCCTTAGAAATCGTAAGAGTTTTTGTTATCTTTGCGGAGGCATGATATTTTTAAGTCTAGCAGAGAACATTAACATGATTCGAATTTATGACGAAGCTGGAAGAAACTCTGCGGATGTATCCCGTTTGTACGCAAAGAGATACCCAGAAAGGAATCATCTTTCTCGAAGAAGTATTAATTCACTCAAAAATAAACGATCAAAAATTATCACTGGAGATACAACAGAAATAGCTGTGTTGCTGGAATAAGAAATTATCCGCATACTACTACTTGTCGGGAAATCAACTCATCACTTATTACATTTCCAATTAATTTTGGATTTTTATTCTCAAGGTCTCGTGAATATTATTGTGTAATAGGTCGTGGAAAGGGTTTCACCCCCACTGTTACTTTATGGTAAAAAAATATTTTGTCTCATTTAAAAATATTATATGTCAATGACCTTGTTTCAACTCAAAAAATATGATTTTGACAAAAAATATGTGTACGTGACAGAATTCGCCCCCCCCCCCCCCCCCGACGCCAAACAATTTTTGTCTATAATGTTTTCTTTCTGCCATTAAAAATAAGCCAGATATTCAAGGTGGTCAAGTTAGCTGGGCCACCGAGTGTAATTAAAATTGAGAAATCTGTACTTACTCAATGGTTAAACCTTTTTCACAACAACTCAACAGTTTTTCTTAAATTTTGATACATTGCGCTTGATATTTTTAAATACTATCAAGTTTTATTCTAGTTGTTTATTCATAGTTTAATAGTTTAAGGATTTTATAGTATTACCAGGAATATTTTCTTTTGCTCTTTAATCAATTTACTTTTGAACACTAATATTAAAAATGAACTATTAAAGTTTTTCATACCAATGTGCAATAGGGAATCACTTTACAGCTATATATGTATATTTTCACGCAAATCAAAGAGATTGTTTAAAATTCTCTGTTTTAGTAAATTTTACAAATTACATATCCATATTAGAATAACATATAGTATTTTCTTCAATTTTTGAAAGCCAGTAAATTGCAAAGCATTAAAACATACAATTATTTTTTTTAATATTTCAGAACATTACAGAAAATTGTATGTTACATTTAAAACACAGTTGTGTTGCGTCACGACTGCCAGATTTTAAAATATATTAAAGCTTTGTGGACAGGAAAACATAAACGTAGTACACGTTGCGTGTTGGGAATATCCCGAACTTTGACCGCAAACGATGAAGTATATATTATCCTTTATATGTATACATATATTCTGTGTACATATATGTATAACAATATAAGTAAACACTTTATTGTTTCAAGGGTTCAAACTTTTCACTTGCCTTTTGAACTCATTTTCTAATAAACATTAAATATCATTGCATTTAAACTAGCTATTGTAATCAGATTAAAAAAAGGGGTTATATATTGCGAAGATTTTTGCATATCATGCATAGTGGTATAATTAGTATGAGTTACGCAAATAAAGATGCTGCAGTTTTTTAGTTGTTTTTTAGTTGCACTTGAATTGAAAAATAATACTAAGAACACTATTTTTTATCAAATCTTTCAATATATATTTATGTGACTCTGCAAACAAATTTTAACGTAAAAAGTTCAAACGCAAACGGTTAAACGTATATTCGTCGCCCGCACGAGTCGTGGACACATTAAAATTCGAACATTTGATTCTTTTTATCTCAATATAATAATTTCTGTTACTGTAAAAATAACATTTGAGTGTTACACAAATAAACCTGCGATTTTCCATTCATTACTTGCTGGAAACTTATTCAATCTTAAAAATGTCAACGGTATTCGGGTGCGTAGAAATTCTCGGACATCGAAATTTCCAACAATCCGAATATCACAGCCTACAAATCTTTCAGTTCCAAAAATCCAAGGCACACAATCTGACCACGTAAAAATTCTTTCGTACCAGAATTTCCAAAGCGTAACAATTTTTTAGGAGTCAAAGACTCACAGTTTAAAAAATTTCAAGGCGGCAAATTTTCAAAGCTCCGCCATTTCTAGACACTACCATACTCAAAAACTTGTATTTGATCGACGTGATAAAATTAAAAATGCAACATTTGAACGCGTAGAAATGTCCCATCGAACCCTTCCGAGAACCACAGATATCAAACTCTACAAATTTCTCATCTAAATCGAACTCGGTAAACAGCAGTCTCGTTCGAATTAAACCTACCAACGCAATGCGAGTGCCTCTCAATTGAAATATGCAAGTGTCCCATGACTTACGTGCTACGTTATTAGAACCGTGTGTGCGCGTAGTTGTATGAAAAAGTGCAACAAGTCGCGTAGATTGGGCATCGTTACCTGCGCCTCGTCCCTCTTACAATTAGTGGCGGGAGTGGAGAACAGTCTGCCCTCAAAGTCGGGAGTACCCGTCGCCAGTTTTGTACGAGCAACACGCGCGAGTAAACGCTTTCCTTGCATTTTAGTTGATCGCCGCAGCTCGCGTATGACGCACGAGTGCGATAGTACACGCCGTTAGACAGTTTAGAAATTTAGAAAACAGACCCGAGACAGACCGATTCGGGGGATTCAACGGTATCGACGTGCCGATCGATCGTTCCTCTCGGTTCATCGAGGCCGCGATTTAATTTCCAGTTTTTTATGTATATATATATATAATTATATACATATATCGTATACATATATATACATATAAATATACATATACGTATACCGGACGAACGTTATCACAGGAGTGATTATTATCGAGACATAGTAATTTTGTAATTTAATATCAATCGAATTTCGATATAAGAAACGTTTTCACGGACATGTGTACATAGTTGTCATCGTGTGCACGATTGTTCTTGAATTCATATATATATATATGTATGTCGGAGGGTATTATAAATTCACGTGAATCCGATCGATGGTATATTGAAATACAGAGCGGAATATAAATCGCGCGATTGTTTTGGACTTTCGCGAGATCGATGCGTCAGATCTGAAGTGAATCGATAACTTGCAACCGAACGTCCCGTGAATATTCTGGGGAGAAACGTATTCGTGACAACGATATTGAAAAGGTAAGGAATACATTGATTTTCTTCGCGTGCCGTTGATCTCGATTGATTTGATTTTTAATGAAATCGGAGTACGTCTCTCGACGTTTTTATTTTTGTCTTTCACCTCGAGATCAATGCTTCTTCGATTTTGTTACAAGCGAAACAATACGAAAATTGTACATGTAATATTAGGAAAATTAGATTAATAACCGAGTTAATATTAGTATTGATTTGAACAGCACTACTATGAGGAAAGCTAATGTGAAATTCGATATACGATAACTAATTTCAGTATTGGGAAATATATCGGGAAAATAAACTTTCTGCGAAGTCACGTCAAACCGCTCGTTACCGCTTTCAGCTCGTTCCATCCAGTTTTCTTTTGTTTCGAATTCACGATTTATCAATCGTCGTGCGAAAAAATAACATAAAAAATGCTGCAAATTAATTGGACTTTATTGAGATTTTTGTAAATAATAATAACGTTAATAATTTCGCCTGCACAGTTTTTTGTCTGGAACTTCAATGCGCTAGATTAAAGGTTTCCAGAGATGATCATTAATTATTCGTTTGCGAATGATTAATATATGCACGGTGCCTTGAATTCGATAACGAAACCGTTCAACTTTCTTTCTTATCATATATATATGTATTATTATGTTTTGTACATAGCGCTCGCACGTTACATGCTGCTAAATCGGCTGTTATTTATAAGATTAAAACTTGACTGTCTGTTGTACATTCGTCACGACGTTTGCCTACGCTTTTCAATTAAATATTCGTTAGTGCCATTTGATTCGACTGCCAGAATTATCGGAAGTCGTTTGCACCAACAAATGACTCCACGATTTTTATCATTGTTATTTCTTTTTCGACGAAAACGTACCAAGCGTTCGCAATTGTTAAAGTTGAAGCGAAAAGTCCGTTTGATATACAAGTTGATAACGGCAGAGTCTTTATCAACTTTTATAATGCACGCCGGCGATATGCCAAATTGTACGAATGAAACTTTTATTAAAAAATATCGTTCTCTATGCTCGCGCGGCTGAAGTATTTCGAGAATTAGAATGTATTCAAGTGGAATATGTTTCATCACACAGCTGTCCCTTCTGAAAAATATATGTTTTGATAAACACTGAATTCGGTTCAAAGGTTTTGCTCAACACGATTATTATCAGTTAATCGGATTCGTGGCTCATTTCTTATTTCAAGACCCGTCTGTATCTCAATGTTATCGGCGGAATTGCGTAATGACGAGAAGATGATGATCCAAACTATTCTAATCTGAGGCGAAGAGTTCCGAATAAAATCGAATCTTATTGAAAGATCTTTCAATTAAATAATAAAAGTGGCACAATTTATCATTTTCTATCATAATTCCACAGAGTTCGTACTTAGTTTTATGAACGAATAATGGAGAAAAAATAATGGAGGCAAAATTTCGGTAGCTTCGATCGGATCGCGGAAAGTAGTAAAATTTCGGACGGGTCGTAAACTGAACGATATAACGTCGGAAAACTGTTGTATGAATCATTTTGTAGACATCTTCTGTGCGGAAACTCCAGCACCCACGCATTCGCGAACACGTTGTCTGTTACGTGCGAAACCTTGATTTTCATACAGATCACGTGCAGGAGTACGAAATTTTGCCAATTCTCGATGCAGAACAGTCTGACATACAGAACTCGATGAACTCTTTCCGCGGTAAAACATAATAATGAAATATGCACATAATAAATATGTGTACAGCATAGACACTTGTGTAAAACAAGTGTATTTGTTGTTACTATTTAAAGTCATGAGGCGCATAATGTATGAACGTGTTGACTTGCAATTGAATACAAAACTGAATTGCAGAATATGTATCTATGTAGTTCATACAACATGTATATACATATGTATACGTATTAACAACTGTAAGGAATATAAATCTCATTAATATGTCACACAATCCATTGCTGGGATAAATAATATGCTTATCTTACTTTTTCAGAAAAGTTACAAAAGTGAGAGAAAATGAGAGAAAAGAATTTAGGAGGGTGTATAACAATTTTATCGGAATTAATAACAAATTTATTATCTTTATATTTAAACTAACGAAATATCACATTCTTTTGAAAGTTTGAACAAAAAGTTGCCTAAAAATTCTTTCGATGAGGAATAAGCTGGAATGTACAAATATCGTAGTATTACAGCAATATTGTGCGATTCAAGTGATTTCCTATCGACTTCTTATTAAAATGTTCGGCACACATTCTTGTATGTACGTTAACTGATGAAGGGGCCAGAAAATATGCGCAGTTGATCCAACTACTGTGGCTGCGGCCAAACGCAATCGTGGACGAAGTTCAATGTCGGCTAAACTTTCTTGTATAATGTTTGAATACTATGACCGTATCTAACAATAACGTGCTACATAAGTGGCACATTTGAATATACAAACGTGTGTTTGTATAACAGTCTGTAACTTAATGAAATGATACATCGCTGTTGCCTCTGTTGTGTCGGGTTAGCCTCGTTAGTACTAATAAGGAAGAAAACTCGAGAAAAATATTTGTTAGAAATAATCGTATATAATATTACGTAGTACTTCTAATTAAAACGCGGAATACACAGTAAACGTAATGTATTTCTTTTATGCATACGAGGAAAGCAACAATCGTTTGTAATTACAACGCGGAATTATCAAAAACGTCAAAACATTATAATTATATTGAAATGTATTCTTATCACGATATTTTATCATAATATATTGTAAAACCGAGCGTGCTGAATATAATATGTTATTGAATTTTCCTGTTTTATGGCCAATTATTAACATTTTTTAAACAGATAGTTTATCGGTATCTTCCTGTAACGACGTATATGTATTACCAAATTGCTTCGTTTCGCACATTCTAACGTACTTATCAAAATTAATAACGTGCTAAAGACGATAATGGCAACTACAGGAAATTCTAATTACTTTATTATTACAGTAATTTGCCGTTTGTCGAAAGTGCTTTTAAAATGTTTTCACGTATTCCAAGTTTATTTCCACGCGGTTCCAGATGTTTCTACGGTATCACTTGAATAAACAAATTTGATCTATCACACTTCTAACGCATGCATCTATGATTTTTTTTCTATTAAATTCAAATCCAATGGAATATAAAATCAGAAAAATATACCGATCATGCTCGATTACTTTCAATTGTTCTAAATTTACGCGATACTCGTTTCATGCATGCAGGCATAGGTCTTTTCTTTCTAATATGTAATTTAATTGCGACAACTTAATTGGAGCTCAATTTCTACCGATTTTTAAACATGATCTAAAAATTCGTGGAAATGGACAGCGTTCTTTGGAAATATTCGGCAACGTTGCTCTCTTTTTCACTTAATCACGTGCACGCGGCGAGTATGTAACGTTGGCAGATCGTCGGTGTCTTTACTCGTATCAACGCTCCTTGTTCTCACAATCGGTGTACACGTGTTCACATTCAGCCGGCTACATGTGTGACACAAGTGAACATGCTGTGCGATCTGTTTCACGGATAAAACACAGAAATAGGTAAATCGTTTATTTGGCCATCACGGTGTAGCTGTATTTAACCGCGTAGTTAAAAACAATAAAAATGGAGAAACAATTAATCTTGTATCGTATTCAAACGGACTGTCACAAATGACTTTTTAATAAGCCATAACGACGTATACACATACATACATCGAAATCCCGTGCATATATGAGACGAATATCTAAGAAATACTCTTTAATGAAGTAATTTTCTATTTTACACATGTCGAACAAAAAACGCGTTAGAAATAGATTGAATTTATTACATAAGTAAGTTATAGGTCGAGTGTGAAGTCATAGTTATATAATACGTATCTGGTTGTTGTTATTATATTGCTATGAGATATTCAAAACTCATAGATATTTAATATGTACCTATCGGCGGGTATACATATACTTAAAGATCGTTTCTTCGTTCTTAACTTGACCTATGTCCTCGTTAATTTAACGTCGTTTCACTTATCAACGATCCGTTCGAACCGTTGTTTTGTCTGAATCGTCGCTGTTGGATGATATTTACCCCCATTCACACTTTATACATATCTTCGGACGGGTGCGTATCGCTTACAAAGAAATTTCGAACTTTCTTGCCACGTCATTTGGAAAACGGTACGAAGGGGTCACTAATCACATGCCAATTACACTCGTTTTCACCCGTAACAACGCGTTCCACCTTTGTTTTTTCAACGTAACCGTTAGAACTTTACGGCAGACGTCAGAGTGTTCGTATTCCCTTCGACAAGTGGCAGATTGTCAAAGTGTGCGTTACGAATCGCTCGGTGCCGCATCACGACAGGAACAGTGCAATAATGTTAAGTAACAATTTTTCAATAATCACCAAGTAATTATGAAACAATCAAACGGAAGTAACAACGTTAGCGACTCGTCGGGCTGGCAATTGCGTCGAGGAATTAATTTCAGAATTTAAATCGCAAATTTAATTTCTCCTTTATATCTCATCCACCCCCTCCCCCCTCTCTTCGTGAAACAGCAGAGAAACGAAACGCGTTAATTGCCCTAAAAATAGTCTTGCTGCAATGCAGAACCGACGATTATACTTGAACGTCAGTGAATTCGTAGAAACGCAATAAACAGAGAAACCGCGTACACCGTTTTCCGTGGCACGGGAATCGGTATTATACTGTCTACAAAAATTCGAAATTGCTGGCCGAGATTACATATCGACGCCGGTTCAGGATTCCACATCTAATCGTAATTAGCCTGCTACCCGAACGTGATAACAGTAATCACGCGGTAATAATCATCGGTCAGTACTCACGCTCTCCATCGGTTATGAAGTACAGGTACTTACGGTTTTCTTCGCCAGTGGCCGATCTCTGTGTCCGTTTCTCCTTTGTTTTGCCATTCCTTCGGCCACTCCAGAAAGTGGTAACATATTCTACCCTTCTAATCCGACTGCGAGTTCCGTTGAAACCGTTAGTCCGGCGAATGTTGCAAAGATTGGGAAACAGAGAGATGGCACCTGTTAGTAATGCTTTAGCAGGCTTTAGAATATCTTACACTTGGAGTCCCTTCCAAATTGGTTGCTAGAAATAAACCGCAGAAAGTAAGTCGTCCGTTTGATATTAAAATTGGAAGCGTCTCCAAAGAAAAGTAAAAATATTGCAAAACGTGATATAACGTGATTGACAAGTGTCATCTTTTCATCTTCCAAGTTGTTCGTAATTAATCGTCTACGTATAACGAATTATGTCATAAATTTCCTACCGCTTTTTTTCCGGACTCGATAATCATATGTACAAAGTAAATTTTTAACGACCGATTAGCGGCATTCGAAAAAAAAATCGCCGGAAGTTTACGACAGTTTATAATACATAGCTGTTTACTTGTCACCGTATTATTACTGTAAAATGCTTATTAATTGCACGTGTTGCTGACGTTGGGAGACACTTACGTAAATAATCGACCAAGTAGTGTTATCGGGTAAATCATTGACGGAATGAAAATATTCTAATTAACTCGTTCTGATTAACTGTTCTAACTAACGCTGACCATAGGAGAACAATATGGGCTCAGAAACTGAAATGTCTACGAAATTTCGTATCTAGCCAAGGAAATAATTAACCTACCGATAATCAATCGTTTGCAAAGCAATTTTTAATACTTAGTCCGAAAATGAAATAAAACATAAATTTGATAATATGAGATTCATTGAGAATACTTTAAACTTTAAAATATTCGGTGCTTCTATTTATTTAATTCAAGTTTCTGAGTTAGTTGGTTATAAACGGTTTACTGATGTAGCAACAAGTAGCTCAGTTGTCAATTCATTGTCATCCTGCAGGACAATACGTTTCCGTTAAAATCAGATACTATAGTAGTACACAAGTGTAGAATACATAAGTACATAATATAAAATTTGGATCTTTTCAACAAAAAATTAAAAAAAAATTATTTTTATGCTTTACCGTTTCGGAAAGACTATATTTTATAATATTGCATTTATAAGTTGACGAACTAAGAGCAACTGTGACTTTTCCAATTGTCTAAATTCCGAGAAAACATGGTAGATTTCGTTTATGGTACGTTAAATACATATGTGATTTTGAAAAGAATCAAAGCCGTTAGTGCAAAAAGTGATATAATATGAAACTACCCATATTCCAAGTGGCCGAAAGACTTAATTGATATTTCCTTGTCGTAATTGGATTTTTGACGGTCGGAGACTTAAAGAGTCGAAGGTGAAGGGCGTTTTATCAATTCCGATATCGCGTCGCCCTTGCTCTTAATACAGTAAAGTGGAAAAAGTACAGAAACCGACGCCCCATATACGATTTATTCAAGATCAACGTCGGGCGAAGGAAAAAATTGTACTATTTTCAGTGAAATGCACTTTGTGAGACATGCGATTTAATTCACGACAATTCCAGTAATAGAGATAGACGAGAGGATAAAAATAAGCAGTTAACCGAGTCTACTGAGGATTTGACAATTGACCAGTTGCTAAACCAGTTAATTGAATTGCCAGTAAGATATGATAAACGATTCTGTTAATTATACGGAATGAATTTCAATTTACGACTGAACTACTGCTCCAAATCCTGTATACCAGTTATATAGCATTATCAAATGTTCCAGAGAATACAATTTAAAGTGGACTCATTAAATAATTTGTTGATTAACTGAACATGTCTTATTGACAATAAAATACTTATTTGTATTATACGATTAGTAACGATAAAACAGCTGTTAACAGTAGCTGCTTCTTATATTTTTAGAATCATTTTTTCATTTTAATAATATTTTACCAATTGATTAATTAAATATTCGGATATAAAATTGGTCAAAGATCTACACAACCGGACTAGAAATTATTTTTTGTAACATAGTGTGGCAACAATTTTTTCGCTGATAAATATAACCATTATGTAAATATGTGTACAGAATGTTAAATTTAGCAGATCACACCATTTTTTATGTGACAGTGAAATACATCAAATTATTAGTCGAAATTTATCTAACAATTGTAAGTCGAGTTCCTTATCGTATTGGAAATACTGGTAGTAGTGATTTCCGGCTTATAATCAGTTTGGCTTTGAATAATTTAAACAAAATCTGCAGTTAGGTTTAGTATTCTACGAATAAAAATGTTATATTTTATACATGTTTATTTCTTTGATTTTTCTCAGTAATATAGCGCGGAGAAAACAAATGGATCGATTACAAAATCCAATGTAATTATGGGTTCGCCTTGAAAGAAAGTAGTATCACAGATCAATTTGCCAAGTTTCTTATTTATATGATCGTAAACCGCTGAAACATCATGCAAACCGACAAAGTGAACACCCTATATAGATATACTTTTTGCATAACTATCATTACCGCAATCTTTTGAATATTTTACTGTATTTATGACTATTTTACTACCAAAAGCTTAAGTTATTTATTCTTCATCATTCTTTCAGAGAATCTACTAAAAACATGATCGGTAACTTTTAATTACATGCAATTAATTGCCATTGCAGGTCAATCAGTTAAAGCTTAACAGACACACTTCTCCACATTGATATAATGTATATATTTAAATTGTAATTAATATTTACATCGATTTTTATTTAATTTAGTGCATGGAAATTAACCGCGAATAAAGAAGTCGAATATGTTTTCAAAATTATTGATTCACAGTTTAATACGTACAAATTTGTCGTTATTCGTATGTTACAGATAACACATTAAGGAAATAAAACCGTGATCTTACCGCAAAGAGCAAAATACCTGTATAACTAAGCAGTGATATGAAGAATACGCAAACCAACGGTTATGGTATGTCAATTTCTTGTATATTTACGTATATTCACTCTTACTAATTATAGTTCATGAAACGTTATTTATTTTCCCATTATTTTATGACAATCACGCGGACGTAGATTTAGAATATTTTCGTGAGATTCCTTGAGACACGAAAATTATTCCATCTAATATTTAATATTTAATGAAGACGCTTCGGACAATAAAAAATATTTTTCAAAGCAATTTGCGTGTATCGATAAATCATTAAATAAATAACACCGTCGAGTGTAATAATTACTTTCGGAAATACACGGGTGTGTTCTCGAAAATTCCGTGTTCTTAATGAAATATTTCAAATGATTCTGCATACATGCGCGAATCTTCCAAGTAAATTACGTGCGTGCATACATAATTTCTCTAAACGATTTCCGAGAGTGTTCCACCTTGGAGTACGACATTCATTCAGGAAACCGCAAGTCGGCGGTGCCGAAAACACTTGTTTGACGTTTGTCACATGGAAATAAACCGCGTTTCTCGTGTCAAGCGCCGAAAGGTATCGGTGTTAAGTAAAACAAGCGTTTGATCTGGAAAGGCCTGCGATACGTGTCGACCTTTCAAGTCTCCCAAGAAGGAAGCTGAAGTCGTATACTTCAGATCGAAGGCTGTTTTCCAGTGTCTCGAGGTTACCGTGCGTTTTACGGTTTACACGTACCGCCAATTATTTCTCTTTCCCCTCATTTTTTTTATTTACGTAAAACTCGTTCGAACGTTAAGCGGTGAGCCTAAAAATTAGGAAAAGAAAACAGTAGGTAGTACACGTTCAGATAATTCTGACCGTATTTTTCTATGTCTCGTTACTGATTCACTGTTTCAAATCGACACGTCAATCTATGTCGGGTTTGTAATCGTGGAATCATTCGCGTTTTTTTTGTTTTTTTTTCCAATTGTCAGGAGAACCATGAACTTCCTTTCCGAGAATGATACGCGCCCCACCATTTTTGTTCATAAGGGAAACTATAATGGGGATCCCAGTAATAACTGCGGTAAACAGTTTCTAGAAACGAAGGAAACTGGTATTTCGCTGCGTTAAATGCGCGCTCATCTAACACCGGGTTTTTAAATACGATTTACATGTACAAAATCAATACTGCGTCACGAGTTAAATCACTCATTGCCTTCCTGATCGTGATAAATCAAATTTACGGGAATAACAATTTGCATCCGGTCGCGTGTATACATCGCACATCCCACAAGTTTCCCATTATCAACACCTACCTGTAACCGAGCCTGAATAAATTGAATATCAATTTTTAATCAATATTTAACAATTACTCGAAACGTACGTACGTTACGTAATGTTGAAATACTTGATTCTTCTAATTCCAACAATTTTCATCACTCCAAAATCAATCTGGGAACACAGTATGCATATTTATGAGACACGTTTCTCCTGTAGTCTATTACACGGACTAACACATAATTACACAAAACACAGTATAGAGACATATAATGAAAATTCCAGAGGTTGTAAAATATACGTGGTAAACGATAATTTCACCGATAGAGTTTTTCACCAACGGATCCAAGAACTAAGTAGCATAGATAAGTAACTTGCTCTCTCTTCGAAGTGGCGTGAGTGCTTACTAATAATCCTCTAAATTGAAATAGAAGACGTCTGTCTTATTTACCCACTCCGCTTCCTTATTGTTAGTCATATATCGTTAATACTCTCATTAAGTGATTGAGAATGTCATTAGCAATTAGACAATGTCTCCTTCATTACACAGCCGTAGCAATAGGTAATTGAAACTTTACGCATCTACGATACACGCGTAAAAAACTAATTTCGAATTTTATTAACCGTACAATTTCCGTAACGTAACATTAACCTTTCTCGCCGGGGACTTTTTGTTTCGTAAAGAAGTAGCACCTTTTTTGTCGCCATCTCTGAGTCGCTGTACCAGTTGCTGCGTTGAAGAGAGTGGCGACTGAGAGTCGCTTCTCGGGTGCAACGAGTCAATTTCACAATTTACGTGATCCCTGCACGCGCCAGGCTTTGTGTCGGCCATTGACAGACCCGATTTTACAACGAAAACTGTCAACAGGGAAAATGTGAGATTCGGAACACTAATCTTTCCCCATTAGGAGGACGTTCCAAAGTCGCGACCTTGCATTCCATCAGTCATGTGTATTGTCATGCATGCAAATTTAACCTGCGTAGTCGTATGTCTCTGCTAGAACAATACCATCGAATGTCGGTTAGAATGGGTATAGGCAAATTAAGTTGCTATTGTCGATGATTTACTCGTGAATGAAACACATCGATTTTTCTTTATCTATTCCTCGAGATTCTGCAACTGTTATTGTAACAAGTTAGGAAATTCTGTTTATCGCGGAAATTATTTTGGAAAGTGTCCGTTTAATTTGATTAATTTACATTATTCCTTTAAACGATGTATTTTGATTAATTTGAATTATTCCGTACAATTTCGGTTCCGATTCTTTCTGAAAATTGTATTCGTAAATAAGCGAATTATCAGTAATCCGAGGAAAGTCTAACAGTGATCAATTATCGTTAAACTCCATTACGCATACTGGTCAAAGAAGTTTGCTTAACTTTGTCCGGGCAAAGTTCATATAAGAAGAGTTCAGTCGATTCGACTTACTTAGCAGACGGATAATAAATGCAAGTTCACATTGCCGTTCCATGAATTATCTCCAGACGTCTTCGTGTTTGTACGTTGCAAAAAAAAAGTTCTTTGCTCCACATACATATCGACAATAAGACAAATTCAAAACGATTGATATATACAAGAATCGTTTCCAATATATCATCGTACATCGATAACTTTCGATAACTTTCCTGTAAGTTTCGGCGTTTTAAAACGAAGAGTAACGCATTTCTATATTTAGTAACATTTAATAAGAATTTTGAAATTTCAAGAGGGTCACAGATATGATTTGTTAATTCGCGAACAGCGAGATTCGGCAGCAATAATTATATTTCAGTAATGTATAATTAGCCGACCGTTCATTTTTATATATCACGCAACCATGATACTATCCTTGGTCAGTGTTGTCATGGATTATTAATGGCCATTTCCGCAGAGCATTTGTGTCGCTAACGCAAACGTAAGGTTATCTGTAACCGACGACTGTTTGCGTCGCGTGTAATTCCTTTTCTGTGCACGGTATCGGCTGTGTGTAAAAACACATGTAAACGCGCGATTAAGGAACGCGTTCGCAGGGCACTTTGATAACGGACGTCACCACGCGACCAATCGGATTTCTGTTTCACGCACACACCCACTTATTGCGTAAGAAAACGGCTTTTGACGTCGGCGATAAGACCCCATCGCGGAAAGTGACGAATGCAAATGAACGAGAATCGAACGAGAGTAAACAGATTAATCCAGAGTACCGCGTTTTAACTGGATCTCATTAGTGGTTATCGGAGTAAACGGTTCGTTCTTCGTTTTGTTTTTCTTTGCTCAGCCGCCGATAGTGACGAAATACGCCGTGACCGTATAAATGTGTTAGATCCTCATAGACGTTCGTGGAGCAACTGAAAATAAGAACTATGATAATGAATTTCAAATAAACCATTCCAAGAAATTAATGTGTACCGAAAAGTTGCATTACAATAACAACGAATGAAATATTTGGCCATTCTAAATTCAAATGTCTCATTGATTCGATACAAATATCCTATTACACAAGTGATTTCTAGAGTGCATAATTATCTCGTTGCCGTAACTTTATTGCCCTGTATATACCTTGTTTGGGATTATTTAAAAGTAAACAGTCCTTATTACCGCCATTTCTCGTTGTTAAGCCTTCGGAAGGTTGTAGTTAACTTGCAATTAGTATCTTATCACATAGACTGTATCTATACGGAAGGTATTAGACACGGATTGTCGTTAATTTACTTAATCTTGAAAAATCGTCGTTGCGCATAAGATAGACGTATCGTTGATGAAACTATATTCCTCATTCTTTGACGCATACGTGAATAAGCCTGAACTACTTATTACTAAACATTTATGTAATTTTGGTATCCCTAGACATATACGAGGAGTAACATCGATATATTACATGTTACTATGCTACTATGCTATTATTTCGTTCAAAATATTCAGTCTGTAAAACCAAAGGTAGTTAAATTAAGTAGAAATTTCTATATCAAATTACACAGTCTTATGACAAACCACGTTCGAGGGTTGCCTTGTAGTGGCAGATCTTGCCTCATTAAAAGCGTGATTAAGAAGAGGTTTTTAAGATGGTTAAATGGTGGTGGCAAACAATGCGTCAGGACAAGTAATTTGACACCAATTATGGCAAATTTAGTCCAACCAGGCACAAAGTATTTAATGTAAAAAGGAGTGATATATCCACCCTTGTGTTTCTAACGGTGACCGATGCAAGCTCCACCTGGCGGTGTCTGCGTCAAATTAAGCGTTCCTTTTACGCCAAGTGATCAAGATTTTTTCGTCCATGGCACGCTTTTGATAAAATTATAAGTCTGCAATTGCAATTGTTTTTTTGAAAAATCTGATGTAGAAAATATTTTTATTGTCATTATTATTACTTTTCAAATGGTTTTAGATGAACGCATAAAGTGGTTAAATGTTAATTAAAAATAAGTGAATGCAAATAGTATACATGTATATTCTACGCTACGCTATGATACGATACTTGTACACTCTGTTACTATCACCTCTATTCTCAATTCTTCGTTTTATTTCGATACTTATAATTAGGAACTCGTCTAATTTGATAAAATTTTGAACATATTCAGCATATTTGTCGTATTATGAACGGTCACAAGTGTACACATTACTAGTTTCCGTTATTGAAGTGTTCAAATATTCTGCAGTATGGCTCATAAAATGTTCGAAAACTCCTACAGACATACTATTTAACGATTTATTGCTACTGGAATTTCTTTTTTTATATTAATCCACTGTTGAATATGTGTATCACACACTTTATGTAATTTTACGGTTTCTTATTGACAATTTGTCACTTGCATTATATCTCTAGATATGTTATCTTCGATCAAAGAATATAGTCTGCTACGTACTATCCCTAATCTCACGTATGCATCCAATAAATCTACTTTTGTTGTTTTCTATCTTCTTTTCCTGCTATCTTCAACATTATTTCACCTGCCCCTTGTATTGTGCATTTCTTTTGTTACGATTGTGAATTTACTTGTTGGGAAAATGCTCCAAATATTTTTTAAATTCGTCGAATGGTCTTAAGTATTTATGGAATTCGTTACAAATACTAAATTGATTATTGACAAATGCCTACCACAATATTTGTACCATAACCTGTATAGAACTAAAGTCGAACCGATATAAAGAATGTAGAATTGTAACCGATATTCAGTCACAACTGTTATTACCATAACAGTTATAACATTATTTCCGTTCCAGGAACTGTTTCATTCAGAACCGATATAGCCAGTATATCGGTTACAAGATAATATATATTTTGTACAACAATTTGAAACAGTTATTTTCAGACGCATGCAATCATTCGAAACTTAAACATCAAGAGGTTGTTGGGGTGAAAGCTTTAGTCTTCATTCATGAATTCGACAAATGAACAATAATAATTCAGCAAATCATTGACGACCATCAAAATTAATTAAACTTGCAAATTAACCCTTTCGCTGCCAACGCCGACAATAGCCGGCATCCATTATGTGCCTCGCAGAGATGAACACCGACTATAGCTGGCTGTGCGGAAAAATTTGTACATACATGCAGTGCTTCTTATAAGTTTCAGAAATAATCACTCGTTAAGACTCAACGAAAGACACTTTCCATCACTTTATGAATTAATAGAAAAAAATATATTACGAAGGTGTATTGTGTATAAGAGAAACGCTAAGAGTCGAACATCGCGTTATAAATGCAAAGAATATGTTATTGGGTTATGTATGTATGTATCCACGTTTTTCGCATTAACATTCGTAATATTAGTCCAAATATTCTTCATTCACCCTTTCTCTATCATTCAATCCAATTTTCATATACCACGTTATTAACCACTACCTTCTTCTACATTACTCTTTCACTACCTTCAATTGTTATACATAAGCTATTAAACAAGTTTATGTCTTTCACATAAAAATTATGAGTATATTGGGTACAAGATGCTGTATGGAATGATGGAATTTAGTCTTCTGCTTAGTGGTCATTCAGGAGAATTAATTGTATTAAACTTAAACTTATTAAACTTTAAAATAATTAATACTTAGGTCACACACACACACGTATGACTCTGTCAAATCTAACTCTTTACTCTTTCCCGATTCTCTCAATGTCCACTTTTTGGACTAGAACACTCAATTCTCTCACAAGTTACACCATAAATCCTACACACATCTCACCATAAATTGTCACGACGTCGCTTTGACGCCCATTTTTATATTCATTCACACATTATCATTTTCTCACAGATAGATTCATACAATTAAGTAGGTGTACACACTCCTGACACGCGCCAAATTGGGTCACAGGTCACACGCATTCTTTCTCGTTCTTAATACAAACAATCACTCTAAACATTGACCGCAAACCATTCTGATAAACTGTCGCATAACCCAAACACTCCTCTTGCACACCTTTTGCCACTCGGTACAAACACTCTTCTTTCGCACTTGACACTCAGTCTAAATACTTTTCTTTCACACTTCTCAATCACGCAATTAGATTTTCATATACCACAATTGTTTTACAAAAAAGGCCCTTTTTTCCAAAATTATCCGTACATGCACAATGTGTACACTTTCTGCGGGGACTCCCGTACAGTGGCGGCGCAATATCGGACCGCACCGCCGTAGCGAAAGGTTTAATATAATTATTATTACCCAATCTTTCTAACGTGCAAGTTTCTATTCTATTTGATTCTCACGTAATTCTTCTAAGAACGACTAGCCGTTGCGAATAATCCTGTCGTAGAAATTCCGATGAATGTGAATGTCGTGGTCATATAGTCAATTGCAATAACTTAAAGAATTAAATGCTGTTTTATAAAAATGAACTGCAATATAAAGGTAGAAGATAGTCATATTAATGCATAAGTGTAATTAATTTATCGATCGCAAGGCACTCATTGCGTTGTTATTGTTATAAATATTGACTGAATTTCTGCACATATAGTTACGTAATACATAGTAACCCAGACGTTAATACATATTGATGTATATATCAAGCTATGGACTTATAAACCCAAACAAAACCAAGGTCCTTATTGAGTCTTGGTGTCTGCAATAAGCAGATATTTATGTTGCATAATAAAGATTTATCAGAATAGATTTAGAATGTTTAAACACCCAACGATTTGAATCCTGTTTAGCGCAAAACTGATGAATCACCGATGATAGCGTTTCGATCGACAAATTCTGTTATTATACCTTCGTATCCGCTGAAATTTCAAAGTGTTATTCTATTAAACTTCCTGTATATTATACTGTTATTCTCAGCTTATTGTGCGAATGTATCTCGTTGTAAACACGTTTTTTACTTAATGCAAATGGAACGCGGCGTTATAACATTATCACAATACGAACTGAACTACTGACAAGTCTTCCGAGAAATAGAAAACAACTATACATATTTATGATTTTGCATGATATTTCCACGGGTTTTGTAATACGAAAATACCGTTACCCAGGCAAACATAGCATAATCGTGAATTCATCGATTGCTATGCGACTTGGTTTATTTATGGTCTAAATTAATAGAGGAGAACGAAAGGGGATCAGTGGAAAATGAGCGAAGTCGTTAAGCGCCGATTAATTGCAATTTTCTGGGCTTTTAACTATTTGATTGAGTCAGTCTCTTCAGTCATTATCGTTATTTCAGATGAATATTTCCACCTAATGACTTGTTGTCTAATGTTTATCAGTATGACCTTCTTCATTACCTATTCCAATAAACAAGAGGCTAGTATGATGCTATCATAACGCTAACTTCGGATTGTACTGCGTACAGGCATTATGCTACCTCCATTATGCTACGCACGCGTAAAATGTTCATTGAGTGCATTAATAATGCCTAAAGCTTTAATTTCTTGACTTTTTTCAATGTCTTATGACATTTCTTCCTGATACGTTACAACTCGATTTGTTCGATATAATTTAGCTTCTTTCAACAATTTAGAATTCGAAACTTAAAAAGCGCGCGACAAATCGGACTGCTCTGGACAAGTCACGGGTTGCTAACAAGTGATGTAAGGGATGGTGTTGTTTTTAAAAGAAGATGCGCTGCGCATCTCAGCGCACTACGTTTTGATTTTGAAAGACAAACCGATATTTCTCTCAAACCTCGTTAAACGTCCACGTGTTGCTTTTCTCACCTATCGTAATACCTCCTGACACTACTTTTTCACAATTTCTTTATAATTTCCGCTTCCTTTAATATTCATCTCTTTGTTGCATTACCCTTCCTCTTTCCTATTTCCGATCTATGTCCTACAAATTTATCGCTTTTAGATTGTCTTGTATCGTCTACAGACTGCACTGGATTTGTAGTGGTCAATAAATTGTAGGCAATTTTTCAGTTATCAGTATTATTTAACATCGATATCATTACATTGTCAGTGACATAATAAATTAATTAAATATCATGCTCTGACATACAAAGCATAATTCTATATCACTTTCATAGGCGACACACCGTGCACTGGTATTTACCTAATGTTATAACACAGGCTCGGGCATAATGATAGATAATTATTTGACGCAAAATCACGTAGTCGATGAATTCCTGACAGTGCGGTGAATATCTTGACTCAATAAAGATAAGTGAATGTCTGCCTTTCCTTAGTTAGTGTTAGTTAGTGAGCACAGACAATCCGTAAATCTGCATTCGTGTTAGGCATTGGTGGTGTGCATATTTTTCCGTGCTATGCGAGTCACATTTTCCTCATGTGCAATCTCTGAGCCTAATTGGGTCAAGTTAAGTGTAAGCGTAGTCATTAACTATAAAGGAAAGTGTGGAATTCTTGATATTTCGTCAAATAGAAAACATACATATAGAAAAAGCGGAAAAGAATAATAAGGTCAATCTGTTCTTATTGTCAGAGCTGTTTCGTTGTTTTCTTCTGCTCGTGTGTTAGACACCAATTCGATGAAAAATGTGTTATCACATTACTGATTTCATAACATTTTTATCTGTTTCAATGACAATCGCGTTCAACCATAACGTGTAGGTATGACAAAATTCTCTCATTTGTCTGCTTCTGTTTTCTCGTATTAATATTGGCCTTACAATCAGAACCAGACGTCTTAGCGAACTCGAATACTTTCCTGCTATCAGTATTCTTTTGTAAATAATGTTTTATTAAGGCAACAGTAATTCACGGCATGTCCTCTATAGAAAATATTGATGTCGTAGCAGCGAGGGAAATTATATTGTAACTACATAAGTTGAAAACAAGCGACAAAGATAATGTAATTTATCGACGACTTATTAATAACTTAGCTACATTGTTCGAGTGAAAATTAGTTCTTCGTGTATTATCCCAAATTATGGATACCGATGAGCACATAAATACTGAGCTCACGACGAACTGCCTTTGGGATCAGAATCTTGTAGATTACCGTAATAGAGCAATCCTCGACAGATTGTGGACTGAAATTACGTTGGAATTGAGTGTACCAAGTGATTGATTCGTTCTGTTAATTCGATTTTAGTGCAGTGATTATTTATTACTTAATTTCATTTAAATTATGATACAATAATATATTTTTTAGATGTGTTATGACTATATGTTTTTTTTTGAAAATATTAAATTAATCACTAATTATGTATGTATTTACAATTGTATAACTATATGTGAATGACAGTTCTATCACTGTACATGAGGAAAATGTTTCACCACAATTTATTCTAATTTATGGCCTGCTTAATTGATGGATTCTATGGAGATACGAACATGTAAATTATAATAAGCTTTCTTTGCGATTCCACAAAAATGAGCTGTATCGAACACATTTTAAGAAGGTTGCAGACAATTTCCATTGCTAATTTCAGGCACTTCCGTATAGACAGAAGAATTAGTCTTTGAATATATCATTGTACATACATACAAATGTAATACCATGCGAGTTATACATATGTGGAAATGTGCTCGACATGTTCGCTTTCAAAAGGTCATAACTAAACTATGTGTACTTAAAGTTTCAATTTTATATTCTTTAATTTAAATTGCAGATAGTTACAACAACTTTGAAAATCTTTATAGGCTTTTTGTCTGAGAAGAATTAATTGACAAAACATATAGAAACTTTTTCTATCTTAGTTCTTTCTGTAGTTTTTTAATAAATCAGTCAATGTTTCTTACCAAAAGGATGAAAAGTTTTCACATCAAGGCTATTGTATAATGTCTGTCAAAAAGTTACAATTTTATGGATCAGTTGTATCTGTGAAATGATAGCATGCTAATTTTTCTTCCAGCGGACGTGAATGGTAAGCAAGTCTCCAATGGCAAAGAAGAAGTTAGTGACAATGACAACGAGATCGATGCTGTCCAAGAAGCTATTGGGAATCTTGGCAGATGGCAAGTTTTCGTCTGCTTGGCAATCTCCCTTGTCAAGTTCCCTGTCGCTTGGCACCAACTCGCCATTGTCTTTATGGCCCCACATCAGGAATACAATTGCACTGCGCCAGCCCATACAAAGTCATCCGATCAATGTGTAGTCAATGTCAATGGTACATTGACGGAATGTACAGAATGGGAATATGACAGAAGCATATTTACAGAGACCATTATAAGTCAGGTAATTTCATCACGCTTAAACTCTCGACTAATGCTGTACGGTTGTTAAAAAAACTTTGTTAGAGTTGCGTTACAAGTAGGTCAAACTATATTAGTCTAGGTTAAATGGAATGTTAATGTTGATGAGTCTTTTTTTAGTGGAACTTAGTATGCAGTCGCACACATTATGCTAATATCCAACAATCTATTTTGATGTTTGGTGTATTGTCAGGGAATGTGATATTTGGCAGTTTAGCGGACAGGTGCGAAAAACTTTTATACTAACAAAGATGTTTTATTGCGTTAATTCTTAAACTAATATGCAAATTCAGAATGATATTTAAAAGATTGTTACGTTTGTAGATACGGTAGGAAAATGCCATTGATGTTTTCCGTAGTTCTTCAACTGGTTTCTGGGATCGGATGTGCCATTGTGCCATGGTTTCCAGCACTTTTGCTAATGAAATTCTTAAGCGCCTTTGCTACAGGAGGTACAATGGTTACCAGCTATGTAATTTGTAAGTTTACAGCAAATATATGAATAATATAGGATTAACAATCTGAGTACTTGAACTATTGGGAATATTCGAACGGCAAAGTTCCAGGTTGAAATTAACTCATTTGTACACATTCGTTTCAATGATATATTTGCAAGTGCATTCAAAAACTACTAAACAGTTCAACATAAATATGTATATGATTTGACACACATTGAATTTCGCCTATCAACTGGTCCGAACAATATAAGCTTGGCAAGTTTGGCTTAAATGTGTATCATATAAAATATCTCAATTAAAATTTTGTTTTCAATTAAAAGTACTACTGACACACAGGCTCTTATGCAAAAATAAGTATTTCCAATTTGATATTTTTAAGACATTTCCATATACTTAGCATAAAAAGTATACGGAAACTGAACCTTTGATCTGCGACCCCACACATCCTGGGCTATGTAAACAGACCTCAAGGAAAGACTAAACTTGTTTAGGGCTGTTTATAAGCAGTCTGTTACGATACACATTCCAATTTCTGCTAGCTAATAATAAATATAAAATGTTTGCATGTTATCAATTTAAATATGCCAAACAATATTAATTTAGTTTTCAATATTTTTCAGGTATGGAGATCGTTGGTACCAAGTGGCGTGCGGCCATTACAGTACTTTACCAAATTCCATTCAGTTTGGGTCACATGTCACTAGCAGGATTTGCATATTTATTCCGCCATTGGAAACATCTTCAAATCGCAATCACGATACCATCAATCATTCTTTTGAGCTACTGGTGGATCGTACCTGAATCACCAAGATGGTTACTTGCTGTCGGAAGACAAAGGGCAGCTTGCAAAATTTTGCAAAAGGGCGCTAATATTAATAAAATACGAAACAAGGACATTCCAGAGATGGTCAGGCAACACTGCCTGCACCAGGTAATTAAAAACTTTCTCATATACATAGATTTTCAGCTTATTAATAAGATACTGAACTCTTTAATTTGAACGATCGTTTTTGAATATAATTATTAATTAATTTACCCTGGCCTCTGTAACGATCAAAAACCTTTAAATAAAAATTGAAGTTACATATAACTAAAATAGATATGAAGTAAAAAACTCACCCATCCACAGTGGAGAACAGATTTATTGTTATTGAAAAATTGGTCCCACATTTCGGTCCTGTTTAGGACCCTCTTCAGGGACACTTTTCATAAAACTATGTTCCCTACTGTGGATGTAATATTCATTGGAGACAAACAATAAAACACGTCTTATCGGTTACACATTATGAAACGTAATCATTCCGTTTCATAATGTGTAACCGATAAGACGTGTATTATTGTTTGTCTCCAATGAATATTACATCCACAGTAGGGAACATAGTTTTATGAAAAGTGTCCCTGAAGAGGATCCTAAACGGGACCGAAACGTGGGACCAATTTTGCAATAACAATAAATCTGTTCCCCACTGTGGATGGGTGAGTTTTTTACTTCATATCTATTTTAGTTATATGTAACTTCAATTTTTATTTAAAGGTTTTTGATTGTTACAGAGGCCAGAGTAAATTAATTAATAATTATTAATAAGATATACCATAATCTTTTTTCAGAATTCCAAGCGTTCGGAATTAGATCATAAGGCGTCCTTTTTAGATCTATTCCGTACTCCTAACATGAGAGTGAAGTCTCTTTCAATCTTCTTCAATTGGATCGTATGTGGAATGGGTTTGTTCGGAATGTCACAGTATATAGGCCAAGTCGGTGGTAATATTTTTGTGAATTTTGCTGTATCTGGTGCAATACAAGTACCTGGAAATTTTGTCGCTTGGTGGGCAATGAATAAACTCGGTAGAAGGATTACTTTAATCTGTAGTAATTCAATTGCCGGAGTTGCTGCAATTCTACTGATCGTTGTTTCGAACGGTGAGAAAAAATTTTCAATTATACTTTTACTTTACACTTTTCATTTTTATGCTTACCCACATTTTTACAGAAACACATATTATCTGATTGTTTATTATTTACAGATATTGCATGGCTCAGATTAATTCTGGCCTGTTTCGCCATCGTGGGTATGTCCGTTTCTTTCACGACGGTTTATCTGTTTTCGGGAGAGTTGTTCCCGACGGTCGTCAGAAATATTGGCGTGGGTACGAGCAGCATGTGTGCGAGAATAGGCTCTATCATGGCACCTTTCGTCGTATCGCTGGTAAATTATACCTAATAGTCTGGCAAATTAGACCCATTCAAACGTTGTTAGAAATTCATAATTCGTACGAACATCTGATACATCCGGTGAACATAGGCGGTATTTGTATAGATATACATATTCTGTTTTACACAGACCGTTATAATATTCTTGAGTTATTGATAATATACATATATCGATAAAAAATGGAAAACAAGTTATGCAGATGTATATTCTCAGTTGATACATTTTTTTAAAAAATAAAATTTGATGTTTTTTAGTTTTAGTGTATTATAAAAAAGAGGTTGACGAATCAACGTAGAACTAAATATTTTTCTGTAAACAGCACTTTTTAAAATATTTTATCTGATATTTGACATTTGTAAATACCATCTAATTATTATGTGTACAGTTTTCCACATAAGTTTAAAAGTTATACGCGAACGTATGGATAATGTGATACATATCTTGAATCAATCTACAAATTTTCGTCGAAATCGATAAGTTCAGGTTAGCGGTGTCTCGGTAAGAATGCGAATCTGTATAACTTGTTTCTTAATTTTTGTCGGTAAAGGTACAAATTAGTCTGCTTTCAAGCGTACAAGTTATTATACTTATACACGTTGAAAAGATTTATACGATATGAATACTTTAATAATTTCAAATAATAAAAATCGTAAAAATTGTAATTATAAGTCTAGCACGCATTGCGGTATAAATAATGTATGATAAAGTGAAATTAGCCGGTGTTCCCGATTTCTACGCAATTCAAGTCTGAATTTCATCATAAAATGATAACACTACTACCGCTATTACGTTTCTTTCCAGTTTGGTCTCGTGTAAATATTAGCCATACACTACATGGTACATAACATAATTTGCTGAAACTAAAAATAGTCGCAAATGTATTCTTCACCTGTTATTATGAACACTAAAGAATTAGACAAAGATTATTTTTGCGATAGCGCGAAATTTTTTTCATAAAGTATTTTCAATTTTATGTATTTAGATGTATGAGGTGAACCGTGAATACTATTATTTATTTACGGATTGTTACAATTAAATTAAAAATTATTATTTTATGCAGAGTGTAACAAAATATCGGAGACCTTTTATCAGGATCAATATTACGCATCAAAAGATAAAAAAAAAATCAATAAACATAGATCCACAAATCACTCCCTATGAAGATGCACCCTCTTCTTGAAAAATAGTTTGCAGAATTACATTTCTAAAGTGGTAGATCGTAGAGGACTCATTTTTATTTTAATATTATCACCCGAGATCTGCTTTTTCATCTTTTGATGCATATTGTTGATCCTGAACAAATATTTCCGATGTTCCGCTATATTCTGTATACGAAAATATGTAATCGTTATTGATAAGATTGATAAACGACATATTATTTTTGTACGGTCTCTGTATTTTATGAAATTAAATTGAACGTGTATTTTGTTGCAGGATCACATCCAAGCTTGGTTGCCACCCTTAATTTTTGGAATTCTGCCCGTTTTTGGTGCTGCACTTTGTTTCTTATTGCCTGAGACTGTTGGGTGTACATTGCCCGAAACGCTTCAGGATGGCGAAGACTTTGGAAAGTGAGTCGAATTTTTTATTATTACAATTTTGGAAAGTTCTCTGATTAACTGCACGTATGAGATGTTTAAACTTAATTGGAAAATGATAATAATTGTGAAAAATAATTTAAGATTGCTATATTTTCTAGTTTGATACATTTTTTATTTCTATATTTTTAGGAAACCTAAGAAGATAAAAAAGAAGAAGGACGTCGAAGCGGAAGCGGCGTTGTAAACGAAGACTGTAATTACTTCAGTACAAAGGAAATGTTGATTCAAAATTACAAAAACAGCACATAATGCCAAAATTAAATTTCATAGATTAATTAGGTGTATAAGTGATACTGAGATCATTCCGCGTTTTTATTTATTACATTACATCTGCAATCTTGACGATATTAAATAGACCATTGTTACTTTATGTACATTGACGCATAGTAATTACATGCTCAAAAGTAATGTTGCATTCGTATGTTACATCCGTACATATGTAACAAATGAAGGACACAAAGGGAAAAAGACTCATTGCATTTTTGACTGAATTCGCAATATATCCAGTCTAAGTAGTACTCACAGAGTGCTATTTTATTTTCTAGTATAATCTAACAGCAGTGGATTATAATAGAAAGAAAATCAACTAGAGTATGTATTCACGAATCCGAGTCAATTCCAATACAAAAGTGCCACTTCATGAGATTTGAATAGTAGTTTAATTTGTAAAGTACTCTAGTTATACAAGGTGGTTTCGAATGTCAGGCCGAGTACATGGAAGGTTCGTAAATGTACTTTGAGACTTTAAAAAATCGAATCTCGTAAAAATAATACTCGAATCTACGAAAACTGTAAACTATAATACAATTAACCGTTTGAGTCGCAAGCAACGCGATTGCGCTGTTCAGCGATATCCCCTGGGACTCAAACTGTTAAATAGAACGTACATTGTAATTTCACTCCAGTTTAATATTGCAAACGATGTCTTAGTAGATGAACCGGGTTAGAAAACTTCTGGTTGAAATACTCGAAAAATGACCGAATTTACTTGGTCAAGGTACCATTATATTCGAATATATCGCTAATATTTCTCAAAGTACATATAAACATTACGATTCTGCCTCGCCTCAATTGTATACACTTGAAATGTTGAAAACTATCCAAACAGATTCAAACTTATTGGCGATATACTTAATTTCAACTCCATAAATTACGTAGGGGACAGTTGGATAAAAGAGACAAAATCATACTATTCGATGCAATTGATCTCAATACTTCTACATCAGCGATGGAAGTGGAAATATTTTCCATTGTTGAGATAAATTGAAAACAACTTAAAAATGTTTATTATAAATGGGCGCACAGCTAACCGTTCTTCTTCAAAAACTGTTTAGTTAAATTATGTACAATGAGAGACACTGTTGAAAATTCGGAAAACATTAAAGCTGAAGAATTCCTTGTGGCAACAGTCCTCTGAGGAAGCGTTTACATAATTAAACGAGAGATGAAGCGCTTCAGAAGTAAAAGGAAAATTGGACCATTGGGATCGACATCAGGGAAATCCGTGTAAAAGAAGAAGAGAGATATGAACCGGGAAAACAGATTGGGGCAAAATGAAGCAAAGCGTGAATAACTCAAATATTCAGAGGCAAAAGAGTCCTTATCTTTGAATAAACTATTAAAAAAGTTGGGAGCATCTAATACAGTATGCGCCGACCTATCCAAATGGGATCATGGGAGAATCTGTAACTGGTCATCTCGAATGCAGTTCTAAAAATAAAAGTCCTACTGGAATCGAGGATATATGACTGTGGCCTTAATCTAGAATCAGCGATGAAATGATTGGCAAGGGTATGTTCCCAGTTAGAAGAAAAAGAATGGACCGTTATCGAGGGAGAGAAATAAGTACAGCGAGACAACACATAATTGTTTTGGTCATAAGACCTAGGAAAATCAGGGTGATTTCAGCTTTTCGAGAAATATCAATTAAAATTAATACTATAGTACGTTATACGATATATCTGATTTATATGATTTAAAGAAAATATTAGATCTAATCCATAAATGTAGTCAGGCCAAGGTAGCGAGTCATATCTAATTCGGTTTTATACAACTCTCCCCTACGAAGAAAGTGGCAAAGAAAGATCATTTTCGCAGCAATAACAAGATCATTTTATAACATTAAAATCTGTGATGGTTTATCCAATCGTTTTATATCGTATGAAATTTAATTTAACATAGTTACTAGCTATTTTCATGGACATACTCGACAAAGGTTATAATTAGTCACATGACGACAGATAAGAGAAAAAGAGAATAAAATGAATATGTTTCGGTCTTACAGAATGTTTTGCTATTTGTATTTCAAGTTTCATTACGTTTCCGTTCCGGATGCAAATTACGGTTTATACCACTTTAAATCATGTAGAGTACTTGTGTACTAATGTTAATTCTAAAACCCACTTGTTAAAGAAAAACTAACTATATCATTAGCGTGTAAAGTATGATCAATACGAAATGGAGTTTGAGAATTTTCGAAATGCAAACAGCACGATATTCGGTAAATATAATTCTAACGTTTGTCAAGTATGATCGATACGTTACTTGCTGCATAAGTAACTATTTAGCATAAACATTCGTACTACAAAAATCTGCTGGTCAAGTAACACTATAAGTGTATTGCAAAAATACTACCGTTGTACAATGTATTTTAATTTGACATGTATTATGTATGCCTCATACATGTATTTTAATTTCTCACATCACATGCATGGTTGAATACTTGAAATCGAAGCACTGGAATATTGAAAAAAATGTCGATGAGATTCTTGTTGCCTTGTGCCCTTCAAAAGTGATCGTATCAGTATACGGTATATACATATAATATGTATATTTGCACGTGTCTCCGACGTGATTAGGTGAAACATTGTTAACAAATATTTTTGATATTAACGATTTGCAATTTGCATACAATGTTACCTACTGCCAAGCAACAATCGCAAGGGAAGTGCCTTATACCATTTGTACACGAATGTATAAATAGATATTTTGTTTTATAAAAACGATAATTTATTTGTTCGAAACTTACGTACCCATCCCATGATTATGCGATTTGCACGTGAACATTTCTATGCACTTTTGGTCACGTTACTCGTAGGAATTACTTATTCTACTTCTAATTGTATTTAATAGCTATTTAATGTACGCTTGACTGTAAAAAACAAATGATGTGCTAAAGCACAATTATGCAATATGCTGTAATTTTAAAGGAAACTTGAAGTTACCCTACACAGACGAATTATAAGTTTATTTTTGATAGCCGATTGTAGTACGATCTTAATCGAAATCATAAAACCATTGATAATATTGATTTTGAGACAACAATAACTATAAGCGCCTGTAATTTGTTTCGTCGTAAGTCAATTATTAAACAGATTAATAAGATGGTGAACGGAAAACAAAAAAGAACGTGCAAACGTGTTAAAAGTGTAGGGTTATTAATTGAATTGAGGGAAATGATAATTGAAGGGATTTGTTTAGGACTCCTTCTGATTAAATAACTATATTGAAATGTATACTTGAACTATTCGCAAAAAAGAACACTCAGTCCTGTGCTCACAAAATACGAGGGACGTCCGTAAAGTAAGGTCTCAAATTTTTTTTAGCATACAAAAACTCATTTATTTTCTAATATGTATACACCATTTTAAAGCTTGAACAGTTTTTGACAGTTTTTGTATGATACCCATGTCATACAAGTCGTCGCCGTTGTAAATTCACGGTCTGCTGTTCCTGTTTTCATCGTGAATGTTTGTACGGCCGGCTGTAAACTCTCTATCCACTTGTGAACGTTTTTGACATCAATACATGATTCTCCATACACTTCCGTTAATTTTCTATGAATTTCAATCGGTTGAACGCCTTCTGCGCATGAAAACGGAATAACTGCCCGAACATCGCATTTGGCGGTAGCGATCAGCGGGAGCTCCATTATAAACGACTGCCAAGTCAAGATTAACACTATTTCTACCACGATTGTGTGTATACCTATTTCGGCCAAAAGGTGTCTTTTGAAACCTTTTCGTTTGAATGCAAATATTTGCCAAAACTGTTGGGATTCCAAATTACCAGTTAAATGTAGATAATTTCAACAACTATTGTATAAAAAGTCAACAAATTAATTGTGGAGAAATGATTCGGTATAAGCGGGACTGCTTATACAATAGTGAGAGGAGTAACAATCACGATAATGTTGCAAAAAGTAATAACAGGTTTTGATCGTCGCTAGCGTTTTGAAGACCTTACTTTACGAACGACCCTCGTACTATACAAAACGTCACACTCTTCTTCCATGTGTTCGACTATCATTCTCCCTACTCAACTGTCATTCGCTTCTTTATCACGCATATTTTCACTAACACTTCCTTCGTTCTTACTCGCACTTCATTCCATTTCACTCGCATTCTTTACTCTCTCACTCTCGCTCATCCCTTATGCCTAGGACAAGGGCTTGCGGACCGTCGCCGAAAAGTCGACCGGATTTTCCCACGAAGACGCCCATGATGTTCGCTCTTCAACCACTTCCCTTGTTTGCCATAAAGTTTATGTCTCCTTTCTTAAAACTAACATTTGGCTGACATACGTTCATTCATTCAAAACACTCAGATTCACGCGACACTCACTCTGCTTATTTTCAAGGCCCCACAAAAATATAGGTTCACTTTGTCAATTATTCATTACTAGCGGAGCGACCCGTGGTGTTTTGCCCACGTTGACCTGTAGTCGTTGGAATGTTAAGTCGTTTTGAAGCAATTTTTAGCTGTTTCCCATAGACTTACATGTAAATTGTAACTCAAAAACTAAAAGAGTTAGGAAGTTGAAATTTTATCAGGAAGTTACTCTCCAATAAACTAAGAAACCTACAGAATTTCAGCCTTGTAGCTCGGTGCGATCATGGTTAAATTTGGAGTTTTTATGGATAGACAAACAGACATACATTCATTTTTATGTATATGTATAGATTTCTTAACACAAAGCATCAATTTTAATATAATTGCCAATAAAGCATTCTTTGAATCATTAGCATCGAGCTTCTTACGTAAAAAAATATAGACAGAACGTTATTAATTAATGTATCTAACAAAACGGGTCCAGTAACCCGCAGTCGAGTTATTGTTATAAATATTGTATGTTACAATTACATGAAACTTATAATTATTTATAAGGATTCGATGTCCAGCACTTTGTGTTACGATTTTTCATGAAATTGCAGTGCGCAAATCATACTAATTTTATATAATTTTTATTGTGTTACGCAGGGCCTGTAAAATTTGTTGTACCGCCATAAATTTTAAAAAATTTTCTTTTATTCCACGCGAGGGTTTGTGAAAAATATCGTGGTTACACAATCTGCAGTGATCACGGAATAATCTGCATTGCCACTCACTTCTCATTGTCAGTACCGTAAGGTGGGTGACAATTGTTAGTAGATCTTAAGGAATTTCTGGGAAATTTCACATTCAGGGACAGTCGCCTAACAGTAAAATTGCTAGTGTCATAACATTGGCTTTCTGTAGACAAATTAGAAATCGTTAGGAATTTGTATATTCTACACCCTTCAGTTTTATGAAAAATAATAGCAGAGAGTATAGTGCATAGTATCCGTACAAATAATTGTAACTTTTATGCGGTTGTTAAAGGAATATTTATAAAAGTAGCTGGAATGTGTGCCACTGGGCATGTTTCATCAATTAACTACAGTAATAGAGTATTTTTCCTGTTTTTCTACATGGCAAATGTATTATATTACGAACGATTCAACTATTTTTGTAATATTAAATGCATGAATGTTCGTGCTTAGTTTAAAGAAATAAGTAACTATTTCCAAAGCCGTCCTATGCTTTTGTTACGTATGAATCCCATGATTCCTACGAAAATTCTCATCATGGAATTTTTCTTGGCGACACCCAGGCGCCTAGTCCCCTTTTTAGAACGAAAACAGGATACATTAAGGGCGATACGCATGTGACCCTTAGTCTCTGGTCTAGGACCCACGGATAGCTACACTCCAGACCCCACGCGATAAGGAAAACTCGAACGCGAGGGTCTGCCTCCCCCGAAATTCCAGAGTTTTCAACCGTCTTTTCGTGCAGTATCTTTACTCCCACCATAGGATAGATTTCCTAGAATTTTCAATCCCCACTGCTTTTTCAACTTATATAAGGGCCACGAAAATGCATCTCTTCGGGTTATTCTCAGTACGACGCTTGAGCATTACGCTACGAGATTAGGCCCAGTTCCTATTCGAGTTTTCTGTAACCTTCGGAAGATTAGTCCGTCCATTGGCATATTCAACTCCTGGTCGGAGTTCGCCCGTTCAACTCACGTTAGAATCACTCAGGAATTAGTTTGGAGTTATTTTGATTGTGAAGTCTCGTCAACCGTCACTGCCCAAGGGTAAACACTTAGAGCTTTTTAATTATTCTATTTACTTTTCATTTAAACTCATACACAAAACACTAAACATACAATATATTTCGGGAACCGCTCGGAGTGAAACAAATAGTTACGAGAGTTTACTACTTTACGACTTTACCGTAGCAGGACAAAACCACAACCAGCAGGTATTGGGCTGCGCGTGCCTTCCGGCTTGCTTTCCGTACCTGTGCGGCCATTTGTAGTCCTAGCAAATGTGTCGTTATTAACCAGAGTAACACCTTGCAGTTCGTCTGTAAAAGTACATCTACCTCGGGGTCTTACCTTACCTACCATATACAACCACTCTGGAGACCAGCACCCTATAGCATCTCCTATAGGCTCATCTGGCTCGCGTCACTCCTGAGATCCTCTCGCACCCGAATGAATACCAGCACCCTACAGTTTATGCTGTAGGCTCATCTGGATTCATCATCCTCGACTCTACCACTCTGGAGACCAGCACCCTATAGCATCTACTATAGGCTCATCTGGCTCTGGATTCCTTTAATTCCGATACGAGACCAGCACCCTATAGCATCTACTATAGGCTCATCTGGCTCGCGTCACTCCTGAGATCCTCTCGCATCTGAATGAATACCAGCACCCTACAGTTTATGCTGTAGGCTCATCTGGATTCATCATCCTCGACTCTACCACTCTGGAGACCAGCACCCTATAGCATCTACTATAGGCTCATCTGGCTCTAGATTCCTTTAATTCCGATACGAGACCAGCACCCTATAGCATCTACTATAGGCTCATCTGGCTCTGGATTTCCTATTAATTCCGATTCAAAATCAGCACCCTATAGCATCTACTATAGGCTCATCTCGCTTGAATTAATGTCATTTCCTAAATCATACATTGATTCGTAGCTCCCACTACTTTCCACGTACGATACCTCCTGCTATAGTAAAGTCAAAAAAGGGACAAAAGCACGTCTCATTGCATAATTTCCGTAACGCCCGCCGGCCACGTTCTGGAAACCCGCCCGTCTCGAAACACTTTTGACACGTTTGCACGCATCCTTTTATCAGTTTTTTACACGCAACTTTTTTAATAATCTGATTACAACAAAACGAATTACAGATTCTCATTGATTTCGATTGATTTTTTCAATTTCCTTTAACAACCTACTGAAATCAGGTGTTGGAAATTTGTAATTGAAATTTGGACCTACAACTTTGTCGCGCAATGCACATTTTTATTAACTCCATATTTGTTATTTTCTAAATCACATTCACTATACATTTATCTGTATATTTACTGTTTAATTGAGATCAAAATGTTACGAAAAGAAAGAGAAAATAAATCCGTGTATTAACCTTAAGTAGGGGGCTTTGTAGGACAACACTGGGTTAAACTGTCCACACATAACAAATCAGTCCATTATATTATTCTTAATGGAATATTATAAAATACGCAACATAATCTACAAGGAACAACATTAGGGTCAACATCAATGTTACATCTCTGCGTTTTACTGTCTTTTGTTCATACCGCCTGAGACTGATAAATGGTATTGAAATAAACAACATAAATTTGACCGAGCCATTACTAACTGTCACATTTTGAAACCCGATATAATTACTAATAAAATCTAGAGGAGAAATAAATCGTCTCTTTTCATTTATTTATTCACTTTTAGGATTACAAAAGTTTTTTGGAACATTAATCATAGGGCACTCACATCTCAGGCATTCACGTCTCGGTAGTTCTGGTCAGTAAATACTAAGACATATACATACAATAAGATTGTGTATTTGTGTTTTCGGTTCGAGATTTCGCAAAAACCTAATCCGCGGTTCGGCGGTGGCCGCCTCGCTGTTTAATTATGCTGATGGCGTGTTTCGCCTATTACGTTATGGTCAGCGTCTGTGACAGAACATATACTCGAAAACCCTTAAGATTAGAAAGTTGCCCGCGAATCTTGTCTACGAAAAAAGATAAATCTTACACCAGACCCCGTCCTGTGCAAGGAGTACTCGAAAAGGGAAGAGATACAGCGGGTAATAAGACGGAGATTAGCCAGATCCTTTTTTAACTCTTTGGGGCATGGTAGGATTAAAAATGTCTCACCTTTTGATATACGGTAACGCATGCTGGGTCATTTTTAGACTTACCTAGTAATATTGCAATAACTGCCTGCGCACAGGTTTACATTAATTAGTTTTAGTTACGTAAAAATCTATAACAACAAATTCAATTGAACTATTATCTTTTTATGCTTTTATATTATGTGATTCCTTGTTAATACAAATATACCTATTTGGTTTAATTTAAAATGCAACAAATTTTTTGTGCAACATGGGTTTATTTATACGCCGAAATCCTGTGCCTGAAAGAGTTGTTTGAATTCAACAAGAATAAATGCTATTTAACGGCGATAATCGCAGCAATTATATTTTTTTATTAGCTTTGATCTTCTCCGGTTATATTGCAATCGAAATCGGTCCTCTACATTTCGGAGATATGATTTTTATCTAATTTGTTTACAAAGGGGGTAGTATCTCAATAGGGGTGGTTTTTGGACAAAAGTTGAGAGATTTTTTCTCATCTTTTGGTACGTACTATCGATTCTGAAAAAAGGTTCTCTTTTAGAGTAGATTCATGTATACTGGTGCTCTTCGCCGCGGTGCCAATTAATTCTCACAAGAACCCACTCCCTTGTCATATTTGCAACATTTCTCCTACCAATATCCCCTACAATCTGAAAAAATCCTTACTAGTGGTACTCCCCTAAATTTTCACTTAACAGACTGATGTATTTCTCTCCATGTTTCTGGTGTTTCAAAATGTTTCACCTGCACGTGACTTCAAGAGGCAAGCGCCAAATCTCACATTCTACGCATTTCACCACAACCCCACTCAAGATAAATTCCGGTTGTGGGCCCCCAGGACCTCAGGACCCCAGGCACGGAAAAACCCACTCGAGTGAAGCATTGACAAAAAAGCGGTCCTTATTCTGATTCTAATTTCTGATTCCATACGATTCTTATAGTATCATATTCTTATTTTCCGATCAGTATTTTGACATTATTACATTTCCGCTTTTAAACGAGACAAGTACTGTGACTTGTAATTCAGATCTCCGATTTCGGATTTTGGATACTATGACTTATAATTCTCAGATTCACAGTTTTAAACGAGACACTGCGACTACAGATATTTCAGGTTCTTTTACGTGGCACTTATATTCTTCGTAATTGCGCCATACAAATTGTGAACTCAAGTTGCATTGTGCGACGAAGTCAAGACAGACAGTATCAACAATGGCCATTCACAACCACCGAGACAATCACAGGTGAGTCTTATCAAACAAATTACTAGAATCCGTGATCAGCTGAAAAGGTTTTTTCGTAAACACATCCTGCTACCCTTTATCAATCCGTTACCACTGCCTAATACCCAAGTCGACCTTCATTAAAACCAGAATAAATAACTCGTTCGAAATCATAAAGATAACCAGCGCAAACTATAGTTTTTACGAGTAGTAACGAAGGACGACGACAATCCATTCTGTAACCGTCGACCTCCAAATCGAATCAACTGGGTTTTAGTAATCAAGAATCCGCTCATTCCCGGTGAAGCGACATAATGATTGTAGTAGTTACGGACCGATAAAAATCATTATATGAGCCGTTTATTTTGAAAGTGGCCTATAACTCCATTTATCTTCAAATCGAGATATTTAAGGGTTTGCGTTTCAATGAATTTAAAAATATACGTATAGGATACTAATGAGTCATACTGTTTAAGTGTATCTAAGGGTGTTAAATTTATAGTTCCTATTAAAATAGTGACAATTATTAAGTGAATAATATGCGTTTTCTTATCAAGAATGGAGTTAGGCCACTTTGAAAATTAACAACCAGATTCATTATAAAATTTGAAGGTGCCCAAGTCCATTCAACATAATTTAAGATGCTAAAAATTGAAAAAAACAATACTGAATGTATTTTACATATCTTTAAAACACTTCGGAAACAAAATTTATGCGATTCCAAACATCTTTTAACTACATAACGTACAAAATTACAAACATAAATTTATTACAAAACAATTTACTACTCATCTAGATTTTGTGCGTGTGAAAGGGATTTGAAGAAATCATGATGTTCCGGTGGTATATATCGTAATAGGTAAATTATGTCCTTGAATTTTGCTGTTACAATTTGTCTGATATTTTTATACAGTGGTGTCAATACAATATTTTCGAACTTTCTTGGTCTACCCCGACGTGGTAATAAATTCAGAACTTTAAAATTTTCATTCTCATTCATTGATGTCTTGTTCTGTTCTTTCCCATGGGTGAAATATTTCTAAAATATAATATTAAATTTTGAGTTTTATATTAATTAAACGTACTGGTTATTCAACTAACGCAATTGTCCAAAAACTGAGGTTAACTTGTAAGTACTAATTAATTAAAACCACCTTCATCACTGCTTTCCGACATTATCAATAGTAAATATCTTGATTTAAGTATAAACAGAGTTAGGCCACTTTCAAACTACACGGTTCAATTATTGAACTAACTCTGAAAACTTATGTGTCAAGAATTATCGTATTTGTTTGGAATATAAGCAACCTAAAATGCGTTACTGATAAATAACATTAAGTTGTATGTACATGTAACTATTGTTACTTGGAACAAACTGAAAAATGGAGTTAGGTAACTTTCAAAATAAACGGCTCACATATTTCCTACCCAAAAAGCCTAAAGACCAATCACCTGGTCCGATTGAATAGTTGAATAGAAAAATAGAAAGGAATCACGAATCTGTACCTGCGAAACAAACCAGAGCAACGTGTTCATGAAATCGAAGTTGAATATAAAATTGAAGGAGAGGTACAATATATTCAGTGTCAACGATCATTCATCCCGACCATTGCCTTCATAATCACTTTTTGACAGTAGTACGACTCAGTCCTGTGCCGAGTAAATTGCTATGACCATTAACTGATAAGGGACCAAAACAGTGAATTTTGCGAAACAAGTCGTAGGCGCACCATTTCGTAACCTCGAGCGTAACGATACTAAGTTTCTTTTTATGTAACATCATAATAATACTACATAATAACGTATATTGTTTTTTTTATTGTAATGATTGTATTAAAGATTGTATAATGAGCGTAGTTCAAATTTTAAGTTTTTTGGAGACTTAGAACACTAATCATTTTGGGGGCAATAATAAGTCTATATTCGTTACAATATTTGGTAAATTTTTCGATACAAAACTTTGTTATGTAAATTTTCGACAGATGGGTAACAATAGTGATACAATGACAGTATAAAGTGATTATGTTGTTTGCTTGACAAACATACTGTATACTATGCCAATATATCGTAAGAGAAATATTGACTCACTTGAACTCAGTTAATTTACACAAGTACTTAATAAACAAATACTGCATTACACAGCAAAATATTCTGTAACAGTAACACAGTTTTATGCTCTTATTTCTCGCATCAGAGAGAGCATTGTTTTTTGTAATAAAATGTTTTCGTATTTAAATTTCAATAATAATTCATGTGTCATATCACTGTTTACCATTCCCTTGTTACGATACTTTTCTTAGAAGGAAAAGGAAATTAGGTTAAAGAGGGTGGAATAGCTTAAAATTTTCCAAGAATTCTACTTTACGTGAAAAACATAAACATACACTAAAAACACGAACAATTACATATTCTAATTACGCCTCGGTTTAGAAAAACATACATGAACGGGTTCTTCATCGTAAATCGCACATTCCCATTTTGTTAAATTGTCTGCAATGGTATTAACACTTCATTATAATTGTACATATTAGTTGTTAGAAAAGTATTTGCAAATGTTGAGTTTTGGTGCCTAAGTAATTTGTGATGTTATGTCGTGTTCTATTTATTCATTGATTTTCTTTAATTTCCTAATATTACATTGACAATAAAATATCAAGGTTTATTACATTAATAACTTATGTATTTTCAATCACAAGGGCGGAACTTTTTACTCTGTTAGTGAGGCACAAAATACCCTATGTAAGGCAATAAAAATAATTCTTTCTTCCTACTTATTTTAAAATTGTTATTACAACCAAGGAGTAGCTATCAATAGATAAATAATCAGCGATTGTGATTCGACAAGAAAAAGTAAAGAATTCTTAAAATTAGATTTTCTCATTGATTTCTCGTTAAAGTGGGACATACTGTGGAAATTGTCCTGATATGTAGAGAAGTGAAAAAAATACTTAATGTTGTTACACCAAATAGTGAATGAAGTTACACATAACTAATAACAATTTGAGAATATTCGTTGAAGTAATTAAGTAAGGCGAAATATTTCATACATCAATTAAACTAAAGATTAAATTAAAGTTAAATATTAAATTTCAGTAATTAAAACCCAAATGTGCAGGTGGAATAATGAAACGTTTAAATTAAATAAAAGATATCCATTAATTATTATATCGTATGGATTAAACATTAATTATTAATCATAAATTATTATATCTATAAAAGATATCAATTAATTATTATTTTTTTAGACTTTTCATAGTCATTTAGAATCATCGAAAGAATAAGACATTCTTTCGTCTATTACATAATATCCTCGTTCAATGATAGGTTTATCTGGATAATCGGTAAGTTTACGTGTATATGGTAAAACTTGTTTGCCTGATAATGTATATTTACATGTAGCCGTTAAAGTTGTACTCAGAGAAGTACATAACATGCCCATCCATGTGTAAGCTTTACTAATCTCCCACTTAGAATTTGTATTTATAATCACTATCAGCAGACATAAATAAAAAATTACGTGCAAAAGAATTTTGATCACAAGGTATACTCGACTTAATCATAATGTTAAAATCCTTCGGAAAACGAAGAATTTAATGGTCTGTGTTATCTCTTCTAGTAAGATTTATTCCCAGAAACAACAAATGAGCTAATCAAATATTTCTTCATAATTCTGAAAGTGTCATATGATGGATTATAATTTCCATGGTATAATCGTTTGACAATGAAACCGTAAGAAGTCGTTGATTACTTTCCAAGAAATGTCGATATTTCTGTTTTTCTATAAGAGGTAGGTAAAACAACCAACGCTGTGAAGTACAGATAATTATCTTTTGAATAACAATCGGACAGTGATAAACGAGTAAGCACGAATTTATCGTGTAATTTCATATCAACCTGAGAACAATACACATTTTCATTTTTTCGTCGATTACCAAAGAGCAAATGGGTGTAATTCGTCATTCCTGACAAAGAACGTGAAAAAAATTCCGAAAACGAAAAATGTAAATGAACATTAAGCGGAAACGAATGGTAAAGGAAAAACAAATTTATCATTTCTATTGTATTTCGTTAATAGTTTTTATATCATCAGTAATCCTCAATGGAATGATTTTTTAAAATTATCATTCGCAATGTGTGATATTCGATGAATCGTACGTATCTCATAAGACTTGTATTCCTCGGAGTCTTAATTATCGTCCGCCATCATTTACGACCCCAATTCAAGGTCGATCCTGCTGTTTCATGCTTAACAAAGAGATCACCTTCATAGTTCGTTTTTTATTTTATTTCACGATTAAAACCGTGAACGCAGACGAGTATAACTCGTTACAGGACCTGTTTACTTGCAGCTTCGTTCTGTAATCATCATCCATTTTTTGAGAAAAATCCACGATACAAGATCGAAAGCAATATGAAGATAAATTAAATTAATTTCATACCCGGTGTCGTTATTCCAGTATAATTATGGTGAATTTTAAAAAAAAAATGTACTTGTTATTTTATACACATATGGAATTAAGTAACATGATCTTCTTGAGGCTGATAAAATAAAAATAAAAATAGTAAATAGCGTAATAGGGTAATAAGAGAAAAATAATTGTACAATTTTTATAAAATTTTAAATTTAAAGTGTACATATTTTATATCAGAACGTAACTGATAAACTCTAAAGAAACCAGTCTATCTTGCTTTCTAATTTATTTTCTTTCTCGATGATCATTGAAGATTATCCGCTACAATTTTGAAATCGGTTTTTCTCTTCTACATATACTATAATACATTTATAAATTATACGACAACTTAGTATTTCGCACAACGTGTGTAGAATGTCACGTTTGTAATAAGTAACTCAATGCCATTCAATGTACTTCCGTTAGGCGGATGATGCTATTTAAATCTTAAAACAGTTCGTGATGTTGCAGCGATTAGCCTGATTTTTATGGAAAGCGATAAAATCCTGAAAATGATGACCATGAAAGAGTAATAGGAGGAACGTAACGTAATATTCCGAATGTTTTTAGTATTTCGAAATGGTAATTACATAACTAGGTAATCTATCTTCAATGAAATTGAATTTTACCTCAAGTTTTCTATTCGTTACACAACGTTAGATTTCAAACGTGTTATCTTGGGTACCAGTGTATGTTTCTCCCAACGTTATTAAAACTGTTTAGTTTTAATGTTTACAGCAATTTGATGATAACAATATTTTTTATTAAAATAGTTTCTTTTTATTAAACAATAATCACACCTTCGATCTTACGTCTTTTATGCATGTAACATTTAATAAGAAATGTCGAAACCGTGAAAAAAAATCATACCTTTAACTTTTTCCAATAAATATAAACGCAACGATAGTCAGTCGTTCGTGTGCTACGTATTTTCCGTAGAACACGTGATGAAATTTGTTAGGAATTCCTCGAATTTATTTGTAATACTAACTAAAACGTGTCATACTGTGAAACAGTACCTGTTATTCAAATACCACAATTGCTCGATTTGCATTTTCAAAAAATAGGAATACTTTCATACTAATTTACTTTATCGTCGCATGTGTGTCCGGATGTCGAAACTTGACAAGAGCCGTCCATTTTTCTGACGATTCTACTTATGGGGAGTCGTTTAGAGCAGCCTTTGCCGCATATAAAGGACTATAACACGGCGAACTGTAGCGTCATTCTGTTTTGTACCGCTCAGCAGCAGGCTGGTTGTCCAGGTCGAACAGTGAATACCGGTTGTCTGTATGGATTAAGTGGTCTTGGTTCTTAAGATCGTTGGACGACTCGCATCTTACTGATAATTACCGATACCCTCCGAGATATCTCGAAGGTAAGACAATACAAACTCATTTAATATATCAATGATAGGGTGAATCTAACTTTTCGGATGTTAGAGTGATATTTTTTATTTGTACTATTGTCGGAAACTTAAAATGTGAACGTGACATTTTTATAACAAGCACTGTTGTTGTAATGACATTTCTAACATACGTATACACAGAAAATACAGATAAGGACAATTCATTTTTCTACTACTACACATTAAGGATCGTTAAACTTGTCTAAGGTATTGTTAGAAACGTTTTGATGTTTCAGAGAGTTTTTGATTCGAATTTTTGCCGGTAGTATATTCGGTTAATATTTATCACTGATTTCTTATCTAAAATAATTTATCAACTTTTCTGAATTCTGTGAGCATATGGACATTACTTTTTTTTTTTAATAACAGTGTTTGTTGAAAAAAGAAAAATTTATTGTTTTTTCTGTACTTTCTGAGTGTACGTATGTCAGAAATGTCATTGCAATAACAGTGCTTGATATAAAAATATGACGTTCATGTTTTACGTTTTGAATAAGATGTTAAGGTAATATTTATTTGAAATCGATTGAGACTAGCATTAGTAATTTCGATGCGTATTTTATTGGATAGGAAAATAAAAAATGTTACTGTACTAGAGGAATTTAAATTGTACCGTGTGTGAGTAAGCACGATAATTGCATTACAAAATTGCTATAAATTACAATAGGTGCATTCCATTATAGTTATACGACACGCTAATCGAGTAGAATTATTATGTATTTATACATTCACATATGTACTTGAAATCCCTTTACTATTTCTCTGTTCATCACGAAAGGTATGATATAATATTCTTATGCCACCTCAGAATATTCTAACACAGTATTTCTACGAAAATGTAAAAAATCATGAAAATGTTAATATCCATAAAAACGCATAAACTTTTTTAATATATGTAATAACTTTGTTCTGCAAATCATTAATAGTTTTATGAATAATTTCTATTTCTTGAGTAGCACGTTACGTTGATTACAGGGCGTTCACATGTGTGGGTTACAATATTCACAGAATATTCTTTTACGAGCTTGCAATAATTAGTACTTCATATTTCATACAATTATAGATTTACAATTTATACATTTATAAATTCTTGTTAAAAATCTCAACGCAATTGCCAATAATTCTTAATAATCATACCAATCGGTACAATCCAAGCTGTGGCGAGTATGTTGAAAATATTACATAATATAACACTGCGAGATGATTTGTGTCTTTGGAAACACCGGTTCTGAATATTAGCGGACATTCGATAGGCATGTGTTGATACGCTCAACCGTTATTTTGGCCGTCGATCAGTGGATTCGAAAAATAAGAACAGTTACACCCTCCGGGCATAAACCCGAATCTTTTGGAAGGCAGTTTAAGACGTGATGTGTTTTTAAACACGAATACATTTCAGTTTTAACTCGCGATTATAGATTTATTTCTTAAATTTATATCTTACGAATACTGTCTATTATAAACATACAGAAATTGTTAAATTTGAAAAATCTGTAGATAATCTTTCATCAATTTATTAAGATTTATCAAATATATTATCCCGATATCCCACATATCAGTTGCATTGCTAACTTTTACTTCAAATATGAGTTACGTGATACCTATCAAATTATACTTGTTTTCACAAAGATGTAAGTAATGACCTACATTAATGCTATCTGTGTGGTGGTATTGGACTGCCGCTGGTACTCCCTGCTGCCAATGTGTACGTGTAAAAATCGGTGTTCTGGCTGCTCTTACTTTGTTTTTTATTGTGTTTTTCTCAAACTTCCATCTTGGTATGTCAACGATTGACAGTGATTCGTTAGCTTTTTTTGGTTGAGTCACCCTCCCGCATTCACACTAACCACACTAAGTATAGTAGGAGTAAAAACTAAAAATGCCGCGGGCGTTCTCAGGTGTAAATGTGAGAGTCACCGGTAAAAAAAAATTCGCTCAAATTCATTGACCTTTACAGACACTCTCCGCCACCTGACAGTATCGAATGACGGTTCATTTTGATTCGCGATCATTGCAAATTGCGTATCCACGATATTTTTCACGAAACCCATCGAAACCACCGTGTATAACGTATTTCACCGATCTAGCGTAGAAAAATAAACATTTTTTAACAATCAGCAGGTTTTACACCCTACTATGTCATTGAAAATTATAGCAAATAGTGCTGTGTATCGAATTCGTCGAAATAATTCTATGTTTCATGCGATAGTGAAATACAATATTTATAAAAATGGACTGTGTACCATTGCACACGTTTCGCCAGTTAACTAACAAAGTTAACAAAGTACTTTGCATGTTCTTCTACGTAGCAGGCTTGTTACCGATGATTCAACCGATTGTTTTAATAGTAATTGCTTTAAACTTCGCGCTGCGTTTAAAAAAATAAGCTACAATTTTCAACGAGGACTTACATTTCTTGCGACTTTGCACAAAATTTTTTCTCTATTCGTTTGCCATTTCTTTAATAACTGAAGTATATCAAAACTAATTATACGTTGTTATAGTTCATAACGTCGCAATTATCGTGGTACCACTGATTATTTCAAATTCCTTTTATATTATACTATAATCGCCGCCAAAAATGATTCTGTTACGACATACAGAAAAACCAGGACTGTATGTGTTTACATGTGTATATGCGTATATGTGTATACACTAGGGTGGTCGTCAAAAATTAAATCTTTTGAGGCGCCCCCCCAAAAAGCTTCCTTATGATGCATAAACACTGTGAAAATTTTTGTTTAAATTAAAAACAACACGTGCCTCAAGACGATCTAAGTTAATTTTTTGGTATAATCATGTTTTTGGGAATTTTTATAAAAAATGCAATTTTATTCGAAATATAAACAATTGTGGAACCCAAATCAATAAAAAAACCCAGTTAATCAAAATAACAATAAAAAAATTTAATTCAAAATTTTTCCCAGTTGATTTGGTCTATTAAATAAAAAAAATGAAAGATATTCAAATTAATATTTTCATTTTAAAACTAAATTAGTACAAACGTAATTTTAATATCTAGATTTCTTCATTCCAAGGTTTAAGTAAATTTTCTTTCGTATTAACTTAGATCGTCTAGAGGCACGTGTTGTTTTTTATTTAAAAAAAAAATCCCCAGTGTTCTTTCATCAAAAGGAAGCTTTTTAGGGGGCGTCGCAAAAGATTTAATTTTTAACGACCACCCTAGTATACACGTTTGCCAGCCGATGGACATCATCAAATGATTGATTCTACAGCGTCGAATTTTCGCAGTATAAGAACCTGTCTTTCTTTTTCCGTATCGTTGAACTCACGGCTTCGTAGCACACGTATGACGCCAGGGTGCGTATCTGTGTGTTGCGAATAAAGTGCGACCGCGACGAAGGTAGATGCTTACGGTTTTTGAAACGTTGAGGCCCAGGCTGCGGGAAAAGTGAAATAAAATAATAGAGGGAGAGGGCAGCGAAAACACCGAAACGAACTGTGCATTAGTAGAAAGAACAAGGATAGCATTAATGGTGGTCACTGTACACCTTCTAACTTAAAATTTGATTAACAATCAATTTTTTAAAATAAAAATGTATTTATTACATACTAGGGTGGGTAAAAAAAATCGACTATTTTTTTTTAATTACATCGAAAAATTGGTTCGTAGACACCTCTAGAAAACTCACAGCAAAGCTGAGCTCTTAATTGTAATGGGAAGGTCCTCCGCATTATAGTTTATATTTTTTACGCAGTCCTTTAGAAAAAAATTCATATCTTGCTCATAACTTTACCGATTTGGAAAAGTAAATATATAATTTTGTAGGAAATTGAACGCTCTACAAAAAAGGATTCTTATATTTTTAGCGTCAATCTCACCATTTAGATGATATTGACGATTGAAGTTTGATGATTTTTAGACAAATTTGATGTTTGCTTATGAATTTAATAACTCGCGAACCAATATGAATTATGAAACGTGGAAACGTCATTTTGTAGGAAATTTAATGCTCTACAAAAAAGTTCTCATATGCTTAGTTGATACAATTAAGCGCTTAAGAGATATTTCACGACGAATATCTCTTAAAATCAAATATTCGTCGTCTAAAGGTGTCTACGAACCAATTTTTCGGTGTAATTTAAAAAAAAAAAAATAGTCGATTTTTTTTACCCACCCTATTACATACATACCATTACGATAATATTTTTATGTCGGAGAAAGTAGTCGATAAACTTTCAAATTATAAAATCGTTTCAACACAGAGAAAAAAAATTGAAGATTCACAACTAAATTTGGTACTAATACTGATGACGTTATGCTGTTATAGTATTATATCATATCACTTATGATTGTATTACGTCATTGATAGTTATTCCTGGATTTTGTATTTTATGCATGTAAACGTCTGTCGATTGTAGATATGTTGTGGATTTTGTTGACGGCGTGTTTGGCAGTGGTGAACGGTAACGAAGATCTCTTCACCACTCCTTTCTCCTGGAAGACGGTAGACTATAAATTTCCAAATGAAAACGTTCGAAAGGAATACATAGCGAATGGTGAATTCATTCCGGAAAATAATATGCCACTCGGTTTACAAATTTGGAAAGAAAAGTTGTTCATCACTGTGCCACGATGGAAAAAGGGTGTCGTAACCAATTTGAATTATATTTTGAAGGATGACAAAAACAGTGAGTAAACTAAAATGATCAAATCAATCAAAAATTTGTCCTGTTTATTATCGGTATTAAATTTAACATAAGTATTGGGTTGATGCATAATTATCGAGCGTTTATATCAGCGCGTTTTTCATCAGTGAAAGTAGCGTTTGGAGGATAGCTGGTGGATAGCTTGGAGGATAGCTGGTATCACCTGATTTAAAACGGGCAAACCACTTCCTACACTGACTTTTGCTAATTGTTCCTTCGCCAAAAAGTTCGTTGAGATCGCGAAATGACTGCTGCTGTCCATCCTTTTTCGAAGTGGTATAACATAATATGGCGAATATGATTATGGTTTTCGGCACGCATTTTTCTAAAACAATATAGAAGATTAATTTAATACAAAAATAATAAACAAAACGCTACTTTTCACTGATGAAAAACGCGCTGATATAAACGGTCGATAATTATGCATCAACCCAATAATTCAAAGAAAGCAAATTGAATAATTTTTAAATCAATCATCGAATATGATAAAACTTTTAATATTTTTATAATCGATTTTTTTTTTAATTTGTTCTATTCAACCATTTTCAAAAGTTGTACTTAAATCTATGTTTTATGGAACAAATTTTGAAACTGTTCGAAATCAGATATGATTTTAAATATTTATACGTTTCATGCAGCATCGCCGGTTTTAATCCCGTATCCTGATTGGGAAACGAATAATATGAATTCGTCGGACGGCATTGTCAGTATTTTCCGTGTCAGGGTCGACGGTTGTGGTCGTCTTTGGGGCGTGGATACTGGAGTCGATGATATTTTGGGCGAGTCCATCGTTGTAAAACCACCGAGAGTTATTGCGATCGACTTGCAGACGCATAAGGTACGTTGTGAACTAAAAGCTTCTTTATTTTAACATGTTAATTTTTAATCAAAACTAAACAAACTAAATGCTACCCTCGTTTAGTAATATTTAATGATTTACTTCTGTTATATTTTTATTATATTTCCCCCGTACATCGAGACATTAAAAATTAAACCAATAATTTATTTTGATGACAATTGACATCACATTTACGCATTACAGATAGTTCACACTTATACGCTGAAACCTTCGGATCAAAAACCCGAGTCTTTCTTTGCTGATCTGGTTGTCGACGTTAATCCAAACAACTGTGACGATCTCTATGTTTATATTTCCGATTTAGGTGGATATGGCTTGGTCGTTTATAGTTTGCAATTGAATGATTCTTGGCGGATTGAGCACAATTTCATGCACTTCGACCCCCTGAACGGTAGGTTTTCCTAATCGCATTTAATACAGGTGTACAATAAAATATGTCCGTGATTTTAATTTCTGACAATTCGAGCAATAATCGGCAGATCTGTTCGATTTTTGTAAAAATTCTGAGAATGTTCTTTGTTGTCGCTGCGGTGATTGGTTTGTGAGTATTGCAGGAGTGTGTGAATTTATCATTAATTACTGCCATATAAAAATGTCTACCAAAACGCGCTCAATTACTTTTGGCGTTGCAATGGCTTCGGTCACAGTGAACCTTTCGCTCAAATACAGGGTGTAACATATCATCGGGGACCCTTTTTCAGAATCGATAGTACGCACCAAAAGGTGAAAAAAGGACCAAGGAAGTTACGTCCGAAAATCACCCCCTAACGAGTTACAACCCCATTTGTAAAAAATTGTTAAAAAATCATATCTCCGAAATGGTACTTCGTAGAGGACCGATTTTGATTGCAATATAATCGAAAGAGATCAAAGTTTACGAAAAAAAATATCACTATCTACGCAAAGGAAGATTTAGTGAATGCCCTTAATGTTTCCCAAGTTGTTACAAATCTGCTACGATATAGGTAATCGACGTTGTTTGGATTAAACAAGAATAAATGCTATTTAACAGCAATAACCGCAACAATTATATTTTTTTCTGTTATCTTTGATCTTCTCTGGTTATATTGCAATCAAAACCGCTCCTCTCCGACTTACCATTTCGGAGATATAATTATTTAAAAATTTTTTACAAATGAGGTTGTATCTCGATAGGGGGTTATTTTCGGACTTAACTTCCTTGGTTTGTTTCGAAGTACTATCGATCTTGAAAAAGGATCCCCGATGATATGTTACATCCTGTATAATAAGTGTGTGGCGTTATTGTGTGTATGTACACTCACAGACGCATTCGGGTCTACTATAACGACAAAAAATTAGGTTTCAAATTTTGTACGCAAGTCAACCCTATAAATTCACAAATCACTCGATTATTACTCAAGTTATCTTAGCACATTGTGTGCCCAATCACGAGTCAACTCGTGTTTGCATTTGTATTAGCTATTTTTATTTATGAAACGCAGAGCGATATTTTAGCAGTCAATAATATGTTAAATTAAACTCGCGGACATTATCTTCTAATATCCTGTATAATCAGATATGTATATGTTGAACAGTTTTACGGCTATCTTATGGATCAAAACAATACTTCATATTTATATATTTCTTAAATATTGAAAGTTAATAAGATTAAGATTTTAATATATCTATTTTTTAAAAATAAGTTAACGGTTTCCTTATTTTTGTTTATTAATTTGATCGTTCAGATAGTCGTAAAGTTATTTCAGATCCAATTGGTTTTTTAACGATCGACAAACACTGATTTAAAATCCTGTATGTATAATATGTATATCAGTTTTATTTAACTTCTAACGATAACGATTTAAAAACGTGTTCGCGATTTTCTCGCGTGTGCACAGTATTCCAAACAACTGTCACAACATTCTAATTAAATTTCAGGGAATTACAATGTTGACCATATCAATTTCCAATGGACAGACGGTATCTTTGGAATGTCTTTGTCTCGTATACACGAAGACGGATACAGGGTTTTATATTTCCACGCAATGTCCGGTATTACGGAGTTTTCCGTGTCTACGAAAGTGTTGAAGCACGATGCATTAAAAGGTCCCCCGAACTACTACTCGTTCCACAATGAGGGTACCAAGGGTCCAAACACACAAGGACCTTCGTCGATAATCGATTTGTCCACTGGTATAGATTACTTCACTCAAGTGAACAGAAATGGAATCGCGTGCTGGGACACCCACGTAAAACTCACCCCGAAGACATTCCGTACGTATTATTTATAACGTTAGAAAAATAAAATGTCCGGGAATAGTATTTTTCATTGAAATTTTGCCGGTAAACACACGACGGTACTTTTACAAGTACTCGCGGTAATCACGTGAATTCCTAATGAGACAATGAATTATTGATCACGTGTTTAAACGGTAATTTATTTGACGTGCAGTATCACGTTTAAACGTTTGAAAAAATAATTCAGGAAAGCATTTCGTAGTAGGACGTTTAATATTTATCGTAAACATTCTACAATGTACACGCTAGTACTTGCGATAATCACCTGAATTGTGTATGAAGCAATGAATTAGCGATAAATTGTTCGGACGGTAATTTATTTATGTGCAGCTTACGTTTAAGTTAGTTGCTCAATGGAATTAGGTGTAATTAGTATTCTTTTTTTTCAGTTTTGGTGGCACAAAATAACAAGACTATGATCTTCCTGAACGACCTGGACATTGATTCCAATGGTTCACGCTTATGGACGTTGGCAGATAATTTGTCAAAATTGCAGTACTCTTCTTATGACGTTGACATATATAATTTCTTTATTAATGTGGCGAACCTCCCTGAGTTGACAGCGTTGTGCAAGGCACGGCACGAATGAAGAATAAAACAAACTAGTTTTTAAAGTATGGTACACTGTAACGGTGGTAGAATACACCGTAAATTAAAACTCGATACAAATGTGAAATTCGGAATGCTCCATTAATGCTACGTCTATAAAATTTAACATTTTCTAAGATACGTCGATGGACCAGGTTCATTTGCATCTGAGAGTTTTATTTCTATCATTATCTACAAATTGTACATAATTAAACAAAATATTGGGGACTATTTTCTGTCTGTAAGAAAATTCGTGGAAATAAAATGTTTTATAATTGTATTTTATTGTATATGTGTATAATATAGTTCCATTTGTCGTCTAAGTTATCACACAATAGAAAGAAATGATGTTAATATTTATATTATAATGCACTCTTAAAACAACGTACACGATAATAATGATCGTCATATGTCTAGTATCATTAGCAGTGGAACAGAAAATTCTCATTATTCACAATCAATATGATATTTCTGTTTTGAATTGGATATGCCTTGGTCCCAACTGTAATATTATCGTGAGCGTTTTATAAAAAATATAATGAAATATAATACATCTTTGGAGTTTTCTCGATCACAGGACTGTACAGGTTTTCGACTGAAAAGAAAACAGAGTAAAATTAACACAACTCGTTTTCTCATTAATACATATAGGGTGGACCAAATAAATTATTACAAGCTGCTTCCCCCGAAACCTCTAATGGAATTAATTAAAATTTCCTTACAGTAAATTGAGCAGGCTGGCTAATTATTTTGTGAACAAAAAGAACTTTCCCGAGGAGCCCTGAAAGGGCTTCTTTATTTTTTAAACAGAAAAATTTAAGTATAGCATTTAAATGCTATTAATTTTGACGTGATTAATCCGAACGAAACTATGTGTGTACTCTATTTTGTAGTCGGATGTCTCTCTGTTGTTCGGATGTTTTTGGAAACATTCGAAAATAATAAAAAAAAAACAAATGACTCCGTCTATTCGTTCAGCGACTGGTTTTTGTAGTAAATGAGTGATCAGTCAGCAACGAGCATAACCGTATTATAAAGTATTAAGGTATTACTGTAGTACCTTTACTTTAATATCTTTACTGTAATACCTTTACTCTATAGAAATTCTGACATTGATTTTCCGGAAGTTCCTACAGTCTCATTAAAAATATCCGTCTTAATTTCATCAAAGTCTTATAGAAAAATTTATACATATTCATGTTGATATTTTAAATGATTATTAGACAAAATATAGTCTATAATGTTTTATATGGTCCATTCTGTATAAATGATACAACAACAATTTCGCACGTACCTTCGCTTTATGATTTGTGGTACTAGTCCTCTTTGTGCCATTTTCCATTTCTTGCTGCCTTTTCGCTTTAAATATTTTGGACATCCTACCTATTAACGAAAATTAGCATAAAATTATTATATCACTTCTCCTGAAATTTCGTCTAATAGAATGGTGAAAAATATTGTGACAATATTGCAAAAAGAATGTTTTAAAATATTAATATTTAGTATTTCGACTTATGATATTTTTTCAACGCGTCAAACTTTAATGAATGCGAAAAACTTTAGATTCTCTCCTAAATGTCAATGTCGTTAAACTTATCAACTTTTACCACTTTTTACAAGAGTTTGAATATCCGAGGGAAATTAATTGTTTGGTGAAAAATTCATCAACAACGTTATAATTTCGGTTGAACTTGATTTATGATTCTGAATGTAGGCTTGGATATGTCGATGGTCATGTTTATTCATTAATCTTGATTTTGTCAAAAGAAGCCCACATTGGATTAAAAATATCCGTATATTAATTATTGCAATATGAAGTATTACGTCGAAATATGAAACTTCTACAACCATGGTATTATCGTTTGGGAAATTAACTGTAAAGAGCGCTTCACGGTTCTAATGAATAATAACATGACATAACACATTGGCAGGTCATGGTCAATATGTTGCATCGTTTAGTATTGCAACGAGTCAACGTTGAGTTTTCTAGTTCAAATACGGTGGAAGTTATAATGGCATGTATAAGGTAAGTTTTCACAATGAATGGATTTTTCAGCGACCTTGAAAATGTTATAAAAAGAAAATCATAGATGCCATATAATAACATTGTAAACTTGAGAATCTCCTAACTCTTCTTTCGTTTCGGATTACAAATAGAAACCTGATGAAAACAGGTTTTTTTTGAGAAATAAATATTTTCGTATCAAAATACACGGTTTGTAAACAGAAAATAAGGATACCAGTTTTTAAGATGTAAAAATAACGGCTAGATAATGAGAGACACCTATACGTAGGTATAATCAACTCTTCTTACAACTTGTTAGTTTAAATTGGTTAGGATGTCCGCACATTAAAAAAGAATTGTTAAAGCAAAGGAAAATATGGAGTTATTATACGAAATGAATATCTTCCAAATATAAAATGTTTCCCTTTGCATTATTTTAGAATTATTTACAAATATATTGCAAAATGGATACGTAATTTCCCCGCAGATATATATGATTATTAACGTGTTAAATTCGAATTAGGTAAAAAATTTTGTTAACATTATATATTTAAATCAAGCTTTTTAAAAAGAGGGCCATTGAGTATATTTAACAGAGTAGTAAGCAGATTTATTAGTTCAACGAAGATAAATCATTTTCCTGGGAATTGAACTAATTGAAAAAATGCAAGTACTCTACAAGCATCTCATTTCCTGGTCTAATTTAGCGTATTAACCGATTTTAAGTAAAAAGAGATGTATTTCCTGCATAATGATTGTATGCATGTATGCCGCGATTATATTGGAAACTGCTGACTTGACTTTGATGAGACTTTTCTAAACAATACTAGATGTTTAGATTTTGTACATAGATAAGGGGTGTCATTTGTTCGGCCTGATTCATTCTACCTTCTTCTTTTTCGAAAGATAATATGGTCATAGTATTGTCATAATTATCCGTTTCTACGATTAGCGAAAAGCTATCGACGTATTAGAAAAAAGGAGGAGAATTCACATTTGAAGAAAGGAAAATGTTTTATTTCAATTTGCAATAGAGAACGAATATTAATTCTCAATTGCAATTCTCGAATTGTCGATTGTGGATCACTTCGACTTTAACAGTCAAAGGGTTTATGCCTGGTATCAGGCAACCCGCTGTACATTTCGAATCTTCGGAGTTTTGAAACTTTTAATGCCGGGAAATGCATATGCGTCGAAATTCAATTTTGGGACTCGTGGTATCCGAAAGTTCCTAACGTAAAAACGAAAACGTAAGTATCGAATGATCTGATAACCATGGATGGAACCGTATGCAAATTACTGTTTTTAGGTGCCTATCAAATCTATACACGTGTGTGGTGATTTGTCCACACTGGTGCATCTAATGGTAGCCACTGGAGGGGTTATTTTGACATCGGTCTTTTAAGCAACTTATTACAGCACAAATTTTCCCCTTTAGAATTCTTCAAAGCAAAACACTCTTTTATTTATTTCAATTTCAGTTGCTTTAATATTATAATTTAATATTATAAAGCGTTTCTATCCGAACTTCGAATAACATATTTTTTTTATTTCCCCTTATGGAATATACTTCCTAGACTTGGCATGTAAATCTATAGGCCCCAGTATACAGGGTGTCGATAATTGGTGGAACCCTTTTTCAGGGCCGATAGTATGCACCACAAGATCCAAAAAAGAAACAAAAAATCTTAGGTCCAAAAACCACCCCCTATCGAGATACAATCCATTTGGTAAAAAAATGATATGACTACCGAATAATTATCTATGGAAATAAAGCTTCTGTGAATGTCCTTAATTTTCCCAAGTAGTTGAACCCCTGCGATGATATATGTAATCAAAATGGTTTGGAGTAAACAAGAGTAAATGCTACTTAACGGCAACTGCAGCAATTATACAGGGTGTAACAGAAATTCTGGGACACTTGGGCTTTATGGATAGAACGCATAAAAATAAGAAAAAAAAGTCTTATAAGTCGAGGGCGCAGCTCACCCCCTACGGAGATACAACCCCTTTTGTAAAAAATGTTTAAAAAATTATATCTCCGAAACGGTAAGTCGTAGAAAAGTGATTTTGATTGCGATATAACCGGAAAAGATCAAAGTTTAATAAAAAAAATGTAGCCGCTGCGATTACTACCGTTAAGTTGCATTTATTCTTGTTAATAAAAAACAAATGTAATTATTTCTATGTTAGCGGCTGTTTATCACCTCGAGAAAAATGTGGATAATGCATCGGGACTTGCTTTGCGAAGACAGCCAAAAAAAAATTAATATTATTATAAATTATAGGTGCTAAAATTAGTAGTTTAACGCCCGCCGCGAAGACGCCTGCCGATATGCAGCCTCCGACACGTCAGATTGGTGATGTCTAGTTCTACTGACTACGTTTGACCTACTTTTTACATGTGGTACGGACTCGCCCTGTGCCTACGACTGACCTACATCTTACATGTGGCACCGACATGTCCTGTGATTTACACTAAAAAATGTATTACGTATTCTATTACAGTATTCATCTTACCTTTAAACGAATTGTTTAAAATTGGTGTCCGTTCACCTCGATAAATTTCCGCAATGGTTTCTTCATTGAACGCCGTACATTGGCATAAACTTCCTCCGGGTTATTATTAATTTTCGCACATCCATTTAAACAGAACAACACAAAACAGTCCAAGATAGTTTTTGCCGGTTAAACACGCTGGTACAGAACACGGTCCCACCAAAAGATTGTTCACCATACCGCACCACATATTTACGCTAAATTGTCGTTGCATATTAACAAATAGTATTTGTTACAGCGCGCAAGGAGACACAGTTCTTTATTCTTAATGTTTTAAACGATCTACAACATTCTCTCCGACTCGTTCTTGCGACACTCACTGCAAAACGATCCTCTTTGTACTGAATTCGACAGTAACTGCACCAAAATCTCACCCGCTCCTTTACATTCATTCTCTCACTTGCACTTCGTTGTATCTCGCTCGCACTCATCCCTTACGAGTTGGTGAAGGCCTGCGAAGCGTTACCGAAAATTCGACCGGAAGACCCCCGTGGTGGACGCTCTTCGGTCGCTTTCGCTCGCCTGCCATAAACCTGCCTTACCTGGTCTGTCCCTACAATTAACATTTGGCGAATACTTGCTCACTCATTTCTGGCAGGCAAGCGAAACCGACCGCCATGGGTGTTTTCCGTGGGAAACCTGGTCGACTTCGACGCTTCGCAGGCCGCCACCAACTCGTAAGGGATGAGTGCGAGCGAGATACAACGAAGTGCAAATAAGAGAATGAATGTAAAGGAGCGGATGAGATTTTGGTGCAGTTACTGTCGAATTCAGTACAAAGAGGATCGTTTTGCAGTGAGTGTCGTAAGATCGAGTCGGAGAGAATGTTGTAGATCGTTTAAAAGATTAAGAATAAAGAACTGTGTCTCCTTGCGCGCTGTAACAAATACTATTTGTTAATATGCAACGACAATTTAGCGTAAATATGTGGTGCGGTATGGTGAACAATCTTTTGGTGGGGCCGTGTTCTGTACCAGCGTGTTTAATCCGCAAAAACTATCTTGGACTGTTTTGTGTAGGGATATTTAAAAACGATATTGTTTACTCATCGCCAGTGCCTGACGAGAATGTGCTGCGGCAACACATTGTAAATGGATGTGCGAAAATTAATAATAACCCGGAGGAATTGTTAAAATAAATTTTGACCTTTTCCGACTTACCATTTCGGAGATATGGCATTTTAAAAATTGTTAACAAAACGGGTTGTATATCGATAGGGAATAGTATTGGAATTAAACTTTTTTGTTTTCTTTTTTTTTCATCTTTTGGTTCGTACTATCAGCCCTTAAAGAAGCTCCCACTAGTTAAATTACACCCCGTAACCTAAGTCGTACAATAATTGCAAACGTCAAAATATGATTAATTCATTATTCGATCCAGAACTAATACATTCGGCAGATTTCAAGAAACTTTCAGATTGAAGTGTGCTGTAAACTTTACAATGTAAAGCTATAACATGGAATAACACTTACTAGCTCTAGGCGCCGGTGATTGTATAACATCGGCATCATCAGTTACATCGTGACTCGTTTTCTTTGCTTCCACGATTTTCCTTGCCCCGTCTGCCTCGTCTTTCTGTTTGTCAATTTCGATCGTCTCATCGGTATCGACTCTCGACTTCGACGATCTAGAATCACCGCTGTTCGATAAGGATTTGCTTGATTCCGACGTATGTTTCTTCGACGATTCACTCGCATTATCAACTGGCGCATCCTTATTGACACTTTTCTTGTTACTTGTGTCATCGTTTACGTGAACACTATTTTTGTTGTCGTCTTCATGTTCGGCCGAGGATATTCGCGCGGAGGATGAACTGTCACCACTTCCGGGCTTCAATCTCGGTGGCTTTGGCGGTGGAGATGAACTCGACGATAATACTTGCTTTTCGGGTGACATTTTTGTTTCGGTGTTGTCATTGGATTCTACTTCGTTTAACGTTTCTATTTTATCGTTATCGACGTGGCGTTTATTATTTCCTCTATTTTCCTTATCGCTTTCTCTATTGTGTTCTTTGCTTGATTCTTTGTCATGTATCGTGTTTTCATCATTAATTTCTTTGTTATTTTCTTTATTATGTTCTTTGTTATTTTCTTTACTATATTCCTTGTTATCTTCTTTATTAAGTTCTTTGTTACTTTCTTTATTAAGTTCTTTATTATTTTCTTCACTATTTTTTTCGTCTTCGCCTTTATTCGCAATCTCAGTCTTTTCTACTTCGTGCACACTGTTTTCAGAATTTATATTGGAAACAAGTTTTTCATGACCATTTTTCTCTGTGTTATTGTCATTTGGTAGTGTTGACTCGTTGGCTTTTTTTGATGACACATCTGCAGTCGTATCCTCCGATTTATGTTCATCCGTTTCTATTCTTTCGATATTATTCATTGCATCCGTAACGGTATTTTTGTTATTTTCTTCGCCATTTTCTTTTACAGTTTTGTCTATATTCTCGGTGGTGACTGTCGTCGATTCTATATTGTTCATCTCTTGATCCAGCGTCGCTTTATCGTTCTCATTTATCTTCTCCGAGTGAGTTTCGTTTTGTAGTCTATTTCCAGGAAGTTTTAAGGGTGGCAACGAAGTTTTCTTCTGTACGTGGTCCTACAAATACATATAGACGTATAAGTAACGTAAATGTTAATAGTACGTTCTTTATTTACTTATTTTTAAGATTCCTCAACGAGAAAAATTCAAATTTATGCCCAGAAGTTATCAACGTTTGTAGCTAAAGATCATCCTATTGCCTTTCTTTGAAAATTAGCAAATCAACATTTCGAACTCCAGTTTGAATCATTTTCAAAGTTACATGTTTATACAAAATACAATGTACGTACAAGGGAATTATTTGGAAAATATTTAATTTGAATACTTTACATTTCAAAATAACAGATTGAGAGGGATCGTTTAAACATTTTACGCAAATTTTGATTGTATGCATGTATAAACTGTGTTCATTATCTAAACCATAAAAATAGCCAGATAAAGTATCCCAATATACATTTTTCTATATATTTTCTTAGGCATAATAGAACTGTTTTGTCGTAAAGATGCTGAAACAAACACAAATATTTACCACTTGCGTAGAATCTGTTTCTCGTTGACTTGGATTATTCATATCTCGTTTGTGAGCAACAAGAATAGTATGGCACCCACCGCATGCGACCTTGAAAAATGTTTTAATTAATCATTCGTGTAATTTAAACAGCATTGATTTTACGACACACGCTATTTGAAAGTCTCTTTCATAAGGTGCATAACATATGCACCGGAAATTATGTACTTACGTTCGACACAAAGAGTTCCTCGTATTTGAGGGCGAACGTCAATTCGTGTACATTATTTTCATTTTCTTCGAGACCTAGTTTTCCGTGTCTGCCATCCCCACACGTGAAAAGCTTTCCAGTCTCTGTAATTAGAAATTATTATAAATTACTTGCTACAATCTCATAATTTAACACTAAACGTGCCGACAGTTTACGTAGATATTTTGATCGAATCCATAAAAATGATAACTTTTACAATTAATTTCACGTAACAGTTAATTTGGTATAAAGAACTATATTTTCCTTATGTTGATTAAAGAAATTCAGGTTGAAAGCTATAACGTTGCATGCAGGCATTTTAATAAAAAATTTGAAAACCGGTCATTTGACCCATCTCGGTAGCTTTAGTGTTAATGTCTATTGTAATTTTTGCCCACAGAAGAGATATAACAGGTCTATAGTTAAGTCTCTATAATTCAATTTTTAGTTTGCTTCAAATCGCGGTACAAGCAAATAGCAAACAGTTCTAGGGAGATATGAATAGTCATCTAAATTTAAATTTTGAAATAATTTGTTATGAAAAAACAATATTCGCTTTTGTGTGAGAAGGAGGGAATAATAATTGATATGAGGAAACTATTTAGCAAAAATATGTTTTCCTGTTATTATAGAAGAGTAACTAGTATGTATTTAAGCAACAGTCATAAATGTATGTATATGTATACAGTAGATACAAAAATCTACCTATGTATGTACATAAAACGCACATATCCCAGAAATGAGCTTGAAGAACGTAAGTAAAATCATAACTGGCGGTTTATTCATAAACAATGCGTGTAAGACAGAAAATATGTAAGTATGTATGCTGGAAATTTTAACCCTCCTCAAAATATGGTAACTAGTTGAAATTTTAGATATAGTTAAAAATTGTCATTCATATATATAATGCGAAAAATAAGAAATCTGAAAAACTTGCTTCGAAAACGAGAAATCATAAATTTTATTCTTAATTATATCGTAATAAAATTAGTTCAAAAAGAAATAACGAGAAAACAAGAATTGTTCGTGATTAATCGTAAGTTGATCAATAATGTGACCAACACTATTGACATGTACATACATACACACATATAATAGTTCGTACGTAAAATATATTTATACGTGTGTAATCCTATGTCTATATTCTATAGCAATAAATTAAAATAATATTTGAAAATGATAGCAGACCCGATACCTAATCGGATAAAAATTCACGGGAAAAATGTTTGCGTGTTACATGGGAAATTCATATTTATTCAATGTTACGGTTTGTTATGCAACAAGTTACATCGCACTCCCGAGGTTTTATGTTCCCACGTACTTACCAGTGACAATAGCGCTATGACTCTCGCCACAAGCAATCCGGGCAATTGTTTCGTTTTGGAGGGCACCACGTGGAAGAAGTTTCGGCGTTTGAATTTCGGTAACATTTGATCCCATTCCAAGCTGGCCACTTGCGTTGCTTCCAGCACAGTATACATTTCCATTTTCTACAAATCCAACATCGATCTAATAATGTCTAATTATTACTGTGACGGTGAAATATTGCACGACACGTTTTTATCAATTTCATGCGTATTATAGTACTTTGTCGCACAGTTTTTGTTATTTACGTAATACGTCAGCGTTTCACTATTGTTAGAAGTTCGATAATACTGTTTGTCTATATACCAAGTATGTACAATATAATTTTTATATTAATTTTAGTTAAATGAAGAAATTAAAAATTTTGTTAATTTAATTTAAGATAAATATAAATTGTACCTGCTAGAATTAAAGTATGATGACCACCGCAGGTCACGCGCACAGCTGGACAAGGTAATTGCATCTGTTTCGGAGCGACCTGGCTAGAAAAATTTACATCGATCCCTAATTTACCACTTTCCGACTCGCCGCAGACGTAGACAAGCCCGCTTTCTGGAAACACAATCAGATACACAAGGTTATTGTGAATTTTCTATGAAAAATAAAAAAAAGATCTTTTTAAATTTTCTATGAAAATTCACAATAATTTCATAGAAAGGTAATAATTTTCACGGATTTCGAAGAAACTTTCTAATGTACGAGAATTAACTCAGAATTAGAGAAATCTTTAAGAATTTACTCAGCATTCTTCAATAATTTCTTGATTTATTACAAATTTTGTCTTTATAAATGTTGATCTATCCCTTTAATATTGAAATATAAATTAGTCCCCTATGTTCCATCAGTTCGGAGAGATATGTGCGTTTAAGTTTCTCAAAAAAGGAAGGATCTCAATAAAGAACTTTGGCGGGCCTAAGTTTAAACAGGGTGCAACAGAACTTTTGGAATTATATTTTAGAATTGATAAAATGCACGGAAATAAGAAAAAAAGTCTTAAAAGTTTTGTCCATAACCCACCCCCTATCGAAATACAATCCGCTTTGAAAAAACATGTTTTAAAATTATATTTCCGAATTGGTAAGTGGTAGAGGACCGATTAACATTTTAATATTACCGAGTGAGAACAATGTTTATGAAAAAAATATCGCTATCTACGGAAATAAAGCCTTCTTGAATGCCCTTAAATTTCCCCAAGTTGTTAAAGACCTACTATGAAATAAATAATCGAACTTGCTTGAATTAATAAAAAATAAATGGTATTTAACGACAATAATCGTAGTAATTACATAGTTTTTTAAAAACTTTGATCTTTTCCGATTATATTGCAATCAAAATCGGTACTCTGCGACTTACCATTTCGGGAGTATAATTATTAACAAATTTTTGCAAAAGGGGTTGGGTTTGGTACAAAACTTTCAAGATTTTTTTTTATTTTCCCACGTTCTATCAATTCTGGAAAATAGTCTCCTAGTACTCTTACCTCCGTAAACATTTTTTAATCATTTGATGCCTACTATCAACTCTCAAAATAGGTTTTCGATATCTTCTTCCAGCCTGTACTTCTACAACATACTCTATCCATAGAAAACTTACCAGTTAAGAACGCGGAATGGTAATATCCTGTGCTGATTTGTTTCACTGGCTCCGGTATGTGTACTGTCGTTGGTTTGTTCACCAATCCGGAAATGCCGGGTAGCCCTAACTGGCCTTCGAGATTGCTGCCCCATGCAAATACACGGCCGTCGCTTGTAAGAGCAAGAGAGTGATGAGAGCCTGCTGCGATGTCGATAACTCTGGGTCCAGCTAGTCCACAATCGTATACCAAAACCGGCGAGGTTGCACTATCTCCAACAGCCGAGCTTCCACGTCCGAGTTGCGCTTCCTGATCGCAGCCGCAAGCAAAAATCTTCTGCGCTCCTGTAAAGTGCCGGAGATTTTCAAACTGAACCAGTTAACTATACGTTCCATTCGCGTATGGCTCATTCCATATGAAATAGATTACTTTTTGGAGTAACATTTCGGAACAATTTCAAAATCACTGACATTATAGCCTTTGGTGTACCAAATGTGGAATTTTTTTTTTATTTTAATTTTGAAAATTGAAAATGATACAGTTGTATGTATACATTAAAATTCATTAAATATATGAGTTAATAATAAGAAAATAAAAATATTCAGAATGAATTATAGAAAATAAAATTATACATGGATGTACTCTAGGGTGATCGTTAAAAATTAAATCTTTTGCGACAACCCCCAAAAAGCTTCCTTATGATGCAAAAACACTGGGGAATTTTTTTTTAAATTCAAAATTTTTTTCAGTTGATTTGATCTATTAAATAAAAAAATTAAAGATATTCAAATTGATATTTTTATTTTAAAACTAAATTAGTACAAACGTAATTTTAATATCTAGATTTCTTCACTCCAAGGTTTAACTAATGTTTTTTTATTGATTTGGGTTCTATAATTGTTTATATTTCGAATAAAATCGTATTCTCATAAAAATTCCCAAAAACATGTTTATACCAAAAATTAACTTAAATCGTCTTGAGGCACGTGGTGTTGTTAATTAAAAAGGAAATCCCCAGTGTTGTTGCATCATAAGGAAGCTTTTTGGGGGGCGTCGCAAAAGATTTAATTTTTAATGACCACCCTAATGTACTCGTTAACTCAAAACTTTATTTCAGTGCGGTTGAGATGTATATTCGACGTGTGAAATAAAAAACTACTCTTTACTATAAGAACTCGAAGCTTCAGTAAGAAGTAATAACAGTTTTGCTGGTATGTTTCCTTTATATTTCCAACAAGTCTGCTATGAATTTTACAGAAAAAAATGTTTGATTATTCTCAAAAAATGGAATCTGTAAGGAATCGTGATACTGGTTCATGACCTGCGAGGTACCTTTACTCAATCCTTTATGTCGTATTTTGCTTTGAAAAATACTGCACTGAAAACAACTGAATTTCTTAAAACTATTTTTTCGGTATTTTTTTTTTATTTATTGAGTTTTATTATTCTTTGATAATCTTTCAGTTTTCAATAACAAGGCTTATTAAACAAGAAATTATTCATTTTCCATTGAATAAAAATATAATCTTCCTCGTTTTATTTTACTTTTTTCGTACAATTTACCATACGAGTCTTTTTTCCCATATCAACATGCAGATTCATTACCGTTGATTCTAATTACGCATCCTGCCAGGAATTTTTAAAAATTAATTCCGCAGATAACCCATTAATATTTCCCAGAAAATTGAATAAGAGAATTTACATGCATATACATATAGTTTTTTCTGATTTCACGCAAATATGCGATACTCAAAGATCTTTTGAGTTTATTATGAGACGAAAATGTGGTGTAACATATTCAAATTCGCGTTCGTTATCGAGGTGACCGATGATAAACATATTTTAAATACACTCATTGCCTAAAGTGGATTGCGACTCAGTGGCCTGGCTATTTATGGTTCAAAGAGCTAGAACTACTTATAAAAGTTTCTAGGGCAATAACCTTTGACCTAATATCCTGCGACAGACTGTCCTTAAAGTCTGAGTGTTATTGCTTACATCGAACCTATATGTAGAATACACTCAGGGGACAAATATCTTCCAATGTCTCCATTGTATGCTACGTATAATATCCTAGATAGGAAGCAAAGAGGACACACGATTGGAATATACATACATACATATATTATGAATTATCTTTTTCTTTTGCGGTTGAAATTAATGAGGAATTCCTGTTTTTTCGTGTATATCATTTTTCAATTTCAGATGGCGGAGGAACGATACAGCATCGCTGTTTTTTTTATTAAAACTAATATTCAAAACAGATTCCTGAAACAGTGCTGGGACACTGATATTAACTTGATTTCTATTAATTCTGATAACGCGGTATGAATTATTCGTACTATAAGAGATTCGACTGTATACACATTCCTACGGAAGCTTTTTTATATAAAAATAACAATTTCTATAATTTTATACATGTACTGGTACATTTATTAAGAAATGTACTTTTTTATTATACATATTTAAGGAAATTAAGAAAAGTTATAACGTTGAATTTAGAACTTTTCGACTAAAGTTCGAAAACGTTTATTTGACCGGTCGTGGTAGCTGTAGAACTAAATTTATCGTACGGCTTCCAATTTTATAGAACCGAAGAACTTATCGACTACGAAAGTGTTAATTGCCTTCGAAATACATATTCACTTTGTCCAGCTACACATTTGCTCCAATAGGGCTTCATTTGGAAACAGCGCGGGAAATTTACCCTAATCGTTCTCGCATGAGGCGCTGTTGTGTAGTCGGTTGGACCTCCGGAATCGAATTGAAACGGGTTCCTTTCATCTACATTTCAATTTGATGGAACATTTAGAAACACGTTGTGAGAGTATGATAGGCGCGATTATAAACGGTAATTGATGTATCACCCAAAATGCGTCGGTCAGTTACTGAAATTTAATGACTAAATACTTGTAAATATGTATTTCTTTTGGGACTTGTTCGCCGTATATGCTTTCCTAAGTGTACTGGTACTTAAGTATTATCGAAACCGATTAACCAGAGTACAGTGATAGTACGCGCGAAAAAATGAAGAAACAACCACAAAAATTAAGTCCGGAAACCACCTCCTATTGAGATACAACCTTATTTATGAAAAATGTTTAAAAAGCATATCTCCGAAATGGTAAGTCGTAGAGGAACGATTGTAATTGCAATCTAACTGGAAAAGGTCAAAGATATGTAACTGCTGCGATTATTGCCGTTAAATAGCATTTATTCATGTTTAGTTCAAATAACTACGATTACTTATGTCATAGCAGGTCTTTAACAACTTGGGAAACATTTTGATAACTTTGTTTCCGTAGATAATGATAATTTGTTTTCGTAAACTTTGATATCTCCCGGTAATATTCAAATGAAAATAATTCCTCTGCAATTTACCATTTCGAAGATATAATTTTTTAAAATTTGTACAAAAAGGTTTGTATCTCGATAGGCGGTGGTTTTCGGAAATAACATTTTTGGTTTTTTCATCATTGTTTGGCGTGTACTATCGAACCTAAAAAAAGGTCTCTGTAAATACGATAAACCCTATATGTATACAACATTACAGTAGTGCTTCGAAGAATGTAATTACACTACACAATTCTCTCTATTTAGAAAACGATAATCGATATGAAATTCACACGTGAATTTAATTGACGGGATTTCTTCGATCTTAACGCGGCTGATATGTCCATTAAAAACTTTACATTTCCGTCTCAATATCGTAAGCGGTTATCAGTCTTCCTAAAAAGTTCAGATTGCAATTCAAACTTAAGGGGGGGGGGGGGTAAGGGTTTGCGTAATCGAGAAATCGATTTTTTTTGCTTTTTCTTATAGTTCAATATTTCGAGAGTATTGTCCCAAAATTTTAAGATAATCGGAGAAAAACTCTCAAAGTTATTGACCAGGTATTGACCAGTCGTTATATTTTCGGTCGGGCGTTTGCCGCTCACATCAGTGATTTTATAATAGTAATGTGGGATACGAAAATCTGAAATACGGGATTCTAAAGTGTAAATGAAATGTGTTTAGACTGAGTGACGAAGCGACAAAAAAATTAAAGAAAAAACGGAGAAGTAAAATACTCGGCGGAAAAGGAATTTATCTTCACTTTTGTAGAGTTAAATCTTTAAACGCGGTTTTCTCGAAACCATGTTTTCAAAGTCCGTGATCACTGGCATTTAAAATATACTTCACCGATTCTTTTCAAACTTGGTACATACCTTCTATATATAAAATACCTCCCCCCAACGATTAGTATGATATTCTTTTTGACATTAAGGGGTTTTTTCAGTAGCAAAATGACGGAAATTTTAGTGAAAAATCGCAATTTTTGCTTCAAACGACCACCAAAAGTTTTTAAATGAAAAAAATAATAATTAGCGATCGTTGGGGGGAGGATTTACTCATCTTCTAACTAAATTTTACTGTTATTTTGATTTCTGATACTTTTCTGCTGAGATACTGTGATCACCGCAACACGTGTTTTTCGAAAGGCGCTCTCGGAAAAGCTCTGTCACCGGCTTATTTGTTGATATTTTGCAACCAAAAAATTACAAAATGTTGTTGAAATAACAATATATAATGTGCAAAAGGTTCGAACGAATTTGCTTTATTCGTTCGTCTGAAAAAAAATCGCAAAGAAAGTGTTTTTTTTTGCCCTGAAACCCTTACCCCCCCCCCCCTTAAAGCAAGATTTACTGTATGTTAACCTACTTCACTATTTGCCATTGTTATGACAAAATCGCGAGAAAACGTCTAGTGCACCTAATTTATGTAATGAAACGCGCTGAAAGTTAGTAGACCGCTGTAAAAAAAAAAAAAAAAAAACTAGTGGAGATAAGCTGTGCCTATCGGTTTCGCGACCGAAAATTACATAGCGTGTAACAGGTGCATACTCCGTACTTTTGATTGTAGTTCGTTCTGCTCTACAATTCGTTCTGTCAGACCAGAATATGAAGCACCAAAAATGATTGTTAACAATTCAGTCGAGTTCAATTTTAGTATTTTGTAATTTGCGCACTGTGAAGTGCCACGATAAGTATATGAAATTATAAATGATTATAATACAAGAGGAAATTTTGTACACCTCGCGAACGGACGTTCGATACAACTTTGAGTTCTTCAGAAATTGAAACAAAAGTGAAATTCATTCTAAACGGATCTAGAGTCGCAAAAATAGACTTTGATTCAATTAGCAAGTAAAAATACGACTTTCAATAATAGAAACAACCTGGTGCACAGTACTCTGTAAATTATGGACACAGCTATGTATATGGAATGTGTAACACAACAATTGCGTGTGTCGTTGTTGAAAATGCACGCAGGCGATATTCTGCGGAAAGCAATTACATTTCATCGCGAGTTTCATCAAGGCGTAGTTCATCAAGTGCATTATTATTCAAAATGGATTACTATTCAAGGTGCACGCTCGCAATCGCGAACAATAAAATTTGAATGTACATATACAAACGACATTACCGAAGCTTCGTGATCCATAGTTATGAACGAATCGGTAAAAATTTACATGAATTACCTTTAACAGTAATCTCATTTGTAAGTGATATAATATTTCTTGTGTGAACGTTTCGTTTTCATTCGTAATAAAACACGGCAATCGAGTAACATTAATAACTTGTTAACCCTTCTGTTAATAGTCGGTTACGTTTTTATGCACTTTCATTTAAAATTATTTTATCGTTCCGGAAAAAGAATTAAAAATCCTGACAGATTGTCATCATTGCGCGTAATTTTCATTGCGTTATGCTCCAAATTTAAGATTTTATTAACAATTGTAAGAAAAAATAGTTGAATTGGAAAATAGTCAAATATTTCAGTGTAAACATGGGTTAATAAATTAAAGGTTGAACGACTATTGTGACAGACCAGTTTGAATCGTCTGGCAAGTACAATTACACACATTTTGTGGGTAGCTAAATTGCTGGATACATAGATGTTGGTACATATATGAATAAATGATTTCTTACCTGTGCAAATTAAGGTATGTGCTCGTCCGCATGCAACATGTGTCACCTTTTCCGGTTTCAGAACTGAAAATTGATAAACGTAGGTACATACAGACAAATTGTTGAATTCAATTCTATTATTTCATCTAGTGCCATACTTTGAATCAGGGCTGTCCAACTCGTGAGTCAAATGAATTAGTAATGAGCCTCCCAATTTTGTAAACTTTTAGGATTTTTGTCAAAATTTAATATTGCAAATAGAACTGTAAAAAATTAAAGAAGCATTTGTTACTTTGTAAACGTTTACAATATGATATTTTTCACTTTTTGTATGGGGTTCGAGATAATCCTTATTCACTCATTGCGGCCGAGGTAAGTATAATAAAAAAGTTGGACGTCCATGTTTAAAGCAAATAAAAGTTTTAAATCAACATCATTGTATGAATATCAATGGTGATAAAAGTACGAACTTTTGACACACGAAGGTTTGCTGACATGATTCTTATGGCCGAGACCAAGTTGACCCCAATCATTGCTCCCGAAGATAAACAGTCTACCACTCTCTGAAAGTAAATGAAAAAGTGTTATAAAAAAAAATCTGTGTTCTTTTTTGCAATTGAAGCACATACGAAATTCAAATTAAGATTGATCGACATTTATTTTATTTGTCAGTTTTTTCGTTACGATGTAGATACGGGGTGTAACGAAGTGCGGGGATTTTTTTTCAGGATCGATGGTATCCATAAAAAACGATGAAAAAGCAGTAAACTTAAGTTCACAAATCACTCCATGAAAATACACCCTCTTCTTGACAATTTTCTAAATATGATAGGTCGCAGAATACCGCGTTTAATTCTAGGGGAGATCAAAGTTTATGAAAAAAATATAACTAGGTAATGCCCTTAATTTCTCTCAAGTAGTTAACGACGTACTATGATATAAGCAAACGGCGATTTTTTAAACAAATACAAATAAATGCTACGTAACAGCAGTTATCGCAACAGTTATATATTTTTTCCATAATCCTTGATTTTTTCCAGCAACATTAAAACTAAAACCCGTTCTCTGCTTTTTGCTATTTGAGAGATATAATTTTTAAATAAATTTTTGAAAAAGGAGGTGTAGTTCGATAGGGGTCGTTGGCGGATATATTTTTATTTTTTATCATCATTTGTTGCATACTACCGATTCTTAAAAAGAGTCTTTGACATTTTGTTATCCCTGTATAGGCTGCTATAATAGGTATTGTCGCATATTATTAAAAGTGTATGATTTAGATATTAAAATATTTGTTTATTAAATATAAAAATACGAAATTCAGTATGGAATTGGAAAACTTGAAAGCAGAGTATCTTATACAGGGTGTAACATATCATCGGGGACCTTTTTTCAGAATCGATAGTACGCACTAAAAGGTGTAAAAAGGACCGAGAAAGTTAGATTCGAAAATCATCCCCTAACGAGTTACAACCCCATTTGTAAAAAATTTTTTAAAAATCATATCTCCGAAATGGTACGTCGTAGAAGACCCGTTTTGATTGCAATATAACCGGAGAAGATCAAAGATAATAGAAAAAAATATAATTGCTGCGGTTATTGCTTGTTAAATAGCATTTATTTTTGTTTAATCCAAACAACGTCGATTACCTATATCGTAGCAGCTTTGTAACAACTTGGGAAACATTAAGGGCATTCACTAAATCTTCCTTTGCGTAGATAGCGATATTTTTTTTCGTAAACTTTGATCTCTTCCGGTTATATTGCAATCAAAATCGGTACTCTACGACGTACCATTTCGGAAATATGATTTTTTAAAAAATTTTTACAAAAGGGGTTGTATCTCGATAGAGGGTGGTTTTTTGACAAAACTTTATAGACTTTTTTTCATCTTTTGGTGCGTACCATCGATTCTGAAAAAAGGTCCCCGATGATATGTTACACCCTGAATACCCACCGAAATATCAGTCTCTTGCCTACTTTCTGATGTTTCCGGTAAAATTTAAACCACCAATACAACGAAAATTATGCTTGGATTAATTTTGCAATCATTGCAAAAGATTCAGAATATTAATAAAAATAATAAAAAGTGCGACAGAAATTATGCAATGATGTAATACAATTTTTTATATTACGATTTGATGATACGAATATTTCAATGATCACGAACATTTCGCATTACTCTTCCTAGCATGTCCAAATGAATTAATGACATATCCTGTTCTATATTAGTTTCTAGATCTTGTAGCGTACATGTATTGTTGATGAACGCCGTGGGTTCAGCCATCGCCACAGAAAAACATCCCGACTGTAATTTCTTATCGAAGGAAATATACTTTTTAAAAAACTTCATTTTGAATCTATGTATGTACCTTAAGTTTCCAAACTCTTGTTATTAATCGTACGTTTATCTTTGCCCTACCATTAACACTTACAAGTTTGTTCATAAGTTTCAATGCAAATGGTTGAACACGTATTTCCACACCCAATAATTATGGAAAAATTTCATAATCATTAGTTGCTAAAATATTCGAATATTTTCAGAATAAAAATTCCTGCATCTAATATTATTGTAATTTGGCAATGTGAACGAAGTGAAACTACTTTCAGTAATTCGCAATTAAGTGGGGTTATTGTTAATAACAGTACATTACGGCTTTGGTCATATAAGTGCATGTATAGGTATTCCGTGGCCATATCGATTCACTGGACAGTGGCTATCGTTGTATACATACATACAGCCTATGTATAAGCATAGGCTGACTGTAGCCTCTTCGCGCAGCATGCCACAGAAGCTGCAAATCATGTGAGTTTCGATCCCCGCTATTTTGCGCACAAGTTGGTGGATCAACATTTGACCTTCTGAAATATGTATGGAAAATCGAAATCACTGCGCTGTGGCACCTACGCGAATCCCGTGCAAGGTATGGAAGAGAAAGAATCGTTCGCAAACTCTCGAAATTTTCCTGTTCTTTGATTATAAATAATTCGCGAGACTTTATTAAACACTCGTCGAATTATTTTCAAAATGTATTATCCATATATTATTCCTAACTGACAGATTTAATAAGCCTGCTTCTAATAATAAAATTGATTGATGATTTTTATCGATAACGTTATTTATAAACTTTTAGTACGTAATTATGATATTATCGCGACATACAGAATAATATTATGATAGAAACATGCAGGCATGTAAGAGATTAAAATGAAACTATGTAAACTAACAAGTTCTTAGGTTCGCTAAAAATAGTGCAGTAAAATATAATACGACTACCTTAGATCGTATAAATTATCAACAAATTTAAAGTGATGTATTTCGTGCACTTGGGACGGATTCTAAGAATAACTATCAGTTATTCTCGTTGTTCTTTCTTATAGTCACGCCTATAATATTTCTCAAAGTGAACACATGTGTCCCGTTCGCTAATAGACGGGAATGTCGAAAATTTATTAACTAAGTAATATTAATTGCGTGTGTAAACAACGTCTATGACAAACAATTAAAAGGACACTATTATTGTCACGTGCAAAGCCTGCAACAGTGAAACGACTATATGGGAAGTCATTCACATATTGATTTTCGTTAGAATCAAGTCCAGTGATGTCTAAATCAATAGGGTAATGTACAAGCTGTGTGAATAAAATGTGGCACATTGGACTGTGTGTAATAAGAAATACCTATCACGTGTATACGAAATTTGTCGGCAACATAATCAATACATAGCGTAAACTCAACGCAAAATCGTGTTAGGAATAAATTCAACGCGATTCAGTGGAATACAGTGATTCACACAGTTAAATCGAGGTAATTATTAAACTTCGTTTTTAAATGTGTAATTATGTGTTTTCAATTGTTTGTCGTGCATTGAATTAAGAATTGAGCCGTTTATTTTGAAAGTGGCCTAACTCCATTTTTCAGTTTTTTTCAAGTAACAATGGTTACATGTACGACTTAATGTTATTTATCAGTAACGCATTTCAGGTTGCTTATATTCCAAGCAAATACGAAAATTCTTGACACATAAGTTTTCAGAGTTAGTTCAATAGTTGAACGGTGTAGTTTGAAAGTGGCCTAACTCCATTCTTGATAAGAAAACGCATATTATTCACTTAATAATTGCCACTATTTTAATAGGAACTATAAATTTAACACCCTTAGATACATTTAAGCAGTATGACTCATTGGTATCCTATACGTACATTTTTAAATTCATTGAAACGCAAACCCTTAATTATCTCGATTTGAAGATAAATGGAGTTAGGCCACTTTCAAAATAAACGGCTCATTTAGTAAATTTGTTTCTTATCTAAAGACAATTATTGTAGCTGAACTTACGGCAAATAACAGCGGAATGCTCGTCTCCGCAACAGATGGAAATTACCGGGTCCTTCCGTATGAAGAAATGCGATGCAACGTTGTCGGCGAATCTGCTACGACCAAACGTGAACACCGCTCCCGTTTCTGAAAAATTACGAGAACGCACATTGAGTCCTGTGCTTATGGTGTATGTGTATGCAGGATGTCTACCAATACTTGTAGGAAAATTTACGAGCGTGTTCTACTTATTAAAACTAACAAAAAATGGAGAATACCAAATTTTATGCAGGCCACTTCTTTCAAAATATGTATAATATCTTTGATTTATGGGCCGAATTGTGTTACTGAATGAATAAGTCAAATTTGCCACAATTTTGCTAGGATATATTTTACAGATTTTCAACGTGCAGTGTTATATTTTTATTTCATTGTCATTTTAATGACATATGGACGCTTTCTTTTTGTGTACATACGTAGAACTGGTTGCCTATCTTCTGGAGTAAATCACGCTTTAAATGGAGAAGAGTATACCACGAAAGGAATGATGCCGAAATTTGCTAGTATTTACTTTGTGTTAATAGTAATGCGTAAAATAACCTTTGATATCAAGTGGTAGAAATGTTTGAGGGAAATTTCAAATTTTGTATAATACAGATTCTTTAGGCATTGTTGAATTATAATTATACACGTACAGTTTTTTTCATGTTAAGCTTGATCGTAGTGGCTTTAAAAATTCTAGGTAAACCAAGTTTTACCAAGTTTCCCTACAAAGTTTTTTTTATGAAGTTACACGTAACATTACCATTTTTTCATAGAAGAAAGACTTTAAAAATCCAATTTTAATGGACATTAACTGACCGTGAAAAAAGGGACCGAATACCATAGGACATCAAGAATTTTAGTGAAATTGTAAACATTTAAGTACTAAATAAAGCTATAATGTATGTCATGTATATCATGAAAACAATTTTTACGAGTGAATTCTGTATCGATAGTAATATTAACAATTGGAATCCAATAATTCCACTTTCAGATTAACGAAAAATCGGTTTCCAAAGTTTACTTATTATATGTTACTACGTTAGATTTTGAAACACCGAAGTTTTAAATTGCTATATGTGAAAGGTGGGCGTAAGCGATGTTATTCAAATTTCTTTGCATTCAAATGCCCGCACAACCTGTAATTAGAACAGCAACAATATTTCAAACAACTGTGGACAGTCTTATCATTTTCAAGTGAGATTTAATTCGGGCATGTCCGCTATCTCGCATCGCGTTATTCTCGATAATGAAAGTATAAACGTGCCAAATCTTCAGCAACTTATTTAAGGGAGCAAAACGATAAGCCGGTATCAGTGAACAAATCAGTTCTTTCTTCTGCGTCCCGCACGAAATGTCTGTCACGAAAATATCGTACGACGGAAAAAAAAACACCGAGATAAATTTCTTCGAACTAGGTATCGCTAAAAATGGAAGATAAATTATACAGCGTACACTATACGTATCTGAAACGCGTGGGTACAATGATTTGTCGCAAATGAGCATAACAAAAAGTTCATTGCATACTCATTGAAAATTTAGCTATTCAAATTTATACGGATCTCTTAATAAGATTGTACGTAAGTCGGACTTGAATTTCAACGATGTGTATACTTCAAGTGAATCACGATTAAGGATCGCAGTTATTACCATTGATATCAAGTTTATCTTTTCCATCGTAGACGGTGTTTACATGGATATGAAATATTTAATAGAATCTCCGTCTACATGCATATCACTACACAAACGAAAGACATATACAGGGTGTAACAAAAATTCTGGGACACTTTAGGTTTATGGATAGAACGCATAAAAATAAGAAATAAAAGTCTTATAAGTTGTGAACGCAACCCACCCCCTATCGAGATACAACACCTTTTGTAAAAAATTTAAAAAAAATCATATCTCCGAAATTGTACGTCGTAGAGGGCCGATTTTGATTGCAATATAACCGGAAGAGACTAAAGTTTACGAAAAAATATCACTATCTACGCAAAGGAAGATTTAGTCAATTCCCTCAATTTTTCCCAAGTTGTTACAAACCTGCTACGATATCGTTAATCGACGTTGTTTGGATTAAACAAGAATAAATGCTATTTAACAGCAATAATCGCAGCAATTATATTTTTTTCCATTAACTTTGATCTTCTCCGGTTATATTGCAATCAAAACGGGTCTTCTACAACGTACCATTTCGGAGATATGATTTTTTTAAAATATGTTATAAAAGGGGTTGTATCTCAATAGGGGGTGGGTTGCGCCCACAACTTATAAGACTTTTTTTTCTTCTTCATATACGTTCTATCCATAAACCTAAAGTGTCCCAGAATTTGTGTTACACCCTGTATATGTATGAACTAAATATAAATGTTTTGTGCCTCGTTACACTCTACAATTGTAGGTTCGGCTAAGAAAAAAAAAGTATCCGTATGTGTGATACCTAAGGGATGACGTTGTTGCTTGATAGCCTTGGAGTAAATGAATTTTTAACGGCGTCCTCGGTGATTGTAGGTTTTACAGAAGAAGAAGGTAGAAATCTGTTTGACCGTTGAAATTAACGTGGCACGATACTAGATGAGGATTGTGCTTTAAACCACGGTAATTTCTGTTTCTCATTTCGAAAGGTCAATGATGCAGGACCCGGCGTAAATCCTTCGCCGGACTTCCATTTACGTTTCGCTTATCAAAAGTTCAAACGTCGCTCCTTGCATAATTCATTGCTCATTTATCTTTCGTCTTTACGTACTTTATCAGTGATGACGTTAATTGCCAATTACGTTAATTATACCGTTCATCTGTGTATTTCTTGAAGTGTGAATTTGTAGAAATGGAAAAACATTCTTTGTGCGAAATCAGAAAAAAAAGATGAAATCCAATTTTCATTCAATTTTCGTTTAATTCGATAATTTTGATACCTTCTATGGTTTCCAATAAATTTGATGCAATTATCTTGCTCCACCTGATGTTTTATTCGGAATAGAAACCGTGGGGTCAGTTTTGTATCAATCTTCAGAAAAGAATGGCAGTTATTACACCGAGCACTTTAATGTGGAGCGTGTCCCTGTTTCGAAATGCGACATGCGAGATTATAAATTCACCGTGCCGATAATCATCGATGCGCTTATTTTTCAGCTGGAACTGCACCGTTCCTGCCGCGGGTCATTAACCCAAGAATATCTTGCTTTAATAATCGTGGAAATGGATTAAAAAGCGTACGTGCAAATTCAATTGAGATTCGTATACCATTTGAGGCAAGGTAATCGAATTTCACAGATACCTACGCCTTTCCGCCGTGAATAATTTATCGGATTGCCAATGCGTTCACAAGGTACCCGTCTGCTGTAACTTAACAATTCGATCGTGTTGAGTAATTCTACTTATAAGCGTATCACAACCCACATAAAAATGCCACGGACGAATATAATTAACGATAATACTAGCTTTACCAACACAGATGTAACGTTTCTCTCTAACGGTATTCACTTAGTAAGTTGTTATTGTAAAAAAAAAAAAAATAAACGTTGAACGCATGTGCAGCCATTATCTGTTCACAAATTATTTGTTTATTTACGAAACAACGATTACGTTGCATTTACATAAAATCGTTCCACGGTATTAAACGAGGTCGTATAATCGTAAGCTGTTTTGCTAAAAACAAACGTCCACGTTATTTTACATTCTAATATTGAAATGGATTTCCGAATACATCGTATTTACATTGCATTAAATGCCGCTTTGTCGGTGGATGCCGTGTACATACATACATACAGTGTGTAGACAGAATAAAAGTGCTATGGTGAAAATCTATTGACTACTGATTCTTATATAGAGTAGAACGTTAATCATGCAGAAATTAGGTGCGAGATAGGACATGTATTGTGCGATTTTCTCAACTCTTTACCGGGTATTGTTTCTATGTCCGACAAGCCCATGTTTACACCTTGTGCCGCGAAACTTGCAGCCGACTAACTGCCGGTCAGGCATGACTATCATGGTAGCAACTTAAACTCAACGTTGCCTGGCAACTGGAAATCAATTTCTAATGGTAACCACGCCGGTGTTCCTACCATAAGAATGGGAGCGATCGTTCGCGAGTGTGTTTGCTGCGTGAAAATTAATAAACAGGAGTGTCATTCGCATTCCTTCCTGTATCATGATGTCCTTCTTCTGAAGATATTAAATTAACTCTTAGAAAGGCGAAGAGAGCGGCTCTTATGCGCTCGTGATTCGTTCCACCGAATGACAAATATTCTTGTAAGAACATGTTGGTACCATGATTATCTTCATTATTTATATTAATTGTTTGTTTGGTTTCGATAATTTCGCGGAAAAACAATTGTATAAACGGTATAATGCATTTCTTTTATAGAACAGTTGAAATCGAATGTTTTTGCTAATGGTATTGGGTTGTGTTTAACTTTAATAGTTGAAGGATGACTTTTTGATTTATCGATATTTGGGAGTAGGTACAGGTATACATATTACGCTATTGCTGAGGTTTTCGATTGAATTGATTTTGTAGAATGTACAGACATTGATTTTACTAAAATTTAATTTAATCGAGATTTGTGTGCAATTGTAGAGATTTTGAACATTTTAGGAAACCCCTTCAAATTGCAAAAGTGTATGTTACGTGCACTTACCTGTTGTTTTGAGACTATTAAGATTTTATATTTACTGCAGTTTGAAGTATTGAAAACACATTTGATTTTCAAAGTTTCAGTTTCAATAATAAACGTATATAACAATCTCAAAAGCTTGCAGTTATTTATTCAGTTTATAGTTACTTTAGAAAGTACGATTATTAATTAACTTAATTTCTTTCGGATGAAACTTTATTTATTCATCATTTCCATATTACATATGTAAGTATATAATCTTATGCATACTAAAATGTGTAAATTTTCGTAAATTGAATAAAGAACCTCAATTTTTTTCGTGAATATAAAGGTAAGTGATCTTTTGAATGCGTTAATAACACGTTATCGACATAGCAATATGTATCTAGTGACCGTCGCTCTGGACAGTTCTGGAAACTTGTGTATAATTGTCCAGAGTGCAGTACTGTCGTGAACGTGTATCAACGCGTGCGAAGGACAAATGTGCTGTCAAATCTGAATAGTGAATTTCGCATTTTTTCAGTGTATAAGTGTTAAAAATAAACTTTAATGTATTAGGGAGTCCTTGATGCATTAGTCAAGTTTTAGATGGTATGTTTTATACTCAGGTATATTTCGTTTGTAATATTCACCTAACCTACCATTCAAATGGTCATTTATGTTTAAGTAACGCTTTCATGAATTAACCAGATTATAAATGATATCACATGATAATAAAATAGGAAATGGTTTAATTAATTTATAAATGTATTAGTGTAACATATATTTCGTTATATTACTGATGTAATAATGTTTTTAATAAGTCTGCATAACCTATTTTCTCCAAATGATATTACAAATCTTGTATTTATCATCGTATTTTGAATTTTATTCCTTCTTATCAAATATTATTCAGAAACGAAAGAGTTATGAAGCTTGATACAGATGGTGTATACAATTGTCAGTGAAACATAGTAATATTTTTCAAACAGTTAAAAAACAAGTTTAACGTAAAACTTTAAATAGTTTCTGGCATTCGTATACAGATAACAAGTGGTTAGTTGTGTACATTGTTTATGTTAATACGGAGACAAGTGCGAATAATAGTTGTAATTGACAAAGATCTATGTTCATGTTTTAATTATTTTTGTTGTTGTAAATGTTTGCATAGGTGCTGTGCATGGTGCATCCAAAAGGTTTCTGACTTCAGTAACATTGAGCATTAAAATGAGTGATAATCAAGAACCGGCCAAAGAAGACGATCCCATGAAATCTTATGAATTTGATGGTCAGTCTTACATATACAAAGATCCAGCATCTAACATAACGTACAGGTTCGATCAAGAAAAAAATGAATGGGTAGTAAAAGAGAAAGATGAATCCAATGCAGACGAAACAAAAAATAATGGTGCAAGCGCTGAAGCTAAATCACAGGAAGGTCAATTCGGTTTTGAAAATGATACTCATACATATACAGACCCTAATGATGGCAGTATGTACTTTTGGGACAAAGAAAAGAATGCCTGGTTCCCTAAGGTAAAATTTGTTTGCTATTTAATTTTAATTTCACTTTGTCATTTCGAAAGAGGGAAGAAATTCACATAGTAATTTGAAAAGACTTGTGTAATTATTTAGAGTACAAATAAGTAATATTTTAAATATGATTATGTTGTAGGTGGATGACGATTTCATGGCAAGGTATCAGATGAATTATGGATTCACAGATACAAGTTCCACAGAAGTTAAACCCACAGAACGATCCCAACAATCAGAAAAGAATGATAATGAACAGAAGCAGCTAGAAACAAAAAGGAAAGCACAAGACCCACCATCTTGGTTTGAAGTAGATGAAGCTCACAATACAGCTGTTTACATGTCTGGTCTTCCACTGGACATCACTATGGAGGAGCTTACAAAACTCTTTAATAAGTGTGGCCTTATAGCACGAGACGAGAAAGGAAAAGATAGAATTAAGCTGTACAAAGATTCTGCTGGACAACCAAAGGGTGACGCATTGTGTATCTACATAAAGGTGAGTACTAGTACATTACAATACAATTATTATTAATTCAACATGTTTATAATTTGTGAAGGAATAACGTGCAACAATAGAAGTAAGAAACTTTTCGAATTGCATTATCATTACAAGTTAGTTTGTAACTTTGAACATTAAATTTCATTTCTGTCTGCTACAGACAAATAAATAATTGGATTTTTGAAAGTAATTGAAGTATCAGGTTTAGAACGCAGAAAACGCATAAACTTTTGGTACTACAAGTATTTCACATTTTAGGAAAGTACCTCTTTATGTAGTTTTCAACTATCAGTTTTTATTGATATAATATACATTATTATGTTAAATACAGAACGGAAAGTACAATAATATTCAGATTGACATATTTACAGACAAAGCAGTGTAAAAGAACACTTTAAATCGCGAGCAATAAGTTAACACTATGTTTTACTAAATGACATTATTAAACGACATTGCCTACTCTGACACCTTAACAGTGTAGGGAGAGTCTGTGTGTTTTAACAATATTACACATACATAGCCTTGCAGTTTCTAAGTACATCGATTATCATTCTGATTTATATATCAATGAATAATACGCCGTACAGAATTTTAGAAACATTTGGCATTTACATAGATATAATGATAATATGTTTATTAACTATGAAACTCTTACAACCATTTAATAATAGTAGCGATTTTATCTATCGTGAGGATTAATATTTTTCGAGAAAAATTGATGTTTATCCAACATAAATGTCTGATACATTGAAAAATAGTATGTATATAAAATATCATTTTCCACTGAGGCCATTTAAATTATTGAATAAATATTGATGTGTAATTGTGGTGATGATATATTTTAGACAAAGTTAATCTCAGTATCTTCTTCAAATCTGAAAGGGAGAAGGTATCATTGACTCGATTGATACCCAGTGGCTTTCCCTACAATACTCTGAGTGTCCATCAGTCTCGAATCAATCGTTACATTCATAGTTCCTTGGACCAATACAGGACGAAAATGTAAAATATAGTGTAACATTCTTAGGTACGACCGCTAGTGATTTACAATGTTACCATTACAAAAACCACTTTTCTCTACTTGTTCTAAATCTCAGCAAGTTCTAAAGTTTCTAGAAAAGGAATAATGTGAAAATTTACAAGTCGCCACCAGTCTCCTTAGTTTCAAAATCTTTGTCATTTAAAGTTTTTAAAAATTCATGTCCTATAATTCTTACGCAGAATTTGATGTTTGTAGTCGAACCTCGTTAAACAGTATAATATAGGAGTAGAAGACACCCTTATTTTATATTTGCATTACTCATCGAGTTATTAATGATAAAGTTATAACATCCAATGTGTTCAAGATCATTGGCCAGATGCTACTTTCTCAAATTTTATTAAAATATAACAATGAGAATTTTCCAATTAAATGTTTATTATTCGAAGCAACAGCGAGTCTGTTCATAATAGGTTCAACCAGCTTTTCTTTTTAAATAATTCTGTACTGCGTTCGATTAACAATATATGTTACTCTATATTTTCTACCTGTACTGATCTATGGAATTTATAGTTAACCGTTGATCCGATACTAACGGGATATCCTGCAGATAAAAAAGAGAAGGAAAAAGAGATAAATTCCGATGAACTCCCAGCTTTGCTGTATATGCATAATGAGATGATCGTTCTACAATTTTAAGTAGTGCTACATACTAAACGTTATCTCCGAAAATCTAAGATCTATTCACAGAGAGGAACATGAGAGACTGTTTCGCTGATACTATAAGTGAATAACGTATTTCAGTCAGTGCTCGGTTTTAATAGCATCGATATAGTAGCCACACTGCTACAGTCATCGCATTTATTCACATATACGAAACAAAGTTTAACCCTCTATTTGGCATATCGAGTTATTAACTTAAACCATGTAACTGATTATGACATTGTAAATAGCGAAATGATGTTCTGATATTTATTGTATGCTTTGCGTAGTCAGTAAGGGACGAATGACACGTGAAAGAGAGATTTTAAAACGTTAATTTACGAAATTAAATATAGAAGAGTATTATTAACATTTATAAATACAATTTTTAATTCACAAATATTATCGTCTAAAGTAACCAAATAAAGGGATGGATAAATATCGCTGTATCGCTAGCAGCGTTTGTTCACGGTTTTAGCAAGACTTCTTCTCTCGCAAAGTCATTGATTTTTGCATGAAATTGAGAAAGAACGTTGCTCATATCTGTTAAACCTTCCGGACGATTATTCCTCGGTCCGTCGCCCAAAAATGCGCCATATTCTTGTCCTTTAGGCTTGATCTGTGCGACCCTTGGCATCGTATCTGTCTGAGTTCTGTTAGAGTGATGTCGTATTCGATTCCGCGAATGTGGCATTCTCCTATAAAAAAAAACGATTCTTATCCAGTCAGTGTTTTCCATATTGCAATACAATTACATACAAATTTTGTCAACGATACAACTCATTTTTCTGTTCAAAACGGATTTCTATACTAATTAATTATAAGTATAAATAACAGTTATTCATCGTACCAATTGTTTATACGAACTTTCATATATCTTTAAAAATCAATGAAGTCTTACGATTATATCATGTATCGATAAAATTAGTGATATTCCAATAATACGAAGGAAAATGCATTTGAATCGCGTTATTTTTGTTTACAAAAGGTATTATCAAATCTTACTTGTGCGGTGGCCTTGAACCCAAATTCACACCATGTGCCCAGTGGTGGTCTGCATTCGGTTCCAGCCAATCTCCTCTCCATCCGTATAGTTTATTTCGTTTGTTTGATTTTTGCTGTTCTCCCCGGTACTTCTTACCCTTTCTGCCGGGTTTCAATCTTTGGTTTTGCGGTGCGAAGGGATCTGTAGTCTTCTTGCGTCTCTTTGCTGCGCCAACAAAAGAACCGTCCCATTATTGTTTCATCGTCCGTCGTGACGGGAATATCAAAATTACGAAAATTATTTTGGTGAATTTGAAGGCGCACAGTTTCAAATGTTTTACCTATACGGCCAGCCGGTACTTCGCATATGTAATGTTTTCGCTCGATGCAACTGCGTGGACTCCATTTGTATTTTAACGTGGGATCCATTATGATGCAATGCCACGCATACTGTTCAGACCTTTCAGACTGCTTGTTGCCAAAATTTTGGAACACCATCTTATCGCCGGTAACGCCCCATTCCCAAGCCTTTTGGTGCCAATTGAATATCCCGCCGATCCATCTTTCTAGTTTAGCTAAATGGGAATATTTAAATATCCTTAGTTAGCTATTTAAAATACTTATAGTATACATATTAAGTCGGTATCGAGCGGGTTTTTATAAATTTCTGTATATTTAATTTGCAATCGTAGAAAATATACATTTTTAATATTTCGAACAATGAACAATATGTGTTATCTGAATTTAGATTTTGTCCGTTATATTGAAAGCATTTCCTAACTGTATCTTGAATTTCATTCGCGTACCGTGTACGGAAGTGGATTAAAATTTCCGGTCACACACACACATTTTCTGTTCTAACTTCACGGTGTATAGATATTTCGATTTTTGAATTTGATCTTTATTGATCAAGCAAACTTGCGTACTTCCGATATATCCTACCTAGGTGGAAACTATTGGTACAGTTTGTGTAACTTTCTATGAATATTACACACAGGGGATTACGTCATTTAGATAAATGGTATTAAGTTAAATTGGGCAATAGTTTACGGTATACGATATTATATGATATACACATATCTCTATGTGTATGTGCAGAGTAAATTTCTGTTATAAAGGGAGAAGTTCTCTTATTCGGTCATATATCATGCAACTAGTTTATTTTAATATTTATAATAATGTTCTTTGCATTTCATAACTTGTCTTATTCACAATCTTTAAGTAATCTTTTCCTCGCTTTCTGGTAAAAATTGGTAAAATTTTCACGAAACTTCTTACGGAAGGTACTCAGGTTTCTTGTACTTTCGATGAATTCCCAAGTGGTTAGCAATTTCGAAACAAGTCTTGTATCCAAAAACGTACGAACGAATACTACAACGCGGAGCATAATTTTAGTGGGGAAAGCCACAATTTTTCACTATAACTTTCGTAATAACCATGATAAAACAGAAACTAATTAAAGTCTGCGAAGTGAGATGCATCTACTTAACGTCGTAATGAGCTATTTTTCTTTGGTCGTATTTGTTAACATCCAATCTATACATATAAGTATGACAGTAAAAGTTCATTAAGCTCTTCGTTAAGATTTCAGCATCTTAAATTATTACACAACCACTAATTACATCATTATCACGTTACTTACTGAATTGATCATTTCTGAGGTATTCTCTCAACATTCTGTCTTTGCCATTTCTGTCGAGAACGGCCAGGGTAGCGTTTCGATCCTTGCAGTGAAAATATGCGTCCCTCCATGGTGCTGTGCCCGCACTTAAATAATAGCAATATCGTTTCAATCGGAAAAATCCTATCGGGCATGCAAAACGTTTTATAATCGTGTGCTCCCGCCTATTTTTTGCCCGATTTCCAGTCGGTGGGTTAATATTGATATTTTGAGGTTCCACCAGGACCGACGATATGCCTGAAACACACCAAAATTATGTAATTTTACTAACTAGCAAAATCAAGTACAAATTTACATTCGCGAAACGGTCAATTATACATATTATAGAATAATTCTACTAAAGGAAACAGAATTACTAGATTTCAATATTGAATATTTACGTTGCCATTATTATGCGTATTATATGTATAAATTATTGTACGTGTTATAATCGTATGTGAAACGATACTAATTGTTTTAGATTTTCCCTGATAAAATTGTGTACACTGGTGTGTAAAATTATTAAACGCATTTATCGTTTGAATATTCATGGTTTCCCACATTTAGTATTTCTTCCTATTTTTATGTGAATTTTATCGAAGATTCCGTTCATTGATAAGTGGAACAAATTTTCAGTATAAAACTGTAATTTGTACATCATTAATTGTTTTGTAAAAAAAAAGGTATTTTCGTTTAGAATCATTTAATGGATATTCATTTATGTAAATCGCAAAGTTTCCGAGATTATGTATCGAGGGTGAACAATCCGATGTTACGTTCCGTTTCTTTGATGCAATTTCTCTCATCCTGCTACGGTCCTTTTATGGGAACAATCGCAAGAGATCGAATAAAATATCAGATGCAGGCTAGGTAAGATTGTACGATATTCGTTCAGCGATGGATTCATTTGTATGCCTCGTCCTTGAACGCAATTTAAAGATTATATAACGCTCTTTACTTTACGGATGAGCAGTTGCAAGTGCATTATGAAGATGGAATATATTTATTCCACTCCGCAAACACTTTTACACTGTCATATTGTTTTGTCTTTACGAGACAGTAATTTCGGAGCGTGATATAAGGAGATCAATAAAGTTGTTCTAGAACTTTTTTTTTAAATATGTATACTATAACATTCATTATTTCTTACATTTTTTTGACTTTCTACAGGGTTACAATTACTATTTACGATTCCTACAAAACTTTGCTGCGTTAAATTTTTTTAATGTTAATAGTGCATGTTTTGACAGCATTGATTATATTTATTTTCACCTATTAACGTGATACTGCAATGAACGCGTAATAAAGAAACAGTATTTAATTAGTAATTGATATATGTATTTTGTTCTTCGTTTTATATTTATCTTGTATATGCAGTATAAAACACAAATAATATATAGAAGCAAATATTTTCTTTCAATTCAGTCCGTGTAGGCGAGACTACGAATGAGAAATCAAAACTAATCTTTCGTAACAACTACTCAAGGGGTATGATCTAAATTGATTAAAATAATAGTATAATGTGTATGTATTTAAGTATTTGCTGTATCACTAGAGAAAATTTAAAAAATTGTCAGACCAATGGAAAAATGGGAAGCATATTTTATAACAGTCCCTTGAATGTGTTTATTATGAAATTATTCTACATATTATTTTCATGGCTAAGAACATGTCCACGCGTCTAATTTTTTTTTCGAAAGGCGAAATACCGGAGATGTAAAATTTATCTGCACTTGTCCTTCTCTAAGAGTTAATTCCTATTTAGCATTTTAATATTATTGCATTAAAAAATATATGGAAATAAGAGGTAGTACATCTGGTAAAGTCATCATAAGACTTTATTTATTTTATTATGAGCTACAAGATGTCAAAAAATTAGTAAAATTTCAATAGATTAAAGTCAATTAATAATTAAATCGGTTGAACTGAACGTACGAATGAAACTTTCGAATTTTCTCTTCCTCTGCTTCGTAGTTTTGTTCTTTCTTACAATTTTCGATATTTTTCAGTCTGTGTAATGATACTTAAGATAAAAATGTTTTTTCAAATTTTTTGCTTGCCTAAATATCTGTTCCGTCATAACTCGAAAACAGGTCAGCAGTTCTTGATATAATTTAATACACATGTATGTAGATATCTTTTTAACTTATTGGCGAAAGGAACTATATATTAAAAAATATAATTTACTACTCGCTGACGTAGTGTATATGCACTTAGTTTTAACGGATTTTTCTTTAAAAACGACGTTGATGTGAGTGTAGTCGCGGGTAGCAGATAGTAAAAAATACATGCATTCAAACTTTTTATATATAAATTTTATAAATAAATGAAAGGTAATTGAATAATAGTACGATTTTACAACGAAATTTATTTAGAATTAGTCAGATCTTCCGACTCCTCGTATAACAGTCGACTTTAGGCATTTTTTGATTAATAAAAGTGATTAATAATTCAAATACAGTCGCATTAGTCTTTGATTAAAAGATTTAACGTGGGAAATTATGTTCGCATAACTTTAATTCTGGTATCTAATAATCGTGCGAACACGTATACTTTTTCTATAAGCTTTGTTAATCGGTAGGGTTAATCATCTGTGGCATTTATTAATAGTAGTACGGGGAACTGTCTTAACAGAAATATATGGCGATTACATTAACTTACACCATTGGTGTGCCCGACATTACTACACGCGGTCATATGTGGCAATGCTGGCTTTTAAATAACATTGCTAAATTTTAATCGTGTTCAAATAATTTTTTCTTCCCATACATAGAAGAATTCAATATGTGATCTTAAGAAATGATATCATTTCGACGTCAATATGATTTAATGTAACCGTCGAATGGCATTTGTTTTTACTTAAAACTATATAAATTAACTAATTTACTTTCATTTGTCTATCTTATTAAACGGTAAAGTAAGTTTATATGAAGTTTAAACAAAGTCTGGGCTTTAAACTATACATACAGAAAAAAATGCATTAACCAGAAAAATGAGGGTAAATTATTTTAGTATATTGTATGGTATCAATACCGATTGACAGAAGAGAAATTTGTTTACTTTTTCACGTGCCAAAATGACAAATTGATTTATGTAATATTTATATTAATATAATGCAGCTTATTTCAATGAGTTCGTTAGGTAAACGTTAGATTAATATTGTATAATAATATTCTCATGTACTCGTGGTGGATATGAAACTATAAAGGTATTGCTCAATATATAAATATAAACAATGACAAAAACTAGTTCATCGACTGCGTGGAGGATGATTTGTATTGCCATTGAGGTTTAAGTGTTGAAACGAATTAAACTTCCGCGTACGATGGGAGTGTGCCTAACCCAGTTCAATGTGTTTGATGTTGTCCTTTCTGCGAAGCGTGAATGATATCATCTGAGAAAGTTATCTGGCGCAGTGACTTTAATGGCACCGCGTTCCTATACGGTAATTTGCGTAAATTACAGCGTGCATCTTCTTCTTTGATTTATTGTTCATCAAAGAATCGACGAGAATTACCATTTGCCGGAATATTTAATGTTTCAATTCTGTGAATTTGTTGAACACCGCAATTCCGGCGAATTTCTCGGGGTATAAATAATTTTGTTAAAAAGTTTAACAACTTAATGTGATTTCGCATCCGCTTAATCGCAGCATGAAAAGTTTCGCGTGAAATTAATTGAAACATGTGGTGCGTGTGTAGAGTTCGAAACTTTAAATTGCACTGTTACAAAATACAATGTTTTATAGTTTCACATATCGCTTGATGATTTTTTTTTCAGGGGGAAAAACTTGGGGACCCTATTCGCGCGCGTTTCCTCGTTTATTTTGCTAGCTCGTTTTCATACTCTATGCGATTTTGAAAAATTCCGAACAACAACGAACCCTCCCTCTTTACAATAGATATGACTGTGTTGAGTTCCGGGCTCGCAGTCGAAATTTAATATAGTGCTTCTCAGATCACCATATCACTTCCGTTGAACGTATTTTTCGACATCTATTGTTACAAAATTTTTTGTATAATTCATCTGCACGCCGAGGGGCCACGACTAAATGAAAGTTTGAAAAAAAAATGCAAAACACAGTTCAATTTTTGCTAGAAAGGTTCACGTTTTATTAAACAACACCGTAAAAATTTCGTAAAAGAGAATGATTAAATTTAATACGTCTATGACATGCAGCAACGTTATTTCTATTAAAAAAACAACACTAAATAACACAATTAATAAAGACATACATTTCCGGTAAACTTTATAAAATGCATTTGGAAATCTATTCAAAGCGTGCGGGTAAAATGCCCCCATCTCCCGGTTCACTTCGTTTATTATATTGCTTTTTATCAAAAGCATTGAAGTATTCCGAGACAGATTTCATAACTTCCCACGAATTTTTAAATTAAACATTTTATCCGTGCAATTTCTATTTTCAAATTTACATAGTGATATGAAAAACACTATCCATCGCGTGTCACAAGCCGTAGATGGCATATTTCTTAGGGAAAAAACTATTTTACGTCCTCTCGCAACTCAATGGACCACATTTTTTCAAATTGTGAATGAGAAATGAATGTACCAGAAAATAGCATATTGTTAATTCGAGATTCTACGGAGAACAAGGCTGTTTACCTCGAAACAGTAAAATTGAAGAACAGAGTTGTATATGATTTTTTTTTTATTTGTTTATTTAAATTCAGACATCCGTTCATTGCCCTTGTTTCTTACTGGGATATTTTCCACGCTTTATCTTATGCACCATGACATCTGGATACAGTGTATCAGTAACAAATGCATGCAAACATTCAATATAGATTTCCATGATGTATTGACGTTGAAACAGTTTGCAAGAGAACCGAAATGTTGGCTATCACACGCAACATTCACAAGTATGTTTTCTTCTTCTTCTTTTTCTTTATAGTCGCATCAACGTCTAGGGTTATTAGGGTTTTTAAGTCAACATCCTTTTTAAGTTTGGATGCAACAGTTTAATGACCCAATTTCTCGAAGAATTTTGTCAATTCTTTTAACACATAAGTTATCCCACTAAATTGCTCCATTACAAGATACACAACACGAGGAAACCGGTATTGTATGCTGCAAATTTTATTGACTTTAAACCATTCACTAGAGACTTTACCACGTTGTTTTTCTTGTTGCCAACCATAAACGACACGTAGCTGCAGCAACGTTAGCTTTATCTTCTTGCGCATCCATTCGCAATTACGTCTGGTATAGTCTTACCAATATTTCTATGCGTGTATACTGCGTATGTACATTCAATGTAAATTCGACTGGTCTTTCAGCGGTTACCTTACAGAAATTCTTCTTCTATTCAATGTATAGTATGACAAATACTCGTTGATATCAACCAGCCATCAGCAAAGTTAGTCGCGCGTTATATCCGTTCTTTGTAGTAAACTATATTTTTTATAGAGATACTTTTACACGGTGCTTGACAAATTTTTACGGCATTTATGGCGTAAGATTTAATTTTGCCCATTAAACATTTTACGCAGGTTTATAATAATAATATTGCGTCCATTACATGGACCATATAATTCGTATTATGTTAAGTGTTATTAATGCTACTATTACATTCCACTAGTATTCTAGGAGTAAAGACGCTGTGCTCTATTTATGGCAATATCAAACGCTGTTGTACAACATTTTGATAGTCGATTTCGATAATTAAGTATAAAAATAAATAAAAGTTACGTTCAAACCGGTTCTCGTTCTGCACGCTGCAACGTTGTAAATTCGTAAATGTCGAAATACTAATTAATAGGATCAAGTAATAACTTAACTAGCTGAATTTAAATCGGCGAAATGTGTTTACGCGGTTGCAACGATTTCAAATGTGGCTAATATTTGATTTTAACCTCTTGCTTGTAAATACATATAGAGCATCGAGAACAAACGCTTTCTAACATGTCATACGTATTGGATGCCAGGTCATAGTAATAGTTTCTATCTTCCGAGCCCATTTCCATATCGAGAAATATTTACAATGCGATACGTTATGTCGGGAAACCGGAAACTTTACACAGAGAATCGGTAAGCTGATATAACTATTCGATTCAAGAATAATTTATTTTCTAAATATTAACGGTGTGAATTATTAAGAGTTTGAAAGTTGTAAAATGCTGGGCAGTTAATTTTAATAATATCGATCGATAGATATCTTTTATCAAAAAGATACCATATGAAACAAATAAAGTTTTGGACGTTGATTAGAAATATGCAATTAACGTATCCCCACCACTTCTGGTTTTCGTAGTGAAATCGAGTTTGCGCATACGCTTATCTAATCGTAACGCACCACTTTTCACAACGTTTGTACGTTATACTAAGTACGTTTTTAGTTTAATTTTTTGTCTATCCAGTGTCATCAGTAACACATCAAATATAAAGTGTGATAAAGTTGTATCTTTTACCAGCGTTATCGAGCCCAACTTGTAACGTTTCGTTCGTATCTGGTAACGATAAATTTTTCTAAGGAATGAAACAAATTGCATTTGAATTCAATGTTGAAAAATAAAGTTTGAAAAGATTCATTATTAACGATGAGAAGGAATGGTCAGTTTCGTGAAGAATGGAATTATACCAGTGGAATAATGTTAACTAATGTTCAAACTCGAAAGCTCTTCATTAATTATTGTCAAGTCCCGTGGTGTGCGTATAATTTATACATGGTAACGTATGTACGTGCATCCATGTACTACATTCGCCAGCGATGTATGAGCCTGTTTACCCACGATTTTACTTTCATTCATAAAGTGCATATAGCACAAGGCTAACCTTACACTTATTGCCCGTAATTTCGTATTATTTGTATCTTTCAACGTATTATGCACTCTGATTAGTGGTATCCGCTTATTAACGTTCCTAGCAGTGTTGGAAAGATATTCGTGAAATAGAAAATCGTTGATTAAAGCAGTGTGCATTATGGAATAGGGCTTTTAAGTATTCGGCGCAATTAATTTTGCTCTTTGCAAATTACACTTCTGCGAGTCTGGTTTTACTTTGTATTAAAGACAATCGATATATTTCGACCCAATTTTATTAGAGCACTTCCCAGAAGTACAGAAAGAAACATAACTACTGGTATGATGAAAGAACGGGGAATTGGAAAAGAGAGTTTAATTAAAAATTATTTCTTCGAGACTAGTTACTACCATGTACTTCATTCGTGTTAATAACATCCTTACCAGCGTTATTCTCGACAGTTTTTTTTAACTGGGTCAAGAAATCACGTTGAAGATAGAAATTATAATTCTTTAAATGTAGGTTTGATTGCACTGTACCGGATAATCATGTTCTGAAGTGGGCTACGAAAAAATGTCAGTTTATGTGATTAACGTGTGATTAAAATTATGTTTGAATTTTTTTGCACATATTTTCTCTAATATTACACATTTCTAGAATGCGGTCGCACAGAGGTGTTTATAGACTTTGAACACTCTCACCATGGAATGATAATATATTTTATCGCCCAATACGAGTATCGGGCATTTTCCATATAGAAACATTGAATTATATGTAATAGCATGTAGTTATCGATATTGCAAATTTATCGTGCGTTTTTTCCTCATTATGCTATTTTCGGAACACATACATGATCTGGTTTGATACTATCGTACATGACTTCTACCTATAGATTCGTGTACCCTCTAACGAAAATAGATTACCACATCTATTCACTACGTACTTCTATTTCTTCGTCGGAATACGTGACCCTATTTGTTACCCAGTTAATATTAAAAATCATGTTACCTTAACGAAATATTATTATTCATGACAGAATAAATAACTCACGAGTTCCCATTCAACCTTTTCGAGAAAATCGGAAAATAAATGTATGTTCACAACAGCAAAAATGATTTTTTTAGTTTCATGATTAATCTGATAATTAATTGTCAGTCCTCGTACGGTTAATACTTGCTATATGTATATGTATACCAGAGATGTATTTGTTTGAGATGAATCTACAACGTAACGTATACTGGCGGCAAGAATTTTAATCTGTTAACATTTACATCGTAATGTTGCAGAAAACGTTCACTTCACTTAAATCATTGAGCGTGGCAGTTAATTAATCTTAGTTTTACACGTATAAGTTAATTATTGGTATTCATTTATTATATCCTATTAATCATAAAATTGCTATCAGTTTTATAGTGGAACAGAACATTGGTTATATCGTCACTTCTATTATTATCATTACCTCATAATTCTCTAATCAGTGCGTGTATGAAGACGCCCGCGAGGTACGTTATCAAAGTCAGTCGGTCTCTCTTGATGTTATCACTCATAATTAAATGCACAATACTAATTAAAGGAACGCGAATCTCTCACCATCCGGATGTTACAGGTGTTACTTGACACTCAATGATTTTCCTATCACACATATATTTCTGAATCAGGAAGAGGAATAACGAATGAAATATTCTTCTAGAAATGATTGTATTTCGTTGAAACTAGGCAGATTTGGCAATGGTACATATTATAGTGGTACAATTTGTACTTCAATTGTCGGATTTCGGCACTGTCACATGCAAATAGCAGGAAAATATGAGACATCGAGTGGAGACACATTTCTCACAGTAGTTGTGACATTTTCTATTCTTACTTGTAAATAAATCATCAACGAGAATTTTCACATGATAAACTGTTAGCTTTCGTAACTATAAGCGATCTCATTTTTTAACGTGTAGACGAAACTGATTGTACGATATCCCGTTATACAGAAATGATTTATGTGTAGTTCAGAAAAAAAAAGTTATTCTTAAGTTGCTATGAATTTCTCTGTTATATTGGAAATATCATTGGCTGCTTGATTGGTCGTATTAATTCGAGTTGACCCTTAATTCTTCAATCGTTCGGCCCTTTTATTTCTGTTGATACACATTGATACCATGGTTGAAATCGATAATCACGTTTAAAAAACGATTTTTTAAAAATTTACAAAGTACTACAACTTATGTAGTTCATAAATATTGAATTTTCCCTTAGCGCTCTTGTTTTCATTTGTTCTAAGTGTCCTATATTTGATAAAGGTTGAAACGTTCACCATGAGTTTCATTTCCATTGCAAATTAGTCATTGATCTTTTTTAATTCAAGAGGAAATATGTTATTAAAATGTATTACAGTGGATACTTTTACCAAAGAAATCATACCAACTAGCGATTAACAAGTGTAGTTTATATTAAAATTGATTTCCTATAAAATTTAATCCTATTCAGAATTTTAATATTAAACATATCCATTGCAAATAGTAAACAAACACATTAAATAAACTACAACAAAACCCCTTAAAATAAAATGAAATAAACAATTACACACTGCACGATTACGTATTCGCTTCTTACCTGTGGCGCAAAGCATCAGAATCCAAAACCTCCACATGATTGCCGTCTTTTCGAATATCTTATTCCTTGACGTTGTCAATGCACAGGTAAAAAGATGCAAACAAAATTGTCCTCATTCTCGTTCACAAGCCGCACTTTTGATTTCACATGAAGATTTCTTCGTAAATGATCGGATCGATCGAATCTCGATTAAAATCAACGAAGTTCAACAGTTCGATGCGGCGCACAGCTGTTGCCCGTTAGATTCTTCTTGATTGTTTCGTCTTTTTGTTCGACGTCGAATACCGTGAGTGTCGGGTCGACAAACGCGACGAGACGTTTCCACGGTGGAGGTTCGCGAGCGACTGAAGCAGCCGCTTCCATTCCGCTTGTCGGCAAGGTACGGAGCCGAACTTTCGATCCGGACCCGCGCTTCCCCTATGTCGCATACTTTCTCGATCTCGTGGCATTTTTCGAGATTCCGGCAACCATCTGCGCCTCCGTTTCATTTCGTTCGTCAAACGGCCGGCATTCTTGACATTGGACACCGGAAGAATCTGTCGCGAATTCCGTCAACCCTCCGTAGCTCATTTTTTTTCTTCTGCCACCACATTGATCGTGGGACGCAGATTGATACTTAAATTTCAATCTGTTCGCGTTGTATTACGAGAGCAACCCCCGCTGTGAGAAATGTATTTGAAATGTTATTTGAATTTATGAAATCAGAATGGCACAAAGTGGTAAATGACAGTTGGTGCAAAGAGTATAGGTGTGTGGCTATGTAACTTTAACATTGTAGAGAATAGAATTGTAAAATTTGAATAACATTTTTTTTCTTTTTCCCGGTGACGAGATTCCCTGGTTTTATCAGACGTTATTTGAAGTTAGAATGTAAATATTCCAATCACCACGATTCATGCAGTTAGAAACGAGTAGATGTTCGTACGAGATCTCCTTGTATGAATAAGGGGATTTAGAAGTGAAATGTAAATGTGAAATGTTTCGCTTTTTTCGCAGTTTACTGCGTTCGATTAAAAATTCAAGCGTTTCGTCTTTATCGTCGCGTCGATGAACTACTAACTACACTTTATTTAACATTCATTATCCGAAAGTTAGTTCCTCTCCGTACATTTCACTTCTAAATCCTCTTATTCATAGGACATCTCGTGTGAACCCTTCCTCCTTTCTAATTGCACGAATCGTGGTGATTGGAATATTCCTTCCGACGTATAATTTATCACAAAAATAATTCTGTAACGCATCGGGTGTCACTCGGGAAAAATAAACCCCGGAGTTTCACCGGTGATGTTCCTTCGTGTCATCACGAAACAATTTTTGGATTGTTATTTTCAGTTCAATGACACTATGCCTCTAGATACAGAGCGCACGTGATGTCGGAACACAGCGTTGGCGGATGAAATACGAGAGTACAAACGAATTCATGTGTCTGTAAGAATCGGGTTAGCCGGGATATATGTGTGTATAGAAGCCCCATTGCCGAATCATTAATATTCCCGTTGTGTATCCGAACGGAATGGTAACACCCGACAAGGCATCCGTGTTCTTGTGTCATTCCGTCTTAATTGGCACGAAGAACAACTTCTTCCGAATTTCTTTTTTCGCTCCCGCTACCGAAATGGCCCGCTCTCAATTTATCACCCTTCCATTAGCAACCTGACTTTATTTTCCACGGACGTAAAGCTGAAATTAAAGCATTGCCGCGCCACTTTAAAATCGAACGATAGCTCATTTTTTATGTATTCAAATTTCGTAAACATACCGAGGGGTAGACAGAAATTAATGAGAAATCGTAAGTATGCTCGAAATAATTTTCGTGCGATTGTGTGTATCTCACACTTCTGTGTTGATATTATCACTGAAAGTGAATCCTTCCGGCGAATATGACAGGAATCAAGTTTATACAAGTGTTAAGACATCGCATTTAGGATAAGACGAAGAATTGTCAGCATTTTAATGTAATTGGATTTATTGTGTTCAAAAGACTGACAAAATACATTCAGGCTGTTTAAAAATATACTGAAGTTGCAAGTTATTGATGTTGAAAAATGTTCATATATTCATGAGCTGTCAGAAAATCTCTAAACAGAGATGTTCCGAGGGAAAATCTCCTTAAATCAGAATTTATAAATACGCCAGTAGAGTTAATTTCTGTTTCTCGCATGTGTAACCGATGTCAGAGATGGATCATTAACCCTCCCGCCGCGGGCGATGCCGAATTCGCGTTCTACTGATTCCGTTAATTTCGCCGGGCCATGATATTATCGCGCAGTGATGAATTTTTCGAATATCCGAACTGCGGCGAACGTTATTTCCCGGCCGAGTGAGTTTCATTATGCGAGTTGCAAAGTTAATACAGACAAATACTTCCCTCTCTTCCGTCTATTTTGAGTTTTCATTGTATCGCACTGAAAGCCTCTTTATGATAAAACCGTGCAAGATATAAATTTCGCCTGCGCTTTTTTACAGAAAATTGTGAAAATCGCTCGCGTATGAACGGATAATCAGAACAAATGCATATTCGCATTGTTGCCCGGCGAATAATAACTACTTCACAGACAGCGATATTGACATACCTAACCAGGCTCATATTAGTGAGTATTAGTGAGAGCCTATTTTAGATAAGCAAAACATTAGTTAACGGTTTTAGTGACAAGTGAAGTTGTGATAGCTTACATTCCAAGGCTACAACACGTCGCGATGTGCCTACCGACGCTTACCTGTTCAGTTATTAATTATTTTTTTGGACAAGAACGTTCAGTTTCGCGAAACCTGTACCTTAGACGCTATTTACATAGCTCACTCATAAATTCCAGCAATTTATTAGCAATAAAGGGTTCCTCACAATTCGTTCCAGCGTATATTTATTCGGATCCTACTTTAAACGTGTAATTCCAATAATAATGTAGTATAATAATAATTATGATTGATATTCGAACCTTTACCATAACAATTATCTGAGATAATGATAGGCGAATCTTTTTTCCTATCTATATCAGGTGGGATAGGTCTGATTCAGCGTATGCTATAACACCTTTAGATAACTTATACATTACATCATTCGAATAGTCATAACTGAATGTAAAAGAAGTTCAGCCAGTTTGATTTGGCATTTAATAGCAGTCAAGGATGAGTGGATTTGAAATTGAAATGAGAATTGTGTAGTAGCTTGAAATACAGATAGGATAATTTTTACCAAGAATACATTCGCCGTTCGAATTTATCAGGAGTATCCTAATTACAATAGTAAAAGGAGTCTCTGTAAATGAATTTAGTACTTAAAAGTAGCCGTTTGTAAATTTAGCGAAGCATTCATTCGTTACTGTTCCACTTAACGACATTGATAATGAAATCCATAGTCAACGACGGTTAATTAAAGTTATAATGAACTGTTTAGGTAAACAACATAGCCATTTTTGTAAGCATGAACTCGCACTTACGAACAGAATGATTTATGTGGAGTTTCGCGCTGAAAAAATTCGTACGTTGGTAATTACAGTTTTGTTAATCGTACTTCTAGAAACAATAAGTTTTGTTATCTTGGACCAACATTCCCTACGCGACTCTGTTTCTTCTTCTTTTTACAGTTTAATTAAATACGTATATATAGTTAAGAGGAACTGCGTGAATTTCACCGGCAAACACGATAAATAACGTCTCCGGCCATAAATATACCGTAATTCGCAGTTTCTGTGTAAAAAGATGTGCAGAATGCAGACTTTCCGGTAAGTCGGTTTTTCATGCCTGTTGGTCGGTAACAGCTGAGCAAATATTGTTATCTCTATCATTATTTTCGCGTCCTTGAACTCAAATATCGTCCTACGCAGAGGCCCGATGTCCTTTGTCACTAGCAGCTAACAAACATTTGCAGCAGTATGTACGTTTCAGTCTACTAATTAAGCTAACTGTGATTTGTATTGCATCATTCTCTGTTGTCGCCGTAACAGTTTAATTCCCCGAATCAATTGACACGAGTCTCTATATCCATACGTTTCGTGAATGGCCGCCAATTATTTTTGTTGAATATTAATTAATTCGATCGAATACCATGCATATTCTGCCGAAATTGTCGTCGATCAATTTTCACACTCTTTTCAATTCGCTTCCACTCGCTGTCCTTCGACATTCTCGTTTATACGTATATGTTTCCAAGGAATCCGGGAAAATACGAATTTTAACGGTAATTCGTAGTTAGCGGCACGTATCATGTGTATTGCATCGCACACGGCAAATTACTATGAAACATTCTCACCCGAGTTCCTATCGTATGCAGTCACACGATCGTATCTTAATGAATCCGTGTCATTTGACTTCATTTTCACTCGGCGTTTTGTCTGTCTTCTTGTCCCAACGCTTTCGGAACGTGTTCGTTTCTCGTTTTGTAGGCCTACGGTGTGTGCCTTAACAGGCAGCAATTTTCTCTTAATTACATAAATTACAATATCATGGGCGGTTCATTTTTTTGTTCTCTGTTTACCGTGATCAGAGTGATTTATGAAGTCGCTCATTTGGCGAAACACGCCAGTTACAGAGCAATGTCTCCTCGTTGCCTTAGACGCGAAGACCGGTACATGTATAGGGTGTATCATGAATTAGTTATTTTATTATCGGTTTTCATTATCCAATTAAGTGATATCTTCTTTTTAAACCAATTAATAATCTACACAACTCGATATGTATTCTTATTACTTTACCATTTATCTTGGCTTACATCGGTTGCAGCATTTCATTACTCAGACCATAATTGGTAATAATTTTATGTAACAATCAAGGGAGAAAATTGTGTAATTTGTAGATGTTTTATATTAAAGTGTTATCTGTGGCTACAATAAATACAAGTCACAAATTTTTCTATTAAAATATATATGATCCAAAGTCAGATTTCTTTTACGTGGAAAAGTATTCTTATAAAAATTGTAAAAATGATCCGTGTAACGTAACAAGCATCCATATTTTCGGCCAGCATGCAGGGCGTTGAAAGGCTTAGCATTTTTTTGTCATTTGTATGGTAAACACCGTGTATATTGTCGCACCGAAATTCTAATTCCGTTTTACTGGCCGTAGGTGATACATCATCGTATTACACTGACAGACACCTTCTTTCGTAACCTATTGTGCGTAAGCGTGTCTCGTGTAATCTCTCTCGGCCGTCCATCAGTACAAAAAATGTGGCAAATAATTTCGGCTGAAACATTTCGGGCTTCGTATCCGACATTTCGCATAATTCCCGCGCAACTGTTCCGTGTACCTAATATTAGGTGATATCGAGTGCTAACACGACCTGTCTGGTTTACATTAAGCGTTCAGAAAATAGTCAGGCCGTTAATAAATTTCCGAAACGATTTAACGTGCAGTGGGTCGTCCGTATCGCGTATTCCGAGAAACAAGATCGTCCGCGGTTTGAAGAGTAACGACTCGACAAGATTCTGAACTCCGGTGCTCGCAGCTTCATCAAACCGATATCTATTGAACATTGAGTGTCCAACACATGCGGCTGTCAGATAAACGTCCGTCCATCCAATTGGCACGCGGCCATTCAACGGCGATGCCTGTCTGGATAGCGTGACGGTATTTTCGATGTGAATTTACACGCAAGTTAAGTTTAGTGTGGTCGGGAAAGTGGTTTCATTTTATCAACTTTCATTGAATTTGTCATAAGAATCGAATTGCCATTGGGAGCTGTGAAATGTTTGATGGTTTATAGGAACGCTGCGCGCAAAGTATTAGTATCGTCGTGAATAGTATCACCGAATCAACGAATTATTACGTTTTGTATAATAATATTGTTTTAGTTTGACTGCTTCTTTAACTTTTAATTAATCGCGAAAGAAGAATAAAACAGAAATTCGAGTCTTCTGGTCGGAATAAATTAAATGTTTTTTCACTTACATTTATTTTTGGATGACCTTCGTTTTTTTTTATGGAATATGTATATAATTAGGTAAATGTATACAATTACAATAGAATTGGATGTAGTACAGTCACACCTAAAAGGCGTGGATCTAGTAAGCCCTCATTAGGTTACTTATCTGTTAAATAACCTGTGCTGGTTTTATTCTATCAAATTCAACTCTTTTTCTTTATTTCGAGATTCATAAATCATAGTCATTATTTAACCCCTTGGGATATAACATCTTATTGTTTATTTAAATTTTCAATAACTGAGCAACTTGAGCATATTTCCACAAGGCTTTTACCTTTTGATTTATTAAAACCATTACATAATTTCATTAAAACGAAAGTTAAAAAGATATAAATTCTTTGCGTCACTGAATATCGTTTACCAATGAGATAATAATTAACCAAATAAATTCTGCAATGATACTTTCAATAGCAATTATTTTATTACTTCTGGTAACGACGTTCTCTCTTAGACGACTCTCGGTAAGTCAAGATTGTGGAAGAGAATGCGAAAGAGAAAGAGAAAGAGGAAGAATTGGAAGGAAAAGAAATTAAAAAGTCTTTTTATGGATTTAATTTTCAAAACTTTCTTGGTTCACTCCCATTACCTTCTGGTCTAATAGTAACCGGTGATTTTAGTTTGCCTTTTTGTGAAAGCAAATCAATGTTTAACTTTAATACCATTTAGAATTTTCATACAGATTTTATTTATTTTTATTCGTGTTCTCTTTGGAGAAAAATATAAATTGGTGTGCACGTGTGAGTGTGTTTTGAAATAGACGTTCAAACAAAGGTATCGATTGCAATATTTTTCGAGAACTTGGGACATCTAAAATAAATCAGAAAAATTTGAGCGTACAAAAGTACTGACAAAACATTATTTAAGAATTTTCTACGTAAAAGCTGATCAGACTCACTAAGGATGTATTTCGATAATATTTCCAAGAATATTTTAAATTGAAAACGCAGCTTACTCAGAGCTTTAGAATATGTTCGTCTGATTTTCTCTTCCTTCTGTGCTTCCAGCAGATTTGAAAAATGCATATTGTTTGTATAAAACATCTTACAAAGACTGTTTTTAACAAAGTTAAAGAAGTCATCTCATTATCTTCGATAGCTTGAGAGAACAACTATTTTTAACAAGCTTCTCGAGACTTTCCGTATACGTTCAACAAATGCTCAAGTATCTGTGTTTAAAGGCAACGCGGAATCGTTAAGATAAAGCAGCTTCATTTAATCCTCTAATTTGACAGACGCGTTTAAGAAAATTCAGACGAAATTTCGATCGAGTAAATTTATCAAATTTCCCTAATCATTGTATTTTATTAGTCGATGCACGCTATGCGTCTAGTTTAGACGTAAATTGATATTTTGCAATGTGATTACGTTATTTAATCTAATGCAATTACGTTCGTTATGCGGGGATGTAATCTATTTTGTCCGGCGTAGTAATGGTAAAAAATGTCAACGCTGATCGTCCATGGTAATTATTATGCAACGTACCTACAGGGTGCACATTAATGTACGGTTATCAGTGTATAATTTAGATGTATTTACGCACGGTTGCCTGGCCTATTGATAACGGCACGGAACTGTCAATTACGCAAGAGTAATCGATAAAATGAAATGAATTGTATAATAATCCTTGATGGGTACTGATTTTAATCTAACAGGAAGTTCGTTATACGACGAGACTTAACATGCAATGTTTAGAAGATCGTTAGCTACGACATACCGATTTAACTTCGTGCCATTGTTCACGAGCGTTTTCATAACTCTGTACTAATGCGTAAGTTGTAAAAAAAGTTTAAAACTTATTTTTAGAGTTTGCTTGGCGGAATGCATTCAGCAAATAACTTCGCAGGCTATTCTTTCAACTGACATAAAAATCCAGAGGTGGAAAAACTGGCAGTTATTTTTAGCAGAACTGAATTTTGGAATTGGAGTATACGCGGATTTCACACCTATCGCCGTTCACGTTTTTTCGCATGAAATTACATTCGATCGGAATGTATGCACGTTAACGACTATTCCTTGTCGTTAAAGATACGCGCGGAATGTTACATCCAGGAATGGCATTTTTTTCGTATCAGGTTCATTATCAGATTATAAGAATGTTTCGTTAGATTGTAATTAATAAAAAGAAGTCTGAAATCGGGGGCTGTATTTTAGGGTATTATTTTGTGATGGTAATAAATTTGTAAAATGCGTCGAGGTATGGAAAACTGTATAATATTCCATTGGTGTCCAATGGGTTGTCAATTAAAGGCGTGACATTTGCCCCTAAGGACAAATAATTCCAAGTATTCGCGAAAAATTCTGAAATTAAGGGAAATGCATAAAACTGTTTGAATACAGAGATAAATGTGCAGAGCTGTTTAAAGCTACATAATTAAGTCAAAAACAAGTGTCCATATTTTTACACACCTAAAAGTTACGTGTATATGTGTGGAATTATTTATTTATTATTATGAAACAAACTAATCAATGATTGAACACAAATGGGATTATTTTTCGCATATCGGATCCCTCTACATACATACAAAGTTTCATTAAAATCCGTAAATTAAGGTTGGGGGTGTTTTCTTGTAAGTACTGTACTAATATATTAAATTACTAAGTAGCTTAATTAACGACACTGTCGAGGTAATTTAACTTTCGGGGATTATACTTTTTGTTCATTCTCATCACTATTGTCCTAACTGGTTCACCTGATTCACTCCCCCCAACAATTTTCATGCTCTGAACTTAAATTATCTGAAAGTGTCTCCAGGATGAAGTTTTTCTTCTGTTAAGTTTCCCTAATATTTGAACAAATTGATCCTTAGCTAGTGTCGTTTTTCTTGGCATTTCTTTTCGCTGCCTTTATTCAGACTACCTGCAGCTACAACATTTGTTAGAACATATTTCACAGAACACATAAAAGTTCCCAACCTTTTCAAAATTTCTTTTATCGTAGAATAGCGTTCTCTGAACGAAACGACTGTTTGAAAAAACCTAGCCGCGTTTAACACTAAAACTAAAAAGTTCAAAATAAGAGATTCTAGATTTGTTCTATTATAATGATTGTAATTGTAAAGAAACTTTTGTTAGCGTTTGTACATATGGACTCTTATTGAAATCGAAGAATGTGTTACATCTGCAATTTATTTTTCATTCACTTCTCTAATTTTCACAATTTCTGCAATAGTGTCCTTAAGTACATCGACATGCTGTGGGTAGATTTAGTCTTAACCCTTTTTTGTATTCGTCATCTTCTCAGAAGTATTCGAACCGCAGTGATCTCAATTGGAACTTTGAACAACATTAGACCTAATCGAACGATGACAGCTTGTAATGCGATACTATGATTTTAAATATGTGTATGTATAAGTCGAATAGAGATTAAATATACATACAGCTGTGGTGCATTGAAAGAACGAAATGAACATTTCGCTTGGAGCCATTTTAACGGAACGAGTTTCCGACACTTTAAATATATTTTTTATTACGTAACAAATTTCATAAAATAAACATTCTATTTTCGTAATTTCAGCTAAATTCGAGCACACAGGGTGTCCTAGATTTTAATGCTGAAACTTTGTCAGTGTATTCTTTGGTGCTAAGTACGAAAAAATGTTATGCAAATATAGGTCACGCAGAGCTTTATTAAAAAGCAAAAACAAAAATATGGAAGACCAGTGAAACCGATTACCTGTTACTCAGTTCCAGAGTGAATTTATTCTACATTTCAAAATGTACAACGTTTTTGACAATACATGTTTAATTGCAAACCAAGATCGTATTAATTCATTTCTTCAATTTGTTCTCGTTTGATACATTTTGCTTTTCAATGTTCCGTATCCGGATCAATTATTATTATTTTTGTTTTAACATTTTAATATAGCTCGGTGTGGTCTATCTATTTACTGTCATAGAAGATACTGACAAAGTTTAAACATTAATACATGGAACACCCTGTATATCGTAGATTAAAAAATGTATTCAGCAATATCACGATACAATTTTTATACTTTACATTATACTATTAAAGTTTGCTATAACAAACTAGTGTCCTAGGACTTTTGAGAGGTACTGTACTTACACATTCTGTCGGCAGACATTCTGCTTTATACCTCTCGGAAGCCAATCTGATCAACAATCAATTTCTCAAGTTCGTTACCCGGGGTACTTGATTAATGTTCGACTCCTCGGAAACATCACATTTTTCATTTTTTATTTCATAGACGTGATCGGTTTATTTATCGAGAGGCTCCTATTCGTGTATACATATAAATGCGTGTTTATGTCTCACGTGTATATTATACTTAACGTTTAGTATACTTTGTCTAAATTGTTCTATTATCATCGCCGCTTTAAAGTGCAGTTCTGTAAACGTCGGCAGGATAGCGGCAGGTAATATTCACGGTAATCAGATGAAATGAGGTAAGATTCCCGAGGAGACGTAGCTAAATGTACTACATATGTACTGTCTTCATTCGCCCCTTTTTGCACTGTCGCGGAATAAATGCGTGAATTCTGTGCCTCTTTCCGTAGAATTACGGCATCTGTTCTCCTTATGTTCGCTTTTCTCTGCCTCTGATGCCGCGTTATTTTTATAGAGTTACGTAGGTGCATACGCTTCGAAGCCTTTGATATTCACCGTTTTAAAGTTAGCGAATATAAAAGTCTGCGAAATTCACGGTACGTTTTTCACGGGAATTTATTAGACAGTGACGTATAATAAAATGGCTTTACTTTATCCGATGCATTCGTATGTAGCGTAAAATTATTTTCACGTAATATAATTATGTGAAATTATCTAATCCGAATGTATTCGATGAATTTCATACACTCCCAGGCAGTGAGGGAATTTCTTCTGTTAACAGTTATTTTTGGCAACCAATTTCCCATTGTCGAGTCGTGATTCTGTTATATGCAAATATCCGAGAAAGGTTTACAGATAAGTGTAAATAAATTTACGGGTGCTTTCCTGGCTGACTCACACAGATTGCGGAGAATACACAAGTTTTCTCCTGGTGGCTGTCTGCCAAGTCGATTATTCAGATGTTGCATTATACCGGGGATATTGCACTGCCGGTTCTTTTGACCGCTTACTTTTTTTTCGTGCATTTAACGGGTCTGAGCGAGAGATCGAGGTAACGACGGGGTCTCGATTAATTCAGAGTGGACGAACGGACACGTGATTTCACTTGGAGTTTTGCTTAAATTTTTATCGCTGCAATGAAATTTCAACGTTATTACGCAAGATATAAGATAAACGCCGTGTCCATGTCCCGAGCAGACCCAAATGCCACACAAAGATTTTTACTAGTATCGAGAAGATAGTATAGAGGGTGTAACAAAATGTCGGGGACCTATTTTTAGGATCGATAGAGTCCATCAAAAGATTGAAAAAACAATAAACTTTGGTCCGCTAATCACCCCTATCGAGACACGTTTTTCAAAAATTAAAATTAATATTAAGTAGGTAAGTCTCCGAAACGGTAAGCCCTACAAGACCAATTATGGTTTTAATATTGCTAGGAAGGACCAATGTTTATGAAAAAAATGTAACTATTGCGATTTCTGGCGTCAAATAGCATTTATTTGTGTTTATTCGAAACACCTTCAATTTTTTATATCATAGCACGTTTTAAAAAACTTGAGAAAAATCATCGGTATTAGTCAAGACTTCCTTTCCGAAGTTATTGGTTTATTTTTTTTATAAATTGTTATCTCTTCTGGTAATATAAAAATCAAAATAGGTCCTCTACGACCTATCGTTTCGCAGATACAATTATTAACAAAATTTTTTAAAAATGGGGTATATTTTGAAAGGGGGTTCTTTACGAACCTAAGTTTATTGCTTTCTTCATTTTTTGATACATACCATCGTTCCTACAAGATAGTCCCCGACATTTTGTCCCACCCTGTATATCGTCGATGTATTTTTTAAACCAGTTTCGGTAATTAATTTCGACCGCTTTCCATTCAGTTTTTCATTGAACGTCACGAAACCTTAATTTATTAGCAACGGTTCGTGAAATATTAGATTAAATTACACCGTTCGGGCAGCTGTTTAAATATCTAAAAGCCTTCGAAAGTTATAGATTCTGAAAGAAGTAATATTCTTCTGAAGATTTTCTTCCTAGCGTCTGAACTTCTTTATTCGGAATATTGAAATTATTACTTTGAAAACTTCTAAGATTTTCTATTCATTCTGATCTTATGACTTTTAAAACATTCAGCGGCTTAAAGCTTCCAAAGAATGGAACTATATTCGATTTACTCGAAGTTTCCCTTTAATAAATTACCAAAGCTTTTCGTACAACAAATGAAAATTTAGTATCACATATTTGATCATTAATATATTCTATATTGGTTTAATTGGTACACGATAGCATAGTTACGGTTCTGAATTATCGCGAATTAATAACTCACGCATTTGCATTTTGCGTTACTGCATCAACGAAGGTAGGGAATTAGGACTCCAAAACCGTAGCTTGCTAGCTGCATAATTTGGTTCGAATCTAAAGCCGTCATAATATGAAACTCTGCGGTATTTAATTGCAAGTAGGTATTTCCACGTAATTCACCTGCCAAATTTTCAGGCTGAATATTCATTCCCATCGTTATATTCACATTTCTTTCATTTGCCTACTATCTAGTACTTTTAAAAGTTTTTATAAAATTTAATTTAAAAAATCCAGTAATTAAAAAATATCTCTACATTATGAAACAGTTCGATATTAGTGACTATGATAAAGGAATATTCTTTATTTAATTGTCTCAGAAAAGTCCAGACAAATATGGATGCTATCAAAATTTAAAAAATAACATTGCACCAAGTTCGGAATTTCTCTTTACAATGTACAAATTTTGTTCTTAATTAATTGTTATCCATCGTAAATTCATAGCAAAATTGGTAGTGATGCAATATTTCTTTTCTTCTTTCCTACTATTTCTTCCTCTTTGACTACACAAGAATTGTGTAGTAATAGATGAATTTCGATGCGGGTTTTGTTTTCACACTATAGCACAATTCTCGGGGAAGCTTTTACAGTATTTATTTGCTTCACTTTTCCAACAGGGGTGGCCCTAGGGCCAATTTACTGCTATGTCTCACAATAGGGGCCTAGTCTTCATAAAAATTCTGGATGAAGTAAAGAAAAGTCTTGTATTAAATCTTGTTGATGTAGCTAGGGTCAAAAGAATATTGTATAATTATTTCGAAGAAACGCAGCAGTAGATATTTCTAATAAGTAATTAGTATGTTATTCCGACGTTTTGACTACCGTTCAATCCTTTTCAGTGTCTACATTTGTTACAATTCATCTACACAATTTTAGAACAACTAATCGATTTTTAAAAAACAAAACACACATAGTATTTAGAATAATGTATTCAATGGTGTAAGATACATCGAAAAATTGATATTGCACAATATAGAATCTTTTACCATATATTTGCTAAAGTTGATACACTAGGTTTAGCTAATATTTTAGAACGGTTAATTGATTTTTAAACAACAAATCACACCTAGTATTTGAAATAATTAGTACAAAGGTGTGAGATACATCGAAAAATTGATATCGCACAATGTAGAATCTTTTACGTTTTCTAAAGTTGCTGCACTAGGTTCGGCTAGTGTTTTTGTTGATTTTTGTCTCTCAATCCCTATAATATGCGGAAGGTAAAGTGCGAATAGAGGGTGAACGAGCATCAAAGAACCACTCGCACCTGGAAGGATAGTAGCAGGTAGTTTAATCGAAGCGACAGACTCGATTCCGTCGGGGTCTCGACCGGATACCTGAGCGGATGCGTTCTTCTTTACTGCCGGGGTCGATCCCTGACCGTTTTCCGCGAAAGGAAACACGATCACCGCGTTGAAACGGTCTATGGCAGGTTCAGGTAGAACTGGAATTCGCGTATCAATAATTTACCGATGTCTTCGGTCGGACATCGCGAACTCGTGTAGACCAGTGAACAACCGCCGTGGAATTTCTTCGACCGTGGATTAACGGGCGTGAAAAAAAAACAGTCAACCAGATGCGACCAGGTGTCAAGGTATAAGACCAACGAGAACCTTCGAGAATCTGCAACGGTTTGTTATGCAAGCTTCTCGAACGATCGGGATGTAATCAATTACGTTTTATTACGTAAAGAAATGCTGACTTATCGATGGAAATGTTCACCGTGGTGTTTTCCTAAGAAATTCAATTTAAACCGTTTAATAAGAAATTACGTGAACTTTGTGCGAATAGGTGAAGTAGGATTGTACAATTGCCAGATACATTGAATATTTACAAGACATTAGCGAAAGGTGGTGAAATACTCTTGTATCATAATTTATATCTTGTTGTACGAGATTGTACGAAACAAGTACATGGGAGATATTGCGGGTATTCGTGATAAGACTGAGATACTCATTTTCTTGGTTGGAAATAATAATGGTTATGGCGTGTTCCATGGCAAGTAATTACGGTCTACACACGCGAAATAACGGATTTGTATCGAATTCTAGTACGTTGTATTTTACATCGACATTGGATAACGGGGGAAGGAATTTTCGAAATATTTGATATTTTTTTGAATAGATACCATTAGAGGTAGGTTCAACAATTTTTTAAATGTAGGACTCTCAAACTACGTATCGAAGAGAATTTATAACAATTTGATATAGACAACGTAAGGTTATTGGAAAATCCTATACTCGGTGCAATGTTTTTGTAAATATTGAAAAAAGTCTCTTCTATTTTTCAAACTTCGCTATGTCCCAAATTTGATCTTCGATAATTTTCAGTAACTTTTGTATAAACGTGTTATAGTGTTTTCTAAAAACATTTGCCAGAAGTGTCTGTTCTCATTCGTTGTACAAATTACAATGCACACAAAAGTTGTACCGGGATTGCTTTTCTTCACCCTGCCCTAGAAATGTCGAGAACAAATTGTCATGATTACAGAAAAAGGAGAAGTTTTTAATGAATGACTTGTAACAATCAATGGAAAACGGTGATTGAGGTATTACACGTTAAACCATGAAATTAATGCTTTGTCAAATATTGAACAATTACTTTTCTCAATAGCGGTAGATATAACATGTAACAGTGAAAAAGTGTTTTTGTTGTACACAATTGATGAGAGAGCTCCTACATTTTTTTTTAATCGATGGCGGTAATCGTTTTTACTTGGTTGCTATGATACGCCTCGTTTAAGATGTAATTATAAGAAATAGCCTAGCAAGTTTCAATAAGAAATCTGCTCTGGAACGTTCAGTGACCTATGAGACAATTTATAAATAAAGTTCATTTATTGAACCAATAGAAAAATGAAATATGCAAATAAGTACTGAAAATAATTCTTTACTAGTTCGAACCAATAATTTTATAACAATATGTTATACCGATAGCCGAAGTCATTTTACTATAGTAATAATATATTATAGTGAATAAGATTCAGTAATAAAGAAAGCTATAAAACGGGATAAAAATAATGATTGTGTACCACTTGAAAAAATTGTGGTAATTATGCGTAGTCTCGTAATGGACTTCCTACACAGTAGAAGGTATCTTCCCCTGCGAGAATTTCACCAAAGACTTTGAATGAGAGACATTTTATAACAGGAGAATTAAAGAAAAAAAAAACTCGTTTTTACATAATTCCACGAATATTTTTGCATGCGTGTTTCTGGTTGTGATAACTTCGACCGCTTTCAAATAGAAGGTCGTTATACATATGTATAAGTTTTTATATTTACTTATCAACCAGTATATTTGTAAATTTCGAAGTTATGCTTATGCTTATTCATTATAATTTTCGAACCTAAGTTTATTGCTACTTGCAACGTAGACATATAACGATAAAACATTCTTCGAATTCGTAGTACACGTGCTTTTAAAGCATCTAAAATCGAAGTTTTCAACAAAGATTGAACGTCCTTCACCGAGAAGCGTTGTGCACATAATTCATTCAGTAACTATCTATTTCAGTCACTACATCTGAATTGCAATACTTATTCATGCATGTATTCGGCGCCTCCATCACGAATAGCTGTATCTCAGTTGACATTGCTTTTCCGAAGAGCAGTGAAAGATATTCACGGCGAAGTCCCCCAGTGTCAGACACTTCATTTTTTTTTTATTTAGTGTAACCGAGTTACAGCGGAAATATAAATATCGAGGACATTCTACGAATAAGTACAACATTGGTTGAATACAATTATATAATACAATGTAATTTTGGATTAGTAGAAATTTTAAATCTACGCATTTTTTATTATTTTAAAAAATGTTCCCGTGTGTGGAACAGTTCAGACTTGTTTAACCAAACCACAATTTACATATTTTAAAAAATCCTTCAAATCTTGAACATTTGTAGTATGTACTAGTTTGAAAAGTCATTATTATTCTTAGACTGTAGCTTTTATGCAAATTGTGTTTTACATAAGAGGCTAATGATGCGTGGTATGTAGACCAAGCATTCGTTTCCTAATTGTGTTTTACATACCACATTCTCAGAAATCTTTTAGAATGGAAAATATTGTTTTACGTGTCCCGCGTTTTTATTCATCTTCTAAAGAAGTATGTATTTGCATAAATATCCCCAGTCTGATAATTATCTATTAACTTTGTGATACGTTGAAAGCATTCTCCGTTCTGTTTTTATTTACCGTCGAAAAGTAAACAAAATCTTCTAAGCGATTTTGCGCACCAGGGTTTGACAAAATTTCTGTTTATTTTTCCGGAAAACTTATTTTTAACGTTTATCAAACTACGAAATACTTGGTCCGATATTATACGTAAGGTATTATTAGAATTTACTTGATACAACGTAGGAATGAGGTGAATCTTGCTTAAACTTGTTATTAGACATTTTATAAATATTCGAACGTGTTAAAATTACTTTTTATAAATTGCACCGATCTGGGCGAATTTTTTATAGATATTAACTGAAACACTTTGCTTTTTATCTGTTTCATTGTATTTTTAAATATTTGAAAATACAACCAAATTCGTAAAAAGTACCATTTAAACTTTGTTTATACCATCTTGACAGAAAAATCTGAAGTGTACGTTTTGTAAAACTCATCGCATTGGACGTATTCTGTAAACTATATAAACATGCAAGAAGTGAGTGATTTCCGTCCAAAAATGGGAATTCTGGAAATGATTACTCATATCTTGCATGCTTGAAAATGAATAGCTTGCTCCTCGCTCAACCGATCAAATTCAATGGAATTTACAGAATACGTACAACGTGATGGACTTTACAGAACGTACATTTCAGATTTTCCTTTCACGATGATATAATCAAATTGTAAATGGCACCGTTTGCGAACTTGTCTATGCCCTCAAGTTAGAAAAATATTTAAAAAATTCAGTGGGACAGATAAAAAGCCAATTGTTTCAGTTAATACCATAATAAGTTTGCCCTGAAGTATACAACTGTTTATCCTGTATTGCGTAAAAAAATTATAACACAATTTCAGGACTCCGAATATTTATGGGTGTCAGAGTATTTGCCTTGAAGTTTCCCCGAAAAATCAAAGTATCCTTAGCTCAATGGTGTGAAACTGATTTACTTTATAATACACATTGATTTCCAGAGCCATTGTTAAACGTGATCGATGTACAGACAAACAACGACCGTTGAAACGTCAATATTTGTCACATTTACATATTCAAACAAATTTCATTATAAACGCAAACTTTCCGGAGATTGGAACCATGTTTACAAACAGTCGAACTTATTTAATTATCACGTTTTGCATAAATTAATGATAGCATTAATAACACGAATAAAATTGACCGCGACATAAACACAATCGCTTACAGGTATTTTCTTAGTGTGTTGTTACTCTCTATAAGGATAGCTTCAATTTACTATTACCATCAATATTCCAGACACGTTATCATCCTCGCAAGAAGTATGAGCGAAAAGATAGAGGAATTTATGTTGTACAGTAATTCGTTGCCCTGAGTGACCTCGCATCCTTATAACTGGGCGTGCAACCTATCCTTTTAAAGGTGTTTAATAATTTAATCTCCGGATTAAATTACGGTGTTCATACGCTATGATATTAATTCTCGTTGGTCGATCGTGTAACCAGCGTCTTCATCCCGATAAGTACAGTCGATCATATTTCTTCACATCCTTGATATTATCAAAGACGTATTGACTCCTTAGTTTTCAGATTCTAATGCCTTCGTAGAAGTAGTATAATATACTTTACTTAGTCTTGCGTAGGATAAACATATTTATGAGTTTTCGAGGAAGGAAGTTAAACATTTTTTATTTGTGGTTTCCTCGTTGAAAAATGTAAAGTACGTTTATAGCGTAACTATTCATTATGCTTCGGGTAACTAAAAACATTGGTCGCATATATGTATACATACTGGGTAAGTTAAAGAGAGTTCGAACAAAAGTTGTGATGTATGAAGGGAGCCGTATTACGATAGTAAGAAATTTTACTGAGGTAGAATTACTTAAGAAATATGAAAGTTATTTTAGTATTTTTAATGAATGGTTTTGTTTTTGTTATTCCAACGATTTTTTTAGATATTGAAAGAATCATTTAGAATCAGGCAAAATCTCAATTTTGAAACCTCCTATTATATTTAAATTAATACTATTCTGTTAAACTTCACATTATTGACATACCAGAAGTTTTGTTAGAACCATTTCTCCAACCCCCAAATACTTTCATAGGTATTTCATGTGGTGAAAGTTAGTACTTTGCCCTGTGTAGGTTACACGTTTGGACGATGTTTGACTCTAGACTAATAATTTTCACGAAATTGTGTGTAACAGTGACTGATGAGTATTCTCAATTTTAGTTTTGGTGAAATTTACGTAAGGATATATTTGATAAAACAATTAAATCTGGCGGCAAATAAATCAAATCGTTATCAGACAGTCAGCCGTAACAAATTAGTATTGAGAAATAATATAATTTTTTAATTTTTTCTGTCTGGATACTGTTGCTGCAGAACCTTTTTTAAAAATTAATTCCTTTTACGCGGTATACACATTCCATAAGGTTATTAGCGACCAGCAAGTTTGTAAGTTTGTGCATACTTTAATATGTTCGCTTTGTGATTATGTTCCATTCAGATAATCGGTACATATTATTGCGTTGTGAATAAGAAACCTGAACAAAACGGGAATTATAAGTTACTTACGGTCTAAATGTAGAATACCATGAAAATAACTATATACTATAGCGAAATTAACACATACTGATACCGAATATTTTTTAAATAGAGGTCACAGGGAAATTTGAATTTAGAATCAGGGAATTAGCACCCACATTTTCGAGCTTAAATTTGACCTTCATTTTTGTTCAAGTTTTTAAAGTTGAACGGTGTCATTTCTTTAAAGTGTCGACGATACGAAAAACTCCAAAACGTTTGGATAAATCTTTACAATTAAACGGAATAAATTTCCTCTCACCTTCCAAAGAAGGCTCCCGCCCAAAGTACGAGGAAAAATGTAAAATTTGTGACATGTATGAGAAAAATGTTTGTTTTACGTTCCCGGAAAGATGCAAGGTACATCGTCTGCTGGCCAAAATATATTTTGAAATCTCTACTTCGCAAGGGAGTTGGTTTCCAAAGATGCAAGAATAGTACCGACTTAAGCCGAAACATGGTTACGTCTACGTGAATTCGTGTGGTTGCCAAATTCCCTTTTTCAAAAACAAAGCTTCTTACGAGAAAAAGGTAATTTAGGATTTTTATGCTCCGTGGCACAAGGTATCATCTCGTCCTCGCTTATACATGTACCAGGATTTTCTACCGTCTCTGTATAACAAGAAATAACAATATATTTTATGCAAGGAGTATACTCGGGGAATAATTCGCAATAATATTAAAAAAATGTAAATTTATTAGTCTATTATTTCAAACCCGAAAGTAATACTAAAATAAGAAAAAATATATTATCCTCATCTTGATTTCTTAAGAATTACAATATAACGCATGTACTTAAACAAATTTTACTTCCATTGTCTAAGATAAACAATTCTATTAGCTCTCGAAAGGCAAAATTCAACATTTCATACTACTTCAACATTAAAATTCATTATTTCTGAATTTCAATAGCGCGTAGAACTAGTTAAACTCTTCCTTCATGTAAATTTAAAAAAAAATCAAAGTTTATTTACCGTTATAATAAGTTAAACTGCATTCTTTCTAGTTAAATAAAACATTATAATGCAACGTAGCTTAGTAATCACAGTATCCACGGGGGAATATTTACAGTGTGAACGTTGTGTAAATATTACATGATAGACTTAATTTTGATAACCGTAATATAACTTCAGTGAAAAAGTGCGTAATATTTACATTCTACATGAGCGAACGTCCTTGTCATACTACTCATTGGCATTTGATTCGATCGACAGAAAACCACTCTGAAGGTTACCCATAAAATAAGATGAGTCCGTAAATACATTTCTTGAGTGGGATGAATCAGTCTTTTTCCACTCGAGGTACTTGCGATGAGATACCCTAGTAGAAACAGATAGAACTCTCGACGCAACAGGCTGTGTATTCCTTTTAATGTGCTTATCTAGTCTGATACATAATCATTAATGGCCATCTTCTCATCCTAGACTTTCTTGGTATACGTATAAATTAAATGCATACAGTATACACATTGTCGGTTGTACACACAATGCAATCTAAATAGAGCAAATTCAACTGCACGCGTTTAGCAGACTACTTTAAATGGGATTTCCCTCTATCTTCATGTTTCTGGTACTTTGATTTTCTATGAATTATATTTCCGGACTTATATTATGAGATCCTCGCAAATGTTGCCGAAGTAGGCCAAGGTAAAGATAAACACAGATGATTTGTATTTGATCAGAATCAATTTTTGGCAGACTACAAGAAATTGTGCCAAAACAGATAAGATTGTACATTCAACAAAATAATGTTGATCTTGCTAACCTTGTAGTAGAGATACGAACATGTGCAGTCTTTAAAGATCAATGGTGGATTTGTAGAATATTGTCGGTGATGAAAATCTTGTAATCGCACCTTTTTTATATAATAGGATAGATTACGAGTCATTATTGCAAGTCTGTAAATACTACCTGCTACTATTCTGTTAATTATTATTTAACTACGTTAAGGTAGAAATTCAGCAAAGTAAAATTGGGTATTTTGAGTATGTGTACATTTACACAATTGACTTAAAACAGTTCAATTTTCAACTCTATTATTTTCTTAAAAATTCTTATGGGATTTTAATTTCGCATTTGTTTGAAAGTCTCTGTCTTGATTGGGACAATGTTATTTAAGTCCAAGCGTGGTTATACAATATAATCTTATTAGTGAGCATTTTTTAGAAAATCAGAAGTAGATGGAACAAAACGTTTGTTAACGTTTCTAGCGATAATTACAGGACGTCCAAAACTAAAATTTTGTGTCATGTTGTATTAATAATAATCGGTTATTTTTTCATTTGGTCTTTATTTTTAAACGAAATAGGAAGTATGCTAAAAACAACATAGCCGTGGGGGAGGCTTATTTATCCCAGTGTGCATTATAATCATAGGTCCATTTTTGATGGCTGGTATTGGTATTATTACTACTAATAACCATTTAATATCATTAATTATAATTAATAACTTGTTGTTAATAATTGGACGTCCGCCTTGTTTATATTATCCGCAATATACACAAAATATTAAAATGGTACTTTGAACTTTAAAGTTTAGAATACATTTACCTGATTTATCGAGTAAAATAAATCGAGGTATTTCTATAGCGAGTTTTCAAAAATTCTTGGCCAATCAACAAGTTAAATAACGATTCGACGTGATAATATTAATAGTCAGCGATAGAATATCAATGACTCATTGGTGGAATTAAGTTCTTCATCATATTGAAGGTGAATCGCGTGGGCGTAGCGCCATGCGGGAAAATATTTTAACGATAATTTGATCTCCCCGTTTAGCCAGATTATCCTAGCCAGTAACGTATGTTCGCCTAGCAAGTTCCATTCCCTTTCTCGATGCCTTCACTAAGCTCGAAGCAGTAATTATCCTTTACCAATAGTTGTGTCTCTTGAGTGCAGTTACATACAAGGATCATTCTAAGCCGGTATCTGTTTTGTGTCGATATCCTTATACCTGAAACATTGTCCATTAACGTTGACTTAATATAATAATACTAGAAATGTCGTATTTCAAGTAAAGAGTTTAATTAATTAAAATCATTGACAAAAAGACCTTTGATGTTTTCCTTAAATAAATGACGGGATATTTCCTGGTTGTTTCTTATGATAGATAAAATCGTTAATAATGTAAATAAAATGTATGTTGTTGAATATTAGTATTGTAAACATGTAATAATTGATATTCATTTATCGTACACGTTATATTCCCTCTACGCTTGGTAAAACAAATATTCTCTAATTTGAACGTTTCCGCATGATTTCAATGGAAACTGTGTTATGCAATTGAACTTGACTGCATTCAGCTGGAATTGCTGATCTTCAGAGGAAATCGGGCTAATGAAAGTGGAAACGATTGATTTCACGTCATAGACTTATGTGATCTAATTACTCGGCAGTAATTAAATCTCTTGCCCGACTTTCCTGCAATTTTCTGAATTATTCAAACACTGCATAATTGATTGCCGTGCAATATAGAGGGTGGTCCACATAAACTGTTACAACCGGGTTTTTTCCATTACTCTTAGGCATAATAACTTGAACTTTTTTTTAAATTAAATGATATATGGTGGTTAAAAGTTTGGTGGCTAAAAGTGACTGTTGGGTTAAACAATGGGATAAATTAAAATTCGTAACTTTTAAACTATTTCTAAAAGTTCTTTTCATTTCATTATTATTTTCAGAGGATGCTATGAGGATGTTAAAAAAAAGGAAAATTGGTTGGTTGGGGATACATGGAAAATATATGACTTTAAGTTGCGGAAGATTTAAATTAAAAAAGTTGCACTGAATTTAGATTTTTTCCATAGAACTTGGGAATTTTCTTCGGTTAACCGCTTTTTACTCTCTTCGACATCTGTTATACTGTCATAGTCATGAATTAAAAAAAACTTGTGTCGAACATCCATTGATCATAATTTAAAATATTCTGTAGTCTTTCATATGGCATTTTTTCTCACTATGATATACATCGTACTAAAATTCTATAAAAACTGCGACATTTAGCGGGCACCGAGTGTGGGCTCGCTTGATACCAAGATGAATAATTACCTGAGATTACAGTAATTATTAAGATTGTTTTTGCATTTATGATTTTCATTATCACTACCCGCCAGTATGAAATTCGTAATTTCTTAGTATACGCATTTAATATAATTTACCTTCAGATATGTAAATATAATTTGTCAGAATTCATGATAACTTGTATTTCTATGATATCGGTGTAGATATTTTTTCTTTTAGTAATTATCAACGATAAACAACGATATACAAACGATGAAAAAAATGTCATCTATCTATTTACACGCAATTAAATCAATCGCTGTTTCTCATCAGCGATTACGAGAAATCGGTATTGACACTTTTTTTCATATCACAAACATAATGCTTGTAATCATACTTTTTCCCTCCAACCATCCATCGCTTCGGTGTTTGAAATTGGTTAACGGTCACAAACTTGTTTCGGTCGTAGCATGCAGGTACGTGAATGTGCTTTTAAGGTTCATGCACTTAAGAACATGTGTTTAAACTTGGCTTGCTCGTTTTATAAGCTCAACTGCATATACGCACTGGTGCTAACCCTATAATTATTGCTGTACCAATCATCGTAACGAAATAATAGTGTTTATGTGTGCTCACAGTTTGTAATCTCGACGAGAATAGATCACGTAGCTACAAGGATGATAGTATAATTAGGGCGTAAATTAAACAACTTTTCATGTTACAAATTTTTAGGGCCTGTGAATCATGAGAAAATCAATTCTTCAAATGTTAATTCCGTTACGTATTATTGGAAGTCCTAATGAATGTATTAAGGTATCGTGTATTATTATAATGTTTTGTACGTATTTGGGCATGTTTTCCAAACGAATTTTTCTTGATAAAGATTGAAAGAACGTGTTTGATTTTTCTCCTATTTCTAAAAACGTTACCATGTGCAAAAATACTCAATTGTTTGTTAAAGCTACAAGTGAATGTATACAAATATCTAGAATCGTTAGATTTTTATTTTTTTATCAACAAATTCGATTGTTCCTGAAGAAAACGAATTCAAAGAAATTGTTCTACCATTTATTGTATTTTATTAATGTAGCAATTTTTATGAAACATGTAACTAATCAGCTATATCTTTTACAATTTTAAAAGATTAAAAAAAATAATTTAATTTGTTCTTATATGTATACCATGACACTTGTGACTGTTAAAAAAATCCCCGATACAGCTGCAGAAAGTAATTGATTTAACTTAAAGCGAACCATACTTTCAAACGTAGTTTCAAAAACCAGCTGCGAATTGATTTACAAGTATTAATTTCTCCTACATCGTTATAATTGCACCAAGACTGTTGCTTTTATCATAAACGCGGTTCCATATAGCAACTACTACGCAAGAAGTCGTAGCAAAAACGAAGCAGTACGTTCTACACCGATTCGCCGCACCACTAATAAATTAATATGCAATTACTATCACGTGTGTTTCTAAAGAATGCTGGATTTCTATCGTTTCCACGTAAAATTGAACAACTCTATGGGTTGGCCTTTTCAGATATATGCACGGACATGCGTAGAGCCTTCTAATAAACCTTCCGAGTTGTAATCATGCTAATAGTCCATCGGAGTCATATTTCGTAACGTTATCTTCGCGTGGAATTTTTAATTAAACAGGTGGAGTATGTTGTTCAAGAATTATCCAAGGTTATCGAAATGCAGCAGATTTTTTTGCGCTTTTTTCATTCTTTCTGCCAATTAGATTTAACGTGACGTACACGTACCTATAGTGTCATGCATGAAATATTCAGGTACTATGACACATGTGAATTAATCGCTTTGTATTTGGAACAATTACAGAGTGAACGAACGATTCTGCCAGCTGGAATAAGTACCTTTACGCTCCAAAAAACAATGCGCTCGTTCATTTATAATCGTTTCAGGTACGGAAGAATGATTTCAGGAATACCGAACATTTATGCGAATCGCTGTATACAGCGCGCTTCAAAATTGTCTCCTTGTTTTTTTTTTCCACTTCGGATTATCATTCGCCGGGATTAAATGAGGTGCCTAGAATACAAGGGGTATAAGTGACTTTTATTTAGTTCCGAGAAAATTAAGTTCAAAGCTCACAAATGCTCACAAATCACAATGTAATACAACATTTTTTTTTTTAATTCAAGAATGGTAAACCATGTACAGGGTGGACATTTCATTTAGATTGCTTTACCACTCAATAGAATGGTAAATTCAGAGTTTCATGGCACAGATCTCAGTCCTTTTGAGAATATCACTTATACCCCTTGTGTTCTAGGTACCTCAAATATGGTTTAACCGTTTTTAATACCTTGTCGAAGAACATTATGTTCGAAAGTGTGTAGGTTCGAAGCAAAGTGTTGAAACGCGTTGCATTTTGATGCACATTACGAGCGATTACTCGGGGGGTCTTTAATGAAAGCCTATGACAGATTTGGATAAACGCCAATTTCCTAATGATGATGGACACTCGCTAACTACGATTGCCAAGAGAGATGTCATATTCAGTTAAAACATTGCCGACTACAGAAGACTCGGTGCAGACTTGCTGTTAATTATGATTGATGATGTTTTGAAGACTCATCGAGCAACTCGCGTCGAATGTGCAAGAATATAATTAAGGAAATGACGTATCGGTTTTAAATAAGATAAAGATGATAAGCTGATCCATCTGGCAAATATAGCCAAAAGCAGGAAGATATGTAGAGTTCCAAAATGAAATGTGTATTTCAATGACATTCCACGATTTCTCGAAAGTGACTCAATTATATGATTACTGGTTGATTTTTATGAAACGTTTGAGAAAATGTGAATTACAGTAATTTTTGTTTATAATTTACATTTTCTTTATTTAGTAACAATTAATTTATAATAAGTGAAATAACCTACGTGTTCCTAACGTTGAATGTCACTTCGTGAACTATTTGCAGTTTTTCACCTCGGTACTTAAGTTAACGTTTTCTATTCACAGTTATTTGTATTTATGAGGTGAAAACGCACGTAGGAAATTAATGAAAACTCGTGGCATTTGATAAATTATGACGAATATGGAAGAACAAATTGAGGTTGCAACATCCGGCGTCAAAAGAGTGCGATGGAATGTAATTCATCATGACTTATGGTTCCGAAAGAAAAATAAATTGTAACAAAAAATGAAATTTCACGGAAAAGTTACTAGCACACGTACATTTATTTTTGTATTAAAAGAAATCGGTAACTATATAATTAAATCATTTTTATAAATTCACCTAAATTGATTAAACTACGGAATTCGTTTTGTAACACCCTGTATATAAAAGTGCAAGAGGAAGAAATATTTATTTCGTAATTGCTTAACAAAAAGATTCAATTACAAAAAGGTCTTTCCATTTTCTCGAAATGTGCAGTGTTACATTATGATTTTTAGACACTACGTCATGTGTATTATTACCACTTCGTTTACAACATCTGCTTGTAATTGTGTCACAATCGATTATTCACAAAATAGAATAAATTCTCTTTCGCGCAAGGTTTCAGCAACATACTTTTCTCGAAGCATTGGAAATAAAATGCAGTCAGTAATTGGTATCGTTATTTAACAAAGTAGCTATTTCAAGGTTTTTTATTCGTAGGGATAGTCAAACTAAAAGAGCCGATCCTACCTCATGATGTAATATGTGATACATATACCAAGAATATACGGATGAATGCGCAAGTTCGCAAACTTTAAACAAACTAGGGGACCCTACCTGCTACCTACAATTTAGCTTATTTTACTCGTCCAAACGACCTCCGCCGGAGGCACATTCTGCTAGCTTTTGGAAAAGTCTCGAAAACAAAAGAGAAAAGCTCCACCTTTGTGTGATATGTATGACGGTAGTCCATGTACTCGCACATTTTTCATTTAAACATTTTTTCAATGACGCTTGTTTCAAATTTTATGAAACAAACATTTTGCAAATATTTCTGAAACGCGTCTCGTTCGAGTAGAACTGCAGATTATTGGATTTTCGCGATTGCAATCGAAGATTGTAAGACGTTACCGTAGTTTACACTTACATCGGCGTTATTTCGAAATCAAAGAGAAGTAGGATTTTCCGATCATTGTGTGGTTTACACTCGAGGAGCATGACTTTTCTTTTAAACTTCGCGACGATAGATTCAGCGGTTGCACTAGAGTTCTGTTGACACGCAAACAATAAAAAGTTAGATCAACAGAATTAACAGAATAAATATTAGGTAGAATCGTTAGTAGATGGAGTCATTGAGATAGTGTTTTAAAGTTAGTGTGAAACGTGATGATGGTCATGGGAAATAAAACAGTCTTTATAAAACACCGCGTTTGGTACGATTAAAAATGATATTGAAAATAACATCTGTATTTGTTATTTTTATAATGCGCGCTGCATTTGCAACTTTTTATTATTTTTTACAATATTCAATTGTAAATATTACAATGGTATAAAAATTCAAAAATTGATTTGAACACCTTTTTTACCCATGAACTGGTGACATTCGGCTTTGTTACATATCTGATGACGCAAACAGTATAATTTTTGTCAAAAGCGAAATATGCAGGACTGTTTTGTTGTATTGCATAACATTCCATTGAATTAATCTGCCGAATAAATTTTCAGTGCTTCTAACAATTGTAGTTTTCAACTATCTAATATCACGATGATGAAAACAAGTTTAGAATACACTATGTTTGCAGTTGACAGTCGAAATAATAATATTGATCATATTATTCAGCATTTGCAGCTTAATATTTACCACAAATTCATTAATGATACATCCCTTCCTCTCTATTTCGATATTGCGGCAATCAGATTCCTACGTTATTATTAATTTCGGGCCAGTGCCTGCCGATATTTACATTCATGTTAATGAAGTGGTCGTTCGTTAAACGCATACATAATTTTGGAACAACATTATTCCTAAGGATAAGAATTTCTGCCAATATTTGTACACTTATAGTCGTTACTTTCAAGCATTTATTACCTGGTCACTGCAAGAAGAAGCATTTAATTGCTATTAGCGTTCGCTAATCAACATTTCGCTATTTTGTTCGATCTCTATGATCATAATCAGCTAAATTTTCGAGGCAACATTACCAGAAATGTATCAAATGGAAATTATCTTTGATACTTTCCATTGGTAACGATTTCCAAGTCGTAGAAAATGATTTATGCGATTGTTAAAGAAATATTGAAACACAATTAAAATTAATTGAGCGAGGATCACAATACAGAAATTTAAATCTTGGTAATTGGCATTACAACGGACTATTATATTATTTACTTTCAGTATATACGTTTTAATGGTCCGTTGTAATGCCAATTGCGAAGAGCTCAATTTTATTATTGTTAATATAAGTTGTACAAATTATAGCATAAAATAATATTTTTCATGGTTTTCTCTACAGTAGGCGTATTACCAATAATTAATGCATTACAGCCCTTAAAATAAATGGGACTACCATTTTTTTTGCTCGCCATTTGTTTAATAATTGAGCCACGATAAAATTAATTACAGATTCTTATAACTTTCGATGTCTTGAATCGCGTGATATAATTGGTATTTTCAATTTTTGCAATACAATGCTCACGCAAAGTGTATTTCTGAAAGCTAGTTTCTAAGAATCTGTTTTTTAAATATTTTTCAATTTTCAAACTCGCCTATCTTAAAATCCAACAGATCCCGATAGTATCATTGCGCATTTAACATTATTATACAAGTTGCCCTGCGTCCTTGTAAGTTCTAAATGTATCTACAGTTCTAGTTTACGACCCACATCTAATGTTGTTAATGCCGGGAATAAAGAACAGAGTCCGTCGTAAGAAATTCATTCGTGCCGACGGACACGTTCGATTACAACTCTACTTTCCGGCAGTGCGTGTGAATAGGATGCTGACTGTGCTTAGGCATGATTAACAGTTGTTACGTTGCGAGCAGATGGGCAAATTTGCTATTACGCAACATACCTCACGCGTGTATGATAAACGAGTGTCACGCATTGCACATGCACCGTTTCGTGCAGTGCATTCGAACTAATAATTGTAACGCTGGGTAACCTTGATTATTAAACTCAATAAATTTTACCGATCGCTCTAATTATATGTAAAAAATAACTTACTTCTGGCCTTTATTGCGATCTTCAATACATTGATCAATACATTGATCATTGAAGATGATCAGCAAAGGCCAGAAGTAAGTTATTTTTTACATATAATTAGAGCGATCGGTAAAATTTATTGAGTTTAATAATCAAGGTTATTTAATAATCAACGGAAGAGTTTAATAATCAAGGATCTTCAATGATCAATGTATTGAAGATCGTCTTAAAGGCCAGAAGTAAGTTATTTTTTACATAACCTTGATTATCTTTTGCACGAATTAATTATTAAACGAATTCACATTGTCTAATCCCTTCTAAATTCTTCGCGCTGATTAATGTATCGTTTATCGTGCCGTAATTTCGGTTGTGTTGGCTTAGAGAAAAATTAATACAAATTTTTTATGATCTGTAACGCGCACGCGGAAAGAACGAACGTTATATGTATGCAGATTTGCACGCTGTGATATTAAAAGATACTTGGCAAGATAAAACACTTTACAACCGTATGCAGTGAATTCTGATGCATCCATGAGAGGAAATAATTATGCATGGAATGCAACGTGAGGAATACCTGTATCACAATGAACATCTACAATTAGAGAAATTCAGCTTCATTTAAATTAGTAATCTTACACCTGTTTGAAATATTAAACGCAAGTAAATACGACAGATGTATGGGATACATTTAAAATATCATACCTGCGGTATTATTACTTCATTTCAATAATATCGAATATTATTGGACCTTGATTCACCGGTCCCTGATCTGCTTTAAATTCACTTAGGCTACACATCGATAAATCTGTGTCAGTGATGTTTCTTTGGTATGGTTCTGTAGATTTAGTAAGTTAAAAGAATGAACTTTCACTTGCTAATTGATTATTTTTATAATTCAAGTTTAATTTAAGATCTTATTACTGGAAGTCATACATGTGGTACACAATTTGTACAGTTTTAAGTTTCATGAAAATAAATTATGCTTATTTTTCGCATCAATTCTCGCGAAAACACAAATGGATAGAATACAAATGAAGATTTTAAACCAGCTGTTTTAACTGCTCGACAAAAATGTTAAACGTTAATAGAACCTGAAAAAAACGCAAAAAAGTTATTCAGGCAATTATCTTCGCTCGAAGCTAGGAAAACGGTCTCCGGGTCTTGGAAGTTTAATAACAACCGAACTCCTTTAATACTGGAGGCTTATACAAACGTACATACTTATAGTAATCATTCTTATGATGTACAGTTAGAAACTTTCGAGAAACAGACAGAAATAAGAGACATTTCTTTATAAGTCTAACTTTTTTAATAAACGTATCAATCGATATTGAATATCATTGATAGTGTACAAGATAGAAGGAACATAGAAATTGATTAGATTAGACAGGAACAGCGACAGTAGAAAGAAAACGGAAGAGCATCACCGTTAGAACATCAAAGTTGACGTCTCAAAGTCTCAGCTCACAGCTTCGAGTGCACTTTAAGACATTTCACAAAATAATTCACCATGAATTTCACTTGAAAGTAGAAAAAGACTTTTGAACGCTAGGGTAAAAGTAGGTATTATTTCAAGCAGCGAATACAACTATACATACATATAATGTATTTTCCTGTTTGATTTCCATTTCCGATAAAAATGAATATAAATAATAATGTACAGGGTGTAACAAAAATTCCGGGATACTTTAGGTTTATGGATAGAACACATAAAAATAAGAAAAAAAGTCTTATAAGTTGTGGGCGCAATCCACCTCCTATCGAGATACAATCCCTTTTGTAAAAAAATGTATAAAAAATCATATCTCCGAAATAGTACGTCGTAGAAGACCCGTTTTGATTGCAATTTAACCGGAGAAGATCAAAGATAATAGAAAAAAATATAATTGCTGCGATTATTGCTGTTAAATAGCATTTATTCTTGTTTTAAGCCAAACAACGTCGATTAGCTATATCGTAGCAGGTTTGTAGCAACTTGGGAAAAATTGAGGGCATTCATTAATCTTCCTTTGCGTAGATAGTGATATTTTTTTCGTAAACTTTAGTCTCTTCTAGTTATATTGCAATCAAAATCGGTCCTCTACGACGTACCATTTCGGAGATGTGATTTTTAAAAAAATTGATTACAAAAGCGGTTGTATCTCGATAGGGGGTGGGTTGCGCCCACCACTTATAAGTCTTTTTTTTCTTATTTTTATGCGTTCTATCCATAAACCTAAAGTGTCCCAGAATGTTTGTTACACCCTGTATAACGGGTATGTACACTATACGACAATATCGAAAAGCTTCTTGTCTCATGTATATGTATATGCGTAAACTTATATTTTTATTGAACAAAATAATTTATTGTATACGTATACGTTGTAAGAATAACACAGCTAGTAAACAAGTATTTAACAATACCTTGAGGAACTAATAAATCAGACTTTATTTTTACGAACAACGGGAAGCTCTATTGATAATCGTATGCACGAAGGTCAGTCAACTTGAAGGCAATAATTTACTTTCCGTGACAAGTTAAAACTGTACATAGGTGTGCATACAGAGGACAGTTAACCAGACACATGAATTTACACTGCACCACCCATAGAAACGTAAAAGGATCAGACAGTACTTTACGGTACTGTTTGGAATACCTCGTAACTTACACGATTTCGCTATTTTCCCGATACTCCGCTACACGGACGGGAATCGAGACTTACCACTACGTCTCTAACGTTTTCTAGTCAGTTCTTCCATTGCTTTGTTTAGAAAACGCCACCGGGAAGTATCCGCGAGAAAGACACAGGTTCCCATTATTTCTCGATGAAATGAAATTATTGAAATTATATTGAAAGATGAAACTTTTGGGAAACGCCTGCAATGTAGATATCAGTTTTTGAATAGATAGCGTTAAATGTATCAAGACGAAATTAACATTTTATATGTTTCATGTTCCTATGTGTATACGTTTATTGTATGATATATTTAAAGAAATCTAACGGCTAAAAATTAATACGGCGTTTAAAAAAAAAGCAATTTTATATTATATTATTTATGTATGAATAATAATATTTTTAGGCGCGAAATTTATTAAGTTCATTCGTTAAAAAGTATTATTACTGTAACTTCAGATTTGTAGATTGGTATCGATCTATAAACGGATATTGATACACTTATCTTTTTATCACATGTTTTATTTACGTCGTCCCCATGGAATTGTGCTTTTAGCGATCCATTAACCGGCCAGTTACGATTTAGAAAAATCAATTCAAAGTGATGAATGTATTTCAGGCAAAATCGACGCATTCGATCCCGTCCAGTTAAAACTTAATGACATTCATAAAACACGGTCACATTTGATTACACGTGTAAATTGTGACAAAATAAATATTGTCGAATAGCAATGAGTAGCTCGTAACCGGTAATCAATTTTCAACTCGTCGCGCGAAACGTGTTTACCGCGTGAAAATCTTTTCCCAAGCGGATTTCGGATCACGGGCGGCCCAGTCATGCTCGATTACCAGGTTAATGAAACGATGATCGAACGAAAACGCGGTCATCGGTGTTACCAGAGACCATAGAGGGGTCATTAAGATTTGATTAGCCTTCTGTAAACGAAGGAACACAGCGCGCGTAATTGCACCACAATTTTCGCTCATTACTTCTTTGTCATTATCGTGACTACGCTACTGCTGATTAAGGAGTGTTGGGAATACGTTTGAGAGCCTGCGTTATGTACATACATGCATACATATACAGGGTGTAACAAAAATTCTGGGACAGTTTGGGTTTATGGATAGAACGCATAAAAATAAGAAAAAAAAGTCTTATAAGTTGTGGGCCCAACCCACCCCCTATCGAGATACAACCCCTTTTGTAAAAAATTTTTAAAATATCATATCTCCGAAATGGTACGTCGTAGAGGACCGATTTTGATTGCAATATAACTGGAAGAGACTAAAGTTTACGAAAAAAATATCACTATCTACGCAAAGGAAGATTTAGTGAATGCCCTCAATTTTTCCCAAGTTGTTACAAACCTGCTACGTTATAGGTAATCGACGTTGTTTGGATTAAACAAGAATAAATGCTATTTAACAGCAATAATCGCAGCAATTATATTTTTTTCTATTATCTTTGATCTTCTCCGGTTATATTGCAATCAAAACGGGTCTTCTACGACGTACCATTTCGGAGATATGATTTTTTAAACATTTTTTACAAAAAGGGTTGTATCTCGATAGGGGGTGGGTTGCGCCCACAACTTATAAGACTTTTTTTCTTATTTTTATGCGTTCTATCCATAAACCCAAAGTGTTCCAGAATTTTTGTTACACCCTGTACATATATACATATGGCGAGGCACATGTGCGGACGAATGTATGTAATTCAACGCGAGGCGTTCGCGGGGTAGCAATTGCCGTACTCTAAGTGGCTTCAACATGACCGCGGGAGGTGCGCTGGGTGGTCCGATTATGAGATCTAGGTCTAAGATCGCAGAATTCAGCCGAGAATGCTGGCAATGATTGCACCTATACAACCGTCCGCAAGACCGGGGACACGCACACGTTCGATGGTTATTTGAAAAGTTTTCTTGTCTGGGAAAGTTGACTGTTTGGTGATGTACGAGTAAAAGTGCGATTCTCAGTCTTTGTTTTTCTTGAACGGCATTCGATATTTGGGATTTAACACTAGAAGTACCGAGGATTAATTCGGTATATTTAGAAGCATTGGGTAAATATGTTTGAAACAAAGAAATAAAGGGGATAGTAAATTATGAATTATGAAGAATTTTGGAAATCGCAGTGTTATAAACTTAAGTGATTCTTGAAAGAAATGCGGAACCGGTCATTTTGACCCCCTTGGTAGTTCTAGTGTTAAAATAGCTGAGAGGTTTTAACACTGGGTTTACCAAGAGTGTACGTATACCTATTTGTAATAAAGGTTTCTACGAAACCAGATGTCAGGAAAGATTAAATTTGTGATTATATGTCTTGAAAGTGTAAGTCAAAATTAATTGGAATGTTCTTAGAAAATACGGTAAGAATGATTTTGAAGAAAATTTAACGAAAAGTTTTCTCAGTGGGGTAAAACGACCCTTTGGTAAACCTAAGGTTAATGTGTGCAAAATTACGGGTAAGAGAAATTCGAAAGTATCGAAGTTTTCGAAGGCAAAAACTTAAAATCGCAGATTTTTTCAGGCGTCAGTATTTTCAAAATTCCGTCATTTTTCGGCGCCAAACGTTTTGAAACTCTGAAGTGTTTCGGCGCCAAAAATTTCTAATCTACAGATGTTTCGAGTTCCTAAAATCCAAGGTACAGAGAATTCTGGACGATAGAAAATTTGTGACGCAGATATTTCTCAGCACTGAATGTAGTGAGTCGAAGAAATTTCGCGGCACGCAAATTTCAAAGCGCAGTATTTCTGTGCGCCACAAGTTTCAAAGCTTGGAAATTTCCAAACATCACGGGCTTTACCAGCTTCCAAATTTCGGGCACCAGAAGTTCCAAGCTGTGGAAATTTCAAACTTAAATGGAATACAGTAAACGGGAATATGATTGAAATCCTAATTACTAGCTACATTTGCGTAACAAGTAATCTACATTTGTAAGTGTCCCATGACTTATGAACGGACATGTATGTATACATATGTATACACGTGCATACATGCGGCACGCAGTTGCATTCAGTTGCATCACGCCCGGAAAATTGTTTGTAGTCCAATGCCGCCGTTTTACCACCACGTTGCTTCGGGGAGAAACTGAAAAAATGGTGTTGACGTAAATAGTTGACTTCGTTAGGTTTTTTTAACCGTTTCAGTAGCCGTTAGCCGATTGTTTCTTTTTCAATTTGCTGAAAGTTCCTTATGCCGGTGTACTATCTTTTTTAAAAATCGTAAATAATTATAAAAAAGTTTATGTACAGGATGTATCGTAATTACGGAGACCTTTTTCAGGATCGATATTATGTACCAATAGATAAAGAGAGCACCAAATAAGTTGAGTCCTTATCGAGATACAACCCCTTTTATAAACAATTTTTAAGAAATCATATCTCCAAAATGGTATGTCATAGGGGACCAATTTTTAATGCAATATAACCGGAAAAGATCAAAGTTTATAGAAAGCTATACTTACTGCGATTATTGTTGTTAAGTAGCATTTATTCTTGTTTACTCCAATCAACTTCGATTACCTATATCGTAGCAGATCTTTAACAATTTGGGAAATAATTAATTCACCAAAATTTCCTTTCCGATTATAGTGATATTTTATTATTAAATCAGTTCTCTACAACTTACAATTTCGGAGATATAACTTTTTCAAATTTGTTTACATAATAGGTTGTATCATAATAAGGGATGATTTTCGGACTTTTTACATTTTTTCTTCATGTTTTGGTACGAATTATTGATCCTGAAAAAGGTCCCCGTAATTATGATCCACCCTGTACAATAGTTTTATCTGCAAAATTTAATTGCAATACTCATCCATACGACATTCGTTTTTATGTGTCATTGATACGTCAAACTTACGAGACACTATTTTGCACCAGAAAAAAGTTCGCATTTTTTTATACAAATAAAGAAATATCCACGTCGCATAGATTTATGAGTATGAAAAATCATTCTATAGAACACGTCGATCGTATCAATCAAACTTTTATTTCCTTTTTATTCGTAATTTATTTATCTGTTTTCGATTTCAATATTTACGACATATTTTCAAATATACAGTATGGCAATAAAATATAGAAAAAGATATTCGCAAATCTGAAATACCTATAAAGTTGTGAAAAATTTTCTATTACATACTATCTACAATAAATAATTTGAATATTTCGAGCTCCTAGTATGAATTTTAACTTGGTATTAAATCCGTTGAATGTCACCTGGGTGCCAAACTTCGACTTAGCTGATGCAACAAACGTTTTTCTATCGTGTCACGTTCTGTTTCGTCTATCATAGCATTGATTATTTATTTTCATTCTTAATGGAGCCCACACAAGCAATTATCGCAATAACATCTTTACGCTTCAGACCATTTGACTAATTTTACGTCCACGTTCTCTACGATGCAACCCTTGAGGCGGGCTCTGTACAGGATTTCGTTGTTTATAATAACAAATAAAAATAGCATACGGGTGAATAGCCCGGCATCCGTTGGGTGATCGTTAACCTATAAATGTCGTGTTCTGATCCCGACGTGTGTAACAGTGACGGGCCGCCGATTAAATGCCAGAGCCCTCCATAAAACTGGAAATACCATGTCGATTTATTACCTAGTCATCGGAAAAAAATATGTCATTTTATTCTGCATTTCGGGCAAATTTCTCCACGGTCTCTATGTGCATGTTTCATTCGTTATTTTGCACGCGTGACCGTGTGATGCGTCAGTCGGTCGACATTTCGATCGCATGGAGGTACGAGTTTATGAATCTGTGTAAGTCGATTTTGATATCACTGCCCGAAAAGTGTCTTTTACGTGCAAATATTCGTATTTGGTTGATAATACCCTACAGGCTGCAAGTTTCCGTGTATGTTATTCCAATCTGGAATAAAAAAGCTGAAAAAATTCAAAATAGTACTAAAAAGTAATGGTTTATTACTATTATTATTTCTATTTGAACATTTTATATATTGGGAATAAATTATGAGGAAATAAACAATTTGCTTGAAGATTCTTTTAAAAAGTATGGTTTATTACTATTATTATTTCTATTTGAACGTTTTATATATCGGAAATAAATTATGAGGAAATAAACAATTTGCTTGAAGATTTTTTTAAAAAGTATGGTTTATTACTATTATTATTTCTATTTGAACATTTTATATATCGGAAGTAAATTATGAGGAAATATACAATTTGCTTGAAGATTTTTTTTCATGTTTTTCCATTTTTTTTGCGGGAATCATTGCTTTCCATGATTCGTTCATGCTATTTCCAGGCACGTTGAATATTGTAGGTGGAAATTGTATGATTTCCGCAATTACATTTCTGTGTACATATAACTTTTAACTGCGGAACATTTACTTACCGGGCGACGCGTCACACGATACGTTAAAATTTCTTCGCATAATTTCTGCGCGATATATTTTTATTTCCTCTAAAATAACTCGCTTTATAGCTTTAGTTTTATTTGGAAATATTCCAGCACTTCCTTTGGTCCTGTATTTAATGAGTCTGTTGCATGTAGAGAAAAAGAAGTATCGAAAGTAAGGAAAAAAGAATACTACAGGGAAAATTATGACAGTAAAAAACGGATGAACATTCTCGGAGTACATGTACAAAAATGAATATTTAATTTTTTCGCGGCTCTCAAGTGATTTCAAAATGCAAAATGTATAAAAAATAATGAGAAAGAAAGTATATAAATAATTCATATCCATGTACTTCCGTCAATTTGTTCATATTTTGAGAAAAAAATCTAGTAATATTTCACTAGTAGAATTAATATGTTTGGGTTCTGTCCTCTATTCCTTAATAGGTTTGAACTTTTCGCACCTATTAAAATTGGTGCGGAAAGTTCACGTGCGTTTGCGTTCCTTTTCTAGATATGACGTTTTCAGGTTAACTCGTCTGCCCCTTGAATGTACGTGTTGGCTTTATTTGTGTAGTTATGCTAAATACTGTGTTTGGCGAGTGTCGTCATAAGATAAAAAAAGGCTACCATCGGAATGAAAATACAACAAAGACGAAACGTTAGACCAGCGACACTTCGAATTTAAACGCGAGCAAGTACTTTTCGCAGAAATATTTCAGTCTAGCAGAATCTGAAAATAGTTCGTTAAACATTCGTCTTACTAAAGCTGTGACAACGCAACGTTTGAAACTTGTCGATTTTTTTAGTTGCTCCATTTGCATCAATTTTTATATAAATGGGTTTGTGTATGTTTAATCGCTACTATGAAACGTTAAATGTGTCAATATCTCACATTATTAAGTCATTACGAAGTACTTAGAAGTGACGTACTACAATGCATAGAATTAGTGTATATTAAAAAAATGATTCTTGTTTACACGTTTGTTTCCTGCGAACACAACTTCCAAACGAAGTCCAGAATGTCGCAATACTAGCCACGATAAGAATAAACCAGGATTTCCTGTCGCCGGGATGTGAAACCACGACCCAGAATTGTTTAGAATATTTAAAAATATCTTTATTAGTTGTCTGCTATGTGAAATATATATATGACGCACCGAACGTCGGATACAAATCAAATTGACGGTGATCTAACTTGTTAGACTGTGCAGAGCTAATGCTAGTTTATGCTATGATCACTATATTCTGTCATACGAATGACATAATTCGCCGTGAATTTACTTCAGATACGTTATAGTAGATCCGTAAATCAAAATGTACGACTGCGGTACGATTTTATTACCGTTTGAAAATTAAATTATCAAAAGAATGCTGGAGCTACGTGGCAAAAATCAGAAATATTCATTTTAAAGTAAGTGGAGCGAGACCGAAACGTTTAATTAATGCTATATGGTCTGATAATTTGAAACAGTGATTAACGTAACATTCAAAACGTACGTTTATGCGGATACAGAATATTACGTAGGGCAAAAAGCGATTGGATGTTAATTAATATGCACAGCTTTCGCACTGATTGGCACCAGCTTTAATGCCTGTTAACTCGTGTGATTACGTATCAATACCTCCTATCTATTACGAAATCCTATTAAATATTTCCAGTACGCAAGCATCGTGACACATCCATCAAATAAAGAAGAAAAATTAATTGAGTGAAACAATACGTAAATCACGACTCGGTGGGCCGGAATCGACGCATACATACATATATCTACTCACACTAATATATTCCTGAAAAATACCATCGATTACTTCCTTATCCTTCGTGTTTCACTAATTATTTAACACTAGAACTACCGAGGATTAATTCAGTATATTTAGAAGCATTGGATAAATATGTTTGAAACAAAGAAATAAAGGGGATAGTAAATTGATCGATTGAATTATTTGCATAGAGAAACATGGTTATGAAGAATATTGGTAATCGCAGTGTTATAAACTTAAGCGATTCTTAGAAGAAATGCGGAACCGGTCATTTTGATCCCCTTGGTAGTTCTAGTGTTAAAGGATTAAACACGTCGTACGAGGCAATCTAAGATCTTCTGTTCGACAACAACAAAGTTTGGGTGTTAGTCAGGTGTTAGTGGTCACAACATTCTGCATTACTAACAAGTGTTGTCAGAAGTATAATGATTTATTTCGTAATTTCCATACAATAGTAGACATATCTCGTGACGGATAAAGCAAGTTGTAGAATCATGTAAATTCGGCAGGTTTAATAGATTCCGTTTCACACCGCTGTGATACGTACACCTGGAAGGAATTTAACGAATTTTTGACGCTTCGTTAATGTCGATGCTCCGTGCCTTTGAGTACCGTAAATTATGCATATACCTGGTGTGATGAAAATGTTCGGTGACTGTCCGTATTGAAATTAACAGAAATTTCACTCAACACATTCGCAGCCGCTGACGTAGTATTTTTTAAATCTATTCCTAGGTAGTGCTGACACATCGATATGTGTGTACAGACGTACGTCGTTTTCGATGATAAATAGAAATTTATGACAATGAGTTTTAATGGGAAAATCAAATTTTTATGTGTAATTTCAGTGTGAACTAGAAACGTGAATATAGGTGATCGCTTGTTTAAAAAATGTAGGAATGAAAAATTATGGGATTCTCCGTATTTATACGTCCCCTAACTACAGAATTCATTTTATTTTCGTGCAAAAAGTACTGAATTATTTTGTTCCGAAATATTTCGAATTAAATGAACATTCTTGTTCAATTTTAATATTCCGCACGTGGACATATTTAATATTGACTCATTTTTTGGGGATTTTTAATGGCAACTTTCCTTCAGTTGTGGCAAACCACGTACACGAATGCATACAAACAAAATTTTTTCAAGCTAATTTGTCAGCTGTCTCTTTCATTTGATTTATTTCATTTATACTTATTTTATCTTTCTTTCAAATTTAGTCAAACGAAAAAATTATGCTTTGCGAAAGTGTAAATTGCCTTCAAAGTATTCCCCCTAGCTAGCTACTACGCGTTTGGAAGCAGTGCTGGAAATTATTTATCATTCACGCTTTCAGACACCTCGATTAAGTCGGCAACTTGAAAATAAGATTTTCAGAATAAGACGCTATTTACGTGTTTTTTATATTCCGTTATTAAGAGTTTCCACTGGATCCTTTAACAGAAATAATGACATCCATGTGCTTGCGTATTTGTGTGGGAGGCGAGGGGTTATAGTATAAGGCAACCCCCCTCCCTCCCCCACCCATTAAACGCAATAAAATCGATATCGTAAAACTATCGGAAATGACCCGATACGTGGAACTTAAGCGCTATTTATGCGTTTTCGAATAATAAAAGTTTTGATTTTTGCGCTGAATTCCGTGAGAAATTTTCTCATTTTCTCTGACCACCGCGTCGTCAATATCTCCTCTCCTCCTGTAGGTGAATTATGCACTGTAAATTACCTACGATATGAACAAAAATATGAACAAAAAAATATGAACAAAAAATTTAAAAAGTTCGGAAACCGCTCGCTATTGAGATACTACCCCTTTTGTAAAAAAATTTAAAACATTACATCATCGAAATGGTAAGTCGTAAAGGACCGATTTTTATTTTAATATTACCGGGAGAGATCAAAGATTACGAAAAAAAATAACACTATCTACGAAAGGGAAGTCTTGGTGACAGTTTTTTCTTTTTCCCAAGTTGTTAAACACCTATGGTATTGGTAATCGAAGTTGTTTGGAATAAACAAGAATAAAAGCTACTTAACTGCAATAATCGCAGCAATTATATTTTTTTTTTATAAACTTCGATCTCTCTTGCTAATATGAAAATAAAAATCGGTCCCCTACGACTTACTATTTCGGAGATATAATTTTTTTAAGACTTTATTTACAAAAGGGGTTATATTTCGATAGAGGGTGGTTTTCGGAACTATCTTTTTTGTTCTTTTCTTCATCTTTTGGTGTATACTATCGATCCTGAAAAAAAGCTCCCGATAATTAATATACATCCTGTAAAATTGGGACGTGGGAGGAGGGATGAGACACTCAACCCCATGTCTACGTGGAAGTAATGATTTCTTCCAAATGGATGTAACGAAAAGTTTTTACTATTAAAATATTTATCTTGAGGTGATGAGGCTAGCTTAATTTAAAATTTAAATTTTTAATTTTATTTAATTATTTAAAATTTTAAATATATCACATGCCTCATCCTGATCAGTAGGATCTTCAAAATCGAATTAGGTAGGTTATGTTCCTTTGATTTTAATTTTAATTTTTGCGAACAATCAAAAGTCACGGGATGCAACGTCGAGGGCGTGCGGGCACCCACTATTTTTTTTTTGCCACCCAGAAACTGATGGATACCCAGCGAAGTGTGACACGGCGCATTGTCGTCATGCAAAATGAGTTCATTTGTTCATTTCAGCGTTTTTTTTTTGTTTACAGTAAATCTAGACGCTTCAACAGACCTTTGTAATATTTCGCATTCACACTTGTGTCGCGGCCAACGTATTCAGATCGCACAATTCCCAGAATGTAAAGAAAAAAACACAATCAACGTAACTTTCACGTGTGACTTCGACTCGCACGCTTTCTTCGATCTCGGCGACGTTACTATTTTTCACCCGAGGAATCTACTTTTTTTCGCATTAAACTCACAGCCGGTAATCAGTCTCTCAAGAATTCAACTTCTAACCCAGTCACGCACTCCAAACAAAATTGATCGTACGTTCGCCCTTCAACTGCGCAGCCTTCCCCTACATTCAACAAAACCACGAAACAAACGTTCGCGAAAACTACGATGATAACCAACTTCGCAAGTGAAACACGTTAAAACTCGGTTAGTTTCGTGTAAAAAGGTCGAGGAGGTAATCTACGTCCATCCGCGTTGCAATGCGAACATCGTGCGAACAACCCGATTTTTTTCGCACGTTTGAATCATTATTACTCGCAATATCCGGTTTATTCCAAGATACCTAACCGATTGGGATAATCTCACCGGGTAATTAGTGCAGGTAAAATCGTTCTCCCCTGATCTATATTCTACAGGGTGTCCCAGCTAACGTGCAGGTCCCTGAACCAGGTGATAGTTGAGGTAATTCTAATATAGGGAAGTGACATTCGTAATGTCGTATGTTAATTCGTGACCGAGTTATCAATGAAAAACGATAGCGAATCATAGGGCTCCGTTGGGCCCAGCGGCGCAACAGTTCCTACTGGCACAGTACTCTACTGGTGCAGACCTGCTACTGTAGCGCCGCCAGGCCCAACGAAGCCCTCTGATTGGCTATCGTTTTTCATTGATAACTCGGTCACGAATTAAGATACGGCATTACGAATGTCACTTCCCTATATTAGAATTACCTCAGCTATCACCTGGTTCAGGGACGTGCACGTTAGCTGGGACACCCTCTATATTCTATATTAGGGTGGTCGTTAAAAATTAAATCTTTTGCGACGCCCCCCAAAAAGCTTCCTTATAATGCAAAAACACCGGTGAATTTTTTTTTTAAATTAAAAACATCGCGTGCCTCAAGACGATCTAAGTTAATTTTTTGGTATAATCATGTTTTTGAGAATTTTTATGAAAAATACAATTTTATTCGAAATATAAACAATTATAGAACCCAATTCAATAAAAAAAACATTAGTTAATTAAAATAACAATAAACAAAAATTTAAATTTAAAATTCTTCCCAGTTGATTTGGTCTATTAAATAAAAAAATGAAAGATATTCAAATTAATATTTTTATTTTAAATTAGTACAAACGTAATTTTAATATCTAGACTTCTTCACTCCAAGGTTTAAGTAAACTTTCTTTCGTATTAACCCTTTGGCCTATTACCACGAGTCTGACTCGTGGTAAACAATTTGTGCCATAAGCGAACGCCACGAGTCTGACTCGTGGTCAAGAATTTGTGTCATAAATGAAAACCACGAGTCTGACTCGTACTTTGATTGTAACGACAGTATTTTGTTTTTGTTTACAATTCCCTTTGTTGCACCGAAATATACATGTCATGAAAAGTATAGATTTTGCGCTAGTTCGGGTACACGACTGAACAGCTGAATGGCACGGCGCGCGACTGTCCTTGTGTACTATGGCACAAATTATTGGTTAGGTTAGATTTTTTCATTAAATTTCATTAGATTTTCATTAAAATCGGCAGATACCGTGTAGGCCAAGGGGTTAACTTACAAGGGGAGTCTCAGACTGGGTCCTCGGCTTTCGAAGACCAGCAAAAAACCAGTCGTAGAGGAGCCCAAATGTAGTCGATCTTGAAAGTTATAGGCGTTTCTCGCCAACCGTTTGTTTATAAAAAATGTTGAAATGTTGAAATTTCGAGGTTGTCGTGGAATGTATCTAATGCGATTACACTATTTCAAGCAGGCCGGTAGCCCATGTAACTAGTGAACAGACTCGTAAGCGGAAGCGTTCAGGATACTAGGGTTCGAATCCTTTTGATTACTATTTTTTTTTTAATTATTATAGTATTTTTATTTTACGCGTGTATTTATTAAAATATGAAAGTGAAAATATATACAAGGAAGGAACGGTGTACTTACATATCGTTATTCCTACACTCATTTCAAGACTCGGAAATTCACAGGTATACGTTTTCAATAGCGCAAGGGTAAAAAATTCGCAGGTATAAAGTATGTAAAGAAAGGTGATTTTCTTATTTAGCTAGTATCTACAAAATTACTGTCGGAGTCGTTGGATAATTGTTATGTGGAATCGGTAGTTTTAATTTTAATATAAAATTCTGTAAATTATTTCCCGATTCTTCATTTTGACATGTTTCCCTCCATTATGTACTAATTTAAATTATTAAATTTGTAAAAATTAGTAAAAACTACACATAATAAATACACGCGTAAAATAAAAATACTATAATAATTTTAAAAAGAATAGTAACCAAAAGGATTTGAACCCCAGTATTCCGAGCGCTTCCGCTTACTAGTCCGTTCACTAATTACATGGGCTACCGACCTGCTTGAAATAATGTTATCGCATTAGATACATCACGACGACCTCGAAATTTCAACAGTTAAACATTTTTTATAAACAAACGGCTGGCGAGAAACGCCTATAACTTTCAGGATCGACTACATTTGGGCTCCTCTACGAATGGTTTTTTGCTGGACTTCGAAAGCCGAGGACCCAGTCTGAGACTCCCCTTGTTAGATCGTCTTGAGGCACGTGTTGTTTTTAACTTAAAAAAAAAAAACCACACTGTTCTTTCATCAAAAGGAAGCTTTTTGGGGGGCTTCGCAAACGATTTAATTTTTAACGACCACCCTATTTTATATACACGAGAAGCTACTCCGGACCAAGTCGACCAGATAAACCGTGACGTGGGTGGCGGAGGACGACGCGTCAGACGATACGTAGAAGCTCTTTATGTCCACTTAACCGAGGTGAAAACGAAACGGAGGATAGGTAGAAAACAAAAAGCCGAATCGCCGCCCGCAGAAAACGAGGAGGCGCATCCTGTCTGACGCGCGTGGGTTCATTCAGAGGCGCGCTCGCGATTTTTCCCCGTCGACGGCCGCCGATATTATATTCCGGCGTCGAGATACGCCGTCGCGTGGGAGCAAATAACGACAATAAACCGGTAGGTGGGACCGGCTGAAATCGGGTTTTATTATTCGACATTTCGTTTTTCTCGTTTTTCATTCTGCCTGCACCCCTCCATTTTTTTTTGTGACCGACGATATTCGACGCCACGTAATTCTATAACGGAGTTCGAAAAAAATGGGGAGCTCGTGTAAAATTGGATGACAAATCAATCGAGACACATTCTAGCATTTTTTTTTCTTTTTTTTTTTTATGCCTGGAATGATCGTCGGGATTATTTTTCAGTAGCAATGGAACGGGTGTTCTCTTGCTCGATTTGTTTTCATTGTACATTGCGAATTAAAGGCTCGCATTCCACGCTTATGTTCTTGACACATTCTATCGTGTAATTGTGTCGCGTATATGCAACGGAGCGCATTGATCTTCGTTAATTGAATTCATCCGTTCGATCCGGGACTCCATCGATCCATGCTTCTTGAATGATCGAATTCAATGGATGATGATCAATTGTCTAGCGAAATTATTTCACTGCGACAAAGTATAATGGCACGCTTAGGTTCTCGAGAATAAATCGACTCTAAACTGATATTACGATGAATCGATATGACACTCGAAATAATTCACTACGAAATAATTGTAAAAATAACGTGAATGCTATTTTATGCTTCCGAATTCCTCGTATTCCGATAGTCGCAAACGTTTGAACTATTTTATGATTAGACAATTTGATACCTGGACTTCTAAACAGACTGCGTGATATATTTAGGTAACGGCGGATTTACCAGAATTGTGTTTCACCGGGGTGGAATCGGAGCTCGAAATATTTCTCCTTTGATTTCGCAATGGGCGGCGTGTCAAGCGGGTCAGAAACGTATTTTTTAGGTCATCGTTACAAGAGAGACTTGTCTTCGCCTTATGATGTCACCGTCCGAGTCGGCGCCACGGAATCTGCATATTTAGCCGTTTGAGGACATTACTTATTACGTATTATACGTACATAATTAGATACGTTGTGTATTACACATGTTTTCTAAACAATGCTGCGATGACGTATTAAGGTAGTAATAAAGCTCGCGTGTTCGATAGGTTAGATCATTCCGTTCTATATAACCTGTGACAAGATATAACTCGGTTTTCAGAGTGGTATTAATACTAATTTTGACAAATGTGTCAAACACTTTTTAAATTAACACTAGAACGACGGAGGATTAATTGGATGAATTGAATAAGACCGGATAAATATGTTTGAAACAAAGAAATAAAGGGGGATAGTAAACTAATCAGTTGAATTATTTACATATAGAAATATGGATATGAAGAATTTTGGAAATCGCAATGTTTTAAATTTAAGCGGTTCTTAGAAGAATTTCGGAACCAGTCATTTTGACTGCCTCCGTCGTTCTAGTGTTAAAGCCTGGTGACTTTAGACGAAGAAATTCTGAAGAATAATTTTCATAATTATGTTTATCTTAAATTAATGAATTTTTACACTCATTGATATACTTTCATTGTTCTCTATTATTATCATTGTTATTTATATTTGAAAATTGCGTATCAGAATGGTTGGTCTTTGGAATGCCAACAAATTCGACAAGAGTTCCAAATTTCAGAAAATTCATTATTTTTCGAACTGTTCGCAGGCATTTTATGCACAATAAAAATATTTTCTTGGTCGATGCATAGAAAAATTATCTCATAATCAAAATTCACATGTCTAAAATCTTGAATACGTAAAATAAAGGTATGTTCGTTTGATTAATTTTTTATTATCAAACCAATTAACACCTATTTAATAATACATATTAATTTGATAATCAAACGAATACAGGCCATAATAAACAAAATGTCTTTGAGACAACAAATGAAAGAACTATTGTTTTGGCGCGTTTTAATTAACAAAAATAACGTTCCACACGTATAAAGCCGAACGCGGAATTTTTAATCAATAGTTCAAAAACGATTGTTTGACCGGTCGTGGTGAGTTTATTGTTACACGCGTGGAACGGTGGGAGCCCAAATATTTCGTAACCATTTTAATCATAATGCTTTGACATTATTCCTCATAGACGTAAAATATTCCCCGCGTCATTTCGAACTCATAGCACCCGTGGGTTATCTTTTTGGCGAGCGATGTAACTCGCTGCACAATGACTCGGATGGTTAAAAAAAAAATCATTAGCGAGTTAAACATTACACCTACGCTAGCTACGATGATATTCACTCGTCTATCTGGCGTTAATTATGCATATATGAATATCGGCTGACATTAGTAAGTCAAAAGTTCGTCGTCTTATCTTCTAGTCCCGTCTTCCCGCAGACGGTTGCCGTTCGTTCGCGCGTTACATACTATTGTAGATGTCTACACTATTCATTCTTGTTTATCATCGGACATTACAAATTCCTTATTCCCGGCATGTCGTTTCTATGGCTGTTTTCGCGGAGAAGAGACAGGCCAAACAAGCATGGAAATCGCGCACAATGATTCTAGGAAATTGTACCTGCACAGCGACTGGTCGGCTATTGTGAAAGTTCTGTTGTTTATTGGTACACGTCGCACACACGCATGGGAATACGGGATGTATTAGAACTCAGGCGGTTTAATATTCTAGGACACTGCGATTTCTTTCCTAGCCCTCTGTAACCCGGTTGGTATCTTTTTTTGCTTTTACAATGATAGTGAGATTTCAATAAGAACTGAAATTTGAACTGATAGATACCCTCTAGTTTAGAAGATCACAGGGTGGACGGTGTTAAATAAATAAAGACGGATTTGACGCTAAATCTACCAACAGTTTATGTACATATTCTTATCGAACCCGTAAAAATGATAACTTTTACAATTAATTTCACGTAATAGTTAATTTGCAATAATGAACTGTATTTTCTTTATGTTGATTAAAGAAATTAACGTTGAAAGTTATAACGTTGCATGCAGGCATTTTAATAAAAATTTGAAACGATCATTTAATCCACCTTAGTAGGCTTAGTATTAAACAATTCTAGGTAAATTAGTCAGGATTATTTTAATAAAATGAGTGAAAAATGAGTGAAAAATGTGTGACTTTTGAAGTTATACGTTCTTAGAGAGCATTAGTGTCATTTTTATTTCCGCGTTGAAAGGTCCCTGAATTACATCGTTTTACGGTTTCACTTGGAAGACAGTTCGATCGAACGAATGTATGCGAAGTTATTCTTGACACCCTGTATATCGACAGGTGGCAGAATAATATGCCTCTAGTAGAAATTCATTGGTTTATGCGTCTTTTCAAGCATGAACGCCATGAAGTCATGGTTAAAAATGATGCAGTGCCATGTTATTCGCGTTGAAATGAACTATGAAAATAAATCTGACAAAACTACTGGCCTGTTCTATTTCTAGTACGTATATCGTGTATTTTCGTAAGACTCGAATGACAGCCAGTAATTCCATGGGTACTGTACCTGCAATATTATCGAAGATTGCTGGTATAATAAGTAGACCGCGAATTTTATGCAAATGGGGGAAATGGGTGTAATACGCCTCGATTCACAAAATGCCCTACGATTGTTTTACACACACCAGAAAAAGAATCCCGTTGTAATTTCAATGTAATTTTTGTGCTTGTTCGATTAATAAACGGGAATTTAAAATTTTTGCGTCTAACCGGTGTACGGAGTAATTTTTCCGACTACTTTTATTCCAATTTTGATTATACATCGACTTTTTTAAATGTTGTAATAGTTAATTGGCTATTATTAAAGTTTAAAGTATAAAGTATATTCAGAATATAAGATTATGACTAACAATAAGAAGTAATTGCGAAGATGAATGAACGATGAATGAACGATGAATGAACAATGAATGTGATTATAGAAGAAATTGAGAATTACTGAAATCAGTTTTACTGATGTTTTCTTTTCAATTTTTTGTACAGTTTTTGCCTACGTAGGTATATTTCATGGGCAACTAATGATACATGACATGTATACCCAGCACTTGTTCCATAATTGCCTACATTTAACACACCTTTCGAATCCCCTAATTATAAAAGACCTTCCTGTCCCTTTTTTTTCTCGTTTTCTAAAAAAGAGAAATATGTATTTACATAAATATTTACTGTCTAATGTCCTAAGACTGGTTTCCCTAGTCATAGCTCTTACATATCACACGTGACTTACAGTGAATATTTCCAAGAAACTTCTTTGAACCAGGAAATCATATTCCGTCGTTATTAATTAATTAATTACACCTTTCATCGATTCGTCGTAATTAAACCCTGTTCAGTATGAGAAGTACTTAATACAAATCTTCGAATGGAAAAGTGGTCGGGAGAGTAAGGTGTGTCGGGTCGCGGAAACCTCATTAAATTAATTGCGTGCGTTTTCTCAATACGTTCGAACGATTTGCTAAACTTTTGCACCTGCCGGACGGATATACAATGGCTGGCTATTACTTGGACACAATGCGTAGGAAGTGCAGGCTGTTAAGCGCGTGCTTTTTACAACCGCGTTAATTACCGATGAAACGTGTCACGCGAAAACTGCTCTATCTTCGACGCATTAACCGTGAGTGATATATCATCGAAGTTTGCTCGCTGGAAATCAACGTCGGTGTATTTGTCCGGTACGAGGACGAATTAATTAATACTGCCGCGTGCAGATCGTTCGCGATTTGCAACGACATAACGTAGTGTACTTCTGTGCAATTAGAAATTCAAACAAATCGTCGGCCCTGTTAATATAATACATTGAACGCTATCGTATGGATAATCTCGTTGATTGACGAATTACAAAAATGATTCCATGATGGTTGGGGATATGGGTGTCGGTTAGGGTGGTCGTTAAAAATTAAATCTTTTGCGACGCCTCCTAAGAAGCTTCCTTTTGATGAAAAAACACTGGGAGAATTATTTTTTTTAAATTAAAAACAACACGTGCCTCAAGACGAGCTAAGTTAATTTTTAGGGAATTTTTATGAAAAATACGATTTTTTTCGAAATGTAAACAATTATAGAACCCAAATCAATAAAAAACATTAGTTAATTAAAATAACAATAAACAAAAATTTAAATTCAAATTTTTTTTTATCAATAATTGATTATAGAAGTAAAGGCATTAAAAATACGAAAGAAAGTTTACTTAAACCTTGGAGTGAAGAAATCTAGATATTAAAATAACGTTTGTACTAATTTAGTTTTAAAATAAAAATATCAATTTGAATATCTTTAATTTTTTTATTTAATAGATCAAATCAACTGGGAAGAATTTTAAATTTAAATTTTTGTTTATTGTTATTTTAATTAACTAATGTTTTTATTGAATTGGGTTCTATAATTGTTTATATTTCGAATAAAATCGTATTTTCCATAAAAATTCCCAAAAAACATGATTATACCAAAAAATTAACTTTGATCGTCTTGAGGCACCTATCGTTTTTAATTTAAAAAAAAAATTCTCCCAGTGTTTTTGCATCAAATGGAAGCTTTTGGGGGGACGTTGCAAAAGATTTAATTTTTAACGACCACCCAAGTGTCGGTATTGTTTTTTTGTCTTAAGGCCGCATCTATTTTGTTGTCATTTGTTTTGCATAGGTTGAGTCGGTGGATTTGGCACTCAAACTGTTGGATAATTCGCAACTCAGGGGTAAAACGTTATCCGTTCAAAGAGCGAAATTCCAAATGAAGGGCGCATATGACCCGGGATTAAAACCGAAAAGGAAGAAAAAGGATAAGGACCGGCAGAAGAAGTTACACGAAAAGTAAGTTTCGCTTCCCAATCTATACAAATCGTTTTCAATTTTTGATCTATTAAATGTTTACCGCATACGTGTACATTCCGCACAATTTAAAACTAAGTTTCGCTAATATGTACAGATTTTCTATAATTTAATTCTATTCAAAATCGATGCCACATACAAAAATAAGTACAAAAATTGAAAAAATGATACAACAAAATTTTTATTACGAATTCCTTTTAATAACAAAACAGACTATACATCTAAAATTGTTCTACTTTTTTATTTTTCATCCATTCTCTTTTCGCTGGATCAGTGCGTCGTAATTTGTTAATTCATTTCAAGATTCTTAAAAAAAACTTTATAAATAAGTAGCACTTTGTTTTTCAACGAAAAGAAAATCGGGAAAGATATTCTTGCATAAAGAAAAATTGCGTCTAGACCGTTTCACGCGAATTTCTTCGTTCTCGCTTGGCCATTCATCTTTTCTCACTTGCAGCCGTCCGAAAATATGTATCACATTGCGGGTAAAAAACTTCCGCGTACAAACGCGAGCATCTTTCAAAGGAAGCGCGAAAAACGTTTGTGGAATGAAAATATTCGGAATGGAATATAAAAAACGCGCTAAAAAACATCCGATTTAAAATACAACAAATTCAAATTCGTGCCAAAGAAATCTGCATTCAACACGCGTAACTCATTCTTAGCAAGTGTTACGATCTGGTATGAATAAACAATTCTCAGATGCAAAATCATTTGTGAATCATGAGCTATAAATCTGTGAGCTTATCGGTTCTCCAGGCACATACGTTATAGACTAGGGCAAATGATTATTACACTAGATCGATCGATGTTGGCCTCTGCATAATTAAAATTGCATTAGGTTAATACCTCTCCTAGATTATCTAAAGCTTGAACATTTTAGAATTAGCAGCAGTTAAGTATTTTAACAACATTTAATCGAGTTTGTATTGTTGTAAATTAGTTTGGAGTTTCTGAAAATTTATGAAGGTAATAAGATCAATGATTTTTTTTTAATGTGTATATCGATGTTAGATGCTTTCCTACGTTTTCGTTAAAAATTTATAGTTTCGGAGATTCAGCCGTTGGTTAACAAAATTTTTTATTGATTTACACGCTGAGTTTAGACATTTATTAAGTGAAAATTACTGTGAACAGAAATTGAAACTAAGGAGAATTTAAAATATTGATATAAGAGTTGAAACAGTTAACACTGTTAGTACTTCTTATTCGTTTGCAGTACAATTAGCTCATTGTTTTACAAATGAATGAAATTTATTTAGTTTTATGGCTGCCTTTGTTTTAATATGATTCATTGATTAATGTTATTAGCAAACCAGAATATTTGTGAAGAGAAGTATAACTATCTTCAGAAAAGAATTTTTTGAAAACAAACTTTGATCTTTCTCGTACAAAAATCGGTTCTCTACGACCTATCACTTGAAAGATATATTTCTTTTAATTTTTCAAAAAGGGGATATAGTCCGACATATGCTGGTATACGGACCTAACTTCATTGATTTCTTTTTTCCTTATTTAATGCGTAATAACCACCCTGAAAAAGATTTCCAATGTTTAATAATACTTTTACCTTCCTCATACAAAATTACTCATTTTATACAAGAGTCAATAACATTGATTTAATTATTCCAGTCTAATCACTAACTGGTTAGTGTTTAAATACCACACCAAGTCTACCTATTAATTATTTTCTATTAGAGATTCAAGAGCGTGATATACGACTTTCCATTAAAATCTGCGACGTAAAATTAAACAGCAGTCTCATACTTGTTACCGCTCGCATAAGACGTGTACATCATACGCGTGTAATTGATGCTTCGAAACCTCTGGACCGAGTTCGGTACGGCCAGACAGCTTGGCGTTGGCGGATTCCGGTAAAAGCAGCTGTGTAGCACGATTACTCACGCCAGGACGTTACCATTCGTACATACACCACTGTTCACAAGCCACGGGACGTGTACAGATACGACGGTCACCTGAGGAGAGAGATTTTTTATGGTAAAATTAACAGACAGGTGTTGCATAAATAAAACTACTATTCTTCATTCTTGTTTTTCTTCAACATCAGGATAGTTGAAATTATCGAGGATTAGATTCAAATGTGTAGAATATTCCCTAACGCCAAAGGTTTCAAGGTGTGCAATTACAACGTGAAGAATTTGTCAATCGTTCGAAGATCTCTGACGCATAGTTTGAACGCGTAGAAATTTTCAATTGCCAGCAATTTCAAAATGTCGAAAATTCAAGCCGTCGGAATTTTAAACGCGCAGAAATCTCTGAGCGCTAGAATTTTCGACGTTTCGAAATTGTCAAGTGCCAGCAATTTTAAAATGACGAAATTTCAAACCGTCCGAATTTTGAACGCGCAGAAATGTCTGAGCGCTAGAATTTTTAAAGCGCAGAGTTTTAGACGTTTCGAAATTGTCAAGTTCCAGCAATTTCAAAACGTCAAAAATTCAAACTGACGGAATTTTGAACGCGCAGAAATCTCTGAGCGCTAGAATTTTTAAAGCGCAGAATTTTCGATGTTTCGAAATTGTCAAGTGCCAACGATTTTAAAACGTCGAAAATTCAAGCCGTCGGAATTTTGAACGCGCAGATATCTCTGAGCGCTAGAATTTTTAAAGCGCAGAATTTTCGACGTTTCGAATTTGTCAAGTGCCAGCAATTTTAAAACGTCGAAAATTCAAGCCGTCGGAATTTTGAACGCGCAGAAATCTCTGAGCGCTAGAATTTTTAAAGCGCAGAATTTTCGACGATTCCAAATTGTCAAGTGCCAGCAATTTCAAAACGATTAAAATTCAAGCCGACGGAATTTTGAACGCGCAGAAATTTCTGAGCGTTAGAATTTCTAAAGCGCAGAATTTTCGACGATTCCAAATTGTCAAGTGCCAGCAATTTCAAAATGTCGAAAATTCAAGCCGTCGGAATTTTGAACGCGCAGAAATCTCTGAGCGCTAGAATTTCTAAAGCGCAGAATTTTCGACGTTTCGAAATTGTCAAGTGCCAGCAATTTCAAGACGACTAAAATTCAAGCCGTCGGAATATTGAACGCGCAGAACTCCCTAAACGGTAAAATTTTTAAAGGGCAGAGTTTTCTAGTCACAGAAATTTCTTGGTGTTATAAACCTTAAAGTACTGACAATTGGAAGCAATAAATTTGAAATAGCAAAAATTTCTAGGCGTCGAAATTTCCAAGCTGTACAAATTTCAAATTTGAATAGAATACAACTCACCGATTTGATTCAAATAATAAACCCTTGGTAAATTTGAATCAGGTGTACTCTGCATTTGCAATTGTTCCATAACTTATGCACGGACGTGTACACACACGCATACACGCATGTAACGATGCGTCTCGACGCATCAGACTCCTGCACACTTTCTTGCGTGCGTCCACTTTCCTCTCGCTCGGGAACAAAAAACATTTCTTCTCCCTCTCGATTCCCAGACACATGTTGATACGTAGCCTCCTGCTTGACCAGGTTGCTTTTCGCGACGATACTCTTTTTCACCGTTTACAGGTTGCTGTACTTCATTCCTTTATTTCTCGACCATCGATTGGATCCTCTGAATTTTTTACCTACAATGTAATGTGTAACAATGTTATTTATTAGCGAAGTATTTTACGAAATCTGTTAGAAAGAAGCTGCGATAAATTATCAACTTTTATCGGGTAATGTCTGAATGTATAGTGAAAAAAGAAACACGTGGATTCTTGGCGCGTTAAAATGTAACGATAAAGAAGGTATTTCGACCAATAATCCGCGCAGTATCTTGATCTGAATTCCAGGTATAACGTACCTGTTCGCGTTGCGTTATAGTTGCTGGTCCGACAGATAGCGCATTAACATATCTCTGTAATACGTTGAAAAAAATATTAAAGCAGTACTCTTATCTATTCACGGTATCCGTAATCATCGGTTACACGAGTTCGCTCCGTTACGATTTCCAGCATTTCGAATTCATTTGAATTTTATATCTTTCTTGAAACAGCTCGGAAACGTACTCCGGTTTAACCCTCGGTAAATCCATGTAAGTTCGAAGTTACACGCTCGTATATCCACATTTTTTAACGTCTCATTTCGTTTGTTTACCGTTGCGAAGCGATTGTGATTTTAAAGATCTTATCTTGATGTGTAAAATTTATTTAGAAAGTTATCCATCGCTACTACGCACACTTGTGTCGGTAAATATTATTAGCCGACTGTATAGTTTTGTCCAAATACATAAATTTTCTAATAAATGAATAAAATTTGGGGAAGCAAGGAATCTAAACTGATGTAAAGAAAATTAAAGGACAAGTTTTTCTGTTTATCGATAGCTTTCTATGGAACACAAATATTTGCAAAAACATCCGCACTTTCATTTTAAGAAACTCCTGATTGCCCTTAATTATTCGCGTATAAATGGTATCACTTTCCTTTTTCATCGATTTAACAATCAAGCAGTGAAAGTTGCAGCTTACTAATTGGGTGCAGTTTCTGTAAAAGTTTAATTACCACTCATTCGCAAGAACACCAAAACACGTGGTTAATATTTTTGGCTTATGATTGTGTGTGTGTGTGTGTGTGCATATGTGTGTTTATCAAAAACGAGGTATACGATCTCATGTAAGTGCAAGTAGATTCATTTTTTCATGCATCATTACATTTTTGTCGTAATTTCATTAGTCTATTTGTGCAATAGCTTTGACTTTCGCATTTCCTTCGTTTTACAATGACGAAACATCAAGTATACTCAACGTTGCTGTTATGTTTAAGTTCCTTATCGGTTCTACGTGATCTGCCTCCTGACATATTAATAAGTTCTGATCTCAATGAAGATCAATATTGATCGCTCGATACAGCGTAAATATTATTAAAAGTGATAATATTACAAAATCTGTGCCGTGTAATCAGCAGAATAAAATTCTACATTAAATAACGTATCCTATAAAAAAAGGGTAAACAGATATTCCTCCAATAAAATAATCAAAATACAGCATAGGACTCTACCTGATTCCAAATGCAAAGTTCATGACTTTCTATATTTATCAACGACAAATCACGCTTATACAACTACCGTTTCTCTAATCATTGCAATATCCAAATTACAATCCACTTCTTTTGCACACAACGCTTATCAATTTAAGGGGAGGTTCTCATCTGAGAGCCCCAAAAGAAGGTCATTTTCTCGAATTTTTTTCTCACTGAAGGAAATAAATGAAGAACTCTAACTTATCGTCACTTGTTTAATGAATCAAAAGGTACAAAAAAGAATTTTTTTCATTGAAAAATAATGTGACAATATTTGTTTACACGCCTTGTAATATGACGATCTCAAGAAAAGGTAATCCGTTGTTGCCCACTCTAGCATCTATAAAAGTTATCAAAAATGACTAATGGATGAATTTTTATGAAATATATGAGTGTAGTTGGAGCCCCTACTAGAATCATCAATGAAAGTCGAAAATTAAAAAAATGGCGGACATTTGAGTTTTCTTTTTCGTTTTTTCACCTTTTTTTCGCTCTTTAAAGTACTGTAAAAAACAAAATAATGCATATATCATCTTGATTCTAGTAGGGGCTCCAATAAATTAAATCTACTTGATAGATCGCCTTTCTGTTTGTTTTGAAGTAGATTTGATTTATTGGAGCCAGTTTGAAAAACACGATTTTTCAGGAGACACGATTAAAGATTCGATCCACGAATCTGTGTTAACGTCTAAATATTATCCCTTGTGGCTAATCAGCGATTCCAAGGCCATACATTAGCCCCTCCTCAAGTTCATACTGTTCGTGCAGATTCATCCAAGAATAAGATATCCTCCGCTCAAACTACCACTCGATTTCAATTTTTCAGTCAAAAAGTAGTTCTAGTTTTTATTCCATAACTTTTTTAAAAAATTATATCCGACCAAACGGTTTTGGGAATATATTCTAAACATAATTTACTATCAAAAAATGAAAAAAAAAAATTCGAATTTTTGGTCGGTCGTAATGAGAACCTCCCCTTAATTCAACCAATAATTTTTATACCCCGCTCGATATTTGTCATTTGCCAGTTATTCTTTCTCCAGCAGATAAAAATCGAGTATAAAGTGTCAACGATAATGAAAAGTCCAGTAATAAAATCAAACGGCGCCGCCTACGAATCCTTTGGCGAGTGACATTTCGTGGAGTTAATAACTAGAGCCGCGTCTATCCCGTTGATATCCGCAGACACAGTGGGAACACGGTCTTTATCCATCCGTGGTGTCTGTAATCATCAGTTACTCGAATGTTTGCCGTCTTCATCGGTGCGCACGGTTATCTCCTGTAGGACGAGAGTGCAGGGTTCGATGCCCTGAACTTTGTGAAAACCAGTTATTTGCGAACGAAGCAGGCCCTCCGTGACTGTTCTTTGCCGGAAGTCTTCGCTCTAATGGTCTTTCCACATTCATGAATCGTCGGTCTATCTCGTTTTCTATCCAGCCGATTTTCTGCCGTAACTTGAAATCTGATCGGTCTCCGTCGATTCTGCCATCATTCCCACGTTTTGTGTGAACGTCTCCACGTTCCATTTCATCCGGGGGAATTTCGTTGCCCTTGTGCACCAGGTATACGCGTAACTGTGCCGTGTATTTCCCACATCGTCGACGGAATCGTTACTCTCGTTGATCGCCCGCTTCGTTATCGAGGACATCTTCGAACGAGGTGTGAATATTTTAGAAATTAGTTTGTTTAGCAGTAAACCTACCGACAGTTTAGGTACATATTCTTATCGGATCCGAAAAACTGATAACCTTTGCAATTGATTTCAGGTAACGGTTAATTTGGCATAAAGAACTATATTTTCTTTAAGTATGTCGATTAAAGAAATTAACGTTGAAGGTATAACGTTGCATATAGGCACTTTAACACTAGAACTACCAAGGGGGTCAAAATGACCGGTTCCGCATTTTATCCAAGAATCGCTTAAGTTTATAACACTGCGATTTCCAAAATTCTTCATAACCATGTTTCTCTATGCAAATAATTAAATCGATCAATTTACTATCCCCCTTTATTTCTTTGTTTCAAACATATTTAACCAATGCTTCTAAATATACCGAATTAATCCTCGGTAGTTCTAGTATTAATACAAAATTTGAAAACGGTCATTTGACCCACCTCGGTAGGTTTAGTGTTAGAGAAAAGTATTTGAATTCTCGTATTCGAAGGTTGGAGGGAGTCGATGATCGGTTGTCCCGTCGATGTTGAAAATATGAAAATGTTAAATATTACGAAGGCCTTCTTTTGGAGCAGTATAGGGGGATTTTTTTTTGTCGGACTAGTGGAACAGCGTGTTGAAAATTTTTGCGCCGTTTAGCGGCTAAACGAAGCTTAAACGCGTGAGATTACACGGTGAACTCATTCACAAATCAACACGATAACGAGTTTACACGATCTTTTGTCACTTCAAACATTTGTTTTCCGCGATAAAGCTATTGCCAACGTTTTCGCTGCTGATTCAGGTACTGTTTTCTCTTTCCAAACTGTATCATTGGCCTTATCGTAACAAAATACGACAGGTGAAATGTGATTTTTTTGCGTTAGCGGAGGCTGCAGAACGAGGGTAAATAAAAGGGCTATTCGTAAACGGGTTGAAAATAAATTACCTGAAATTATACGTTTATTTTATTTGAATGATCTTTTTGAAAGTGTACAAGTCCTATTTGGAACGGAAATTAAAACTACTTTCAACTACATAGGTATATAGTTTCAAACGTTTTTTTTTAATTAATAAAAAACTCCTTTTGCAAAAATTCAGGTTCACTAATGGTATTACATTTCATCCCATAAATCGTATCTCTGTTCTTCTTTCAGTCAGATTTTACTGACTTGAAATGAATGATTGGAAGATGACAGATTTTAATCATGCCTTCACCTTAATCTTCAAAATATATTTTAAACAAGTACATATATACTAACATTGTATAATACATTATGACAATTACTTTTCAGAACAGTATACTCGAATTGAAATATAAATTTAATTTCCGTAATAATCATGTGTTTCATAATTTATTATTTTCGAAAATGATACAACTCCATTTGCGATTAACAAACACACTGTTTTAATTAGAGAACATTAAAAAAAAATCGTTTCATATTAAAGTTAAACGTGCCTGATATGTTGAAAGTATAAAACAAATTTATTAGCGTTTTAACAATATTTTAACTGCTGTACACTGCCAAACATTAATGACCTCGAAATCAAGAAATATGGGCTTATACCAGGTTAAAATAAATATCGGTTCATATACACGGTGGTCGCCTTATTTCAACGACTTTTCAGTTCTTTACGACAATGTGATCAATAAAATTATTAAACAAAATTTATATACTATATTAAAAGTAGTAGTGGTAGAGCATAATCGAACAAAAATCAGTTTAATACACATAAATATGTGAACTTAGTATCGTATGTATAAAAGTGACACAATTTACGCGTATCAAATTCATTTTAACGTTACTTAGAATATAGTAGACAAAATTTCGGCAGGGTTTCTGAGGTTCTTCTAACCAAATAATGTCAGCGTACTCTATGCACGAAAATGTGGAAAAAGTGTTTTATGGAAGTCCACCAATAAACCGTTTATATAGAGTTATATTTACTACAAAAAAAATAAAAAATGTCAATTGAACAGATGGCTTATGTATGTTACGTTACAATTAATGGCTGTATCGTTTTCCATCTTTTTATTCACATTATTATATACTTTGTAACACAGATACCTCTGCTGTAATAATGACTTATCGACCGAACTTCATACAACTTTTTATCTTCATTTTTGCACATAGAATTCGCTAACAACGTTTAACAGGAAAACCTGAGACACCCTGTATAGTTTCATTTAAGAAATCCGATTGCGACCTTCGATTCGCCCCGATTACACATATATATTTTCAAATGTTAATTATCGCTTCGTCTCGTCCATCTGACACAACAATTTTGTTAACAACTTTCTTTATTACCTTATCGCGAACGGCCGCAGGTTCATGCGCGTCGTTCGTAGCGCACACCCAGTATAGTTCGCGTGACAATTTAAACATACCGTAACATGATTTATCAGTTGCTAAGTGCTACGATGCCGGCGATTAATCCGATCGTGTCTTCAGTTAATTCGATATTCCGCTGGAAAAGAAGTAGGGAAATACGCGCGAATGGGTAACAACTTGGCCGTGTAGCGTCATAAATCTATTCGAAGAATGTCCCCGCAGCGACAGATATTTATTACGCTATGTAGTACACATTAGGCGGTGTACCACACGTGTCCATTTATCAGTTTAATCTTATACGATACAAAATTATCGTATTTATTATACCGGGAACGCGAAACAAAAAAAATCTCCGCGAACGTAGCGTTCTTGTATAGCGAGATTTCTCAATTTATCTTCCGAAACAGTTTCACTTTCACCGCTGTAACACGTCCCCGTGCTATTGAACATAACGAAAGTGTTATCAATCTCGCCGATGCCGTTGCCAATTTCACACCTAGTAAATTACGGCTAGAGATTGCCGAACGTAAATGCTCTTTGGGCAAACAGCATTCTAATAGACGATAATATATAATATCGTGGGTGTTAATCAATATTATCGCCGATTAATTATTGATAACGTAACTGACCACCGGTTAAGTGTCTAATTGAACGTATATGATTTATGGCTAGCATGACCTCGGGTCTAAATAGGATACAGAGTGTCCTATAAATCCGGTATCTTAGGAATACTTTCTAATTGTTATTAAAATACGGAATATTTAGCACTTTTTTTTAAATTTATAGTTTCATTCGTTACAACAGGTGGGTGCTTCTGTAGGGATCAATGTGTATTATTCTATTTATATAAAAAAGAAGTGTAAATGTACACATGTATGTGAATATTCTTTTAAGATGTAACTTGAAAACCTCCCTCCATATTTATCTTATTCGATTGTGCATTACACGTGATTTTTCACACATTATTATTAATACAATTGACTACGAAATTTATCTGGTTACAGAACGATTCTTATAAACTCTATAATTGTAAATATAATACTTTGACAAAACTTACTTCATCCACAATAAGGTAATCAACCTTAATTAGAAATTGATATCCGACGTTTCGATCCTAGTTTTAGACCCTCTTCGGGGGACTTATTTCGAACTTAATTATCCTTTAGAAAAAAACAAAAATTTTTTTTATTTTACTTTTTTATATAAAATAGAACTAAAAGTCATGTGAGTTATAAATGAATTAATATTGAAATAAGCTCATTTCAATTTCAGTCGTTTTCTACGTACACTTGTTTCGAGGTATTCTATCGATAAATTACTGATCCGTAACTAATCAGAAATGTGACGAAAAGTCATAGATAACGACTATAAATATTTCAATGACTAAATTTTTATAATATCGTTTTTCAAGTCAATTTCTTAATTTACCAAAGCGTCACGAAACATTTATTTCTATACGTAATATCTGGCGAACGATTATAGCATATGGTTAAATTCACGCAATGTTCGTGGTAACGTGATAAAGCATGAGTCACGCACTCCTTTATCGCAAAAAGGTTAAATGCTCCAGTTGGAATGTGATGTTGAACAAATGTGTTAGGACTTCCCGTAATGTCAAGAGACGCGTCGAGTGTTTACCACACACGATGCTGCGAAACGTTACGCCTCATTACTCGACTGGGTAAACTGGAGTATGTGCTGCTGCTGCGATACGATAAAACCGAGAGATGTACACTCTTGATCTAGATTAAGAAACGAACATTTCGATTTGTCGTCATTTTATTTCCGTCAGTGTCACGTGTATTTTAACCCATTCGCTGCCAAGCCTAAATTATAGAAATCATTCCCATTGCCATTTATAATTTGAGTGGTATTGTTTACCAAAGTTAACAAATAAATTTTATTTGTAGTATTTTTTTCAAGTTTTCTACATTTGTATAATTATATTTGTGGCCACATAAAATTTACTAATTCAATACCGTATATGTCATAACATATTGAAAGTATGACGAGTATACTCGTCTTGGCAGGTTAATATACATGTGAAAGCGAACGATACAACTTGTCCATTCGTGTTTGCAGGTTTAGAGAATTAAAGCGTTTTCGAGCACACCGATCAACAAGTCGAACGATACATTCTTCATGGTGACCATATGTTGATTACAGGTTGTTCGATTGGCGGCCGGAACGCATGCGAGGTGAACCGCAAAAGTGCGAAAGGGTCGTTATTATAAAGAATCTTTTCTCACCGGAGGACTTCGACAAAGAGGTCGCGCTGCTTCTGGAGTATCAACAGGATATTAGATCGGAGTGCCTGAAGTGCGGTGACGTTCGAAAAGTTGTTATTTACGACGTGAGTACCTAATATATCTACCATGATTTACGTTTTACACGTACGATTTTTCTTAAAAATGTGTGTATAGTAGGGTGGTCGTTAAAAATTAAATCTTTTGCGATGCTCCCCAAAAAGCTTCTTTATGATGAACAAACACTGGGAGATTTTTTTTAATTAAAAACAACACGTGCCTCAAGACGATCTAAGTTAATTTTTTGGTATAATGTTTTTTGGGAATTTTTATGAAAAATACGATTTTGTTCGAAATATAAACAATTATAGAATCCAAATCAATAAGAGTCATTAGTTAATTAAAATAACAATAAGCAAAAATTTAAATTCAATTTTTTTTAACCAATAATTGATTAGAGAAGTAAAGGCATTAAAAATACGAAAGAAATTTTACTTAAACCTTGGAGTGAAGAAATCTAGATATTAAAATTACGTTTGTACTAATTTTGTTTTAAAATAAAAATATCAATTTGAATATCTTTCATTTTTTTATAATAGATCAAATCAACTGGAAAAAATTTTGAATTTAAATTTTTGTTTATTGTTATTTTAATTAACTAATGTTTTTTATTGATTTGGGTTCCATAATTGTCTATATTATTAAAATTCCCCAAAAACATGATTATACCAAAAAATTAACTTAGATCGTCTTGCGGCACGTGTTATTCCTAATTAAAAAAAAAAATCTCCCAGTGTTTTTGCATCATAAGGAAGCTTTTTTGGGGGCGTCGCAAAAGATTTAATTTTTAACGACCACCCTAGTGTATAGCAATAGCTTTAATCATTTCCAAATCCTACATTATTATCAATGTAATCATCATCCGAATGTGTTTCTTCGTTATACAAAAATATTAATTTTACGTTAAAAAATTCCACATGGCAGGAGTAACATTTGTTTGTACGGGAGAATCATGCTTTCGATAACGATACCGCAAATGGCAGTGTCCACGGTGTGTATGAGTCGTGCCGATATACAGATTCCTAAATGTAACAAGCAGAGCGCATTAGGGCTTCTCGTTATCTCCTTGCAACCGCTCTGTTTTGCATAGATTATTGCACCCTTCGTACGTTGTGACATGCTGCAAAGCATTGCCATGAATATGAATAAACGTAGATACAGCAGTGATACGTGTAGCAGAGTCTCTCAGCTTTGAAGTATGAAATCTTGTTCGTGTCAGTAAGCACGTTCGTCGTTTAAGAAATGATGTTCGCCGAGCAAAACGTCGGTCGTCTTTGAATTTCATGATCGAGGATATGGTCATGTTAAAAATAGGAGAATGCGCGATACAGGTATTCGTGTACTTCTGAAATTAAATTCGAATTATTTTAGTAAGCTCGATGAAACGAACACGGGGATAAAATTGAGTATTTTTACGCTCGATCAGCGCTACCAAGTTCCAGCAATATCGTCGATTCGAATTTAATTAAATTTGCTCCAACAATGAAGCTTCTAGGAAGGATATATACAGGGTGTATCAGGATTAGTGGGACGTTTTTTCAAGGATGAGATTTCGCATCAAAAGATGAAAAATAATAGAAAAGTTAAGTCCGAAAACCACACCCTCACGAGATACAACCCCTGTTCTAAAAAATTGTTAAAAAATCATATCTCCGAAATGATAAGTCGTAGACGACCGATTGTGATTGCAATATAACAAGAAAAGATCGAACTTTATAAACAAATAAAATTGCTGTGATTGTTGCCGTTAGGTTGCATTTATTCGTGTTTGCCCCAAACAATTTCAATTACCTACATAATAAGTCTTTAATAATTTGGGAAAAATTAAGAGCATTTTGCAAGACTTCGTTTCCGCAAATACCATTTCGGAGATATAGTTTTTTACAACTTTGTTTAGAAAGGGGATTGTATCTCAATAGAGGCTGACTTTCAGACCTAAGCCTTTCGTTTTTCTCATCTTTTGATGCGTACTATCAGTCTTGAAAAACGATCCCACTAATTGTGTTACACCCTGTATAATAAGAGTATTTGTTTTCAAAATAGCAGTCGCTTAACACATTTCAATTTTATATAATTCAATGCGCTCACTCTCAGCGTTTTGCAACACATTATTTGCAATTCTTTTGAACACAGACAGATTCCCAAAAAGATGTCAAACCCTTCACTTTCGTCACAAAAAAATCTATCAAATATAATATTTTAAATAACTAAATAATTTTATTCTTGACCGACTTATTGATTAACTTATTGATTAAATGTTTGTATAGTAAAACTTATTTAATTAATTACAGGCATAATTTTGCAATTGTAAATTAGATTTACTGGTCTATCATGGTTCTAATATAGTCTTGGCGAAATTTCAAATATTCCGGGGGTTTTATCTTTCTTTCTCCCTCACACAATTCTGTATTATTATGGAGACATAGACCTACATTCCATAACATCTATGACTGTTCGCACATGTAATAAGTGTACAACATGTAATCGCTACATAATCTATTATGTTGAATTTTCATTTGAACCACTCATTCCGTAAGTAAAAACTAATTTTATTCAACATAAAATTAATGATTGATAGTTCAAATGGTTGACATATACACAAATCCCCCAATTATAAAAGGTATAACTATAAAAAAAATTATAATAAAAGCATGAGCAGTTGTATAAAGGAAAATTTTAATTATACATTCAATTTTCAAATATAATTTTACCGAAACGTTATGCTGACTAACCGAAATTTGATTTATGGAAATTATTAACAAAGTTGAAGGGTAAATGAAAGTTTAAACATTTTTATAGATTAAATTCATGTTTTGATGCAATGTTCTTCTTTTCGTTTTCTTCTTTTTCTTCTTTTTCGTTTGACTCATATTAAAATTTGAACACGTTTATGTTTAGACCGTTAAGCAAGCCAAGAAATTAAAGTATAAGTTAAGAATATAATATTTGCCATTAATTTGTTGCAAGAAAATCTACGAAACGTTTCGAAAACATCATTTATAATTCAAAAATAGCGTCAAGTTTGTACAAATCGCCCTTGTCAAAGTTCACACGATTACAAATCGGAACGATCACGATGAACCACAGTCACGATCATGACGAAACAGCGAGGCTCTCTCGGGATCGTCCACCCATGTGTGTCGTAGGCGGTAGAGCCCTCTACCTTCTATCCAGTACGATTGATACCCTCGATTCGTGTTACGTTTCCTTCAATTTCCGGCCGTGGTTCGCGCGCCCATGCACGACGGATCATACGTTATAGTTAAACGGTGCTTTATGAATTCGCACACGACGAAACTGGCGCCATGAATCTAACGCGTTACCGGCGGCTTTATTACATTCCACTCCGCTTTTATGCCGGTTTATTACGAATGCGTGTAATATTCATTTACTAGGAACCCGATTATGAATTATTAGAGAAATGCGGTGTTAAATACGTTTACGTCTCGTTGCGAATCAACGATATCAAGCGAGGGTATGTATGTATGTATGTATTAGGGTGGGTAAAAGAATATTGACTATTTTTTTTAAATTATACAAAAAAATTGATTCGTAGGCACCTCTAGAAAACTCTCAGCAAAGCTGAGCTCTTAATTTTAATGGGAAGGTCCTCCGCATTGTAGTTTTATATTTTTTACGCAGTCTTTTAGAAAAAAATTCATATCTTGCTTATAACTTTATCGATTTGCAAAAGTAAATATATAATTTTGTAGAAAATTTAATGCTCTACAAAAAAGTTCTGATATACTTAGTCGATAAAATTAAGCGTTTAACAGATATTCGTCGGCAAATTTTAATGATTATCTTAGCAGTTTTTGATAAATAATTCGAAAAATTTCAATTTAATTCATGAGTTATGGAAAAATTGTAGGAAGTTTAAGTTTTTACCAACAGAAAAATGCTTCAACTGATATTTCAAGTTTTATTTTCAGACGTAAACATGTTTGGCCTTCAAAAACTGCTAAGATTGGTAATCATTAAAATTTGATGACGAATATCTCTTAAACGCTTAATTTTATCAAGTAACCATATGAGAACTTTTTTGTAGAGCATTAAATTTCCTACAAAATGACGTTTGCACGTTTCATAATTCATATCGGTTCGCGAGTTATAAAATTCATAAGCAAAAATCAAATTTGTCTAAAAATCATCAAACTTCAATCGTCAATATCTTCTCAAATGGTGAGATTGACGATAAAAATATAAGAGCCCTTTTTTGTAGAGCGTTCAATTTCCTACAAAATTATATATTTACTTTTGCAAATTGATAAAGTTATGAGTAAGATATGAATTTTTTTCTAAAGGACTGCTATAAAAGTATAAAACTATAATGCGGAGGACCTTTCCATTAAAATTAAGAGCTCAGCTTTGCTGAGAGTTTTCTAGAGGTGTCTACGAACCAATTTTTCTGTGTAATTTAAAAAACAAAAAATAGTCGATTTTTTTCACCCACCCTAATATGTATGTACGTATTTACGCTATCGAAGGCCAGGAGAACGTTTGATCCGTCGGCTTGTCGAATGCTCCTCGCGAATCGCGGGTCGAATACATTTTTTTTTTCAAACTGCCATTCAAACCTGTAGCTGCGTAGCGAAATACCGCGCACGATTGCGATGCTATTCGCCCCGCGTTTCTTTTTAATGGTCTTATTGGTAGCTCGCGGATCCCTGCTTGCGAGTAAAAAAAAATATAGTGGATGGATTATACACCGTTGTTTATGATTGGAAAATATTCCCCAGCATGCCTGGTGCAGTGAAATGCCGATTGTTTTTTAGTTGGATTCTTTTAATACCGGTCGAGCGATATATCGACATTTGAAGCCTACTGAAAATATTTTAAAGCGGATTTTTCATCCTGGCACAGACAATTATATGTGTGGGAAATAATACCGTTGAATTGCGATCCTTCGGAGGAATATATGTGTAGTTTCTTGTTACGAAATTTAATCAGAAAAATATTCCATATTTTCCCGAAAATTCCTTTGACTCTAAAATTTAATTTTTTCAATGTTTGGAACTTTACGTTTTATCTTTTGGAACTGCGAAGTTTTATAGAAATTTATAGTTTTAAGCACCTTTTATTTAGTATAAAGTTTAGATTGACCCTATCTAGGAGTTTATTTATTTTTCTTTTAAATCTGTGTATTTATCATACCTGCGATTTCGGTTCGTTGTTAAAGGAAATTGAAGTAGAACTGTGATACCGCGGGATTTGGTCTGAATTCGTAATTAGCTTTGTTGTAACTCAATTGTTAAACAAAGGACGAGTGAAAAAGTAACAAAAGGGGTATATGCAAGTGTGTCGAAAGTGTAGCTCCACTTTGGAAATTGTTATATATTTCTTTGAACAAAGCAGGAATTTGAATGCAAAAGGTATTCAAACAATCGTTGAATCATTAACAACACGCCTGCTGAACAGCGCCTGAAACATGCAAAGTGGTTTGTTAACTTTGTTAACAGATATGACGCGTACGTTAATAGACATTCGAACTATTTTTATTGATATTTAAAAAATAATTAAGTTTAACATTAATAAAATGCAAATCTTCTGAATTGGTATCAAAACGGTCTATTCATAAAAAGTATAATTGAGCCGTTTATTTTGAAAGTGGCCTAACTCCATTTATCTTCAAATCGAGATAATTAAGGGTTTGCGTTTCAATGAATTTAAAAATATACGTATAGGATACTAATGAGTCACACTGCTTAAGTGTATCTAAGGGTGTTAAATTTATAGTTCCTATTAAAATAGTGGCAATTATTAAGTGAATAATATGCGTTTTCTTATCAAGAATGGAGTTAGGCCACTTTCAAAATTAACAACCAGATTCATTATAAAATTTGAAGGTGCCCAAGTCCATTCAACATAATTTAAGATGCTTCAAATTGAAAAAACAATACTGAATTTATTTTACATATCTTTAAAACACTTCGGAAACAAAATTTATGCAATTCAAAACATTTTTTAACTTCATAACGTACAAAATTACAAACATAAATTTATTACAAAACAATTTACTACTCATCTAGATTTTGCGCGTGTGAAAGGGATTTGATATATCGGAACAGGTCAATTATGTCCTTGAATTTTGCTGTTCCAATTTGTCTGATATTTTTATACAGTGGTGTCAATACAATATTTTCGAACTTTCTTGGTCTACCCCGACGTGGTAATAAATTCAGGACTTTAAAATTTTCATTCTCATTCATTGATGTCTTGTACTATTCTTTCCCATGGGTGAAATAATTTCTAAAATTTAATATTAAATCCATTTATCTTCAAATCGAGATAATTAAGGGTTTGCGTTTCAATGAATTTAAAAATATACGTATAGGATACTAATGAGTCATACTGCTTAAGTGTATCTAAGGATGTTAAATTTATAGTTCCTATTAAAATAATGGCAATTATTAAGTGAATAATATGCGTTTTCTTATCAAGAATGGAGTTAGGCCACTTTCAAACTACACCGTTCAACTATTGAATTAACTCTGACAACTTATGTGTCAAGAATTTTCGTATTTGCTTGGAATATAAGCAACCTGAAATGCGTTACTGATAAATAACATTAAGTCGTACATGTAACCATTGTTACTTGGAAAAAACTGAAAAATGGAGTTAGGCCACTTTCAAAATAAGCGGCTCAATTATTATAATCGCCCGTCCTAATACCAATTTCGAAGATTGAAATTTTATTATTGCAATGCTGAATCAATTAAATTTAAATATATTTTAATGCATCTTCAGCAACCGAATGAAACTTAGAATTATTTGTGCCCATAATTATGAAATTGGTCTAAGTCAATAATTAAAAAAAATAGTCTCGATAATTTGTTAATAAATGTTTCAAAACCTTTAAAAAGTGTAATATCCAAAAATTTTTTAAAATTGACTTAGACCACTTTCATAATTATGGGCACATTTGTCCAGATCCGCAGAACAGTTTGATATATTTATTTAATCAATTCTATTTAACACGTTGAATACCACGCAAATTTTCCACGGATTACCTACGGCGGCACCATAGATTTTCAACATCGCAATGTGTGTACTTAGAGTGTATATTTTATTTATAAATAGAACTATATTTAGATATTTTCATAGCGCAACAGTTTCTTTACATCATTATAACGTCGATGGCATTGAAATATGTATAAGTATCAACATTTATTATAATTAAGATTTCCTACTTATCAGTACAAATTGACGTGCCGGTCACCGGTGACCCCCGTGGCATTCAACGTGTCAATACTCGTACACGTGCGCGAATAAATCGGAAAACAATTGTATCGATCCCAAATGTTTTTAAAATTCTATCCTATTTCCCGCGCTCCCGAAAATTATCTAAATTACTCAGGCGTTTCTAGCTTGTCCAACGGATCAAAAGCATGAAACAAAATCTGTTTTATACCACGTAGGGTAAAGGCACCAGTAGTTGACCAGTTAAGAGAATTCTGCCACGTGAACAATAATAACTATTTCCTGAATTATTGAATTGCGAGAGTAGATGCTTGTAGACACTATTCGAACCTTCTAGATTATGTAACACAACCATTTTTTTTAAAAAAAGCTAAGTTATACACATTTAAAAATTATTTAACCGTAATAATTTAACGATCGCTAATTATATCAATATAAATAGAATATACTTGGCCTTATTCAGCGATCAAAAACACATTAATAAACTGTAATTACATAATATTTAAATTTTAATGTTACTTACCATCCACCAATATTATGTAATTACAGTTTATTAATGTGTTTTTGATCGCTGAATAAGGCCAAGTATATTCTATTTATATTCATTTAAAAAATATATTTAAAATATCAGTAATTGCTTCAGAAGTTGACCACTTCCACTATTGAGAAAATCAGTAGTTGACCACTCTGTCCGCTAGTAGTTGACCACTTGTATTAGAAGGCAGGTTTAAACCATAATGCTGGGAATCATTTTAATATCGTTTAGTTTCAATAATTACCAACAGAAATTAAACATTAAAACAAGAAAAAATAGAAATCAATTGGATAACAAGTTCATTTTCGGTAACAAGTTTTGGTAACCTCTTTTTCACGAACACTTTGTTGCCATTGGGGGTAAAAAAAATTGCTGTTTGATCACAATTGAAAATCCGTTATGTGTTATTTTTGGTATACAAATTTACGAGCTGCTGCTGGTATTGGTGTCTTGTACAACCGAACATCTTCAATGGCTGTCTTCATCGTCTATATCATTCGGCATCTCTATATCAGTAATAAAATAATTTCTGACGAAAACTATTAAGTAAATCGATTTTAACTTTCCGGTAGTATTTATAATTTTAAAAAAGTGGACACTGATCACAAATTGACCGTACATATAGTCAATAGTTGACCATGTGGTCATCCACTAAAACGCGGTATAATACAATTATTTAAAATTATATTTCGTATTTGTAACAAATTTAGATGTAAAATAGATACATTATAATTGAAATATTACATATTAAGATTAGTAGATGTAATTAGTGTGTTAAAGTTTTTCAAGTATATGTAAAAAATTGTATATTTTGCAAACATAGTATGGTATTGAAGTGAGTATTTTAAATGATTTTCTATCAAAATTTACTCGCGCGTTGATTAACAAATATTCTAACCCTAGATCAACAACGATTTATAAACTAAAAATTAATTAAATAAACACTTTCCATTGGACTAAATTGTGAATCTAAATCATTCTCAAAATTAAAGAAATATACCTGTTATAAACTATTTTGAGTTTCAACTTTTTTACGGTCCTAACTGTTACAACTTATTCAAAAAAGTTAAAAATTTTCAAATAAGGACAACGCAAGGTCTGTCGGGTCAGCTAGTTTTTTATATTTTTCTCAAAAATGGTCAATTACCGGAACATGGTGAACTACTGGTGCCTTTACCCTAAATGTTTTGTATACAATGGATCCAATCACAGCTTCTGCCTCTGTGGCACGTGAACATGATTACGAGAAACCGGGTCCGACTTGCGGAACCGGCAAGAACGGCGTGCGAGTTCATAAAAGAAAGGATGCGTCAGAACGGTGATCACAAAGAAGTTCGCTGGAGAAGGCCTTCCACGGGCGACGCAAATAAACTTTCAAAAGGGGATGACCTAACCCCATAAATTCGCGTCGCGACACTCCCAGTCGGCGCGTCTCAACCGTGAATCCATTCAATGTCAAAGTGAATTCCATCCTCTCCGCTCTAGTTGCCGGTGTCTCCTTGACGCTGGCGCTCGAAAAACGGCGACGACATCAAAAGCGGTACAACCAGCGAAATTTCGTAGCGGCCAATTTACTAGAAGTGTGCCGCCCGCTCGTATTTTCCCAACGGTTTGCCACCGCGAACAACGACACAACGGGCAAACGTTGCCCGAATGGAAAAAAAATGATGATGAAAAGACCATCGATACTTGGAACCAATTTAAAAGCGGTTAAAAGAATTTATGGTTTTTGTCGGGTCATGGTAATTCTAGAAACAATTCTGACGCGGTTTTCCGATTTTCTTTTTGATCTTTCGGAGGGGGCGCGACGATGAATGTCGCGGGATTGTTGTATTAAGAGAGATTTGAGAAAGGGAGTGGTATAAATATTCGGATATCGTGGGATTTTCGAAATTATTTTTCCCTATCTGAACCAATTATGGACTCCAGGAACGGTTCTGTGGATTAACAACTATAAACTAAGGGGGATAAGCAACAAATTTGTTTGGTTGATAATTGGTTCAGATAGAGAAAAGTGATTTCATTAATACCGTGGTGTTGAAATATTTATAACTGTCACTGTATGTATAAATTGGCTCAGCAGCCATAGAGGATTAAATTTTTTAAGTTAGAGATATAAGTAGAGGATTCATAGAGGAATAAATAAGTTCGATTTCTCTCGACCGTACATTTTGCACAGAAGTTTTGCTAATCGTTTACATTTTAATAATCTCGATTTAAAAAAAAAGACATAAAACTGGAGGCGTTGTTCAAGGGAAAGAATTAAAATTTTGTCGCAACTTTTTTTGTTAATATTATAAACATCAAATTCAGTACAGCTCGCGTAAAAATTGAACGAATTCTAAACTCCAAAATGTTTCAATTAGTTGATATTCGAGAATAATGACTTGAAAATTTTCAAATTTTTCCCTAACTCATATATTTCGAAAATAATGACAATTATCGAGTTTCATAAATGTTCTCGTACAAGCTTTAAGAAACGCGCATTTTCGAAAACTTTAAAAGGTCAGCATTTTGAAGCCAAAAAAGACAGCAACCAATACATTTTCACTACATGTATCTCCACTCTAAAAAATCAATTATTTTTTCAACTTCATCAAAATCGTTTCACCGGTTTTCTCGGAGTTTTGAACGCGAACACGCGCGCGAAATGAGTTTTCGCGATACCCTTTCCATAAGTCACGATCAGCCCTCGTGCTTAATAAATGAGCTTTGTAATGAAAGCACGTCCCGTAAACAGTCGAATGAAAACGTAGCAATCGGTCTAACGAGGCAGAACGTGGCAAAAGGACGAGGAATTCCGTGTCGTGCACGGGGTCGACGGAAAAAATTAATGCTCAAACCGAAGAGCCCATAAATTGTGGTTCAAGGCGAGACGAAAAAAATCATACGAGAAATCTTGGGCGACGAAGACAGTTTTGAAGTCGTAAAACGGAGACCGTTTTAACCGCGTGTGGCAAACAACGTATGGTTAATGAAAACGACGGGCAATTGTTGTGCTCGGATAAAATATTACGTTCGTCTTTGTTCTCGTAAAAAGAAAGCGTGTTATTCGCCAAGTAGATGAAGTGGAGATAATATTAAAAATTAATAAATTATGAAGACGGATGACCGTTATTGTAATTAAAATATTATCGATGGTTGGCGGGGATGACGAATGAAAAACAAGATCGCGAACACCTGGCTGTCTTTTTTCGCGACGGTCTTTGTTTAATTAAAAATGTATCTTTTTGAATATATTTTTAAAGTGCAGTGGCTGTTATATGAATGGGGGAGGAGTTGCCACACAAACAATGCTATTTAATTGAAAGTTACACGTTATATTGTAATTACATAAATTTCGGAGTTGTCAAAGTGTAAGAGTATCTTTTTTACGACGGTCTTTTATTATATTTATAATGGCTGCTTTACTGAATATACGCGACAAAGATCTCTTGTAGAAATTGCAGATTTTTAAATAAATAAAAAGTGTAGTTAAAGAATATTCTCAAATTTTGATGAAAATAATCAACTGTCCTAGGCAACCATTGACTAATGTATTAAACATTTAAAACTACACAAAACTCCATGGAATCCCTACATACATATGTCCAAATCCGTCACAAAGTAACCGAAGTTTTTAAAAACAGAAAAATCTAATTGTGACATCTATACAGAAATTCGATCAACGAGAAATACGTCTCTTATCGATAATATTTGGAAGTCTTGCGACATTTGAAGTATTAGAAGTTTGATTGTACCATCTAAAGTGTCGATAGTTTTTGTATACCAAGCTTTTGGAGCAAAAACAAGTTATAATTTTGCAGCACTCCATGTGTCCCATATAATTGCAAAAGTAATCAGGGAAAGCTAATTACTTTTTCGTTCCGACCATTTAAAATGCGAAAGAAAGGCCTGGTGACAACAATCCAGACATGCAAAGTGCAATGACGAATATCCTTCGCAGAATTCTCTATGTAAAGGGGGATGAAATAATCATTTGATGCATTAGATAAACGTGCAAATTTGTGTATCGCTGTAGAATTAATGTATTTGGAACAAAACAACACATTTTGGTGTAAAAGTTGCCTATGCTTTCTTTTTTCTTTAAAAGTTTCGTTACTTTGCTTCAAACCTTGTTTAATACAAATTATGAAATGTTCCTTTGAAAGAAAAATATTAAAAACGTAAATTAATTGGTAGTTACATTCTCAAACTTAGTTCTCCAGGAAGATTGTACAGAAAAACGTCGTATCTTTCATTAAAAAAAAACTATAACATTGAATTAATCAGATTAAAATACTCAAACGAATTTTTCTTTGACCGTGTTAGTGACAAACTACAACTTAAATTTAAATTTAATTGGCTCCTTACGCAGTCGGTATAATAAACAAACTTGGGACAAAAGGGGTTTAAATTTTTAATTTTTTGTTAAAAAATTACCTAAACAAAAGTAACGAAATTCAATTATATTTTTAACGGAATGGAAAATAGTTGTAGGTGTTTTATAAATAATTTGCGTACATTGCAGAGACATCCCGAAGGTGTTGCACAGGTGACATTCCGAGAGCCCGCCGAAGCTCAGGCTTGTGTTCAATTGTTGAACGGCCGTTGGTTCAGTCAGAGGAAAATTTCGGCTGAAATTTGGGACGGCAAAACGAAATACAAGTAAGTTTATCCGTTGCTTCTCACTTTCTCGTAAGACGTACGGCTGACGTAGCTCTCCGCGACCAGGTGGTAAAAGTTTTCACGGTAATATCATGAATGGATAAATTCATTTCATTCATATTTGGAGCGAGGAAAGTAAATATTACTTCGCAAGTGTTAGTTGCCACCGAAGTATACACTGATAGTACATATACATTGAAAATGGTACTTGCACGACCTTTTCCAGGAATAAACAAATGTTAGGTATTAGGCAGAGATGTGCAATTTTTTTAACAAACTGGGTTTTAATAAACTTTTGTAAGTCTTGTTAAAATATTAGTAAAATTAGTTATTTATGCAGCAGGATGTGCAACTACTCCTTTCACCAGCTGAATATATTAAAATCATTTTCACTAATTATTACTTTATCAATCTCTCGAATTAATTATCTCATTGTTCGGTTCCTGTGTAAGAGCTGAAAATTGAGAGTTAACATTTTTTTAATATGCACCGTGGATTATGACGAAATTTTTTATTAATAAGTTACGTGACCGCTATTATTTAATGAATACGATGAATCATTTTTACTTGCTCGAATTTGTGGTAGAGTGAATATTAAAGGTTTATTTAAAGTCTCGTGCACGGAGGGGATACAATGGCTGTACGGATTACGTACCTACGATTTTAACATAATCCCTAGTATTAATTTTGAATATCTCGAGGACAAATGCATCTCTGTAGAATTGACCAGACATGCGATCGAATAAAAGAAATCACTCGTTGAATTAATTTTGAGAAAATTAAGATGTATGCTGGAATTTAGCGAACAAATTTTATTTAAAGGAATATTCAAAATACTGTTCTTTTAATCATAGAAAGATATATCAAATTTATAGCATTTAAAGTGCAATAGATACGAAAGTGAACAAAAACTGTATTCATTTTAGAAAAAATCAATATTTTATTAAAAATTTGGAAAATCAACGCAACACTTTTACAGGCTTAAAAATTGTTTAAAATTTTTTAGACTTGAGCGCCTTCAAAGTGAGCCTTTGTTTTTTCGTTTCATTCGTATAAAACTCTGTCATAATATCTTCTGACAATATCTTCCAGCAAAGTTATGGCAGGTAATAACGTTCGAATTACGAACTCTTTCTTACTGCGGCGTCCAAATCGGTGTTCTGGAAAAATCTTTGTTTTGCGATTCAAATTGAAACTTCAGTACCACGGGAGGTACAGCTGTGAGTTCGTTTTTAATCTTTTTATAACTGCGTTACGTCCTTCAATCACGTTCGCAAGAAGAAATCTGTTTCATTACTCAAAGCTCAAAAAAAGGTCGTTAGGTGGTAACCGTTGCCAGAAAGAAATCTATAAATTTACGAAAAAAACTGCTACAAGTTTCAGTGACCGTAAGTCTAAAAATTTGTGGCGTTCCAAAAATTTCTTTAAATCGCATTTCTTCCCCGCCGTAACGTACAATATATTGTACAATAATTGAAGCCTCGAGATTGAACGTAAAAAAGTCTTTAACCGTTAAACAATACTAACTGAAGGAAACAATTTTGTATTACGCAAATTTGATATATTTTCAAAACTGGACAAAAATATTTTGTTGCATGCTCGATATTTCTTTGCCACGTTTTTATCTTTTTTTTTTCAATCGTTTAGCATTTTCACGACATTCTATTTAAATGAAAAAGAAGAAATTAGTAGAATTAACGAGTGGTTTTTATGTCAGTATCTAATTTTCAATTTTTTTTTCATCGGTTTAATTTTCACAAAATCCGGAGTTTTGCCGGAAAAATATTTTTCACTTCATAGATATAGATACACTATATGCTATACCATGTCTATACTTTCTCTTCATTGATGCGGTTACCGTTCGTCGGTTAACCATATATTGCTTCGTCGACGAGGCATGCGACAGATTTAGAATCGTCTGAACCGTCCATGGTATGCCACGAACCTGATTTATCGATAGAACAAACGCAAAATGCAGAGGAGTCGATATTCCGGGACAAGATTTTTCATTTCAATTTCATTTGAAACAATATTTTAAATATCGTTTGTACACGAGCATTATTTTCAAATAACATTCATTTGGATCAACGTAATTGAATATATTCTTGTAAATAAAATGTTTTCCATTTATTTACACAAGTTGCAAATGGTTAAAAAGAAATTAGACTGTTGATAGAAATCGAAAAGTTAGTTTAAACTAACGGCAAAAATATAAGTTTGTTGGACTTTGAAATGCGGTTTTTGTTAATTAATTGAAGCCACAAGAATTTGATATAAATTTCTGCAAACGGTATGGCATATTCGTTAAAAAATTTAAGTTTTTGTTAACGTCACATAATGCATTGTTACCTGCGCATGTTATATGCGGTGATTTTCAAGGATATAAATCTCGGTGTAACGAAAGTTAACAGCACTTAACCGTAATTATGAGATTGAAACGGCTTAAACTTTCGTACCTTTCAAAGTCATAAAATTTGGAGAAGTCGTAAAAGTTTAGAAAATGCTCAACAAATCTTATGTCTTTAGAACAGTTTAAATATCGTGTGAAAATAGCGAAAACGGTAAAAGTTAAACTTTTCGAAACATTCACAATTCTAAATAATAATTTATTAAAAATATGCCTGTAGTAATTTATTTTCTTTATTTTCGCATTGCATTTTCCCAAAGTTACAACTATATGAACAATGATATTAAATTTAGAAATCTTAAATCGCACGTGTGCAGGCCATCCCATTGTTTATTGTACGTAAAAAATATTTGTTTATGAAGCCTGCACAAAAATTCTTTAAAACAATGAATTATTTCATATGTATGAAACGTTGTTTTGCAGTTTTTCTACTTTTTCTTTTTTCAATTTTTGATTTAGGAAATTGTATCCCTTCTTTGATATTATAAATAAGCAAGAAGTTTAAAAAAAAAACCAATCTGAGTAGAGATTCTAAGTTTGTATTGATTTACAATTATATGTTGATGGACAGATAAATAGTTTAAACGAGGATGTCCTCTATTAACAATTTTCTTCAACGAACAGATCGAAGTTATCTCGCATCGATAATATATCGACATCTTAGGTGAAGCCACAGACGAGAGATAGAACTCAATACCTCGTCTGTGTAGTCATGTAAATAGAGACTGGCGAACAAGCTCAGAATTTTGATTTATAAATATGTTACGGAAAACATTTAATTTTTTTTTCCTTTTTATATTCACTACAGGACTATTAATTAACTTTTGTAACAGTACATGTCAACAGTTACAATAGTAAACTATTAAGATACTTCATAAGATATAAAGCGCGTGGAAATTTATAATTTGTATATATTTTCATTTGCAATAAACAATCCCAATTGTTAACTTTAACGATAATGTAGGAATCTATTCTCCATTTTATCAGAAACAGGAATCCGCATTACCGACTTATTATGTTTTAACATTGCTCATCTTATAAATTATTGTTGTTTATATAACTGTATAAACGCACTCTTTTGCATTTTAGTGTTAATTTCTACGGCAAAGTCCGTTATTATTTATTAAGTATGCCGTTTTTAAATTTTTATAGTGTGGTGATATCAATAAAATGTGGTGATATTAATAAAATCTTCGTACAATTTGATATTAAAGATTACTATTATAATATATAATTTTTGTTTGTTTAGGATTTTGGAAACAGACGCAGAGATCGAAGCTCGACTGGCAAAGTGGGACAAATATTTGGACGATGAAGAGGAAGAGAAAGAGAAAAAAGCAGCACTAGAAAAACGTGACAAGGAAGGTCAGCAGAAGCCGGAATCAGAAAAATTAAATGCATCTAACTCGATAAAGCAAACGCAAAAGTTAGAAGTATCGGAAACCACGGACATTTCAAAGAATGTAACAACATCGAATGTTACAGAAGCACAAGAAAAAGCGATAACGTCGGAAAACTCTGAATGTTTTCCAAACCCGGAGAACAATCAATAATGCCGAAGATTGCATTTAAATAAAAATTCAAAAAGTCCAAAAGTAAATGATAAAATAGAAGTAAACTACTGTTGATAACTAATCTACCGTCGGTAATCAGGACTAGAAATATTTTTTCCATATTACAAGTTCATTGTAATATACAGTGTTGAAGATCGAGGTATTGTTGTACTAGTAACGTCGTAACATATTGTTAGTCGTTGCAAATAATAAAGGAATAGAAATTTCCCTGTACTCCTTAGTATACTTTACTACAGCCATATCCTTCTCACGATATTACGTAATTTGTTGTTAACCCTATGCTAATAGAACGTAATTTTTTATATTAGAGTATCCATAAATCATGTAGACATTTCTTGGACACAATGTATTTAAAAACAAATGCTCCGCGATTTCTATTAATTTTTACAATTGATTTTGATATATTCACGAGTAAAGCATGATTTTATAATCGTAGATTTTATGTTAGAATACGAATTACATAAGAACAGCGAGTTTGTTGCTATTGATTTAAATAGGTTGTGGACAATTAAAATAATCGGAAAAGATTTGTGAAACTATTTCTAAGAAGTATGAACAGTGTAACAAAAATTTTTTATTGAGCTTTTAAAATAAATCTAGTTTTAGTAAGTGAAACAATGTTTTCTTCAGTGTTCACTATCAGAATTAGTTGTATTCGGTTTACACTTTATGGACTTTAGATTTTCAGTCATGCACGTGCAAAATAGTTGTGGTTAAAAAAATAAGAAACTTTTTTACATAGTATTTGCATGGCTAATGAAATGAAATTAGACAATTAGAATGTTATTCTTAATTCTCGAGGTGTCCCAAGTGCTGGAAAGAATTAAAATTATAATTTACTATGTCGTCATTCTCCTAAAGTTAACAGTTATTGTATATGAATCTAAAATCTCCATAAAACAAGTTACACAGAAAATGAACAATGTGCAGGTGACGCCTTTTAGAGTCATTCTTTACCTAAATTATCTAAATTCGTATACCGTTCTGAATTTCATTATTGCAAGAATTTTCTTTATACTTGTAAGTTCCGACTATGGAATTAATCTCAACTGTCACAATCAATTGTTCCCATTTAACGGCGCTTAATTTCACTATTTACAACTTCTCATTTAAATATAAAACATGAAGCATGGATAGTTCTGTCCCCATAATTCGAAAAAAGATTTCAAAGTGAAAATAATCGAATTCTCGAATGATCGATTCGCTCATTAACATGGAATTGATTTCCAATAGTCAATTTCGTTGTCTTCCAGGACATCAAAAGTCTAACCAGAAATCCGCTGGGAAGTTTTTTTTTTCAGTTTTCCGTAGATTCGAGTGTAGTCAAACCGCGTCGTTCCCATCGCTAACCGCAGATCCTTTGGCCATTTCGTGAATCGGGCCTACAGGAGAAGAAGAAGAAGAAGCGGCACGATCCCGAGCCGCGGTGAGTCGCGTTTTTTGATAGATCAGCAACAGCCTCTCACGAGAGAAGTCCCACGAACGAGCACAACACACGGATCGCCTGGAATGCCGAAATAGCAAATTAGGGAATTCCTGGAGATCTCCCGTCTCTCTTTCGTTTCTTTCTTCTCCGTTTCTTCGCTCCGTCGTTTCTCGCGGTCCGCGCAGTGTCATACGGTCTCGCTCGTAAAGAGACCCTTAAAACTTTCGCGACTTAATCCCGCGATGATTTATGATTTTATACGATCGATCCCGACTACTCGCGCGTCATTTACTTTCTATATTTTGCAGCACGCAGCCGGACGGTACGAAATTGCAAGTTTTTGCGGAGTTTCTAAGTGTTCCGCGGAATATATGGATACAGGGAGGATAAGATCAGTTTCGGGAGTTACTTTCGAATTGATTTTTTCAGCGTGTTCTACATTTGAGATTGATATGGCATATTTTACGATCTTGCGAATTATGTTGTTTTTTGCGGGCAGAAACGTCTCCAGTTTTAAAGTTGTACGTATCGAAATTTTAGGAACTTGTGCATTTAGAAATTTCTTAGGTTTGGAACGTGTGCACTTAGAAATTTCTGTCCACTCGAATTTGGGCGCTTGAAAAATCAGTACGCTTCGAAATTCTATCACTTTAAAATATAAAATTTGCATTTAATTTTCAAACTTCGGTTACTTAGTTGGTTAAACTATACAGGGTGTAACAAAAATTCTGGGACACTTTAGGTTTATTGATAGAACGCATAAAAATAAGAAAAAAAGTCTTATAAGTTGTGGGCGCAACCCCCCCCCCCCATCGAGATACAACCCCTTTTGTAAAAAATTTTTAGAAAATCATATCTCCGAAATGGTACGTCGTAGAAGACCCGATGTGATTGCAATATAACCGGAGAAGATCAAAGATAATAGAAAAAATATAATTGTTGCGATTATTGCTGTTAAATAGCATTTATTCTTGTTTAATTCAAACAACGTCGATTACCTACATACATCGTAGCAGATTTGTAACAACTTGGGAAAAATTAAGGGCACTCACTAAATCTTCCTTTGCGTAGATAGTGATATTTTTTTTCGTAAACTTTAGTCTCTTCCAGTTATATTGCAATCAAAATCGGTCCTTTACGACGTACCATTTCGGAGATATGATGTTTTTAAAACTTTTTACAAAAGGGGTTGTATCTCGATAGGGGGTGGTTTTTAGACAAAACTTTATAGACTTATTTTCATCTTTTGGTGCGTACTATCGATACTGAAAAAGTGTCCCAGTATTTTTTGTACACCTTGTATATAGTTTTCTGGGTGTACACAGTTAGCTTGAACACTTTGTGTGTACATAGTTAGCGAAAACTCGGGATTCTTTTTATGGTACAGCTGACACTTGGGTATTATACAAATACACCGTGATTTTACGTGCATGTGTTTTAACATTTTATATTTTAACACTAGAACTACCGAGGATTAATTCGGTATATTTAAAAGCATTGGATAAATATGTTTGAAACAAAGAAATAAAGGAGGATAGTAAATTGATCGATTTAATTATTGGCATAGAGAAACATAGTTATGAAGAATTTTGGAAATTACAGTGTTGTAAACTTAAGCGATTCTTAGAAGAAATTGGGAACCAGTCATTTTGACTGCCTTTGTAGTTCTGGTGTTAAAGTGATAGAGTTTCAAAGCGTACTGATCTTTCAAGCGCCCAAATTCGTGTGGACAGAAATTTCTAAGTGCACACGCTCCAAACCTAAGAAATTTCTAAGTGCACAAGTTCCTAAAATTTCGATACGTACAAATTTCAAACTGGAGACATTTCCGAGTGCGCAAGTTCCAAAAGACAAAAGTTTCTGAGCACACGTGTTCCCAAGCGCAGAAATGACGAGCGCCCAGTTTCAAAGGGCAGAAATTTCTGAGCACACTAGTTCCAATGGGCACTCCAATCCTGCGAGTTAGAAGTTCGAAACTCCGAAATTACCAAACGCCAAAAGTCTCAAGCTCTGGGAACTTTTATTTTAACCCTCTATGGGTCCGTGTAACTTTCAAGTCACATTTCGATTTATCAACATTTTACCAAATAATTATAGCTTTTTTTCATGAGATTTCGCATAAATCTTAATTCTATAACGTTAGCAAGACAACCAATATCAATATTTATGACCGTTGCCAGGCTCATCAACCTGAAATAACAAAGTAAATGCAGTGCAAACTGTCCTGCAGTAAAAATAAGCGAAACCATTTGATCGACTTCATATTATTTGTGCTTGTATCAGTGATTACCAAACTAAAAATACTGCAATTAATAGCTCTGGGCTCTTATACTAATAACAACCTACTTATTTGCATTTCAATTTTCAATTTGTTACTGTTTTTTTTTTTATGTTTATAGGCCATTGTTACCTGAAAGTCATATAGTGAATATATTGCAATAACATTATTTAAACGGAATTTTTTTTTCATTTGCATATACATATAGGTTTATAATTGCTGATTTTTCGTTCTCCCAATCTTTTTGGATGTAAAACAAAAATTCGGCCCGTATAGGGTTAAATTAAATGGAGTAAATAAGAGTTTGATTCAGGTACTATTAATAACTTTCCAAATTTCAGTCATTTTTATCCTGCTTCTGCAAGTTTCGCATGATTCATAGATGGGCATGTACATATGTGTGTAGTACTACATGTATACATACATAAAATGTTATCCCTTTAATCCACGACTGCCCGCATTTTCTATCGTCCTTCGCACTCGAAGCGACTGGAATGTAATATTTATAACGACAAAGTTGTGTGCGAAGCATGCAGCAATTGTGCCAGCGATCCATATGTAACTCGACAGCTAATTAATAAAATGCATTTCAATCTGGAATTACGGCACAATTATGAATCACTGAGTTTACAATACGTTGACCTAAATGTTTTAGTAAAATGATGATAAAACATTCAATAAATTTGACATACATACAAAGACGACCAATAAGAGACCTATTTTTCAGTTTTCCTTGCTAATTAACCAAATCTGTATAAAAAAACTGTTGCCATTACACTAAATTGCTTCCCCATACATATTTAGTTTCTTTCAGTAGATATTTGTTTTACATTTTCCGTGCACTTCTTGATAATGTCGGATGCAGAAGAACATTTTTAACACTAGAACGACAGAGGCAGTCAAAATGACTGGTTCCGAAATTCTTCTAAGAACCGCTTAAATTTAAAACATTGCGATTTCCAAAATTCTTCATATCCATATTTCTATGTGTAAATAATTAAACTGATTAGTTTACTATCCCCTTTTATTTCTTTGTTTCAAACATATTTATCCGGTCTTTTTCAGTTCATCCAATTAATCCTCCGTCGTTCTAGTGTTAATAAATTTTATTATCAAAAAAATCTTTTCGTTGGAAATACTTATTACTCCAAGCGAAGAGAATTTTCAATTCATGCTGTATGTATAATTTTTCTATCGTTATAAGGAGTGAAAATCAAATGAACAAATAAAGTGTAGGTAAGTTAAATTGTTTCTGTAATAGCGGACTTTAGTGATAATCTAGTAACGTTGAGCGTGCCATGAAAGTGATAGGAGGGTTATAGGTCCCCTTTTCCCCTGCCCCTTCTAAAAGGGCTAATATCGTCCAGTTTGTCACGCTTGATCTTTCGTAACACAACAATTTACACTTTTGAATGTAATTAATAGTGTCCCGTTGATAGTTAAATTTTAACGAAAACTGTACAATTGTTTATTCATATTTCAATACTGCAATGGTCGCGGCGATAATTAGTTAATCTCATTTAAATCTGCATCAGAAATTTAACAAAGTTCTAGATATATACAAAAAAAATAGGCACAATATAAATTCAAGAATAATATCACAATTCACATTTCTCAATTTAGCAAAATAATCTTGCCTAATTTACTTAGAATCGTTTAACGCTAAACCTACCGAAGTGGTTCAAATGACCGTTTCCAAAGTTTTTCTTAAAACGCCTGCAAGCAGTGTTATAGCTTTCAACGTGAATTTCTTTAATCTACATAAGAAAAATACAGTTCTTCATGCCAAATTACCTATTACATGAAATCAATTGTAAAAGTTATCATTTTTACGGATTCCATAAAACTTATGTACATTAGGGTGGTCGTTAAAAATTAAATTTTTTGCGACGCTCCCTAAAAAGCTTCCTAAAGATGAAAAAACACTGGGAAATTTTTTTTTTAATTAAAAACAACTCATGCCTCAAGACGGTCTAAGTTAATTTTTTGGTATAATCATCTTTTTGGGAATTTGTTATGAAAAATACAATTTTATTCGAAATATAAACAATTGTAGAACACAAATCAATAAAAATCACTAGTTACTCAAAATAACAATAAACAAAAATTTAAATTTAAAATTTTTCCCAGTTGATTTGGTCAATTAAATAACAAAATGAGAGATATTCAAATTGATATTTTTATTTTAAAACTAAATTAGTACAAACGTAATTTTACTATCTAGATTTCTTCACTCAACGTGGTACTTTATTAAAAAAAAATTCCCAGTGTTTTTTCATCAAAAGGAAGCTTTTTAGGGGGCGTCGCAAAAAAATTTAATTTTTAACGACCACCCTAATATACATACATAAACTGTCGGTATGTTAAGTGTTAATAAGCAAATACACACCACATAGACCGTTTGTTTGCTCCCAAAACAAGTGTACGTACGATCTCCCTGAGACAAGTGTACGAAAAACAGCAAACTTAACCCGGTCAACGCGAGTAGGCGAGTAGCTACCCTTAAAGGGCAAACCGTTAAACGATGGGATTTCAAGAGGGCCACGGTCCACTTCCCTTTCCCATATATGATTGTCTGTTATTCATCCGACAGTATGCATCCCCTAGCGATGCGCCGGCAAGCATATTTCAGACGTCTCGTCTCATTCAGACCGAACGAAGGGTGGGACGACCCTATTCGGCAATATCACCGACGAATTTAATGCCCGACTATTAGCAGCGGGGTGCACCTCCCGCATTGTTCGAGTGGCCACGTGCACGATGACTGCTTCACGTGGAGGAGAAACGTTTGATCGACGATTCGCCGTTGGATCGTTCTCCTCGCGGAGGTCGTTCACGCTACTCCCGATGAAAGCGGACAACAACAAAAAAAAAAAAAAATAAAAGGCCTTACGTCGTGTCACACTTGTCGGGGGGTTATTGGATTTGCCCGACACCACGGGACGCTGGGGACCTGCTAAGTTACACACGTGATTAGACGCCCCGGTTACGACGCGATTCGCAACGGTCAAGTGTCTCGTGCCTGCGTTATTTGCACTATCATTCGTCGACGTGTTGCTCGATGTAGTGTTGTTGCTAATCGGATATGTAACGGTGGGACTGGTTTCTAGGGTGGCAGGTCGAGAGTGTTTGGAAAGAGTCACTGTGACGGATTTAGCAACTTTTTCGGATCCATCGGACTCCCTGTAGAGCAGGCATGTCAAACTCATATGATATTACGGGCGACATGACCTATTTTATATTAAGGGGTTATATACAATTAAGAGGCGCAAAAAAAGCGATTATTCAAGAATTTTTCCTGAAAAGACAGTTAAATTGATTAATGTAAAAATTTATACACATATTGAGATAACTTTTAACTGTATTTTAAATATATTTTCGAACAAGAAATTGTTTTTGTAATAATTGTGTGGAAAGATTAATATAGAGTTACATTGTATAAAGGATAAAGCATAAAGGTTTAAGTAGTTAGTTTTTAATAATATGATATTGTTTCATATTTACAATGTTTGTATCTACCGATTGAGGAGCACCGAATGAAGTTTAATCATTTACAAATATTGTTTAGCATTTGTCAAATTTTACTGCAAAGTATATCTTGATGTATTTACTTGGGAAGGAAATGGGGCGGTATTTTAATAACATTTCAGTAGCATATTATAAATTATCTGAGATACGTTGAAGAAGCTTAGAACACTATTGTAGTTCTCGCTAATATCTTGCGAAAGAACGGAAATTAGAAAAGAAGAATATGAGTGTAGAAGAATCATAAATTGGAATTTTATAATCGTTTGATTAAAACATTTTTAAAGTATCTAAATTAAAAAGAAACGCTAGCATAATCGAAATGTGTTTACGCCACTCTTTGAATTTAGAACAGATTCGAAAAAGTTTCGGTAATCATTTCTTATCGCAAAATCCGCGTGCTAAAGTAAAAAATCTTGAAACTATTTGAAAAGGGATGAAAAACTGCCAGAACGCTGGACTATGTATAATAAATTAGGAAAAACATTAATTAGGTTTACATGAAAGAAGCGTATAGCTTCAAAATGTTTAGTAAAATAAAAATTACGCTGAAAACGGTAATTTTCTTGCCAATGCGATGCTCCTGTTTGTTGACATTAACTATCGCAATAACATGTTTTTAATTATTTATAAGTTTCTTAATCTTTTTATCGTAAATTTAGTACACCTGAAGGAAGCTGTCACAATGATACGATTGTTTCACCTTTAAAAGAAATTAAACATTGTTGAACGAAGGTCTTTACGAAAAATTATGCAAAATGAACTTTGGATTCCACGAAGAAAATTTAATAAAACGTTTTTTGCATATTTTAGCCCATTTTTATGATAACAATCAGAAAAATTAGCGCCTACTTTCAAAAAGCCTAAATTGGAAAAATTGAAGGTTATTTGGAAAATATCAAACGATCAGATATCAAAAAAATTTCAAAAAAATAATGTGGAGTGTGTACAATTATTGAAAACTGTACCATCACTCGTATAATTTGCGAATTTTACAAAATTTCTTCGAGTTAAAGCATATGCTTTTAAATTATAATGCAAAAAAGAAGTATCAAACTTTATTTTCACTTAAAATTAACTTTTCCCAAAACATAAAAAACAAATTTTAAACACCCTTCCAAATTTAACATTTCACACGTTTAAGATGTCTCGTTATCGTTATCTTGATTTCCAACCCATACATTCCCATCAACGTCACAAAATAACTAATCAAAAACCCAACAATTCAAACTATTTAATATTTCCAAATTTCTTCTCTCATTTCATCGGCAGAGCAACGCAGTAAGTAAGTAGCTCCGGATCGAACTTAACCAAATCCAATTTCCGGTTTCAAAAAAAATTCATAAATTCCGAAATCGTGGTAATTCACGATCGCGTCATCGCAGACTCTCAACCAAAAAAAATCACCCTCAATTATACGCCCCAAGACCAATAGAATCACTCGCAACGAACACCGTCCGGGGAGAAACCAACGATCCCCGCCGCAGTTGCTCGCTAAAGATCGATGGGTCTTCAAACGATCACATCAGGCATCCGATTTCCATTCCATAAATCCCATTACAGGTTTCAGCGAGGCAGCGTAACCGGTTGCCAGCCGCGGAAACGTGATTTCCCAGCGTCGCGGCGCGAGAAAATTCCGTTCGGCCGTTCGTCTCTGGTTCTCGGAGGTCCCGGCAAATTAAGCTTCCCAAAACACCACGAAACTGTTAATTAAGACTCATTATGCCAGGCACCGGAGCCAACGGTCGGGGAGGGGTGGTGGGTGATGGGAGGGGAAGGGGAATGGGGGGGGGGGAGGTGGGAACCCCGAGTTAGGGGGGGTTGGTAACGCCGAAAGGGTGGCGAAGCGTAGGAAGAAGAAGCCGGAGTTAGAAACAGGAGGCAGGGGCACGGGTGGCGGAAGAGAAAAGGGGGATGGTTTAACCCGAGTAGGAACTTCTTAATACCGCGACGGCAGTTGGGTTCATTGTGGGATCAATACAGAGACGGCTTGGGCGTAGGAGTGGCAAACGTAGCCTCATTGGACGTGCCGGTTCGCCACGTTGATTGGTCGGCAGAGGTACAACCAGGAGGCGTTGCCTTTCGCGGTTTGCCCCTACTTTCGAAGAGGGGTTCGTTAAAGAGGGAGGCCCTGACCCTCGTTGGGAAGGAGAGGACACGCAGCGGACGAAAAAGACAGAGAGCGACTGCGACCAGTTAGAAAAAGACACCAGACACCGGTCGGTCCGCGGAGAGGGTGACACAAAGCCGGGGTGTTCAGTCTGTGTTCGCCCATCAGAGACACATCACCAGCAACGCCACGACCCGGTGGTTTACGTCTCTCGTCGCGAGGGTTGCTGATTTTGCGAACGACCCAGGTGTTGCGATTAACGATTTTACCACCGTGGAACACACCGTGTTGTTGATGTTCCAGGCTCTTGAACTTGGACAGTGTTTTCGGGCAGCTTTGTTAAACGCTGATGACCGTTTTTGAAGTCGGTCGTGGGATTGAAAAGAAAATCTTTGAGATCCGTTTGAGTGAGACGAGGCTTTATCCGGGAGCCTTGTCTTGGATTTGAATATTATCGCTGTTCTTTCGTTGTTGTTGTTGTTGTTATTGTTGGACGCGCGTGTCCCAGATCGTCAACGCTGTCCGTAGACGGTGATTTCTCGTCGGACGACGAACGGTGACTGTCAACGTACAATCGGAGTTGTTTGTGATCGATTCCATCGAACTGTTTTAGTGCTGACTCGATCGCTGGAGGTCGACGGGATTAATGGAATTGGAATGGCAGTCGGCTCGGTAAAACGAGAACAGAAGTGAGGTCGCGTGTATTCAACCAGCGAAAAGTGTGACACCGTGCATGTCAGAATCACGCGGCGAGTATAAACAAGTCTGCGAAACAAGTTCGAAAGTAAACAGCACGTGTGCGTAAAGAAACACGGTCCCCGCGGCGTTTGTCATCGGCTACCCGGGCAATCGCGTCAGCGTGTGCTTCGCGGCTGAATATTTACGCCAAACAAAAAAAACGTTCGCTCTGGTAGTCACGGAAAAAATGTACGGAAACATATTTCCCAGGGTTTCGCAACTCTGATCGTGTCACGTTCGCCGTGTCGCTCTGAAACTCTTCCACATCGAACAAGGTATACACACGTGAAAAAGACTACCGTCACCCAGCGATTACAAAATCTACGTCGAAGAGAAGTGCAATCTTAATTAAACTGTTTGATAATTCAACGATATTTCGTTCGAATAATTAGTGTCTTTACCGAAGCTACCCCAAGACAAAAGTATCCTTCTAAAAAAACCTTTGGAAATCTTTCCTGGACACTTCTCGGTAACTTTGCTCCAACGATGCGACGAAGGCTCGTCCGTTAACGTTCTCCAGACTCTTCCACCACGCTGCTAATAACAACAAGTACTAAAATCCAGCAAATAAAGCGAGAAAATCCAGCCAAGGTGGGACGCACGTCGCGTATGCAACTTGATGGAACTGTCCGCGTGAAAATGCGCTGTCCGGCCTAGCCTGAGTGGCATCGAATCCGGAAGTAGTAACGGGCCGCACCATCCGCGAGAATTCAGGTGCGATTCGCGGAAGCAGGTTTGTGAGAGAGGAGAGTGGACGGGACTGGGACACCAGGGGTAGGGTTACAACGGGTGGTGCGACGTTCGGGTACGCAAGTCGGCAGGCCGGCTCTGGGGTGCCGGGCCCGGGCGGGGTGATGAGCTGCTCCGAGGTGATGTATCAATATTATCCTTACCTCTACCAGAGGCCACCGCCGCCGCCGCACCCGACCCACCCCCATGCGGCCCCGCACACCCACCCCCACGCGAATCCGCATGCGGCCCACCACAGTCCGGCCAGGCCGGCGCCTTTTCAACCCTTCTCCGCGGCAGCGGCCGCCGCGACGCATCAGTACGACAGGGTAAGTGATGATGATATTTTAAACTTTTCTATCGACACCGGTTTCTTTTGTTCTTTCAACGGTTTGTTGAACGGTGAGGAGTTGACTCTTTGAGGCTAGCTGGTGTTTTAACCTTTTCACTAGGACGGAGCCTAGTTATTTGGTTACGAAGTATGTCGGGAACGTTTAAATTTTGTGTTAAGGGTTTAGTGATTCTTGGGGAAATATACTTTAACCCTTTGCGGACGAGAGGCGCCTCTCGGGCGCCGCGATATTTCGTGCGGCAGGACAAGTCGTTGTTTATATTAGATTTTGTTACCTCGAACTGATAAGAATGGACTATTGGTTCTTAGTAAGGTTCTTTGGATTTTGATGTTCATTCGTACGAAGTTTAAAATGAGTATCATAACGGACATATGATTCAGAAAAATTGTAGTAAACCAATTGATAGGACATTTTCGATAACCGCGAGATCGAATTTCAAGACCGACCGCCAATTCTGACGATATTAGACTAAACGAAAAGCTCCATGGAATTCATACTGGCATAAAGAAGGATTGCAAAGTTTGTTCTAATCGAAACAAACCAGATGGAAGACATGAGACCACCTACTACCGTGATACATGTCCAGATGCTATTTGATCAACGTCTTATAAATTATCATACGAATCTAAAATACAATCGTAATTTTTGCAAAGTTAACTTCTTAAAGATGTGAATATAGATAAACTATCAAAATATTACGTTTTTGTAAGATGAAAATACGAAAACTGTCTCGTCCTACTACCTTACCCAGCCGAAAAAGTCGTCGTCCGCAAATGGTTAACACTAAAACTACCAAGGCAGTCAAAATGACTGGTTCAGAATTTCTTACAAGAATCGCTTAAATTTCATACACTACGCTTTCAAAAATTCTTCATAACTATATGTTTCTATATGTAAATAATGAAATTGATCCTTTTACTATCCTGCGTTATTTCTTTCTTTAATATATATTTATCCGATGTTTTCAGAAATACCGAATTAAACCTCGGTAGTTCTAGTGTTAACCTTTTCACTAGGACTAGGGGCCTAGTTATTTGGTTACGAAGTATGTCGGGAACTTTTTCAAATTTTGTGTTAAGGGTTTAGTGATTCTTGGGGAAATATACTTTAACCCTTTGCGAACGGGACACTATGATGCGCGAGTGTCCGCCTGGATGGGACGACTGGGCGTATTTCGTAGGTTTCTAGTATTGGCATGAAGATTCGTTTGTAACAATTACATATTACGTACTATATAAACAAATGTTTGCCTACTGTTATACTGAACGACCTTGACAGCACTGGACTAAAGAAAGACATCGACGATCTAAATATAACAAAAGTCCTATTTACTGTTGTTCACAGAAAAGTGTCTAGAACGGTAAAAATGCTTGGGCTGTGGTCCGCAGACAGCTGTCCGCAAAGGGTTAATAATTAAAAGTCGAGGATATTTTAGAGATTTCTATCGACACCGTTTTCTCATGTCCTTTTAACATTTTGTTGAGCGGTAACGAGTTGACTCTTTTTCAAGCAGAATCGTATTAACCTTTTGACTACAGCGGGTCTTGAGACGTATTGGTTGTACCATAGGGCGGGAATTTAGACCCAACGTATGTCGAGAATTTTTTAATTTGCTGTTAAGGGTTAGGGGATCATTGGAAAATATATTTTAATAATTAAAAGTCGATGATATTCTAGACTTTTCTATCGATACCGGTTTCTTTTGTTATTTTACTGCTTTGTTGAAGAGTGACGAGTTGAATCTTTGAGACTAGGTGGTGTTAACCTTTTAACTACTTCGGGTCTTGATATATTAATAATTAAAAAATTGAAGTATTCTACATTGATAACGATATTATTTATTTCTTTGTACTGTGCAACGAACGGTTACTTTACTTGCCCATAGTATCAGGGGATAGAAACGGGATAAATGTCTATAGGCATCCACAGTATGATAAACGAAAAACTTCTAAGCGCCTTTAGATACGCACAGTAGTCAAACGGTTAAATGTATTCCACCCTTTTATTTTATTATTTCATTTAATGATTAATTTTTAGTCACACTTACGTAAAGTAGGTGGTAATACCACGGAGAAATGTTGAAAATGTATTCACTTGTATTAACAAGATACGAAATGTCTGTAGACGTTCATTAGCTGTTCCAATAGACAATCTGTTTTCGGTGGCAACTTTTCTGTACAATATAGGCGTTTTTATTTTCTAGAATTTTGCGCCTCAAAGAGTTAATTCGCGTTTTTATCCGCGTTTGCAATTGTATTAGCGATTTTTGTTTATAAAGCCCAGGGCGATATAGAATTGTACAAACATCTTGTGTATTGTTTCTATTATAAAATTGTTAATTTCCGACTATTTTTCCTTACAATCGCGTCCGGTTAATTGTACTTCTGGGAGGTATAGAACATTTGATCGATTTTATTGCGAAATCCGTTGGTTTGCGCGTCACATTAAAGTTGGTACACTTGGGAAAGGGGGTAGGAAATAAATTCGGGTGTGTTTCGATGGTTTTTCTACGATTTGTGTTTACTGGTAGCCACTGACTTTTAAGTGAATCGAGAACCGTTTCGTTGGACGTACAACTGCGGTGATACGAATGTTGCTTTTGAAGGAATAGAGTGAAATTTGAGAGAATAGCGAGAAGAGGAAACAGTCCTATAATTTGAATTGGATGTTATTTGCCGGTGATGAAGTTTCTGTCGTGTGAATATATTGTCGCTATACAGTATAAAATAAATGTCAATTGCAATGATCTCGGTTGTTTCATCACTGCAGACTATCAAGTTTTAATTATGAAATTTAAATCGCCAATTACTATTATTTCAATATGTGTGGTGCCTCTATTATTATTTCATATAGAAAATGGCACTCGTGTTAAGATAATGTTAAGGAATTATACTCAGAATTAAGTATAATATTATATTCGCCTCAATATTATGCAATTCTATTTAGAACGACTTAAAAACCGCTATATTTTGCAAGGAAACTAAATCTGGAATTATAACATTTATTTTCTAAAACATACGAGAAAAATTATATTTTCGCGCCAAACGAATTTGACAAAAAATTCGTATTCTTATAACATGCTGGATTTTCTCTCATTCCATTGGAAAAATTAGTATTAACACGGTCACCGTGTTCACAGGAACTAATTTAGTTAATTGATAATGAATTTATGGCAAAGGAATTTCTTTCCACTTAAGGATTGCCATAATCACAAAGTGGCATTGTTTCTTTCAATTCAAGTCTCCTGAGCAAGAACAACACTGAACGCGGATAGGAATTCTGACTTGCGTTGCGAACAAAAAATTATTATAGATATGTATACCGTCGTTCAAAAGTCATGGAACATTTGCGAATTCGATGATCACTTGAAAAGAGAGACCACTTTTAAGATAAAGCTGATATTTAGTGACATACGAAATAAAATTATCACTTTTCATAATTGTATTTCTTCGACATCATCCGATCTTTAACATTATCATTCATGAGAGCTTTGACGACATAGAAATTTTCCGACGAGAAAATCTTCAGAAAATTATCAGATTTTTAGAAATCTAAAGAAAAAATTAAGAATTCGAACGCATACAAATTTCCAGGCTCTGAAATTTTCAAAACGCCGAAATTTCAATACTAAATAATTTCCGAGCATCAGAATTTTCAAAGTACAGAAATTTCTTGTGGCCACAAATATCAAAATGAAAAAATTTCCAAGCGTCAGAGTTTTCAAAGCGTAGAAAATGACAAATTTCAAAACGCAGACAATTTTTGCCATTACAAGCTTCAAAGCCCAAAAATATCTAACCACTGGAATTTCCAGTTCGCAAAAATTACTTCCCACCACAAACTGTAAACCCAATAATTATCGGGCGACAACATTCGAAAGGCGCAGAATTTTCACGCGTATAAATTTTTGTACGCCAAAAAATTCCAAACGCAGGATACTCAAGTACATAAAAAATGTCTAACACCAGAATTTCCAACGCTCAAAAATGTCTTTTTTTATCAAGTCTTAAAAAATTTCTTACGCCAACAAATTCCATTGAAAAAAAATCAGGAATAATTTTATAGATTTCTAATTTATTAAAAATCTATATAAATTTCAAATCAAATTTGAGTACAGTAAACAATAGTTTCATCTAATTACAATTACTCGCTAAACTTTATTCGCCCGCCTCCCGAAATTCCAATTGTTCCGTGACTTATGGACGAACATATACCAACATACACGTACACTATTAAGAGAATCTGAAATGTACGTACCTGTCAATGAGACGTATTCGGCATAAACTCCATTCCAAATCGGTTGGGCGACGAGAGCGGGCATCTGCCATCGTCGGAAGTTTAGACGTCAACGGGTTGTCAGAATTCCGTTCCTGTCACATTATTCATAAGCTCATGTGCTGTCATAGAGAGCGTGTATCGCTCTTGTCTTGTTTCAAGATTACAAGCTCGTCACGTTTGAGCAAGCTGCTTCTAAAACGTCGACAAGAAGTTCCACGCGCGGGTACCTACTCGATTTTAAGTAATCGTTCGAAACGAACTTCGTATACAGGGTGTAACAAAAATTCTGGGACACTTTAGGTTTGTGGATAGAACGCATAAAAATAAGGAAAAAAATTCTTATAAGTTGTGGGCGCAACCCCCACCCCCTATCGAGATACAACCCCTTTTGTAAAAAATTTTTTAAAAATTATATCTCCGAAATGGTACGTCGTAGAGGACCGATTTTGATTGCAATATAACCGGAAGAGACTAAAGTTTACGAAAAAAATATCTCTATCTACGCAAAGGAAGATTTAGTGAATGCCTTCAATTTTTTCCCAAGTTGTTACAAACCTGCTACGATATAGGTAATCGACGTTGTTTGGATTAAACAAGAATAAATGCTATTTAACAGCAATAATCGCAGCAATTATATTTTTTTCTACTAACTTTGATCTTCTCCGGTTATATTGCAATCAAAACGGGTCTTTTACGACGTACCATTTCGGAGATTTGATTTTTAAAAATTTTTTTACAGAAGGGGTTGTATCTCGATAGGGGGTGGGTTGCGCCCACAACTTATAAGACTTTTTTTCTTATTTTTATGCGTTCTATCCATAAACCTAAAGTGTCCCAGAATTTTTGTTACACCCTGTATTTTGTTAAAACGAAACGCTAAAGGAATCGTATCTCATTAGCGCTCGAACATCTTTTCAAGGCCATCGCTTGGTTCGATCTTAAATGACATTGATGATTTTTACTGGACTTCGCTCGATTCACAGGTAAATTCAATTTCAACAATGCCTGACCACATTCGATTTTTTTTTACTATTTTTAGTACTTTCATTATGCGCAAGAACTTTAACGTGATCAAGATTCGAGCCAAGGATCGTCGTAAATTACTTTGGAATTGAAATCGTTGGAAAAATCGACGATGTAAAAATATTGAATACAATAACCTTAATTTAATCGACCGTAAATACAACAGAGCAGTCATTATTATTTATGAGTTCATCACGAACGAATGCATAAAAGATATTTATTTATTATCTATTACATTTAACGATTATTTATTTCACTTTCAATGAGATCTTTAATACGGTTGATTAACATTTTAAATGTATTCTTCATTGATATATCGACTTTTTTGAATGAATTTATTAGACGCACGCGTTCAAACGAATAAAAGGCAGGGCGTTAAACGTATTTTTAAAAAGTCACGATTTCTATATTAACGTCCCAGCATACACCGTCAGTCTTTCCGCGATTATTTTGTACGATACGAAATCTGGAAAACTCGTTAGACGAGTATCACGTCGAATTATGACATCCCGCAAGAATTCATTCGGATACCATAACGCCGGGAGCGTTACAAATGAATCGAAAGTACTGAATTCGAATTACTGGAGATCGTTTCGAAACTGGAGGAACTAAGTACTTAGTGTGTCTCGTTTGTGCAAGTGGTTGTGGCAAGCATTAAACCTGTGGCGTGGTCAGATGATATTACAACAATGTTACACCGTCGTTTGAAACATTTCATTATAGTAGAAGCTGATTACACTTGCAGTTATACTCTCATTACTTTCACTCATTTTCTAATAGATTTTCGTTGGGACTTCTTCAAGTGGGAAAGTAATATTTGTAGATGAAATTTTGGATGAACTGAAAACATTTTGTTTAATTAACTTAAAGGTTGAATACATGTAATTGTGAAGTATAGACAATGTAGAAACGAGTGACTGCTAGAGGGAATCACGAGAAGGAATATTTATAAAGCAGAGTACTTAATTATATAATAAATGAAACGCGAAAATGATAGGTTGGTACTCAACGAGATAATTACATAATTATATGCACAGAAGTGAATCTTTATGGCAGATACTAGAGATACCTTGGAACTCAATATAAAATTCGTATTAACACAATATTAAATACAGATAATAAACACACGAACGGTAGCAATGAAATTCTATGAAACGATATTGTTCCGAAATAATGATCAATCTTATACATACATGTATATTCAAGGAATTACTATTGTATTCCATTATAATAAACAGCCCACACAATTTCCAAAATAAAGTATAACACAACGAATGAATAAATTAATCCTGATCTAATTACTTAAACCTACCTAATTATCAAAGGGTCGACAAATTTTCAAAATCCTATATAAAGTTTCTACTCTAAGTAACGAAATATTCTTAACCGCCAGACGAAATTTCCTTTACAAAGGCTCGCCGGTCGACAAAAGCAACTGCATTAGAATAACATATATTTACAAACAAACCAGGGAAGTTTCCTCGGCGTTTTAGTTTACTCTCGGCCCGTGGATTCCAGCTTTTAGCGGCGCGTCCTGAAATAGTTTGGCAGACAGGAGCCAAGTGAGGAGTTTCGAAGAGTTTCACGGGATCGCCTGCGCATCATTTTAATATGTCTGCTGGGAGGCCAGCCGTACCCTTTGCCCTTTCACGCACCCACCCGTACACCCTGCGGTGTCCAATACCGTTTTTCCTATTTCTCGTGTCTTTGCTTGTTGCTTCTTCCGTCCACCTTTGCAATCAGGAACAGAGAGTATCTAAATCTATTGTTTTTTTCGTAGAAAAAAATAATTTAGTTTAAGGGAAACTACGACCCCGAGATACGATCGTGGGATATAAATTATAGAGTTAATTTTGATGTAAAATAAGGAAAATAGAAGATATATAGGTAAAATAAAATATTATAAGGCTTTTTGACGGAAACATCGTTGTTGCAAAATGACACTGGTAAATTAACAAAGCTTTGATACGTGGTACATAGGTAATTATACAAACTTGTTTGAATACATGGTATATAAATTTGCGGCAGAGATGTTTCAATTAACAAGTTGTGCGCAAGAGTTCATTTTTCATACTTCTCACGCCAACGCAAATGTTTCTTTTTTAAATACTTTATATGCCAATTAAATGACGATTGGGCCTCGTGTTCGTTGTTTCCGCGGGATTTAATGAAATTCTTCTTTTTGCTGAAAACAAATTAAAAATTAGATTATACGGTCTGTATTTTTACGACACGTTCGAAGTTGATATTTTTTATAACATCGAGACCGTTGGAAAACTGGTTCTCTTCGGCTACGGAAACGTCGTTCGACGCATTTCACTGAAACGCAATTAGCGCTCGATCCCAGTGTAATTGTAACAGATCGAATAAAATAAGTGAAAAGTAAAATTTAAAGAGAAGCGCAAAAGTATCAGTTTCGATTTCGAAAGAGGTTAACAGCGATTCGTATTCTCGTTTGTCGTTTATTTACGATTCATTTACTTATCTCGCATTATCGAGGAACCTACCTTAAACAAATTTGTAACCTTCTCCGCTGCCGACATTTCTTTTTTCCCACTTTGCCAATTTCTTATCTCCGCTCTTTAATTTTATACTTCTTCGTAACATGGTTTTCCAATGCGCGTAACGTACACGAACGAATTTTCAAACTCTTTCGCTTTTCGTTTTATCGTTGAACGACGTTGTCCCGCGAAACGTAGAAATTTTCTCTCGCTCTCTTACTCTCTCTCTCTCTCCCTAATTCCGCCCTGGCACTGACTGTCTGTCTGTTTCGCTTCTCTTTCCTTCATACTATTGCATCGATGATATTTTCATCGCTCATATATGCATTTTTCTTCTCATCCTCATAACCTTTCCATCCACTCTTTTCGTTCACTATTTTAATCGTTTTCTTCTCATTTCTCTTGCTTTGGTCGTATATTTTCTCTCTAGTTCTCTCGTCCAGCATTGAATTTTAGTCCTGGCTATTTTGCTACTATTATTTGTTGCTATTGCTCTTTACTATGTTATCTACTTCTCAATTTGCTTGTCTCTCTCTTTTTCTGTCTGCTAGCCCTTAGTTGTATTTTCTTGCGTTAGTGGATTAAGTTGCGTTAGCTGTAAGTTGCGCGCTCTTTGTCACCTTATTGTCCGTCATCTTCTCTCTCATCATTGTCTCCTCTCATTTTCACCGTTATCTGCTCATCCCTTCATTATTCTCTGTTCATATTTCTGTTTCTCTCCTTAACCTTTAGTCTTTGTTTACTTTTAAATTTAATTTTATTTTAATTGTATTTTATTTTTGTATTATTTTTCTTATTCGTTGTCCTTAAAGGGTCCATCCCTAGGACGCAAATAAATGTAACTATCTATCTATCTATCTATCTCTCTCTCTCTCCTTTTCTGATCGGCCACGTGTAACAGTCGAATCGTAACGATCAGGTCTACAGAAGCCTTGATATACATTTTATGTAACTCGGTACCGCAGAAATATGTTTTCCCGGTAAAATTGATCCTATCCAGCACCCCGTGCGAGTTTCTTCCGCAAAGGACTTAACGAACCGAGGAACAGCATCGTAGACCGCGTAAAGGCCGAAACGGCGAACATTATCGCCGCGGTTACGATTGCATCTCTTAATGTTTATCAAGGCGTAAAATATTTATCAAACAGATATCACGGGTGAGCAATAAATAATAACTAATAGCCGGTATTACTTACCGACATTGAAAGGAATGTCGGAATGACGATGAAGTATCACGCTGCTTACCTACTTAAACTGTTTATCATGTGGTAAATTATACGAGCCGAGAATATGCTAATGAGAGCCTGGGAGATCTAACTGCATCTAAACGACGTAGATCGTTGATACCGTAAGGACTAGTGAAGAGAAATTTCTGAACACCGGTCCGGACAGTAGTTGGACGTCTTCCAGCGAGATGAGCGCGCGCGCGCGCGCACACACTTCGAAAAGCGAGAGCACAAATCACTTTCGGTGCCACGTGAGAAAAGACCGCGGAATGGACGAGAATTTTTAACGTGCCTATTATACCCTCGCGACGTTCTGGAAATTCTGGTGATCGACTCCCCCGAGCGTTTTACCGAAACTCGGACCAGTGACGAAAAGAAAAGAAAAAATAAATAGACACAATGAAATCGTTCGTTTCACCGTCTGCCAGGCCAGGAAACTTTTGGGTTAAACGTTAGTATTTCTTTGTCGAACGACGACGGTAATGATATTCGTAATAAAAAGTTTGTTTTGTAACGGTTAGCGATTCCACTTGTCATTTCGGAGTGGGTGTTGCTTGTTATATTGTTAAAAGTTGTATTTAGAAATTGAGATTTAAATAATAACACACCGGAAACGTCGGTAACGTCGACAATACGTTGGTATTTACATCTCAATTTCTAAATACAACTTTTAACTATAATAACCAACACCCGCTCCGAAATGACAAGTGTTATAGTTAAAAGTTGTATTTGGAAATTAAGATTTAAATAATAACGTATCGTCGACGTTTCCGATATACCTGTTATGCAAATTCCTGTGGGATGTGTAAACAAACGGGTCGCGAACGATCCCATGGTGAATTTGGTAAATCCCGTAAATTGGACGGTGAAAGAGACAAAGCCGACGCGGTGGCAACGGCAGATAGTCATTTAAATGACTCAAGTAACACGGTAGTCGAAATATACATATACAGGGTGTAACAAAAATTCTGGGACACTTTAGGTTTATGGATAAAATGTATAAAAATAAGAAAAAAAAGTCTTAAGTTGTGGGCGCAACCCAACCCTTATCGAGATACAACCCTTTTTGTAAAAAATTTAAAAAAAAATCATATCTCCGAAATGGTACGTCGTAGACGACCGATTTCGACTGCAATATAACCGGAAGAGACTAAAGTTTACGAAAAAAAATATCACTATCTACGCAAAGGAAGATTTAGTGATTGCCCTCAATTTTTCCCAAGTTGTTACAAACCTGCTACGATATAGGTAATCGACGTTGTTTGGATTAAACAAGAATAAATGCTATTTAACAGCAATAATCGCAGCAATTATATTTTTTTCTATTATCCTTGATCTTCTCCGGTTATATTGCAATCAAAACGGTTCTTCTACGACGTACCATTTCGGAGATATGATTTTTTTTAAACTTTTTTAGAAAAGGGGTTGTATCTCGATAAGGGGTGGAATTTAGACAAAACTTTATAGACTTTTTTTTCATCTTTTGGTGCGTACTATCGATACTGAAAAAGTGTCCCAGTACTTTTGTTACACCCTGTATAGATTCGTTCATTGCCACTTTCGTATCACGGAAACGTTCGAACGGAACGGGTCGGATGGACGGAATATCCCGCCTAAAAAGTGGAAAAACGAGAACGTGGGCAACGCGCAACGTGAAACGGTCCGCTGTTAGGAAGAAGCTCGACGAATGTCTCGGTGTAAACGAGCAATAAAGCACGTAGTTTCGTTGCGCCGTGAGAAAACGGCTCGCAGGGTCGAGCATTTTTAACGCGCCTGTGTAACCGTCGAGGCGTATAAAGTCCGTATACACACGCAGGAAGGTGGCCGCGGGAGGAAGCAGGAGAAAAAACAACGATATCCGTGCGTGAGAGACCTGGTGAGAGACAGAGGGAGAAGGAGAAAGAGAGAAAGAGAGAGAGAGAGAACGCGCGCGTATATTAGCCAACACGGCGAAAAACGCGAGGCTATTAATTCAGAGCCGGTGGACACCGGTCAGCGCCGGCAAAGGAACAAAATGAGCACCCTTGGGTCAGGCCCTAAATAAAAGGAAGGAAGGAACGTTTAAATAAAAGTAAACTCGTGTCTGGCTCGTCCTGAACTTCCCGGCACCGAGACCCCGGGACTTTGGAAGAAAAGTTGCTCCGAGGTGAGAGACGCACTCAAGATTATAAGAGAGGAAGGGACTCCCTCCCTCGCGAAACCTGTCCGTTGCTGCGTCGAGATCGACCTTGCCGGCTGTACGATCGTAAGCTTTAACGCTCGTCGTGTGCTCCTCCGTTATCTGACGATCGTCGGGAACGCAGCCCGTCTCTCGCATATTTCGGATCCTACGGATAACGGTGCTTTTCGGCTCTTTCGGCTCTTTCGGATCTGCCCGGCAAGGTGGTTGGTTGGTAATGAATAGTAGTGGCCAAGGGTTGTTTCTTTCGCCGGAGTAAGCTGTGACGCGAAAGGGTCGGTCCCGCGGAGATAATCAGTACCTCGTGCGGTCGGCTTGTACGGATCTTTGGAAACTTGGATCGAGCGTTGGTTGGTTGGTGTCGTGGACCGTCGCTGGGATCGCGGAATTATCGCGCGTGGATTTTTTACGCGTCTACACCGATGGGCTTTGAAATTCATATTTATTGAAATACGGGTAACTTGGTCGACGTGGTACAATGTTTTTTAACACGTTCGCGGACAGTAAAAGTTTCAGCGAGGAGCAAACCTTGACAGTGATTTCATTTTTAAATTGGTTTGTGATATCCGAATTTGCTTCTCGATGCAAATTTGAAAATACACAGAGAAACAATAAGATAATACGAAATTACCTAAAGAATCAGTTAGTTATTACCTTGACAGGTATAATAATTACAATATAAAAACTTAAAGTTGTGTCAAATTAAATTCAAAATAATTGGCTATAAAATTTGAATGCTATAGCTTTCACGTCATTCTGCATCGCAATAAAAATGAATGCTATAGCATTCACGTTCCGCGAACGTGTTAACACTAGAACTACCGAGGATTAATTCGGTATATTTAGAAACATTGGATAAATATGTTTAGGACAAAGAAATAAAGGGGGATAGTAAATTGATCGATTTAATTACAATATTTGTTTAGAGAAACATCGTTATGAAGAATTTTGGAAATCACAGTGTTATAAACTTAAGCGATTCTTAAAAGAAATTCGGAACAAGTCATTTTGACCCCCTTGGTAGTTCTAGTGTTAATTGCTGAGTGTGTCTATCGAAATGATGTGTCTCATCAAATTTTCAACAAATTTTTTTTGGAGAGACTTTGAAAATAGTTGGTGATGAATTAAAGTCAATTATTTTAAGACACGTTACCTTTGGGGTCCTAGATTGTTTTTTATAGCACACTGTAGACCAATAACATGTTAATACGAGGTGCGATCGAGAAGGTCGATCGATGACGAAAGAACGGATAAAAAATCTTTATTAGAACTAACACCAATTTCACTTGACTGGCCACGCAGCTACTTCAACTGTCGCGACACACTCGGAAACGACGCTGGAAATCAATTCCCATTAATTTCGCCGTTGGAATCGATTCGGAACGGGTTCCTTTAATCTCATTTGAATTTTAGGGAACGGCCAGAAGTCTCCGAGTGACAAATCGGGTGACTATGATACGGACGTACAGACAGTAAGGTTTTTTTTTCAGCCGAAACTGCCGGACAACGAGCGAAATTGGCATTGCCGAATTTTGAAATGAATCCATTGGTCCATTGTCAAACTCTCTTCCTCCGTATATCACTTCGATGGAACTCTAACAGTTCTCCATAAAATTCTTCATTGACTATGATATTAAAAAAGACTCAATCAACATGATTTTTATACTAAATTTTTCTTGACGAACTATTCTCATTGGGAATTTATGAATTGGAATTAGTCATCGGTGTTTGTAAAGAATTGGAATCTGATCTGAAGTTTGATAGAAAATTTAATATCTGTTCATTGTCTTTACTTTTCATTGTTTAAGACAAAGGTTAAGACGTATACCTACGGAAACCTCGATCAGAATCAAGCGTGTAAGTAAAACATGTTGAAACTTATGGTAAGCCCCAGTAGAAAAAAAAAACATATCGGTTGTTTCAGCCCACAGCTGACATATACGAAAGCGAACAAAACGTTTCACGTTTGTGAGCGTTGCGGTAAAAAAAAATGGCCATTCGGGCTAATTAATAATGGAAATGAAACGTTAGAAACTGTTTAGATAGGACAGAGATTTGCGTAATATCGTGTTACATTGTTATCGCGTATATTACGCGATAAGATTATCATAGAAAAATTCATTAACATTCAACATGCCGGTTGTAGCTGCGTGATTTAACGTTATGAGAATTTTACTTTCCACATTAATCCGGCGTATAATTGGATTTGTCACGAAAATAACGAACGATGTTAACCTGTTAATAGATCACGAGCGTAATGGCAGCTGTAATTTCACATTATTCGATCTTAATCATTTTTATCGCGTTATGGGAGTCCAGCGCACCTTCCTCAACTGCCGGGACTGGCTTTGCCACTTAGGTGGTTGTCCGTTTAACGCTTTGCCGTTTGTTATCTTACCATCGCCAGCGACGAGAACACTAAATGCCGATAGCAGCAGGACTCCTACAGTTAACTCGCAATGTAAAAGAACTAAATTTGCATGTAAAACAACTGATTTAACGGGACGGATCATTAATTCTTTCTTTCCACGTAATGCATAAAATTCATTGAATTATGTAGCCAGCATCGACTGGCCATCGTAACCGGGAAGATTTGATTCAACATATTATACGATGCGGTATAATACATCTTAACCTCCCACAAGAGTTTGACAGATTGCTAATAAGAACTAACGTCATCCTTATTCACTTCGCTACATAATTCTCTCAAACATCCTGATGTATTACATTGAATTTATTTATTCACTCGTCGTTTTTCATAAAAAATAAGGTGATAGCTATTCAATGACAAACAACAAGCCCAGGGTAGATGATGAAACCCTTCCACAGATCGTGACAATAAAGCCGGTCCCGTTAAAAGAAGGTACAAAACTCCGATGGAAACGTAACGAAATCACCGACAGTTCCATGGGGGGGACAACAGTCCATATAAAATCAAGTCGATGGCAGCGCAATAAAGTCATAAAGGACACTTTAGTGTCTACCGAAATAATGCAATAGAAAGAGATGATAGGGAGAATGAAAGATAGCCACCAATTGGTCGTTTATTAGTGTTGCACGTGGGCGTTCACATATAAATTCCTGCGTATATAAGGGCCAGCGAGGAATTAGTCAACAAGAAATCGGGAACGAGGTTCGATGGACACTCACACAGTAGGGACCGGGTCGTAAGTGTGTGTGTATTCGAAGAGGGAAGACAGGTGCAGAGAACTCGCGGAGAACAGCGTGGCAAGAACCTAGCTATCCTTCATTAGCACTCTCGTTACGGGGACTCCGTTTCTTCGGATACACAACACATACCTCGGGGAAACTGCTGCCGTGTTTGCGCAGAAACGCGCCCGTCACATCGCTTTCGAAACCCGAATGTCTTATTATGTCACATTCGTGGCTGATAAAGAGGCATGGACGCGATAACCGTTCCGTTTCTACCGTAACTATGAGAAATTAGGCGAGGTCAGGGTCTACAAGCTTTTTAGGGACGGTTGTAATTTTTCTGAATTGTTTAACACTAGAACTACCGAGGATTAATTCGTTATATTTAGAAGCATTGGATAAATATGTTTGAAATAAAGAAATAAAGGGGGATAGTAAATTGATCGATTTAATTATTTGCATAGAGAATCATGGTTATGAAGAATTTTGGAAATTGCAGTGTTATAAATTTAAGCGATTCTTAGAAGAAATGCGGAACCGGTCATTTTGACCCCCTTGGTAGTTCTAGTGTTAATACTGAGTCTACCGAGGTCAAACGACGGTTTTTTCTTCGAAAGCGAGACGGTATACCAGTACAAATGAATGATTGATTTATTTTCATGTATATTAATAAGGAAAGGCCCCGTGTAGTTGCAATAATTTGTATATTTTATCTTTTCTCAATTCATAGCTATTTGCTAAGAATTGATTTTCTCCTACTAATACCTCTGTAATTCACCGGTGAAGAATGTAAATTTTAGACACACACGCTGTCATGTTTCATTCTAATTTACTAGTTTTATTACAGTGACGTATTTGTGAATAGCGGGGTGAGGTGTTACAGATATTTAACGGACATGTTAATTCTATGAATTTATATGTAAATCCGGAGATTTTTCAAAGTTGTATTGCTATCTATCGGAAAAGGTAATTTTATTTTAATGTTAATTTCATGTTACAAAAAATCATTGCTATAATTATTCTGGCGTTTATGAACGTACTATATTACCGATTAACGGGGTAAAAGGGGGGGGGATGAACATCATAAAATATATTTGGTGCATTTCATGGTGCATCACTTTGAATTTTCTTTTTGTTCATCGATTTTTGTGAAAAAAAGAGGCATGGACGGGATAACCGTTCCGTTTCTACCGTAACGATGAGAAATTAGGCGAGGTCGAGGTCTACAAGCTTTCTAGGGACTTTTGTAATTTTTCTGAATTGTTTAATACTGAATCTACCGAGGTTAAACGACGTTTTTTTAACTTTTTATTAAAATCCCTGCATGCAACGTTATAGCATTTAACGTTAGATTCTTTAATCAACCTAAGGAGAATACAGTTTTTTATGCCAAATTAACTATTACGCGCAATCAATTGTAAAAAATATCATTTTTACGGGTTTGATAAGAATATGTACGTAAACTGTCGGTAGGTTTAGTGTTGAGTCGCTTTTAATGCGTGTTGCGGAAAAGAGATTTTTTGGTATAATCATGTTTTTGTGAATTTTTATAAAAAATGCAATTTTATTCGAAATATAAACAATTATCGAACCCAAATCAATAAAAAAAACCCCAGTTAATCAAAACAATAATAAACAAAATTTAATTCAACATTTTTCCCAGTTGATTTGATCTATTAAATAAAAAATGAAAGATATTCAAATTGATATTTTTTATTTTAAAACTAAATTAGTACAAACATAATTTTAATATCTAGATTTCTTCACTCCAAGGTTTAAGTGAACTTTCTTTCGTATTAACTTTTAGATCGTCTTAAGGCACGTATTGTTTTTGAATTTAAAAAAAAAATTTCCCCAGTGTTCTTTCATCAAAAGGAAGCTTTTTAGGGAGCGTCGCAAAAGATTTAATTTTTAACGACCACCCTATTGTACATACATTGACGGAAACAAGCATTTGATAGATTTAGAAACGTTTGAGAAGAGACGTGGTTCACGAAATTGCAAGAATTTTATTTGTACTTTTCCGTCGTGTTAAAAGGATGCATGGTTACACATTAATTCTATTTACCCGAAAATGCTGTCAGGAGATCGGAATCTCGGGGATCTTTAAACAGTGTCGCGTTACTTCCGACTCCGAGACGAATTCATTAATCACTCGAGGCCCACCTCGAGGACCATGAATGTATTTTTGGAGAAATTTCTCTGGTATCCGGCTTGGGAGAGATTGTTGAAGCAAAATTACACGCACCGATACTGTTTTTCTAAATCGTTAAATACCTTGGAATAACGTGAGATTAAATGTATCTATTGTCAATCATTTCTGCTAATAATTACTTGATAGCAGCGAATTGTAAGTGTTGATAGAACTTCTATAACGTTTATTTGGGATTTTCGCTGATTGAATTTTATCGAAGAAAAAATCGGAATGCTGCAAGCTTTCTCAGGTGTTCGTCCATGTAATGATTCATATTTCACGGAACATAGTAATTAAGTGAATAACACGACTCTTCTGTTTCTAATTGAAATTGTTTCCTAGTAATTATTCCACGGTACTTTGAAGAAAAATATTAGAATATCATATTATACTTAATGTGAACGGTAATTAATTACCGATGAAATATGGGATTCGCTTTAAAAGCAGTCTTTCAGCGTGGAATCACTGCTATTAAAAACAGTACGAGTATCTGCTAATAGCTTTGGTTTCACTCACACTTATCTCGTATTAGTCAGGAAAAACGTTTGAGCCGCAAGATACATTCAACAAGTTTCTCAGTAAAAAACGAGTCACGGTTCGTTGGTAAAATGTATTATGCGTCAGATTTATTGTCCACGCTAAAAGCGTTATATCCAAAAGAGTTTTTAACAAAAGTTATCATTCTCGGTACATACGTAGCCTTCGTCGCCATAATATTCGTCTGATATTTGAAAAATCAATTTTTAATTATGAATTCGTCTTGAAAAAATAATTATAATTAACAGGAACTTATCAAATCTACGTCATTTTAACAATTTGACTCGCACAGAGTTTCCTGAGAAATTACTTTCTTTTTCAACGACTATCTTACAACAATACGAGTTACATTTTAGTGCAGTCTCTTTGACTCTCTCTACTGACAGACTGGCATTTCTAGACATCAAACAAAAGAACCTTGTACCCGCCGCTAGACTCTCAAACGTCTCACTTCCATGATATGAAAACAAACAAAAAATCATCCCCGAATAGCCCAACCAATCCTCACCCTAAATTTTCGCCCCCTCCCCTCGAAAAATGTAGTACACTTGAAACGATTTCGTTAACGAAACAATGAATTTCGACGTTCTCTGAATACGCGGTCCAGCATTGTCAGGTTCTAATCGCGATCTCTATCCGGCTGTAATTATCCCCGGTGATAATACGAACACGGCGCGGCTACTAACGAAACTGGCGGACGATCACGTCACGGGATAACGTGTATCGGAGACGACCGAGGAGAGGAGGAGCCGTAAAAGCGCATTTTTCTCGGGTATCTGGCCGATTAATGAACCGATGTCGTCGCGAGGACCACCCCGAAGGAAACACGTACGGTACGTGCACCCCTCGCGATAGACCGGACGAGAGGAGCAGTCGTCCGGACTATAATACCTAAACTATAACCAGCTCCCGTCCGTCCTTCTAGCAGCAGGTCTCAAACGAACCGCGCCTTTACCTGACCAAGTTTTACGATCGTCGCGCCGAGGTGGCGATGTGTCCTCCTGTTATCGTCCAGGCGGGATCTGGCCGGGCTAAAGCAGGCTTTTGCCACGGTCTTTTTTATTATTTCTTTTTCCTCCTCTTCCTCCTCGTTCGCCTCTACCTCTTCCTCGTCCTCCTAGTTTTCTTCTTCTTCGTTTGCTTCTTCTTCTTCTTCTTTTTATTATTCTTATTCTTATTCTTCTTGTGTTCCTCTTCCCGCGGGATGAAAAAGAGCCGATCGCACTGTGAGAGAGTCAGTCGGTTGTTCGCTACGCGACGACCTCGTTTGCCAGTTTGATTTCAGCTCTCACTGATCCGAAGATCGAGTGGCTTTGATCGCCGCTCGGTCAGAGGCTCGATGATGTCGCGCTGGGTTTATGCGTACTATATTGGATCTCGGATCGTCGGTTATCTTTAATCTTGTTAAGTGTCCTTTTGTACGGGGTGAGGCAGAAGTCACGAACGGGTTTTAAAATACTGTACATTTGTTGGTTTCGCTTTGTTTATTTTTCTTTTTTCTCGTTTCCAATGGGAAATATAAAACGCGAGTGTCTCTTTTTTCTATTCGGAACGAAGAATAGCAGTTTTTGTTTTTTTTTGTTGTTTTTTAATTAAGCTTGTTTGAATCTTTTGCAACGGATGAGACAGAAGTTAGGAACGGGTTTTAACATTCTATAACTTCGTCGTTTTTCTTTACTTTTCTGTTTGAATATGCGAAATAATGAACTTGAATTTTTATTAATTAAGAACGAGAAATTACATATTTGACAAACTGTGGTTTTCTGCAGAATTTGACGATTTCTTTGTTTTAGAAGTTTTTCAGTTAACTTTCGAATTTGGGTATGAATATTTTGTCGTTGATTTTTTTTTTAATGTAACTCAAAAGTAATTTCGCACTGTAAAATCAGGAGATTTTGAAAACCTTGGTGTCGCTGAATTTGTTATTTGCTGAATTTTAAAGAAAAATTCAGTAATCTCCTGGATTTCGTTCGACCGCATTTACACGTAATGAACATTCTACAAATTGTCTATTAATCCATAAAATAATAGAATGAAAAACTGAGTTGCAAATTTTAAAACACCTTCGCAACTTCTGTCTAACCCAGAATTCGTTTTTATTTTATTGCAAGTGAATATAACTACTTCATATCCAACTTTAATTAGTGGTGCACATTCCATTTTTCTCAAACTATGCAAAACTCAATATTCTCTACGTTTCCACGATACGTTTTGTTTTCCCGAGTCTTTCGGCGAAAGTGATTTCAATTTCACAAAGAAAGTCAATCGACACCGGCAGCTTGTCAATTAACAAAAAATGTCCGCAGATTTTTATAAGTACATACTCTATTATTGACTTTTTCTCCATTATTCTGACTTCTTGATTGCCAAATAAATCGCAGCGTTGAACGGACGGATACACACCGACAAAACACACACACACACACATGCATACCCTGCTGAGTTTCAGTTTTATTTATATCACGGTTTCTTTTGCCATTTCTCGCGAGTTAGTTTCCTTTGCTCTGTTTCTCCTAAGAAAAAGGGGACGATCACGTGGCGATTAGGTCGTCTTACCGCTTTGTTCAACAACTGGAATCCGTCTTCCCACTGTTTCATATACCCGACTCGATTTCCAATCAAATTCTCAAAAATTCCCGAAAATTCTTGCCTGTCTCTTTCAATTCCAACTTACCTAACCACCATTATTCACCGAGTTTTCCCATGTACACCTCATTCTCGTAATTATTCCCATTTCGGCGAAACGATGGCGGCCGACGTAAAAATGACGATAACACGCCGTCGATTTCGCCGAATGAGAAAGAAAGAACGAAAGTAAACGCAGGTACTACGTGACAACGGACCAGTTGTTAGAAAGCAAGAGATCGCGAAACAGTGAAAAGGGGGCTAGAAAGTGTACACACATACATACACACACATGGACTGGTGTTTAGCGTATAAATTATAACGGCAGCCTTGGTTTTTGCGGCGTCACATGTTCGGTGGTGTTTTTTTTTCCCCCGGGTTTCCTAGGTTCCTACATAAATTAAACGAGGAGAAGCGTTCACCCTGTGGCAGGGCTTAAAAGCCTCTCTCCGACTCGCGAGAGAGATGTACGTAAAAATATACCACGCATGCGCTTATGTGCTTGTCGATATTACACCGGGTTCACCATGTGTGCCTGTACCGCTGGCAGTATAAGCGGCCAAAGCGTAATTACGTTTAAAATGCAGGTATTACTTGCACGGGAGAAAAGATCCTTAATGAATTCACCGTAATGGCCATGCTGAAATTTCATAGTTAGCACTATCGTATACAGTCTTACGTGAAACCGTCCGTATGGCAAGGGATCATTAGGACGTGAACGTTGATTACGTGCATTATTAATGAGGATAGTAACAGTAATGATTATTATTGAATACATGGCGAAGTGATTAAAAAATAATGGATATATATATATATATACGTATATGTGTATATACGAATATTAAATTGTTTTGTTTCGGTATTCACGGAACAAGGGTCCGGGTATTTTAATCGTTATTCGAAGGTGATTTTGGAAATTTTAATTATCCAACCGTGGATCGTGGAATTTTTGTTTTAATGGTACAATCGACACTTGAATGTGACGCGCATTCTTGTGAAAAATTCAAATTATATTTGTCACGAATTCATTTCTTCAAATATAAAAGTAAGCTTAGTTTTCAATTTTCAATGAACAAACGTTTCAAACGGTGCAATAAATACCAACACGCAGACTTCAGAGCGGTGAAATTTCCGGGTGACAGAAGTTCAAAGGCTGACGAAATATTGAACATCGATAATTCGGGGCGTAAACATATTAAAACGCAAAAACTGACAGTGTACAAACATTAACGCATAGAACTATCAAATTTAACAACAAATTAGATATATATTATAGTAAACAGCAGCCAGTTTTACTCGAATGGTATAATTATTTCATAAATTTCTGTCGCCTGAGTTCGTATATCCGCGTAATGCGAAAATTTCTTTTATTTCATACGACAAAGGCAGAAAGTTCAACAGGCTTTCTTTCATATTCGCCGTGGACGAAGTTACGATCGACAAGTGCCGGCCGTTTTCTCATACGACTGCTCGCGAGCAACTTCCTTTTACACCGCGCGCTTGATTTTAATTCGATTACGAGACACAGTCGGGAACCGCAAAAACCAGAATCGTTTCGAGCAAAATTGTTTCACTTCTTCGAAGCACGCGTAATGGCAGCACCGATGGAATCTCGCTGACTGAAACTATGAATGATTACGAAAAAAAAAAGTTGGAACTTGACAGCAGCTTACGATCGATAGAACGAGCCTAACCGAACGAAGAAAGCTTTCTTAATCGTTCGCCGAACGTTCGTAACTTCGATGTTTATACGTTTCAGTTACCCTGCAGGATAGTTTACATAATTGTCAGCGTTATTTCATCGATACGGTAGACAAACAATTCCGCGTGCGAACGGATTTAAAAAAGATAACGTTGAAATTGTGAAACGGCTCAATTGCATTCGCAATGAGAGAAATGATTATTATTGAGATTGAATTGAACTTTCACCCTTGGATGGCGATTAAATACTTAGTTACCTAATCTTATTAAACGTTCGTTTTGCAAGAGCGTTTTCTTCGAAAGTGGGACGGTATACCAGTACAAATGAATGATTGATTTATTTTCATGTATATTAATAAGGAAAGGCCCCGTGCAGTTGCAATAATTTGTATATTTTATCTTTTCTCAATTCATAGCTATTTGCTAAGAATTGATTTTCTCCTACTAATACCTCCGTATTTCACCGGTGAAGAATGTGAATTTTAGACACACGCGCTGTCATCTTTCATTCTAATTTACTAGTTTTATTACAGTGACGTATTTGTGAATAGCGGGGTGAGGTGTTACAGATATTTAACGGACATGTTAATTCTATGAATTTGTACGTAAATCCGGAGATTTTTCAGAGTTGTATTGCTACCTATCGGAAAAGGTAGTAACACACTTGGTATTACATCGGAAAGTGTAATTTTATTTTAATGTTAATTTTATATTACAAAAAATCATTGCCATAATTCTTCTGGCGTTTATGAACGTACTATAAATCAACGGGGTAAAAGGGGGGTGAACATCATAAAATATATTTGGTGCATTTCATAGTGCATCACTTTGAATTTTCTTTTTGTTCATCGATTTTCGTGAAAAAATTGCTGTCTTTTGGATAGTTTGAAATATTTCAAAGAAGCTCAAAGCTATTATTAAAAGCGATTATTTTACCATATTACTAAATTGTCACCAAGAATAACAAAGCATCTAACAAAATCTGTGCATTGAGTTCGGAGAATAACATCAAATTTCATTGAACAAAAACCAAATATATATTTTCCTCAATATTCACTCTGCGACACTATCTCCTTTTATCCGCAGTTATTACTTGTTATCCGACCCAATGATTTTACAATCAACGAAACGAATTCAATATAGCCGACGGAACAAGTTCGCCTTCCACCGTTGCAAAATCCGATATTGTGACAACTAACTCCGATCTCCCATAAAGTAAATCCTGAGCAGTGTCCGCTCGGGCGAACGTCAACTCGCGGCATTCCCAACGCGTCGTATTAGCACAGATCGATTACCGGCTGTAATTTGTTGTTCTCGCTTCGGCGGAATAAATTTCTACGGACTAGTTTCTCGGCCCTCGGCCGTACATAGGCTGTGCTCGGTGCACTACCGCAAACTGTTGCGCAATCGGCCAGGAATGGTGGAGAACCGTGACTGTATCCATCTGGACTTTTTATGAAAAGTTGCCTCGTCGGATGCGCATAACCGAGTGCGCACACGCGCGTTTCGGAAATTCGAACGGTGAGAACGAAATTCCCGCCGGACCACCTGCCGTGGAATCGCAACGATGATCGTCGAGGATTAAAATTCGTATATTTTAATACGCCGTGCAGATGTAATGTAGTTAACACGTCAGGCTTATGTTCGTTCGCGCGATTCCGGAAGAACGGGGAAATACTTTTCTAAGTAATTCGTACGATGGACGAAAGTATTTCGATATTCGTTTCAGCGGGAACTCGATGCCCGGGAATCGCAAGTATTTGAAGCGCGCGGTATTCTTGGACGAACGGCATAGCGTTGTAATTCGAAACAATTGTAACGGTTACGGAGAATTGTACACGTGTTAATAATATTATTCCTTTTATGTTATCCACGTCGAATCCAACGTTGAAACGTCTGTATAAAGATGTTATAGGACAAATTCTTGTACAGGGTGTTCCAAGTATAGTTTTATATATGATTGTTCAATTCTTTTTATGCAGAAGAAACAATTTTAAGAAATTAATTTAACGACTTTATTACACGAAACTATTAAACAATTTCAACGCGATCTGTGCCAATGATCCTACACTTTTCAAATCGATCAATCCCATTGTGAATTATGACTTTGATTAATTATAAGGACCACCCTACAAGACGTAACTCCAAAACATCAAGTAGGTACACATTTAAAGCGTTAAAGTGTCATTTTTCTCTCGTCAAATCTAACAATTGTAAGTCATTCCCCCACAACAATAGATCACCAATTATTCAGTTACATAACTCCTTTTAAAAATTCGCCCAAAGCATCGCCACAGACCCCGAACCAGAGACTTAAAACCGGTAGAATTTTGATACCGGTATTACGTGACGAAAACTGTACCAAAACCGATATAGTACCGAAATAGAAAAATACCTAAATCATTATAGTACCGAAATGGATGAATACCGAAATCGATATACAACCGAAACCGAAATATATACCGGTATTTTTTCAGTTTTTTTTACAAGGGTAAGGCTTCTATCTAACTTACTATCTAAGGATCGCGCTGTTGACCGGTCGCATTGTGATTCGCTTTTTTTCATATCTCCGTTGTTTTGTCTGTTGGCGATCATACAGTGCAATTGTTTGTTAGCGTTTCGCAAGCTGAGTCTCTCGGTTATAAAGCACGCCAAGTTGAATAATAAATAGAATTTATTAAAGTTTATTTAGGTATATTGTTTTACTTCCATATCCAATCCCGAAATAATAGCCGGTGACATGAGATAAATTTTCAGTAAAATTGCCGATCAACAATGTGTTAATATTGTCAACAACTATTTAAGCCTAATTAACTATTTAACTTTAATATTGTCTTCTAATATTTTTTTCTATTACTACAAATAAACCAGATATTCAAGGTGGTCAAGTTAGCTGGGACACCCTGTATAAATATATTATCCCAAATATGCTAATAATTACTTTGGTTTCGGTATCACTGATTGCGGTACTGCATATCGGTTTCGATGTAGCTGTGTTGGCGTAAAGGTGGTAGAATAATACCAATGTCTCTTAATAATGTTAGATCTTCGCTTAAAAATATGTATTTTGGAAATTATAATGAAACAGGGAAACCGAAAAAATAACCCATAAATACCGATATTTTTATATAACGGTATGACGTCATACCGGTATTTTCTTATTTCGGTTTCTATAACGGTTAAGAAGGTACAACCGAAAATTACCGATATAGGGGAAAGTAGCCTAATTTGTACCGTAGCCTTATTTGGACCGCTATGATATACAAAGACTGATGACATCTGCGAGATTTGAGATAGGCATTTTGTTATACGTAGATGTAGAAGAGGTTAATGCAATTGTTTTTGTAAAGAAACGCCTCGTGGTTACATTGAGAGAAGTATCATCAGTCTTTGTATATCATAGCGGTCTAAATAAGGCTACGGTCCAAATTAGGCTACCTTCCCCTAATTCCGATATTTTACGTTTCGGTAGAAGTCCCTGCGAACGTTCTTACACGCAGTAGAAACTGTCGCCGTAGAAAGATCCTTCGCGGCTTATTCCCAAGTAGGAATTAGTCAAGCCTCGGGCAGAAATTAACAGTCATCGAGCGAGGCACGTAGCGACGTGCGCTACGCCACTGTGCGGCCTTAGACTTATCCATAAAACGCGGCAAGCGATTCCGCTGTAAAAGAAGCGGTACATTTAAACGCCGGCTCGTATCGGGAGTTCCTAGAGGCACGCGGGATGGCTACGTCTTTACTTAACCCCTTGACCACGCGATCAACAGCATTTTTCCGACGCAGCGAACCATAGGAAGTCCCTCTTTCTTGTTCGCTGTTCGCATGGGCCGATTCACCGGGGCCCGCAGCTTCCGACATCGCCGGTGCAACCGGCCGCGGTCACGCGAGAAGAGGAGCCTCGACCTGCGGCATTTTCATAGCTACGGGGCCGCCTGTACACGTGCTTGCCGAGGGAAAAACGAATTAATTGCAATGAATTCACGGTGAGTGCGTCATAACGCCGAACCGGTTGACCCCATCCTAGGAGTAGGAGCCTCCGCACACAACACCCGGCCGCGGCCGTCTTCATGGTGTTCGTGGGGCGTGTCTGTGTTACAGGGGCTCCCCCCCCCCTCCTCTACCTTTTTCAATTATTTTTTATCTGCTGCGTGTCGAAGCAACCGGGGGAAAGGGAATTGCCTTCGGAGGCTGATTCCCGGACGAGGCAACGACACCGTTCCGCGGCGTGTTTTATCTTTCCCCCGGATCTTGGGAAACTAATTGTAATCCGAAATGATCGTTGCGGAATTATAAGGGATCCCGATGAGAATCGATGATACTCGCGGCGATTCGCACGGCGTTTAGTAGATAGGGACGTTTGGACCAGGGGCCTTTGGCGAGATCTCGCGAGGATGGCCGAGTAGGAGTCGAATGGTTCGACGTGACGACGAAGGAATGAGAATTATGGTTGTCGTTTGAGTGTTATATTGGTAGAAATTTTGTCGTTCTATTTGAATCTTGTGTAGGGTGATTCCGTGGTTTGAATCCGTATCGATTGGGCGAATTCACGTGACCTCAGGATTATTAACCTAATTCAATTTATAACTTATTCGGAGGTGATTTATTATCCAGTATAAGGGAACATAATTTTTATAGTTTATTGTCCCATTTTTTTATTCGCAACACAGTATTTTAGCTGATAATAAACTTTTCATATCAATGCAAACTGATACTTATGTAAGTACATAAGTACATGTATATCATAGAAATAAAATTTTAATTTTGCTACCATAGAAAATATATAAACATATCGGGATAATTACCTAATGATTCTTAATAAAAAAAGAAACAAGATAAACTATTTATCCAATACATTCTGCATAAATAAATTATCTATATAATTATCACAAAAATGGTACCGAAAAATATTAATCATTGGAAACCTTTATATTCAACAACCCTACTTCTTCAATCTATAGTTGTAAAGCAAACCTATATACACCATACATTTCCATTTTCAAACAATCACCACTTAAACGTTGACACACATTCTATAAATCATACACTTCTATCCTGTTTTACAATTCCATCAAAACTACGAAATTCCCATAGAATTTCATTCTTCTAAAATCCTAAATTCCCCACCACAACTAAGAAACTGGAAATCGTTTCAAATGTAACATTGACATCTTCGGAAGCCCAGGTACGAAATTACATCTACGCAATGTTGTTTCACACTTGGCCGTGCGCTCTACATTGCATCAGGTAGAGCCGAGATTGGTTCCGACACTATCGAGCTGACGTTTGATCCGTGCTTCTGACTGGATGCGTTGAAATGATCGTCTCGGTCTTTGGGGAGTCGGATCAGGTTTTACCTCGGTCGTTCGATCGGTTTTTACACGATGAGCAACGGATTGTCCACCGGTGTCTTTACCTGGCACCCGTGCCCAATGCCCAACGGATGCCACTTTATGTTTGCCAGGACTGCGCTGATCACGGCCGGGTCACGTATGAATTTTTTCGCGAAAACCGGTAAGGCGGGTTCACCTCGATTTCGCGACGTTTCGGTGAAAGTCTCGTTGTGGTTCCTTTTTCGCACCTTAGTCGTTAACGAGGCGACACTGCGAGCATCTTTTATCTGTGACGTTAGACGCAACAGTCGCGTCAATTTCTACTGGAAATCAAAATAGATTTTTGTGATATCGATTTATTACGGTTTATCGTTTTTTTCCCCCGTTTGTTTTTAGTGGGTTTGGAGTTTGCGAGTAAAATTTTGTTTTTGGAGACTAATCGTTTGGATCGTTTGGATCGATCTATTCTGTCATGCGTTGACAGCATAGTTTTCTTTGAAACGAATAAGAGTGAGTTTGTTTTTAGCCAGATAATCATAAATCACTTGACAGTTACATTTTAAATAGGCAAAAATTCAATTAATTACTTCTTGGTCTTGCGATCTTAACTCATCACCTGTTCGTTTTTTTCTCCGTATGGCCACCGATCATTTCCGACGTGGATATGTATCTCCCGTTAAATTACGTTAATTAAATGGGAAAACGTTTTTCACCCAGCCTTTTTTCCCCCGAAAGTCCCGTCACATTGTCGATACGTACACAAGTATAAATAAATTAACGAACAAGGACATTTTAGAAAAATTCGTCCGACCTTTCTCTTCGAGAAGACCGAACGAGTTTCCGCCGATGATGGTATGCGAAGAACAAAAAAATAATAATAGAATCATGGCGCACAAGCTGTCCGGCGTGGTGAGCACTGTTGCGGCCCCAAAAGTATTTAAAAACATGTGAAACACGTGCTACACGATACATCACGCTCGACAGACTTGCATTCTCGCGGCAGGACCACGCCCCGCGTTAAACTACGTTCGAAAACACAAGGGATAACTTGAAAATGTTATTTTCAAAACTCACCCAATTCGTGCCAGCTCGTCCGCCCCTCTTAACCCTTTCGTTACCTTGGACGAGATATCTCGCGACCCGATACTGGCCGATCAACGCTTTTGACGAGATATCTCGCGACCCGATACTGGTCGATCAACGCTTTTGACGAGATATCTCGCGACCCGATACTGGCCGATCAACGCTTTTGACGAGATATCTCGCGACCCGATACTGGCCGATTAACGCTTTTGACGAGATATATCGCGACCCGATACTAGCCGATCAACGCTTTTGACGAGATATCTCGCGACCCGGTAGTAGCGGATTAACTCTTTTGATGATAATCTCGCTTTCTAGCACCAATATTTTGTCATTCTAGATTAATATATTTTATAACCAATTCTATTCGTATAGCTAAAAGGAAGAAATAAATACAGTTTTTATTAATTTAATGAAATTATTTTTATTTACTTTCTACGTGGTATAATTGAAAGCATGGTGTTACGCATAAAGCGACATTACACTTCTGACAAAAATATCGTGTTTCCTTAGTGCTAGGAAGCTAGATTATCGTCAAAAGCGTTAATCCGCTACTACCGGGTCGCGAGATATCTCGTCAAAAGCGTTAATCGACCAGTACTGGGTCGCGAGATATCTCGTCCAAGGTAACGAAAGGGTTAACGACTAAAATAATTTTTTTATTATAAATCGTTCGACTCACGATCAAGTTCGTTGAGGGATGATATCACACTTTTGTTAGAATCGCGATTAGAAAACGAGGAAAAGTGCGGAAGATAAAGCCGTGAGTTATATTCTCGCTTCTCGGAACGCGATAACGTAACGTTTCATGGAAGTTTATGGAACAACTGAGAAATGAGACGAGTAAAAAATCCGGTGATACGGTGAAACGTGCGCGAAAGCAAGTATAATGAGCCAAGTTAAGATATCTTTATTCGTCGGGTATGTCCAAGAAAGTGTCTGCGCGTCTATTTGCAACAATCTACAGCCACAAATCACAATTAACCCTACGTGTCCTCGGTCGGATTTGAATTCTTCCTTATTCCAACCGGCGAGTATATTTAAACACAATTACGAGTCCGCGAGCTGTCTGTAATCCGCCAAAATCGCGGGCTCCTATCAACGTAGATTAACGACCGCGAATACTGGGAATTTCTGCTAGTCCGCGACGATCCCCACATCGTCCCTGGTAAATGTTACTCGCGTTATTCCGCTGCCGCAAGTTGTTACATTTAATTACAATGTCAGTGATAAAGATATGCCGCTGATCATCGTTTGCGTTTCGAACGTGGAGCCTGACGACGTAAATTACCGTATGGTTTGGTAAATTCGATGTGCAACGACTCGGAGAAGTATTTAGAGTTTTTGATACCTGCGAAATCATTTCAATTATCGGGTAAACGAATATATCTGTAGGTTGCAACAAATACGTTAAAGCAAGTAACAAAAGAACAATAAAACCGTACACTTGATAATATTTTACTTTTAAAATTTGTACAAAATTTAATGTCAAAGCGGTTGATTGATATTAGATTTTTCTATGATAAATAAATTTATTTAACAATTAAGCGTAACAGTACTAGAGGATTTTTAATTCCACCACTCGTAATATAAATTAGATAATTCTTTTTTTTCACCTTTGTATTTTATATACTCAATCGATTTGCCAAACGAGCAACTCAATTGATTCTCTAGGAGGAAAATGACGTCATAAGTAACACTGTGTCATTATTTCCACGATTCACCGACATCTCTTAAATCGTCTAAATCAATTCATCGATCGCAATCACCTTACCCTTCCGTTCTTCCGCAGCGCACGAAATTAGTATTCCCCGGCTTCCCGTGGATGATTTCAATAACTGTATCAAATGATTGGCCGTTCGCATAAAACCAGACGGTCGGAGGGAACGGTTCGAAACGGAAGTCTCCGGGGATCTGTCGACTGTATAAGCGATCGTAAGATTTTCAGGGCCTCGATGGTTTTTGCCGGCCGTAAGTACTGCAAGTTTCTCCATGGACGTGTCCATCTGTCCATACGAATCTACAATTCAATGACTACCGGAGAAGGAACGCATCCGTGGTTCGTCGCGAAGGACAGTTAGACGGTGTATAAAGAGTTTCAGCGTTGGCTTCCTTCTCTTCTTCTGTCCTCCCGTTTGTCCTCTCGTTCCTCCTTCGTTTCCTTCCGTCCTTCTTCTCCTTCTCCTCCTCCTCCTTCTCGGGGCTTGCGTAACCCAAATATTATTCCATTGGCTGGCCGACTGGATGGCTGCCCGTGGAATTTCACCCTTCGACAAACGCCCGTCCATCTGGTCGGCGATTTGCAATTCGGAGCGGGCCATTCTTTTGATATCGCATCATTTCTCCCCGTTTGTTCTTGTTTTTTTTGTTGTTGTTTTATTTCTCTCTTTATTTCACCCGCCTTCCTTCCTTCCTTCCTTCCTTGATAGTTGTCCTTCCAGCGATGACGAAAACCGATGGCGAAACCTCCGCTACCGGAAGTCCGTGGTTGTCGCGTGATCTCCGGTAGTTTTGTGATGTTTTGTGATCGATAATGAGGGTAATTTGGGTTTCGTTGGGAGCTAGTATTGGGTAATTAAAAAACATAGATTTTGGTGAAATTTTAATTAATCTTTTTTAGTTTCAAGCGGTTTTTAACGAAAATCTACTATTTTAAGAAATAGAGTGTGTTATACAATTTACTTAGAATACACATATACTGTCATTAGAATATTATAGAGTAAAAGAATCGGGGAATCCCACGAACATCGCGCACACGTGTGTTTAATTATACATTTACAGGAAATAATCGGTTTTACAGATGACGCTCTGTTGTATAAAAAAAAACAAAAAATCAATATCAACGTGCTTAGTTCCTTCGTTATTGCATTCCTCAATATTAGCTATACATTTTTATAAAAAAAAAGTATGTACCACCGCAATAGCAATCAATTTCACAGAATCGCCTCGTCACTCTTCACGTTCAGCATACCTATACAGGAACCATAAATTCCCAAAAAACTCTACCGATATCCTCCTGCATCAACCGCTACGTAAATATATCCTGATTCAACAAAATCAAACAGAAAACGAGAGAGAAGCAACGGCGGTAGCAATTGATCGACGGCATTTCAGAATTAATCGAACGTCAAATAGCATCGCATTCGATCATCCCGGCTACAACGTTTCACAGATCGGCGCTTAAGATCCTTTGACACGGGGAAACCGACAATGCGAATTGTTGCGAGATCGTTCTCGGCCATTATAGACGAGGGAAGACTCCCGGAAGTGTGGCAAGATCGAATCGATAGCGAAGTAACCTGTTGCCAGCGGAGGACAAAGGAGAATCGTTCAATAGGGAAGAGGAAAAAAAAAAAAAGTAGAGTCTGAACGGGTATCAGGAAGCTGAGGGAACCTCGCTTGGTTTTCTTAGACATCGTTGGCCGAGAGCACGATCTAGGACGATTCCGGTAAATCGTTTGCAATGCGGTACACGGACATTACTAAGCGCCAGCCTCGGGCGGGAAATTAGAATAAGAGATCGAGGAAATAACAGAAATAATTTTCTGCTGATATCACGTCGTTTTCTTTATTGATTAACGTGCCGTGTGTCTGTCGACGTGTTATTGGACGTAGAGAAATTCGGATTAACGGTCACGCGAATTTATCGAGTAATTAGCGAATGAGTTTGCCGTTTACCGCCGTGTTCGAGTTAGAATGGACGTTTCTGTGTTTGAAATTATTTTACAAAGAAGGTTGGACGCGTTGGTATTCTTCCGCGTTGATGAATCTGAGCTTTGAAATTTTGAAACCTTGGAAATTCCGATTCGTTAATTTTGTTGATACTTTGAAATTTGTGCGCTTGAAAATTTGTTTGATTTTTGGAAATTTGGGTTCTAATTTCTGGTGCCTGGAAAATCTACGGCTTTTGATTTCCTATGCGATGAAGATTCTGCGTTTGAAATTTCCACGATTTGAAACTTCCGGTGATTTGATATTTTGAGTTGTTGAAATTCCTGGCAATTGGAGTCGTCACGTTTTGTAATTTTATGCTTCGTAATTTCTGACGTATGGAAATTTCAGTATGTATAATTTTACGACGCTAGAAAATGCTCCGCCTTCAAATTTTCGTAGCGCGACGCGGGTATTTACCTTGATGACGTAAAATGGAAAACCGGTAACTAACTTGTCTTCGTATAAAGACAACAAAGTATCTAAAGTACGATTGGTAAAAATCAGTAGAGTAGTTTTTGAGTTAAAAGGTATCATACAGAAAGGGCCCACACTTCATTTTTGATAATTAAGTATATTCAGAAAAAAGAGATTTCATTGAAAGAATGAAGTACAACTCTATCTTGCAATCACGTAGAAAAAAAAATCAGAAAATTGGGAAAGAATTTTAAAACAGGGTGCTCTAAAACACGATTTTGCAATTACATTTTTATACATTATACAATATGTGTATATATAAATCATTAAAACAGAAATGATAAATTGCTGAGTAATCATTATTTTAAACGATCATGAAAACGGGCAAGTCATTCAGAATGTTACACGTGCCGCGGCTTGTTTATTGCTAGTATTTAAAATAACTTGGATAACACCGTCGGTGGCAGTACTAAAAGGCCAGATGCCGGTCACCGGTGACCCCCCATGCCAGTCACCGCATTAAAAAGAAGAACCGACGACTCGTTACAAGCTGTAAATAACGTTGAACAGTGGCTGGTAATTACGTCGGTGATAGAAGTGCGGAAAGCCTACTCGCCGAAAATTCTTGATTAATTCGTGATAACAGTATTGCGACAAATTTTTGAATAGGTGAAATTCATATCGTTGCCAGGTTCCGTCGCCCTGTCTATCGCTTGCTTGAAATTTAGGAACGACGGTTGTTCGAGCCAAAAGATATTTGGCAGAAGGTCGACATTCCCGCTGTCTACTCGCGTGTCAGCGAGTGATTTCGATTATTCATTTTATCATGTAGAATAGCATTCGCTATAACGAATTACAGTTTCCAGATATCTCAACCTTTTGCGAACCGACTTAATTTTTCCTATTTTCAACACTTCTATCCGAATGAATTTTTCACATTTATCACTTTAATATAAACCTAACAACTTTGTTTTAATCGCCGTAAAGTTAAAATCAGAAAAAAGTATGACAATAGCTCGCACCTCTTCACACTAGAACTACCGTGAATTAATTTGGTATATTTCAAATCATTGGATAAACATGGAAGAAACAAAGAAATAAAAGGAGGATAGTAAATTGATCAGTTTAATTATTTACATATAGAAACATGGTTATCAAAAATGTTGGAAATTTCAATTTAAACGATTCTTAGAAGAAATTTCCAGTCATTTTGACTGCCTTGGTAGTTCTAGGGTTAGAGTGAACACTCGACATTGGACCTCTTGCAAGGAAATGTTACCAGGACCGGAACGGGTTAAAAGAATCAACAACAACGACAATCTTGCAATCGAAATGATTTCACCGATGTGTTAAAAATATAAAAAAGTGTTCCCGGCGACAAGCAAGTTTGAAAATTGTCCGACGTAAAGGACGCGGTGTGCCAACGAATCGATGTCCACGTCGTGGCTTCAACGCAGCGCAATTAATTAGAAATTGTCCGCGGGTATATCTGGGATCTGATCTGGGTATAAAGACGACCGACACTCCGTCGGGACCCCTTTGATACGTCAGCTGTCCGACAGGACCAGTTTTGCTGGACAAGTTTCTGCCTACCAGTCTAAATAATATTCCACGTAACGCGTGTCATTGCTTTGTACCGGAACTTTCAACAGAAATCCCCTATAATCGGCGCACATTACGCTCGAGGAACGTTTTTCGATAATAAATTTACCGTTATCAACGATATCATCGTCGACGAATCATCGAGGTACCGCTAGATAACGAAACTTCATCGAACATCCTCACCTAAGAATCCGGAAGAGACCTGGCAAAGTTCGAATAAAAGTATTTTGCCTTAACCCTTTGAGCGCTGACCGATTCGCCGCTAAGCGTACGCTGTGGACTGCGCAATCCGTACGAAACCACTGAATTTTCATTCCAAGTATATTTATTGTAAGTGAAGTAAATTATGTGAAAACGCATATATGAGGTGCCTAGAATACAAGGGGTATAAGTGACTTTTATTTAGTTCCGAGAAAATTAAGTTCAAAGCTCACAAATGCTCACAAATCACAATATAATACAATATTTTTTTTTTAATTCAAGAGTGGTAAACCATGTACAGGATGGACATTTCACTTAGATTCCTCTACCACTCAATAGAATGGTAAATTCAGAGTTTCATGGCACAGATCTCAGTTCTTTTGAGAATATCACTTATATCCCTTGTGTTCTAGGCACCTCATATATGGGTTTATAGTCAAAATCTAATGGTTTTGTGAGAACGCATATATGGGTTCATAGCCGAAATCGAATGGTTGTGTGAAAACGCAAATATGGGTTCATAGCGCTTAAAGGGTTAACGTAGAATTGAGTAACAGACGAAGAATACGTATCGCACGCATAAGCCTCCTAATTCTCCGTCAGAATCGAAGAAAAAGCAACAACGACCAGGATAACGAGGACGGCGAAACAATCTGACGCAAAAAGAGCAACCAAGAGAAGAGACAGAGAGAGAGAAAGAGAGAGAGGGAGAGAGGGGAAGGCAGTTAATTGCCGCGAGATGCACTTCACGGCCGTGTACGTTATTTACGACTAGCTCGGTTTCCATGGCCGCTTTCCACCGCGGCGAGCGCGTACGTTTAAAGCGGATAAACGCGCCTAATTCCTCATCGATATCGAAAGAAGGGACTCGCGGGTATGCACGGTAAGTGGCGAATTAATAAACGCCATCGGGTTTCACAGCGAGCCGCCAGTCTCGAACTCAGACTTGCACTCGGACTTCTGCAGTAGCAAACGATAAGCCTCCATTACTGAAATACCGACTATTTAACCCTGCGGAACTCACGGTCTCGGCAATTCCTCCGCTCCTACCAACCCCCCCTACTACTCCCTCTACCCCTCTCCGCAGCTCTTTTCACCTGTTTTTCTCTCTTTTTCAGCCTGCTCGTTCTCTCTGTTCTTGTATCGGGTTTTATCTATTTCTCTTGTAACCGGACGTTTACGCGGGGACCGCATACGCCGCGTAAACGTCTTTCCCTGCAGTAGCGTAAGGTACCAGGTATTCGATTAATTAATGCCCCCACGGAAAACTTGGGAAAGTTATGAACCCCTCGATGCTCGCTACGAACGAGCTACCAGCTCTCCGCCTGATCGACGGAGGAGGAGGGGTAGTCGTTTGAGCAATTGGCTACTTTTTTCTTTTCGGCTTTCGCTGATTTATCTGTGACCACACGTTGTGTAGGAGTCCCGTGGACACCAAGGGTTTCGGGTAAAAATAGGGTGACGTGTTTAGTTTCTCGGGAAAATTGCATGTCTTCTCCATGAATTAAAGAATGAAATTCAATTTGATAAGGGTGATCGCGAAAAAACGTTAATTGTGTTAACACTATTTCTACCACGATTATGTGTATACCTATTTCGACTACATGGTGTCTTTTGACACCTCTTGGTAGAAATAGTGTTAAAAAATGTTGCACAATTACACGTTCTGATTGAATGGTTTAATGATAACATGGAATGTTACGTGACAGGTGTTGATTAAACGTAATTAAACGTATACTTTTCTGTGGTTATTTGTCATTGAAAAATGTTTTAACTGCAACCCTTGATGTAATCAAGCAAATCATAGATTTCACCGTGGCCTGTGTTTGAAATTATTTTACAAAGAAGGTTGGTCGCGTTGGTATTCTTCCGCGTGGATGAATCTGAGCTTGGAAATTTTGAAACCTTGGAAATTCCGATTCGTTTATTTTGTTCATACTTTGAAATTTCTGCGCTTGAAAATTTGTTTGAATTTTGGAAATTTGGGTTCTAATTTCTGGTGCCCGGAAAATCTACGGCTTCGATTTCCTATGCGATGAAGATTCTGCGTTTGAAATTTCTACGCTTTGACGCTTCCGGTGATTTGATATTCTGATATTCTTAAAAAATGTTGCACAATTAGACATTCTGATTGAATGGTTTAATGATAACATGGAATGTTACGTGACAGGTGTTGATTAAACGTAAGGAAACGTATACTTTTCTCTGGTTATTTGTCATTGAAAAATGTTTTAACTGCAACCCTTGATGTAATCAAGCAAATCATAGATTTCACCGTGGCAAATTGTTCGCTCCGAAACGACCGTACAACAAGTATCCATGGGACATGTGGATAAAGTGCGTACAGGCGTCGTTGAATTCCTGAAAAGCCAGTTCTGATTACGACACTGTTTCCTTTTCACGTGTTCATCGGCATGCAGAAAGTTCGCCGATCGAGATTGTGTCATAACCCGGCGATCGTTGGTGCAGAAAATTTCGATGGATGCATTCGATGGTTAATCGTGTAACTTTCAATCTACACGTTCATAGTCCTGTATTTTTTTTAACACATTCACTGCCAAGCTTAAATTATATGACGTTATTTCCATTGCCATTTATAATTTGAGTGATATTGTTTACCAAAGTTAATAAATTTTATCTGTAGTATTTTTTTCAAGTTTTCTACATTTGTATAATTATGTTTGTGGTCACAAAAAATTTATTAATTCAATACCCTATATGGTATAATATATTGAAAGTAGGACGAGTATACTCGTCTTGGCAGCGAATGGGTTAATCTCCCTTCGTTTACTTATCACCGTGCATACATCCGTATATTGTTCACCAAAAAGTTTAGAATCAAAAGTATTTTAAAGAATAATATACACACTCGTGTTTAAATAATTCTAATCCGCTACTGCAATCAAACATATCGACAAATTTAGTTCTCTGCCTTCCTTAGCCTGTCAAATTATTTATTCGTAACAATCACAGCTTCCTATTTCTCACCCCAGAGTCAATATTAAATGAGGAGAAATCATTTTTTGGGAAATTTAGTTAACTGCACATATTTCCTTAGGGATAGTATTGTGTCGACTCTGTACAATAATTTGTACTTGTTCACATTTGTTTGATTTAAAATACTTCTTATAATAAAGTTTATATTAATGAGCAAGCTATTCCAAAGCCACATTCTCTTGTACTCGGCCTATATCTTTGCATTTTTTATGCTTTTTTGACTATTTCAATTTTCAGTAATACCTTTCCAATTCGATATTCGCGAATTTCTGACTCGACCCTCAAAGATCATCGTTCCCACTTGACCTGTCGCCCCGTTTTTCGGCAGTTTTTTCCGCCATTTGAAGAAAATTAAACAAATTAAATTTTACCGATCGCTTTAAATTATAATTAATAACTAACTTTCTTCGGCCGCTGATGCGATCTTTAAAAACTCAAATAAAACTCTAAATTTAATTACATATGAAGACTAATGTATTAAACTGACTCAAACCATCCACAGTGAGGAACATATTTAATAAATTGAAAAAAAAACGTTTCGATCCTGTTTTGGAATCCTCATCAGGGACAATCTCCTAAACTATGTTCCCTTCGTAAGGAGAACAAAAGAAACAACAAATTTTTCAAATTAAAATTAAAATAAACTATTTAATCGCGGAACATATTAATAACAATTTAATATCATAAATCAGTAAAGACACTATTACACTGTAGCTAATAAGATAAAATTGTGTATCAATTGGATCACTGTACACTTATTAAAGCAAATAATAAAGATATTTTTAATTGAACATAATATTTCGTCGACTCACCTATTGTGGATGTTAATTTAACACTAGAACTACCAAGGGGGTCAAAATGACCGGTTCCGCATTTCTTCTAAGAATCGCTTAAGTTTATAACACTGCGATTTCCAAAATTCTTCATAACCATGTTTCTCTATGCAAATAATTAAATCGATCAATTTACTATCCCCCTTTATTATCTTTGTTTCAAACATATTTATCCAATGCTTCTAAATAGGGGAAGGTAGCCTAATTTGGACCGTAGCCTTATTTGGACCGCTATGATATACAAAGACTGATGATATCTGCGAGATTTGAGATAGGCTTTTTGTTATACGTAGATGTAGAAGAGGTTAATGCAATTGTTTTTGTAAAGAAACGCCTCGTGGTTACATTGAGAGAAGTATCATCAGTCTTTGTATATCATAGCGGTCCAAATTAGGTTACTTTCCCCTATACCGAATTAATCCTCGGTAGTTCTAGTGTTAAAATTTTGGAGACTAACGGCACGACACGTCTTACCCCTTGTACATATTAAAGCCTAATGATCGTTAAGATGAAAGACAGGGCTATAGATCCTAACACTGAGAATTTATCTAGATTTAATGGAAAATTCGCCTACAGAGGGTTGAAGTGACCAAAACGACGTTGAATTTCTGGCAAGCCGCTCCCTGGTTACGCCACTGTCTCCCTTTCACGGGTTGCATCAGGATGCATACGCGTGCAACCGTAGCTCGATGCAGCGTGTAGGCTGTCCGGCAGGTATGATTTGTCGCATCGCCGGCCAGCTGCTGCCCTCGTGTTCTCCCGGACTTTCCGAAGAAACCCATTTAGCCCGGCAAAAATATTTCTATCGGACTCCTCCGTCGTCTTTCGAGCGCGTCGTGTGCGATTCGCAATGTGCGCCGTAAGCACGTTACCCGCGAGAAAAAAAAAAAAAAAATGATCCGCATCTTGTGCGCGTCCACGTGCGTTTTTAGCGAGCCGTGATGCATGTGCGTATTTAACCAATTGATAGATAACCGTTTGCACGAGCCGAGGGTCGGTACTTGAAACGCGTTTGATCGGAAACTCGCGGGAAAGTAAACTTTGAACGCAGAACGTTGCAAATTCGCGACGGAAAAATCGTTTTGGAGCTATGGTGGAGTGTGGTATGTTTAGTAAGTTTTTATATTAAGTATAACAGGTGCTGTTATTTAAATGGCGATTGTATTTAATTTTGATGGAAGTCCTTAAAATTGTAGCCTACGTTCAGGTAGTATAGAATAAAGGTATCATAATATCTATTTATATTTTTATAGACTTTTATGAAAAAAATGTTAGTTTTTTAATTTAAATTAAACAAGTGGAATGCGGATAGATAAAACGTGTGTGATAATTCAGATTAAGTGAAAAGATGACCGAAATTTAGTAAGTTATTACGATTGGAATCGAATTGTCGTTTACCCTGTTTGAGCTGGATTTGAAATTCCTGCGGATTGAAAGTTTTGGTGGACGGAAAGTGTTGAATTTGTGACGCAGAGAAATTTTCTGTGGCTGTGTACTTGTCACGTTCAGAAATTTGTTGCGCTTCGGAATTCAAGGAACAGTGTAGTTTCTACGGTTTGCAACTCACCGTGTCCAGAAATATTTGCGTTTCGAATTTCCATCGCCCGGAAATTTGCGTGCTTGGCATTTTTGGCACGAAGAAATTTCTACGCTTTGAAATTTTTGAGAGCCGACAATATGTATGCTTGCAAATTTTGACTTTTGGAACTTTCGACGTGCAACAATTTCTATGCGTTCTAGTTTTTGACGTGCATATAATTACAGATTTTGTCAGTTTTACCGTAGAAAGGATCACATTTTATAAAAACACGATATCTGATGTGTCTCGTGATTTATAGGGTTGAATAATTTCCATGAAAGTGGTAGGTAATGAATGTTTTTAAAAAAAGTAAAAACAATCTCTGTTAATTTGTCACCAATTTGTTACTTCTGAATTCGTGCGAATTATGAATACAAAATTTACAATTTCCTCTGTCATCGAAAAAGATATACAAAATTACATGGTGTCCTCTATAACTGAACAAAAAACATCATTTCCATGCTCGATATTTCGAAATGACACTTAACTTGCTTTAACTTAACCCTGGATAAGTAGTAATGCAAACTTTTTAACCTGATGCAAACCACAACTTATTTTCATTCATACCTCTGAAATAGTAATCTTTAAAATATTTTAAGACAACCTATTTTCGTATGAAAAGTAATACAGTTTCTACAATAATATTTAACAAATTATTATATACCACTTATACGGTATATCCTAAAACAAAACGCTTGATATCTATAGTGCCTAAGGGGCATACCTGTAATGATAAGGGTTAATACAGTTTTAAACGTCAACGTCAACAGAAACCAACGAAATCATTTTAACACTATTTCTACCACGATTATGTGTATACCTATTTCGACCAAAAGGTGTCTTTTGAAAGCTTTTCGTTTCAATGCAAATATTTCCCAAAACTGTTCGGATTTCAAATTACCAGTTAAATGTAGATAATATAACAACTATTGTATAAAAAGTCAACAAAAGTAATTGTGAAGAAATAATTCAACTTAACGAATGAATTTAAGTTAAAATTTGAAAGGTGTCTTTTGACACCTCTTGGTAGAAATAGTGTTAACACTAGAACTACCAAGGGGGTCAAAATGACCGGTTCCGCATTTCTTCTAACAATCGCTTAAGTTTATAACACTGCGATTTCCAAAATTCTTCATCACCATGTTTCTCTGTGCAAATAATTAAATAGATCAATTTACTATCCCCCTTTATTTCTTTGTTTCAAACATATTTATCCAATGCTTCTAAATATACCGGATTAATCCTCGGTAGTTCTAGTGTTAAAGTACGTATTTTGTAGGCTTTGAACATAATGAAAATTTGACAAAAATTTAGATAATAAGCACTCCATTAAATCATCTGACTAAGACACATGGGCATCGCACGTCGTTTTAGTAATTGTCCCACAAAATACATGTACGTTAACCGGTCAGAATGAACAAGAACTTCGGACAAAGTGACGCTTTCTTACCGCGTATTGTGAATCGCCCCTTTATACTTAGAATTCCCGGTAATCCATTGGGAATAACGACGCTTCCATCGATGTTCGTCCGACCAAACAAACCGCCGGGCCTGACAGCTCATCGTCCAAAAGTGATTTATGCCGACATGACTACTTACCGGTTAACTTATGGTGTTTACCAATTCAATTAGAGGTACAACCGCCGGTCTCTTAAGATGAGATACATTTGTTTCAACATTAATTTACCGAAACGCCCCGCTGTCATAACAAAACTATAATAAACCGGTGGCCGGTTGGCACGCCGCCAGGAGCCCATCGCTTTTTCGAGGTTCATAAAATCCGCCGAAATGTTCGTTCTACCCGACATTGTTTTACCCGGCCTTCTTTCGCTTCCGATACGGTCATAAATCTGGCACCGTTAATACACTTGCGTTCGTTAATTCTCACTAAGCACGGCTTGTTTCAAGGGAACCACCTCATAATTATCCCGGGAAAGTTCTTTCGGACATTTCGAACGTTTCAATGAGATCGAATGATCGCAACGTTGCCAAAGTGTTGAGTTAGATTTGATATTCTATACTTTTATTTTACGACGAATCTCTCAATTTTGGAGTTATTTCATTATTTTACTTAGCCTACCAATTTTACAGATACCTAATAATAGAGCGACACTTGTTTTACAGTTACTATTCCCCAAGCGAGCTGAATTCTTATATACAGGGTGTAACATAACTAGTAGGACCTTTTTTCAGGGCCGATAATATGTACCAAAAGATGAAAAAAAAAAATCAAAAAGGTTTGGCCTATAAACTACCCCCTATCGAGGTACAACTCCTTTTGTAAAAAATTTTTTAAAACTGATATCTATAAAATGATAAGTCGTAGAAAACTAATTTTCATTGCAATATAGCCGGAACAGAGTCAAAATTTATAAAAAAAATATAATTGCTGCGATTATTACCGTTAAGTAGCATTGATTCTTGTTTACTCCATACAACTGCGATTACCTAGATATCATAGCAGGTGTTTAACATCTTGGGAAAAATTAAGGCCATTCACCAAAGACTTCCTTTCCGTAGATAGTGTTATTTTTTCGTAAACTTTGATCTCCTCCGATAATATAAAACCTTGTTTACAAAAGGGATTGCATCTCGATAAGGGATGGTTTCTCGGACTTAACTTTTTTGATTTTTCCCTTCATTTTTTGGTGCGTACTATCGACCCTGAAAAAAAGTTCCACTAGTTATATTACACCCTGTATATTACAATCAATTTTTTTCGTCTCCCCTCCATTGTTACCTTGTTCATGATTTTTTTGCGGAGAAGGGCCCTCTTACATAAATTCCCCCGAAAATTCGGGCCAGCCGTGCCCTCAGCTACATCCCGTTAACACTATTTCTACCACAATTGTCTGTATAACTATTTCGACCAAACAGTTTTTTTTTTTAAACCTTTTCATTTGAATAAAAATATTTGCCAAAACTGTTGGGATCTCAAATTACCAGTTAAATGTAGATAATTTAACAACTATTGTATAGAAAGTCAACAAATTAATTAATTAAAACGACCATACGTCCCATTATCTAATTAAGGTTCTATTTTGTCGTAAGCTTCGAAATAATGCGTTAATATCCGGGATATTCGTGTCCGAATCAAAGTACGAACACATATTTTTTTTAAGTATGGATGATCCTGAGGAAAAGATTCATTTTTATTGTAGTCTCCACGTGGAAAATTAATTCGTAATGAGTCAATTTTTTTCCATCGAATCGATTATCATCCAAACCTTTTCGCCTGAATGCAAATACATAAGTATTTGCCAAAACTCTTGGGATTTCAAATTATCAGTTAAATGTAGATAATTTAACTCTAGATTTACGGATGTTGATTATATACCTACTTTTACTGAAGTGTACTTTACTAATATACTAATATAATTTACTAAGTGTAAATTAACATTTACATATATTTCATTACTTAACTAAAAACCAACGTATGTATTTCGAAAATAATATTAAGTTTTATGTATATACAGGGTGTAACAAAAATACTGGGACACTTTTTCAGTATCGATAGTACGCACCAAAAGATGAAAAAAAAAGTCTATAAAGTTTTGTCTAAATACCACCCCCTATCGAGATACAACCCCTTTTGTAAAAAATTTAAAAAAAAATCATATCTCCGAAATGGTACGTCGTAGAAGAATCGTTTTGATTGCAATATAACCGGGGAAGATCAAAGATAACAGAAAAAAATATAATTGCTGCGATTATTGCTGTTAAATAGCATTTATTCTTGTGTAATCCAAACCACGTCGATTACCTATATCGTAGCACGTTTGTAACAACTTGGGAAAAATTTAGGGCATTCACTAAATCTTCCTTTGTGTAGATAGTGATATTTTTTTCGTAAACTTTAGTCTCTTCCGGTTATATTGCAATCAAAATCGGTCCTCTACGACGTACCAATTTCAGAAATATGATTTTTAAACAATTTTTTACAAAAGGGGTTGTATCTCGATGGGGGGTGGGGGTTGCGCCCACAACTTATAAGTCTTTTTTTCTTATTTTTATGCGTTCTATCCATAAACCTAAAGTGTCCCAGAATTTTTGTTACACCCTGTATATAGTAATCAAATTTTGAATGAGTCAAATTGGCTCGGTCCGTAAATCTACTGTTAACAGCTATTGTATAAAAAGTCAACAAATTAATTGTGAAGAAATGATTCAACTTAACGAATGATTTTAAGTTAAAATTTGAAAGATTTCTTTCGATACCTCTTGATAGAAATAGTGTTAATTCGATCGTTCGTTAAGTCGAACGCAACGAAATTACCGTGCGACGATCCGTCAGATTTAGAGCGGAGTGCCGCGTGTTATTTTTCCCGCTCGCCTCGTGCCGTTGCTCAGAGAAGAGAATGCCTTGAAAAACAAACGAAAGCGGACAAAAGCACGCGGCGATTTCGGCTCGGCGCTAAAGCACAATGCCCGCGAATTCTTCTTACCGTGCCCGGTGGCACCGCGACGACGACGAGCGTGAGCGTCTCTATATTTACATGCACAAAAGTCACTGGCCCGCTTGACTGATTCATCATTGAGCTACGGTTAAATTCGACGCGAGCTCGTATCGCTAACTTATCACTCGCGACGCTCACTCACGGGTTACGTACCTCTGATTCCATCCTTTTAGCGCATTCCCTTTGACCGATGTTCACCGATAGCTAGTGGAATTCTAGGTATTGCTCTGTGAAAAATTATTGGGAGCTGTCATGTTATATGTGCCCATAATTATGAAAGTGGTCTAAGTCAATATTTCTAAAAAAATTAATGTCTTGATAATTTGTTAATAAATGTTTCAAAACCTTTAAAAAAGGTAATATTCAAAATTTGTTAAAAAATTGACTTAGACCACTTTCATAATTATGAGCACATATATTTTACACATTCCTGCAGATTTTTTGTTTAGATCTATCATAGAAACCACCTATTTCAATGGTTCTTTTCAGTGGTTTAGAATTGGATGAAGAGGTGACGTTTATAAGGACCAATTAATATCATTTCCATGATTTTATTGATGAAATTTGAGACAGTTAGAGCTGCCATTTGTTTATCAGTATTTCGCCTGCGAGTTGAACGTTTTTTTTACTAGTAACAATGAACGTGACCGTTGAAACCGTAATTTTCGGAATTGCATAAAATGTGTTTCCAATGTTATTGTGACTTTCACGTTGCATTGCGCTATCTAGATTTTTAGAGACTGTAATTCCCTAGGCTTTTGAGGTTATTATGTATTTCATGTGTATCCGTGTTGATGATTATTTCAGAAAAAAATTTCAAATCATTTAATCCTTGTATGCATGCAATGTACAAATAATTAGGAATATGAAAATAATTTTCACTTTACTCCTGATTTGGGTTAATCAACGTTTTTGAGTCTAATCTCGTTTGCAATTCTATGCAGCGATACTATTTTAAGATAATGATGTCAACTTCAAAAAGTGTATCTGTAACAATTACAATTTCATACATCTCCCGATAAGCGAGTTTTTGTTTTTTATAATAAAATATTAAAGTAGATTTTATAATTAAATTTCCTAGCCATATAATTTTATTTTGGAAGCAGAACAGAAATTAACCGATAAAAAGTTCAATATAAAAACACGAAATATCTCGTTGCGAATACGTCGAATGAAAAGTTTTACGAAACGATACGAACCGCGAAACTTTGAATCACAGATGATAACGAGCAGCAGCGTTATTGCAAACGTTATAGGTACTAGTTTCTTCGACGAGAATTAAGTACCTATAATAAGTTAAGTCAATGAGATTCTGAGATTTGTTAATGGACAATTATCGTCTTCTATTCGGTCAGTAAATGAATATGGTTCAAGGAAAACAAGCAGTCATAATTGCGATATTTATCGCTGACATATACCGTTCATTAATTTCAAGCCGTACTTAAGATCATTTAATTCCATAGTTCATCCCTGAATCGTGTCCAGGCAATTAGCGGGCAGTTAAATACAGGTATTATTGTTACGACGCATAAATTAGGTTACCACATAATCCTATTGGATCATTCTCGTCTCTTCGTACTCCTTAATAAACACGATATTGACTTTTCACTGCTGTTTTACTGTCGAAATAACAGATGTCCTGAAACTATAGAGAAAAAAAAAGTCACGTCTCCGAGAGCGATTCACAGAAGAAACTAAAAACGGTTCCGAACTTGATCAAATTAAAAATACCTAGTTAACATCAATTAAGAATTTACTAACATCTCTCGAGTCTCTAATGATCCCTACATTTTCAGAGTTCTTAATTAACCACCTGAATGGGACTCATTCCCGACAAACGACCAACTTTGTCAATTATCAGGCGGATGTATGTATGTACATGCCAAATGGATATTAATCTAATCTTCCGATCTGCCAACGAGCCAATGTGTCCTGTTAGGAACAAATTTTTTCTTTACCTCTAGTACTAACACGCGCAATAAAAAAGAAAAAAAAAAAGAAAAACCTCGTCGAAAACAAGCGGCTCCTAACAATACATAAGTCGCGACGATTTATCGACGATATACGAAATTCCAGTCGAATGGGGAGTAAGAAACGAAGTAGTTGTAGGCTAAACTGTCGTATTGGACAGATCCGTTGGGAAGAAACCGGAGGCCAGGTAACGGGTATAGGCTGCCAGTTAAGATGGAAAACGGATCCACGTCGATCTTTATTTTTCTTGCCCGGCATCGTGGCTGGTGCAGAAAGTATAAGTTATAGCGACGAGAGTGAACTCTCTGTAAAATATATACAGCGGGCAGCGGACATTAAGAGAGTCATTTGTAAGCCGTTGTAACTGCGCGCCGAGTGCTTTACGATAGTAAGCTGTATTTTATGTCGGCAAAGAGGTCCTCGACTCACCGCGGTAACGCGAGCTCATAATGAGACTAGCTTTTATAGACTTACTCCTTTTTCTTGGATTTCTCGTGCACGCAGGCCGAAAGTCACGTCGATCGGATCGAGAGATCGGAAAGCGGTCTCGCCGATGTCCCGCAAGAACCCGTCCTGCGTCCGCTGAAGTGTATCGGTTTTCAACCGGCACGGGGATCGAACATCCCTGGGGAAAGTTTTATCCCTCCCTGACCCCCCCCCCCCCCCCTACCTTCCCTCCGTTTGAAGATTAACCCTTTTTCGGGAAAAATCGTGTTCACTGTAGACGGGGAAAGAAGCGAGACGTAATCGGTATAATGTAGGTATTTCTTTGGCGAAACATCGGGATTTATCGTTGATTTCTTGCGGACACGGTGAGTGTTAAATTAGAGGTGAAAAAAAAGGGTGAGATATTGTGTTTTATTTATTTGGTTCATTGCGATTTCAAATAGCCGCTATCTTCGCCATATCGAGGACGATCACTTTCAGAGGTCCGCTGGGAGAACTGTCGTCTCCGTCATATATGTATATATATATATATATATAATTCTTTTCTACATGACAGCCAGTAGTTTGGATACAAGTCATTAACTCCAGCCGCGGAGAACGCAATATGTTAATGTCACCGATGACAACTAGTCGTTTAATCACTTAACGCCTCTTTTGAATGCCGGGAATCGCAGTCCGCGAACTTCGAGTGATTCATCGGCTGCAACGGCATCCCTTCTAATCTCGAATCCCGAAATTCCTTATAAATCGTCCCAGTTGGTCCCCTTCGCGTTTCATTTTTGTGCTTCTTAACGAAGGAACGAGAAACAAACCGTGGATATCGTTGACGTTTCGATTACGTCACGTTAATTCGGTCACTTCGATTGATTCGATCTCTATTGAACATTTGAATACTACAATTCTCGATGAAACACAACAAACGCAGAAACAGTGAATTTTATTTACTTTATCTTTATTGATTCAACGTTAACATTACATTAACTTCAACTTAATTTTGATCGTTTCTTTAACACGTTCACGCCTCTATTTTAAAAATGTAATTCTTTAGTAACCAGAAAACAATTGCCATAAGGTCTTCTTGTGTTTCTCGCAGACCCTCCGTATTTATGCAAAAAATTAGAATCTTTTTTGCGTTTGTAATTGTTATTTTTACATTCTGGTCACTTTATGCAAAATTGACAATACCACGCCGCCCCACAGAAAGAAACGTGAAAATCGGCCCCGGCGTGAACGTGTTAAACCAACGATGAACAATAATACCAACAATCACGGGCCCGATATTATCGCAAGATATTACAGCAAAAAAAAAAGAAGGAGAATAAAACGACCCGTCGAGGATGTAGGTAGAAGAGAGGGGAAAAAAAACGAAAGGGGTCTCAGTTACAGCGGAAGAGAAGCTCGTCCATAAGGATCGACCTTCGAAGGTGGAGATGGTCCACCGCGTAAAGATTCACGGATAAGAGGATATAAATGAATCCTCGAGAGGTCCGAGGGCAAATATAGACCAGCGTGTTAGCAAAAGGTACTGGCCTGAAATGGGGCCGAATGGCACCGGTATGGAAATGTGATCGGCTTTTAAACGTCGAACCGCGCTCAGCTATGTTAATTCCGTACGTGTTACTCGAGGTGTAGCTTCTGTTTATCTTCGAATCTATCCAATGTACCTTAACGAACGCCGCGGACCACCTACGTTAAAACGACCATACGTCCCATTTCCTAGTTAAGGTTCCATTTTGTCGTGAGCTTCGAAATAATGCGTTAATATCCGGGATATTCGTTTCCGAACCAAAGTACGAACACATCTTTTTTTTTAAGTCTGAATGATCCTGAGGAAAAGATTCATTTTTATTGTACACTCCACATGGCAAATATTTTTTTCCATCGAATCGATTGCTATGGAAAGATAGTTACTTTGATTGGAGAAATAAGAAAATATGAAGACGTTCGAATTTAATCATTCTAATGGTAAACGAACGAAATCAAAGTTAAAGAATATAAACGTATAATTAACAATGAATTACGTTTTTGTGATAGACATAGGAGAATAATTATGGCTGATAAGCACTTCATAATTATCTTGTATGAAGTTATATCGAGGAAGAGGCGTAGAAATCTCGTTTGCGTATCTATTCAAAAATTCTTCTATCCAGCTGGTAAAAACTGTATATATTATACGGTTAAATCTGTTCCACCGAATTCATTTAAAATGCAAATAGTAAAATTCAGTGTGTAATATGAGGCAAGGACAAAAACGTCTCCCGTTCTGGCAATTACGTGTATAAACCAAGCTCGTGAGTAAAATGTTAGTCGCGTGACTGCAGAATGTAATATAAATTCTAGACAAGGGAATCTCGGTGTACATATATTAGTTTCAAAGAACCCTATAGACACGTGTGAAACTTCTCAGAGACTTTCATGCGCATATTCATATGGAGCATAGAAAAACCGAAAGAAAATCTTCTTAACTAATCGAATGAATGAAACAATTGAAAAGTAAATTTCTGCTCTCATTAACAATGCTATTAGGACGATCAATTTTTCTCATCCAGCTTTTACTAGCGCAGTAAAAAATCAATCTTTATGTACTTCATGTTTGACCACAAGCAAATAAAGATAAGTGAAGGTAAACGTAATGTTAGCGAATGTACTCTTATCTTTTTTAATTATTTACAACGGTACGTAACTTTGAAATTACATAGCAGCGTACTTGTAGTGTTTAAGACTTTTCTCTTTTCTTCTCCATCATTAAAATAAAACTGGTAATAAAATTATGAAAATTAGGTACTACAATTTACATCGGACGATCAATGCTCGTCGTTTCCAAGCAATGTACTCTTTTCAACTAATTAACGATCGTTAATCGACTAACTATATAATTAGATACCTGATTTACTGGCTTTCAAAACGATCTTATAAACACTTAACATAATATTCTCATCGTAAAGAAACAGAAATGAATTATTTAACCATCACAATAACGAATCAATCTATTGGGTTGGCAACTAAGTAATTGCCGATTTCAAATAAGAAGTAAAATTCAAAATTTTTGTTTAAAAATATAACTTTGTTCAATTAGATACTGTCCGTTCTGGTCGATGACCTTTTGCCATCGTTCTGGCAGTGTAAAAATTCCACGTTCATAAAATTTCTGATCTTTGCTATCAAAAAAACTGAATTAAGTGTGATCTGACATCATCAGCGTTATTAAAAATTTTACCATTTAAGGAGTTCTGCATGGAACGAAACAAATGCTAATCTGAATGCGCAAGATCAGGGCTATATGGTGGATGTGACAAAACATCCCAACCCAGTTCCAATAATTTTTGGCGAGTGACCAAAAACAACACCCTTACGATTTGACAATACCGGCTGCTTTTCTTGAATTGCATCGTTCAGTTTGGCCAGTTGTTGAACATACACGTTTCAATTGATCGTTTGGTTTTGTGGCATAAGTTCAAAGTAAAAAAAATTCTTTTTTACTTTAAAAAAAATTCTTTTTTACTTTAAATAAAATCTTTTTTTTTCCAATTTCGACACTGCCTTTCTTTCAAGGCTTCATTTCCATATACGGCACATAACTTCTTTTGTGCTTGCGATGCGTTCTTGCCTATTCGGAAGTAATACAATAAAATATGTCTGAAGTGCACGTCCTGTTCTTCTATTTTTAAATTGGGATAAAAACAAAACTAAAGCACTAATCGACATAATTTTTTTACTAAAGTAAAGGTAGAAGTCCAAACAATAAGAAAAAAATATAAGTGAGATGCTTTGACCACGTTAACAAAACAAAAGAAAGTGTAAAGTCCATCTATCCACAAAATCGGCAATCACTTAGTTGCCAACCCAATAATTTATCAATGCACTCTTTTGTCCGGAGCGAAACGAAAATTTCGCTTCTACAGACTTGATTACGTATCGTACTTCGTATTAGGGTCGATGTTCGAAGCTCGATATTACGGCACTGGTTCCTGCTTATTAAGCAACGGCGCCTATGAAGTGATCGATCGAAGGGAAAGTTTCGAGTCAAGATTCAAGATCGCAGGAGTGCGAGGAAGTTGCGAGGCGGAGAAGCAGCGGTTGCATGAACTTAATTTGATCTAAGCGGCGGAGTCTGCATAAAATGAGGTAATATAGAGAGCGTCCCTTATGCCAGACATTTTGCGTGCTTCTCTAGTTTCCCGGGTTAATATAGACACCTCTGTGCATGCCGCGGTTTGAGCACACGCGTGCTCTTGAATCACCTCTGTAGAGGGCACAATTAAGGGATCATACGTGATCTTCCGTCGTGTGAGATCCTTATTTATCACCGTGTATGTATTACCCATCGAACACCTTTTCCCTGACAAGTTTTGACAAGCGAACATATCCAAGTGTTCGGAGCCGATTTTAACACTAGAACTACCGAGGATTATAATTCGGTATATTTAGAAGCATTGGATAAATATATTTGAAACAAAGAAATAAAGGGGGATAGTAAATTGATCGATTGAATTATTTGCATAGAGAAACATGGTTACGAAGAATTTTGGAAATCGCAGTGTTATAAACTTAAGCGATTCTTAGAAGAAATGCGGAACCGGTCATTTTGACCCCCTTGGTAGTTCTAGTGTTAATGAAACTTCGTACGTTTGTTAAACACACGAAAATAATCGATACGTATTTTTTTATACGTGCCGAATCGCACGTTTAGGGTGAAAACACCCTTCAAAGTTACCCCAGAAATGTGCTAACTCGTAAACAAATAATTTTTTAAACAATTTGTAAACATATGCCTTGTCTATGCCAAAAACCATGAAACATGTCCCTATAAAATTTTTTTCTATCTACGATAGATTACGAGTTAGCACATTTCTGGGGTAACTTTGAAGGGTGTTTTCACCCCTTAAACGTGCGGTTCGGCACGTATAAAACAATACGTATCGATTATTTTCGCGTGCTTAACAAACGTACGAAGTTTCATTAAAATCGGCTCCGGGCACTTGGATATATTCCTTTGTGAGTAAATCTGTAGAAATTTACTGTTTCGCGTCACTGGACCGTAGGTTAATTCGTATAATTAACGAGAGTATGAAATAAATAAAAGAGATGTTTGATATATCTTTTGAATGTTGTTCGATAGTTGCAATTTTCAAACGACTCGGGCTGGAAAGCGTAGAAATGTTTGGATGCGAGGAATTTAAACGGGTTGAAACTTTCAATCGCTAGGAACTTCAAAGCGTAGATATGTCAAAGAGCGGAAATTTTCAAATTTTATAACATTTCAATTTCCATGTAGGTGCTCATAGTTTCAAGTCGTTGGAATTCAAGGAGCAGAAAAATTCTGTGAACGAAAATACTAGGGCACGGAAATTTCTGGTAGCAACAAGTTTCAATTCGCCAGAAATTTCTGCGCGCATAAAGTTTCAGAACGCAGAAGTCCTTCGCGGGCGAGTAGTTTCGCGATGCAGAAATTTATGGACATTAAAAGTTTCAAACTGTAGAAATTTCATATCTAAATCGAACATTGTATAGAGCAGTCGCGTACAAATAAGAATTACTTGCTGAATTTTAGTCACCTTAAATCTGAATTTGCAATACTTGACATTTATATCACACACGTATATCTCATCAAGGTAAACTTGAGAATTAATATAAATCCATCCCAATTAAATTTCTATCCACATACTTCGATCTTGATCCCTATATTTTGACACGTAACGAAATCCCTACCAAATGTCGAAACTCCAGTTCCGCTCGTAGCTTTACATTTTCACCAAACACTTCGAATCTAAATAAACCCACCCGTATCACAAACACTCCAAGAAATTTGCTAAACGATCCCCATTAACCCATTCGCTGCCAAGACGAGTATACTCGTCCTACTTTCAATATGTTACGACATATATTGGTATTGAATTAGTAAATTTTTTGTGACCACAAACATAATTATACAAATGTAGAAAACTTGAAAAAAATACTACAAATAAAATTTATTTGTTAACTTTGGCAGACAATACCATTCAAATTATAAATGACAATGGGAATGACTTCATATAATTCATACTTGGCAGCGAATGGGTTAAAATTGATCGTACCTCGCGAAACTTATTCCGATCAAAATTGCCGCGTGGAAAAAACTTGCCTAATTATTCGTCCGTCCCGTAGGTGCATACGGTAATTAATACCGACGGAAATTCCACGGAAGTTCTGTTGCTCGGTTACCGTACTTGCATAGACCGTGATCATAAATTTCGCGACTGTCAGCGCAGCAATTACACCGACACTCGGCGCAATCGGGAGACGGGCTCGGACCCGAAAGAAAATCGCGCCAGAAGAAACACGGTGCCGCACGTCATCGTCATGCGGCATCAAAGGGTCGCCGTGAAAAAGTGGAGATTTCCAAGCGGCGGTGTCAGCATCTGTTTTTCATTCGGCCCCTCGTAAGCCGGCCATCCGCGGATTCTTGGTGTTTTCGCGTGTACTCTTTGCCGGGCAGACGAAACCCCGTTGAGAATGTCCGCTCATTAATAAGAGCGATTCCGGGCGCGATGTGTCTCTCCCGTCTGTTCATCCCGTGGCTGATATCGAGAAAGAGACGCGTTCGCTTCTGCTAGCTGCCAAAACTGGCCAGAACTCGAAACTTCTGCGGAATTTTGGGACCGGGCATACTTTCATCAATTTCGCCCGTCGCAGCCTGCCGCGCGCAGTTATTTCATTGACGGCCGTGGCGAGAGTGCTTTTGGTTAACCCCTTAACGTACAAATAAAATTCACGTCGACGCGTCCGAAGAATACTATTTAATTTGGCCCAACTGGACACTCATATGCAAGTTTAGGAGCAGAACGTTTAATTTTCAAATTTATATTGCTATATTATTTATCAGTACTGTTGAGAGGGGGGAAGCATCGCAATCAATCTAAACAAAACAGCAGTCAAAGAATTTAATAATATACTGCGCGACGTTCGCCGCAGAAAGTTCTTGACGTCTCGGAAACGTCAAAGTCTAGAATGGCACATAAAATGTATGACGTCTTGTACGTCAAGGGGTTAAGCAGCGGTGGCGCGAAAGATTTGTTGCCGCGGAAAGATAACGAGCCCATCGACGTCGCGTTCGTTCCAATGTCAGGGGTACGGGACGAATGACTCGCGAACGGAAGCGGAGAACGATTGGGGATCACGGTGTCGCTACTTGTTCTCAGGTTATTTGTTTGGGATAGATTGGTAATGATTGTTAACCCATTCGCTCCCAGGACGAGTATACTCGTCCTACTTTCAATATGTTATGACGTATGAGGTGCCTAGAACACAAGGGGTATAAGTGACATTCTCAAAAGAACTGAGAACTGTGCCATGAAACTCTGAATTTAGCATTCTATTTAGTGGTAAAGGGATCTAACAAGGGGAGGCTACGAGTGCGATCAGCGCTTTTTGAATAAAATTGGTATCAAATGGTAGGGGGTGACGTGTATAAACACCCCGTAAAATATTACCGGTATATGGCCGGCCATTTTTATAAAAAATGACTTAAAGTTGAAAACCTGATGTAAACGGATCGAGCTCAATTTTTTTCTGGCCATAGGGCTTGCTGTAAGGAAGAAAAAATTCTTATGAAATTTAGTTCCAACTGCAATAGTTTAGCTACAAATAATATTTTTATTTTAACTACGTTGGAAAAGGAATCAAGACCCATTGTAAGTGAAATGCCCAGCCCGTACATGGTATACCCAACCTTGAAAAAAAATATGTTGTACTAAATATATTGTGATTTATGAGCGTTTGCGAACTTTGAACTTAATTTTCTCAGGACTAAATAAAAGTCACTTATATCCCTTGTATTCTAGGCACTTCATATAGGGTATTGAATTAGCAAATTTTTGGTGGCCACAAACATAATTATACAAATGTGGAAAAGGTTGAAAAAATACTACAAATAAAATTTATTTGTTAACTTTGGTAGACAATAACACTCAAATTATAAATGGCAATGAAAATAACTTCATATAATTTAAGCTTGGCAGTGAATGTGTTAATGTCGATTTAGTAGATTTTTTCACGGTGCTGATCGTGGGTGTGCATCCAAAATTTTGGGAAATATGGTGAATAGATTTTGAGGATTTCGTACGAGATATTAAACCCCTGTTGGAAATAACACGAGCATTTGTAGGACACCATTTTTCTTGGTTTCATACCGGTCTCAATGTTGTTTTTTTTTTTTTTTTAAATTCACGTCTCTGATAGATTTATACTGAAAATATATAAACCTAGACTATTCTAATTAGTTTCTCTATATATGAGTTACCAACAAATTTCAATATTTTTTTTCTTAATTTTGCATATTTTTGTAAATTCCATCGAAATTATTGATCTATGAAATTTTATATTTGTATTATAGTTAACACTCCTAAATACAGAGATGTTGCAGAAAAATAAAAAATCTTTCTCCCTAGTAAGTAATCCAAAACAACAAGAACTTAAAACAAAGATATATACAGTTAAAATTAAAGCAGTTGTATAACAAAAATCATTAATTCGCGCGCGGGAAAAACCTTTCAGGCGGCAACGTTTGAGCGACAAAAGAAAATCGAAGCAGGAACTCCTAATTTTATTCGGCCTTACTTTCTCTCTCTGATTTACAATCGGAATTTTCACTAAATCATTGCGTCATTCGATTCAGCTCGACGTTGTAACGCGCGGCTAATAGAACCACGACAGGAAAAATGAAAAAAACCCCAGAAGAGTTTCCTCGCTGAAATTCCATTCGTCGGATCGAAATAAAAAGTGTTCCCGTCAGGATTAAGTAACTTGCGAAACCCGAACTATTTAAACGGTACATTAACTTCCGTCGACTTTTTTGTTTTTCTCTCGCGTAGCGGAAACTTTTTGGACGTCGATGGACCGTCGAGGAAAAGTTCATCAGCTGGCCTCGGAAATACGCGAGCAGCTAATTTTTAAACAAAGCCCCTAATTTCGCAACTTCATAATATTGCCGTGCCGGTTATTCCTCGTCGGGATAATAAATGATTATTACGTCGGAAGGAAGTGGAGGCTGAGTCGAAGTAGGGCTGGGGAAGAATCCTTTGATGTTTTCTCGCTCGAGCTGCTTCAAGCGAAACGACAAATTCTTCGATATTCACGCGATGAAAAGCTTCTCCCCGGGGGGGTTAAGCTGTTTGGCCAAAGATTGCGGTAAAAATGGTAATGTTGTTCCTTTGAGAAGGGTGCTTCGCGGGAGGCCTCGTTACCTCTAACTCGTCTTATCCTTTTACGTGTTACGTGGCGATTAGTTTTTTTTCTTTTCTTTTTTATTTTTATTGCCATCATAGACGATGAAAAATTACAAATCGGTTAAGCCATTCCCGATTGACGTAGATACAAGTTTAACGAGGATCGATAGCAATTTTATCCGATATCTAGTGCCGTATTCGTTTTATAGCGTCTATCCCGTGTGCCATATTCGTTTTATGTTACTGGTCGTTCGATTAATATTAATCGTAATAGTGGAAGCACCGGCGGAGAAAAATCTTGAAACATTTCTCCCGTCGATGTTCGGCGTATCGCTTTAACGAGAATTGACGTGGATTTTTACGCGATGTCTATCCGCTGACGGCGTTTCATTTATGTTAGACATTTACTTAATATTAATGGGTATTCGCGAGAAAAGAACTTTACACGGCGAAACATGTTAACTCGGTTCCACCGATATTTACATATACTAATCCCAAGTTCGATTTATGTTACTTGTCATTTAATATCTATCGTAACAGTGGTTGGATGGATAAAGAAAAATGATGAATTAGACAACGCAATTGCCATACACCTTTTTCTCTCTCTTTCTTCTCTAATAATAATTAATTCCTCGTTTTAGAATACTTTCAATTAAAGTTCCCGAACGAATTTCTTTCGATAATGAATTTAAGGAAACATGTATGTATACGTCGTCGCGTTAAATACGCACATTACTTTATAAATAAGAACGGAATTAAAATCGATAAGGTCAATCAAGCTACTCACTGTTCGATTCAAATTTTTCCAGAATTAACTTCGAGTCAACATGAAAATGAGGGGTCGGGTATTTTTAACGAAAAGCATATCGTGCTTATCAAATCGAGAATACGGTAAACAAATTCTACGTTCGAACCGTATTTACGTACAGGTGCGAAGTAATTGATAATCATTAAGTAGATAGTACTTACGTGGCACAAGCTTCTGCTGTACGTCTCCCACGCGACTTCGGCGCGTGCGTCGCGTCGGCTCGAAACGATAACAGCTCTTTATCAAGGTTAAGCAACGTAGATTAAACTAATAGCATAATAAAATCAAAACACACAGAAAGAGAATGAAATTAGTCCTCTAAAAAGGAAATAACGAAATTTCGAAATGTTTTTATATTCATTATTTAAATACCTAGGTAATTAATAAAATCACGCACTATTAAATAATTAAAAAAAATAACAGTTTACGCGACAAATACCTCAAACAATACTTGCGTAGATTAAACTAGTAGCATAATAAAATCAAAACACATAGAAAGAGAATGAAATTAGTCCTCTAAAAAGGAAATAACGAAATTTCGAAATTTTTTAAATTAATTATTTAAATACCTAGTTAATAAAATCATGCACTATTAAATAATTAAAAAAAAAGAACAGTTTACGCGACAAATACCTCAAACAATACTTGCGTAGTTTAAACTAATAGCATAATAAAATCAAAACACATAGAAAGAAAATAAAATTAGTCCTCTAGAAAGGAAATAACGAAATTTCGAAATTTTTTCAAATTAATCATTTAAATACCTAATTAATAAAATCACGCACTATTAAATAATTAAAACAAAAGAACAGTTTACGCGACAAATACCTCCAATATCACCAGATTGTTGTAAACAATACTTGTATATACGTCGAAGAAAAGCTAACAATAATTTACTCCTTCGAGTGGAAATAATTTCGGTGCGATAGTTAAACCGCAATTAAAATCTTCTATCGGACGAGGCTAAGCATGTGTGCGAATAATCGAGCGGTAGAAAAAGAGAGGTAGATTGAATCGTATACACCGAGATAATTCCATTCCAGTACATCACGGGGAGCGGATGGGAAGACGAAAGAGAGAGAATCCGCATCGACGATTCCAATCGTCGAGTGCGGAGCGGTCGTCGTCGTTTACTTATTTCTTCGCAGATACGCCGGTAAGCGTTCGGCGACTTGATGAGTACGCAAAGAGGATAACGAAGGTCGTAAACCTTTCTACGCGGCCTCCGCATGCGATTTTCGATGCGCTTCCACGATCGACTAAACGACGTAGCAACGTCTTATTTGCGCTTCGGCCTCGCGGTTTCGCATCCTTCTTTCCCGCGGAGTTCTTTTTCGCGCCCCGGCTGTCTGTCTCGCTCTTCGGCCTGTCGACGGCAGCGCACAATGGCTCGCCGCGAATCCACGCGATTTCCGCGATAGCTGACAAGTTTACGATCATCTTCACGGAGGACGAAACGTTTTTGCCCCCCTACCGTCTTTGACATCCTGGCGCTCTCCTGTGTAATGCAGATGCAAGAGTTTCAGAATCGCGCGGTGTTGTACGGATGTATGTATATGGTAGCACTGTTTATTTGTGTGTAGTTAAAATTTAAAATTAAACTCAACTAGAAATTGTTTTATTTAATTGTTTTTCAAGTCGAATTAAGATGTTGCCAGCAACAGTTTGTATATGGTAGCACTGTTTATTTGTGTGTAGTTAAAATTTAAAATTAAACTCAACTAGAAATTGTTTTATTTAAGGTGGAGTGGGGTAAGTGCATCCACGAGGTAAGTGCATAAACGGGCTCTTATTAAACTAATATGAGAGAAATTTGCGATATCTAATATAATTTTTGATTTCTAATATCAACTTTGAGTAGATTACTATATATTAGATATCGCAATTTCTCTCATATTAGTTTAATAAGAGCCCGTTTATGCACTTACCCCGTGGATGCACTTATCCCACTCCACCTTAATTGTTTTTAAAGTCAAGTTAAGATGTTGCCATCAACAGTTTGTATATGGTAGCACTGTTTATTTGTGTGTAGTTAAAATTTAAAATTAAACTCAACTAGAAATTGTCTTATTTAATTGTTTTTCAAGTCAAATTAAGATGTTGCCAGCAACAGTTTGTATATGGTAGCACTGTTTATTTGTGTGTAGTTAAAATTTAAAATTCAACTAGAAATTGATTTATTTAATTGTTTTTCAAGTCGAATTAAGATGTTGCCAGCAACAGTTTCAATATGGTAGCACTGTTTATTTGTGTGTTGTTAAAATTTAAAATTAAACTTAACTAGAAATTGTTTTATTTAATTGTTTTTCAAGTCAAATTAAGATGTTGCCAGCAACAGTTTGTATATGGTAGCACTGTTTATTTGTGTGTAGTTAAAATTGAAAATTAAACTCAACTAGAAATTGTTTTATTTAATTGTTTTCCAAGTCAAATTAAGATGTTGCCAGCAACAGTTTGTATATGGCATCACTGTTTATTTGCATATATTTAAGTAATACTAAAATTTCAATTAAGGATCGTTTTATTTAAAAGTTTTCAAAGTAATATTACGATGTTACTATCAATAGTTTGAATATTTTACTTATGTAGAAAAGTTAAAAAATTTTTAATTTCGAATCCGCACATACGTGTGTAAATTACGCACATACAATGGGAGAATTTACGAGGTGCAACGAAGCGTGGTAAAAAAAGTCAAAGTTATTTATTAGAGGTTGCTACAAAGGATCCTGTCAGATTTGATAACCACACTGGAGATCATTTGTCATTAATTATCTCCTATGTAATCAAATCGGAGGGGGTTCTTCTCATTTTTGTGCGAATTTGAGTGAGTGTGGTGGGAGCAGGAAAACAATAATTTTGTTTATTAACGGAAATCTTTCGGAAAACAAATGAAATGTAACACCGCAATTGTCATCGCGTAAAATGAATTCATCTGTTCATTTTTATGTCCATATTATTTTCTCATATGTCGTTTCGTAGGCGGCCTAATAGGGATTTGTAATATTCTGCACTCACACTAGTGTCCGTGACATGCACACAGATAGCACAATTCCTTCGATATACAAAGAAACATTAAATATGAGTTTCAAATGTGATTTCCATTGACATGCTTTGTTTTTAAGTGGCAACACTGATGTTTTATACTGGAATGTCAGTAATTTTGTGTTAGGGTTGTAGACATATATCTTAATTAGCATTCAGTTATCATATTTTGAGAAAAACTCGACTCTGAAGTAAAACTTAAAGCGGAATGTCAACGTATTCTTATAAAAATCTCGATGACAACTGACTCCGTGAATGAAACATATTAAAACTTAGTAGGTCGATGTAGAAAGGCAATGAAATCATAACGAGTCCGACTCGTGGTTTTTATATTGATTATGCGATCTCTTTGGGTTAAGGTTTGATGGATTGTTGCAAGCTTTTGTACCGTCTGAAAAGGTTGAAAGAGTAATGGAGCTGTTCAGCGAGGTCTTTCATTAGCTTGTTACATAATTATTAGCTTTCGCTGTTGGTAAAAATTCTTAACTCTTTATTGATCTTTCTTATCAACGACGACACTAGTGTGTGGCAATTAGAATAATTAGTTGGATACTTAATCTGTCCGAAGGTGGACAATTTGTATAATACAACACTGAACAATAAAAAAAAATGTCCTTTGTTCTCATAATTTGATATTATTTTGATAATCGGCTGCTTTTGCTGCATAGACACACACATAAAGGTTTTAATTTAGAAGTCTTTTGTACGTAGATTTTGTTTTAAACTAACAAAATATTGTATATACCAGAAAATAGCGTGATTTCGACGATCAACAGAATATTTGTACCAAACACTCAGTGAATTGCTGTCATTCCGAAATTGTTTAATTGATCCGATAGACATTTAACTAAAAACTAATAGAACGGTGAAAGATGCTCCCAATCAACTGTGTGCAATTAAAATTACCGTGGATAACGGCGGAAGCAGATTATCATTGCTCACTTACACAATCGCGCCGACTGACATAATTACAGTAATCGCCGTAAAGACCGCCGCATAGAAAAAAATTGAACTCATTTAGAGCCGCGCGTTTGTGCCTTATGCTACGAAAGAGAGCTTTCCCACCGAGGAAGTCGGAAAAATAGGAGTCCCGATAGGTAGACGCGGTGAAACTCGCGAGAAAAACTTCGCGACTCGTACACGCAAGTATACTGCAGTCTACTCCATCGAGTGTGTGAGATTTCCGTGATTTTCATTAACTAATATTACTTTACCTGTTATACCTGTGTATCTGTTTTATAATTACAACCGAAACGTTGGAAAGTATTACAATAAAAATATTATTGCTTTATTATGGATGATAAGTACCGAAATTTCTATTCATTCATATTAGTCTCTTTTTCTAATTTGATCGTTTTTTAGCCAGTTAAGGTTTATCATTTATGATTATATTAATGATCGTTAAAATTGATATTATTATATTTATCTGTTTTACTATAGAAACTCGATGATTATTTTGGCACTTACTACACTCAATCATTACGAAGGTTTTACCTAGAACTACCAAATTGGAGACTACGTGGAAATATTATGATATTATTTTACCTGGAATTGGAATTCATTCCAATTTTTTAACGAATAATGGAGATTTTTCAACCCCCTAAAGCTAGATCGGGCGATTATGTGATTTAGAACGTGTTAATTTATTTAATTGCCATATGTATGTTTGATCATTAATCGAATGATCAATATAGACTGCAATATGAGTTACTTCCCAGATAATTACACTACTGCATTTCTATTCAACATTGAAATAATATAATCTTTATCAGTCAGCAAAAACTGATAACAATCACTCTAATAAATACCATAAATATCTTTATACATATACAACACACTCCATTAGTTTCATTTAAAATCCGTACAAGATTTTGAAGTTCCGAAATCCTGTTGGTTCTGAAATTCACGTGACATTTGAATTCGTACTATATCTAAAAGAATATGAAAAAGTTGCGCAAGTTAGGATCGGCGTTGGCGACACGCATGAATCGAGACGCAGGCCGATCAAAATCTTCCTTTCTTGGACAGGTTTACGTCTCCGGGGGAAATAATTTCATCAAAAAGTCGGGTCGAGCGTGGAACAGAGCCGCACAGCCACGCTTCTGCGCTCGACGCAGGCGCATTCACTATCGTAATTGCGAGGCATAATTGCAGTCCCCTTTGTTTCTTCAATTACACGGGCTTAGTCGCGAGCAAGAGAGAGCGAAAGAAATGCAAGGGGCAGGAACGATGGCAGCCAGGAATTTTTATGAAATGTTTTCTGTCTTCTCTGCCGACATTGCGTTTGTTCCCGATGCCCCTCCACCCTAGCTGCTATCGTCCGTTGAAATAAGCGTTTCTTGTTCCATGTAAAACTTCGGTGAATTAAAAAGACGTTTCTACTAATGAAGAATAAATTTTGGTTATACGACCGACCCTTATATTAAACGCAAAATTACTTTATATTGCGTCTGTCATTCTCTTTTCATCCGTAGGATGAATGTGTTTTAAAGTAGAAATAGGGTTGATGTTACTTAAAATATTTTTATCTGAAATTGTTTAGCACTAAATTTTGTTGGTTATTATTACGAAAAATGGTTTTTCGTTTCTCATTCATGTTTACCAAACAATTAATTGTCTAACGAAAAAAAATTCTATTTTAATTTTGAAGAATCTGAACAATTTAGATATGTATTGCTGATGCAAGAATTTCTAGTATTGATTTATTATATAGGTTTAGCGAAAGTATTAAAAGTTTCGATGTTCGTCAATCGTTGAATGTCGCTGATTAAGTATTTGAAAAATTCTTAGTTACATTTTTCAATGGGAAATTTGTATTTCATTTTTGTAGATATTTTAGACCTGAATAACTTATAAAATGATGAAATTCTAATGTTGTTGTCATCAATATCAGATGAAGGTCATGCGAGACAAGCACAATTGTAAGGATAGTGCGTGTCACATGAAAGCACAGGGTCATCGTTGGCATTTTTGATTTTAACATTTTTCCAAAAACAGTGCAACGAGACGTTAATGTGTTTCATTTTACGTGATTAGAATAAAAGTTATAATTTCCATTTTCTCTGGTATTAAACTGCCACATTTACTTTCTCGTCGGTAAAGGCAAGAAAATACCACGAGAGAATGTTTTAATTAATTATAGTTTTACCGAGAATTATTCTACGGTATTTGATCCGCTATGAGACTTGGATACTTACAAATTCAATTTCTCATGACAGTCGCAATATGTTGTATTTCCCCATTTTTTATAATTCCTTAAGTCTATCAATAAACAAATACGTAATAGAAAAGCCTTTGTATGTATAAAAATTATTTATTTTGCGAATTTCCGCAAAGACTAATAAATTTAATAATATATGTAAAACACAAAACAAATTTAAACTTTAAAACCGAAGGACAAACAAAAATTTTCTATGTGAATTAACTTAATGTCCTCCTTTCAAGTTATCAAAGTATTTCACGGTAAAGAATACGCTCGAGTACTAATACCTAATGATTCCAATAAACACTAAAGCAAGAAATATTTTCTAAAGTTTAATCGCGTATAAAAAGTACGAAGTAAACGGTGCGATTATTTACCAGATAGAAAAACACTTATAAAACCTATGGCGTAACTCGAGGGATGAGTTACTTAAGTATATCGAAGCACTCATTAGCCAACGAAGGAAGAACTTTCTTGTTCAAAAGTACAACATTATTCTGACGCTAAAGTTTAATAACATTTTGGCAGCTCGCTGTATTACATTAATCTTCCCTATTTTTTATAATTTATTTGTTCTGCATAATACTTTGCCATTAAATTGAATTATTAAATGCCTACCATAAAAATGGTAGAGGTAACCTTTTATATCTTTGCAATTACTTATTGCGTGGTTAAGCAAATACACAGAAATATTTTACTTTCTTATAAGTATAAAATCATGAATAATATGAATTGCTTGATTATCTCAACGAATCATTAAAAGTTAATTATTTTAAATGTTAAGAAAGGAATGCATATTATATTGCGCTGTAGAAACCGAACAATTAAAATATTTTTAAACTGCTATATATGCACAAGGAAATTAAAAAATTATAGAAAAGTTGATAAATTAGATTCAACACAGTACAACGTCATTCTTATGATAATTGCACTAACGCTATGCAACTCCATTATTATTAAAATAACTCAACACCATGCATGTGTTGATATATTTGTGATTCAGGATTTTTTATTCAGAGTTATGCACAATTCCCTCAAAAACATGTACGCCACTCCAATCGCTTTGTAAACTATATTGTGTCTCACTTACACGATTCGCTAAAACTCCTGTTCAATTCATACCTTACTTTCTCTTACCCCAACTCATCCATACTGCAAGATCCTATTTTTGGACTGAGCACCTTTCGGGGCCTTGTTGTCCCAGGGGAAAACTACCTGGTACCGTACGTCTTATTCTTAGGTTTTCACGTGTAAACTTTATCACAAATCTCGCATACATTTGCATCGTACGTTTTTTCGATAGAACACAAGTACTTCTATCTTGTCCGAAGTTTTATTCGAAATCACGCGTGTGTTTCTTCTACCCTATAAGCTACTCCCGCGAAATTAAACCATCGATAAATATATTAAGACTGATTTCGATTGTTTATCATCGTGTACCCTTGCGAATTTAAAGAATTAGCTTTATCTGCAAAAATATTATTTACAAATGATATTTATTTATATTTTTCACACCAGAAAGTGTATTTTTTATTTTTTTTTTAAATTATGAGTATTTATAACAGGAATATATACATATATTTATAATATAAATCGGGGACTAAGTTTAGTATTTCACTATCGATATTCCCGAGTTATCCGTTACGTAATTTTTCGGCAATATAACCCAAATTCATCGCAGAATGTTATATTTTCTTCAGCACTGTGTAATTAAACGTATCGATAATTTTTCTCTAACTATTTAATAAATATAACTTTACTCTATTTGGAACGAATTATAATAGCCGTAGTAGTTGAAGGTAACGTAGAGAAAATTGTAATTAAAAAAACCTAACGATATGTAGTTAATAAATATATTGCAATATCGCGCGAAATAATATTAATTTTTATATTTTCTATTACAATTATTAATGAAAGATTTACACAATCCTGGAAATGTGATGTAGACGTATTTAAAATCGTAATTATTTAAAGAAAAAAAATATTCGCTGCGGACAGGATTCGAACCTGTGCGGGTAAAACCCAATGGATTTCAAGTCCATCTCCTTAACCGCTCGGACACCGCAGCTACGGAACTTCGGTAGCTATTTAGCGTACTAGAGTTTGAGTCGGACTCCGAAGCAATAATGAATATTTACGTTGAGAAAAATAAGAATATTATTGTAAATTTAAACATATCATTGAAATAACATTAAAAAATTCAAAATATTTGAAATTTGTTGTATATATAAAATTGACGTAAATTTTAAAAATGTTTATAATTGATTAATTGATATTAGGATTTTAATATTTGTTGATAGAATACTTTTTCATAACAAATATTTAATCAGAATTCTTTTCGAGTTTAAATATTAAAACTGTAATTATACTTCGATGATAGACTAACTGCATAGAACTTTAACTTTAGATTTAATCTAATTTGATATGAATGAAATTCTTCGTTTTAATTTTTTATTTCATGAAATCAAAGTACTTGGGATAAATTGTTTATCAATGACGTTATCATGAAGACAAAACCTTTATTCGCGAAATTCAATGAGTGGATAAAACAAAGCCTACAACGTATAAACGTAGCAACAGTGATATCACTAATTATGCATAGATACGTATAATTACTGATTACATTTTTCCCGCCCACCGATTTCTCAACATTTAATAAATGTATCATCACTAAAGTAACATGGCGTGTATCGCCACAGATATCATCGCTGATAGCACGTAATCAAATAAACCGTGCTTATCATTAACCTAGTGGGAAAACCGTTTCCTGAACGTGTTACAAACAAGCAGAAATTTGTTTCTCGATCCGAAATCATTACCATATTCGATGGGACCAGCGGATATGGTTTAAAGTAGGGAACATTTGACGAAGGCCGAGGCGTTGTATGACGTGTTAATTAAGCATCGATTAATAGAGGCCAGTAACTTTCTTCGGCGATGGCGTTCGGTACTTAGATAAGAATTTCAATTAGCCGGGGAAACGATCGAAGAGTAAGACAATTAGAGTAAATAGGGTCGCGTTTCCGGGTTTTAACGAATGAACTTTGGATTAATTAAAGTGTCGCTACTCCTTCTTTTCCATCAGGACCAAGAAAACTGCTATACAACGCGAACGCATTAACGATAATTGAGCCATCACACGGTTGTTTAATTACGGTCGTTAAAGAGAACGATATCAGCTTTCATATGTGGAGAGCATACCTTAAAAAGAACTTTGTAATGCTTACGAGCACGAGTGTTGTCTTTGACTTATACCATAATAAATCAACTGTTCGCAGGAGTGATAAGAAAGGATCCACTGGAATGCCGATATGTGATTAATTAAGCTGTTAATTAACTGACAACGTCGGATCATCGGGCAACATTGTTCGGTTACTGATAGTTTTACCGTTTTTCCGTGTCGTGTTTCATTCAACGTTACATATGTTCGATAATGAAAGTAACACGGGAATTATAATCAAGTATTTAACACGATTCTTTACATACTTGCTTGACATATAATATCTAGTAATTAAATCGCGTGTATTAGGCGTGTAAAATTATTTCGTGGAAATTAGTTAAATACAATATATTATTGTTCAAATATATATTTTTGAACATTGTACTCCTACTGCAAAGTATTGAAACTTTTTAAATTACGCAAACATTCGGACGCTACAAATATATTTAAAAACAATATAAAATTAATTATTATCCCATGAGAAAGAGACGATAGTCGCAAAATCATTTTTCGTATATTCCAAAAGAGGCTTAAAGGTCTACGGGTGTATTCTCAATGTAGATATACATACTAATTTGCATGTTTTACCATGACATATTTTAACTACGTGAAATTCTGGGCATAAACACCCCGTTCCAGGGTCAGGGGGGCCCAACGAGAATACGTTTGTTTCACCACAGTGTTCCATGGTCTTTCGGGCATTCCCTGGAGGAATATCGCACGGAATACCAAAGGTTTTCGCGGTTCATTTTTCATTCTCATAATCGCTCGTCTCATCTCGAGCAGCTCGTGACACTGCACTAGTTGACAGTGACGAATCGACAGTTGTTGAGTCAACCCTTGAGACACTGGCCGTAGGCCAATGGCTGTCCCACGCGTTTCGTGACTAATGAAAACGTTTCGTCCTCTCGAGTCCAACAAGACGAGTGTTGGCCCCCACACTGTACACACTGATCAACTCCTTGCAGCTAGAGTGGACTTTTTAAAAGAATAGCTACGTTCGTATGTGTGCGAAATATTTAATTATAATAGTGGTGATAAACAATATTATTTTTCGCCTTTGAATGCATTAAATGCGATAGTAGTTGCGTACTGAACGTAAATATCGAATGTGAGCGTTTCATGGAGAATTTTTTTGGAGCATGTCGGACAAGTTTATTACGCAATGAATATGAAAAAATGTATTAAATAAATAGATAAATAAATTAGTATGCCGGAAAATATAGTGCGAAGCCAGTTTTCTTGAATATGTAATATGTGTATTAAAAGTAGGAGAAAGGTGTATTTCTATAAACACAATCAAAATTAAATATTTTAAGTTAAGAATGTTTAAAGGAGGAAGATTATTCTATAGTAATATACGACTGCTGTATCAAATAATATAAACAGTTTAGATCAAAGTTCTGAAAAGTTTATACAAATATTTAATAACTTGATTTTTATTTGTAATATTATGAAATATTTAGACGACTATTTATGATAGTCAATATCACGAGCAATGATTAAAATACCTACACAAACTAAAATCAATTCTACCTCTATTCGTTTCATTATTTATTTTCCAACTTGAACACCGCATCTTTAATTACATTTTATTGATTTTAGAGAATCTAATAATGTTGCATTCTCTTGTTTAATTTGTTACTATTACAGTGAATTGCAGAAATTCTGTATATTTTTTTTATTTCGCGAAAGATTTTAAAATTGTGATAAATAATCATTTGCAACTACTTAATCATTCGTTTGCTAACAGTTGCCAAGAAATTACAGCTGAAAGTCAAACTTTCTTTACGGATATACGCAAGTCGGTTAAAAACGTCGCGGTAAGCAAGATTTGTAATTATGGAAAGAAATTAATGTAATTACAACTGGTCGTTCATACATCGGCGATTGCATGTTCGCTTAAATGGTCACTCGGGAAGTTTCGTTCGAATAAAAAGTATGGCCCTTCACCTGTCACATAAACGAGCCGAGTGACTTTCGCGTACCATACTGGTTTTGCACCTTGGGTATTGAAAAATGCATTTGGCTTTGACTTTACAATGTATTTCAGCAATCGGAATATTATAAATTGCACATTTCAGTAAAATATTCGCTCGATCGTACGTATCGGTATCGATATTCGGATTTAAAATCCCACTATTGCATTAGAACTTTATACTAAAAATTTCATTTTTATATACATACTTCAAACAGAACATTATAAAAAATTGAACAACAATTAGCAAATTTCCATTGAAATAAATATCAAAAGAAAAAGATGCGTTTCTATCGGTCAGAGTGTCATACAATTAATAGAATATCCAGTAAAAGATATAGAAATTCTTCTTTTTAATTTAGTATTCCATGATATCAGAGTACTTGATAAAACAGAAGCCTACCACGTGTAAATATAGCAACAGTGGTATCACTAATTGTAAGCAAATTACCCTTAATATAAATATCAAAAGAAAAAGATTCGTTTGCATCGGCCAGATTGCCGTACAAATCACAGAATATCCACAAAGATGTTAGTTCTAAAAACAAGTATCACTTGGCCCATTTAACACTAGATTTACGGATGTTGATTATATACCTACTTTTACTGGAGTGTACTTTACTAATATACTAATATAATTTACTAAGTGTAAATTAACATTTACATATGTTTCATTACTTAACTAAAAACCAATGTATGTATTTCGAAAATAATATTAAAGTTTTATATATATACATATAGTAATCAAATTTTGAATGAGTCAAATAGGCTCGGTCCGTAAATCTAGTGTTAATTCCCGATGAGAACACCTTGACAGACATGTACGATGACAATGCCGGCCGGGATATTGTTCCCCAGCAATTACATCGAGATATAGATGTTCCCAGAGGAGAAGGAGCGCGTCCGGTCGGCCGGGATTTTTAAGTCATCGTCACGTCGCAGGTGGAATGCACCTGCTACGCGCAAACGATCTAGGTTCAAAGGTTAAGTAGAAAATGTCCTACAGAGGCATACCAAGGAGGGATCTGTGGGGAGGGCAGGGGGGGGGGAGTTAGGAGGGGTGGAGAGACGGCAGGCATCAGAGAGTCTGAGGCTACCGCGGCAGAAGCTAAGCGCATATTAAAGGCTCGTAAAATTATAAGCATTCCTAAGAATCTGGTAATACGTCGACGCGTCGCGTCGGTCGGGTTTTCAATGTTGCCTCGTCGCAAGCACGCCGCGACGAAGGTGGTTGCCTGTGTGTTGGTGCGGCGTGTGGGTGTAATTTATATTAACGATGCCAGGCCGATGGCGGCACTTTGAAGATCCGTAATACCGGCTGTCGCGGAAAACGTGGTGAGAATACTCTCATCATTCGAAAGGATTGTAAAAGCCAGCGGATAGTCTGCGCCAGCCGTTTGCCGGCGGATGGTGTTGTCGGATCGACGATAGAGCTACTGCCGCGATCTCGAATGCAAGTATTCGCCTCGGTACCTACGGCGCGGCATTAGAATTGAATTGAATAAGCTTTTCCTCGAGGGCCAGTTTCCAGCGAGTCGAGAGCTAGCCCGCTCGTGTGCGCCATCGAGACGCCTCTCACTTTTTTTTTTTTTTTTTTTTTTTTTTTTACCCTGCCTCGATCTATCTCCGCTCGTGTCCGCGTCCAGCGGTTTTACTTTTCAAAATTCCCGGCAACCCGCGGTATGTCTGGAGCACGTCGACGCGTGGACACGCACGGATTTATGATTCTATATACCGTGATACCTACGAGATACGGTGGAACGTAGTAATTCTCTATGTATGTGGTTGAATTTTATTGAAAAGTTATCCCCCGGCACGCGGTGTCTCACAGGGATAGGTTCGTACATCGTCGTATCTTTGTAATCAGTTTTTTTGTTTGTTCGTCTGTGTGTGTGTTTTTTTTTCGTTTACCTGACTCAATTATAGAGTGGCAGAAACCTTCGGTCAGTCCATAATTGGTTCGCATGCAAAAAACTGATTTCACAAGTACCACCGTCTTCAAATATTTATGCGGGACGGTGTACGTCACGTGGCGAAGAAGAATAAATTTGCAAATTCCCGCGGAAAAAGCCGACGCGCGTGACCGTGTCTAAAAATAGGAGAAATTTCTTTTCGATACGTTCGTACAACCTGTAAATAACGAAATCTAGAGTGATTCTTAAAACGATTGGGAAACACTCTATCGACGACGACATATTATCTATTCATCGTGTTGGTTTGCGAGAGGTCCGCGAGCGGAACGACCATTTTGATTCACGTCTGTGAAAATTAATTGCGACTCATCACGGTCACGTTGACGAAGTGGAAACGACTCGAATAGTTCCCAGAATCGCGGAAGCCACGCGACGGTCCGTCGAGTAAACTGGTTTATTGTTATTTACGATCACCGACCGGACACCATTAATCGCCATAGGCGACTACCGTGGCAGCTGCTTCGTTGTATATATTTCGTATGCCAACGGAGACCATCGTCGAGTCGGTTCAACCTGTAAGGTAGATCGTCATCTGCATTTTCCAGCCGAAGTTACAGCAACGGATTTACATGTTCGCCATATTGCCGACTTCCAGCGCACGGTTTTTCACGCGATCCTTAAAAGTAACCCGGTTTTTCATACTTAGGTACCAGAGAACTAAAAAGTTGAAAGATTCGCGAGATAGTTAAGTAAATTTGATTCTAGTATGAGAACCCTATAATTCAAATTGTCACAAGTTCTGCAGAAAATTGTAAAGAAGAATTCGATGACTCCGATCATGAAATACATAATCCTCAATAAAGCATAAAAAATGCAAAGATATGGACCAAGAACAAAAAAATGTTACATTGGAATAGTTTGCTCTTTAACATAATCTTCATTTTTTACAAAGGATTTGATGTCCATAATGTAATGTAACGTATCAAATATTTGCACTCAATTCTAATTTAATAAGTTATATAATAAAGAAACGAGCAGCCTGTAACGAGTGCCATGGTGGCAAAGTTGAAAAGATATTTTTAACGATTAAAATGAACATCTGGCCACGGGAATCTCGTAGCTTGAGATCAAACGAGAGTTAGGCTCAAAAGATCGTATTAATTCGCGCCAAATATGAGGAAGTGCGTTCGTTTCTATTTTTACTAACAATCAGTCATTCGCACGCGATTTCCTGGATTATGATCAAGGAAGGCAAGTCTAGATCGCAGCTGCCCTTCTCGTTCAACTGTCCAACGTTGAGCTAGATTCACCAAGAGAACATTCCTGGGAGAAACATCAGAGGTAGTTAAAGGATCAAGGTGCAATAAAACAACGTCGAATTTCTCGGGGTGCAAGAAAGTGTCTAATTACATCTAAATTTATTGGTCCATGGATCAAACTCAACCGACCTACCCATCTTGTCCAAGTTCAATCACGACTATTTGCGACTTAAATACCCGTTATAGAATGAGCACACACGTAACTTCTTCACTAACTATTATTATCATATTTAAAAATAAAAAAAGAAAAATATTTAGTTAGTGAAGAATTTTATTTATTTGCACATCGCCGGCGGAATGATTGCGAGTTCGATATTCGACGGCTGAACGTGAGAAAGGCTGTAGGTGGAAAAATGTAGATATTGAAGCGAAAGTCAATAACAAAATTGGGTTAGATGTTTTACACTTCTTCGAAATGGTATTATAAACTTTTTACGAAATTTAAAAAATTGTCTACTGAATTCTATTTAAATGACCAACGTTCCTATGTTGAACAAGAATATACAAAATTACCAAGAACTGTAGTAACGACAATAATATATAAACAAAGTTAGGTAATAATTGAATTTTACTTCTCAGATCCTTCGTTTGATTCATTTCTTACGACATTCTCATGCGAACCGCTTTGTAACAACTTTTCTGTCAACTCTACAGAATTTTCTTGCATTACAGGAGAACTCTGAGTAACGCGATACTTGTTTTACTTTCTTGTTATTTTAAAATTCAATAAAATGAATATTATTTCCAGTAATATTAAAAAAAAATTCTTACTATCATCCTACCCTTTCTCCCATTTAGTTTCCCGTAACGCAAATTCAGTACAACGCGCAAAGTATCCCTCGCCCTACACAGAATCCTACAGTACTCGCTCTTTACTAACTTCCCCATCAAAATTTCCCCAAAGTACCTCGATAGAAATCATAATCTCAATGCCAGCCCTCGCCAAAGACAACGATCATCAAAACCAATTAAGCTGCACCGCTTTTCAACGATCCGTCGTGCAAACCTGTGTCAGAAAACAGGAAACGCGGTCGGAAGTGATTCCGCCGGCAGCGTAGACAGAACAAAAATGTAGTTTTGCTCGCAATGTCGTGGGAAGCCTGAGACATTGGGAAGAAGTCGGACACGTTGCCAGTATCTAAGCCAAGGGGGTATACAGGGTGTAACAAAAATACTGGGACACTTTTTCAGTATCGATAATACGCGCCAAAAGATGAAAAAAAAGTCTATAAAGTTTTGACAAAAAACCATCCCCTATGGAGATACAACCCTTTTTGTAAAAAATTTTTAAAAAATCATATTTCCGTAATGGTACGTCGTAGAGGACCGATTTTGATTGCAATATAAGCGGAAGAGACTAAAGTTTACGAAACAAAATATCACAATCTACGCAAAGGAAGATTTAGTGAATGCCCTCAATTTTTCCCAAATTGTTACAAACTTGCTACGATATAGGTAATCGACGCTGTTTGGATTGTACAAGAATAAATGCTATTTAACAGCAATAATCGAAGCAATTATATTTTTTTTCTATTATCTTTGATCTTCTCCGGTTATATTGCAATCAAAACTGGTCTTCTACGACGTACCATTTCGGAGATATGATTTTCCAAAAATTTTTTACAAAAAGGGTTGTATCTCCATAGGGGATAGTTTTTAGTAAAAACTTTACAGACTTTTTTTTCATCTTTTGGTGCGTACTATCGATACTGAAAAAGTGTCCCAGAATTTTTGTTACACCCTGTATATACAAGTATGTACAAGAAGGACGCGCGACAAGGAAAAGTAACACGTCACTCGGCTGCGATATACCCTCAAGACAAAACGGATCGTCGTTGGCATTGTTGGGATGTACGACAATTATCGGTACGGCATTGCCATATCTCACGCATGCCAGACCCGGTTACATTGTCTGCGAACTGCGCCGTCGTGCATGCACGTTTCCACACACCGAGCCGGTCCAGCTCGTGTTTGCAGCTTCGAGCAAGGTGTGCTGCAACGTTGCATTCCTTGGCGCTGTTCCGTTTTTAGTCTAGGAACGCCATTCTTTGCGACACGCGCTAAGAGGGTTACGCTTCGTACCACCACTGTTTTCTACGGCTGGCATTCCGACCGCTGTGCCTTCTGAATTCGCCGATAGGTCGATGATTAACACTTGAATCGAGAATTTGTCGATCGCCGCACGTAGCTCGTTGGGGATGCACACTTAAAGGGACGTTAAGATTTTTCGCGTAGGAGTCGACAGATTATGAGGTTTTCAAAGTTAAAGGACATGATCGACCCAATTATGCTAAAGAATAATATGTAATCACTGAAAGGTTTTTTCGCTCGTAAGCTTGACTTAACCCCTAAAGAGCCGAATTTTTTTCGTTAGAGATGGAATTATTTTTGTACTAAAATTAACTTAATTCATGTGAATGAAAGCAACACTATACTTTTTGTAAAAAAAATGATTTCAGACGTTATTTTTTCATACTAAATGATCACTGGTTGGAAGATTATGCACAGGATCCGAAGGAGTTAAAGTACAGAGGACATAATGTGGGCAAAATTCGACAGTAACATTTATTTAAATTTGACCAGAGTAGAATTATTCTATGTTTTTCTAAGAAAAGTCACACCAGGGAAACTACTTGTTTCTTAAATAAAAACTATATTTATTAATAAAATATAAGAATTATAGAAGCACATACATAAAGTGAAGCAAGATCGTGACGCAGGTAAAGTGCGAGCATGGTCGGCGATAAAAGCGGTAGATAGACTTCTGACTTTGAATCGATATTTCTTAGGTCGCAGAGGCAGTTTCCAGAACTGAATGTAATAGGAGTCCTCGCTGCATACAGACGAACCCGCGCGTCCTCAATATACTTGCATCGAGAGTAATGCAATACCATCGATGAGAAAAAAGAGATTATCCAGCTCCCATATAGGATAGAGAGGTCTCGCAGCAATGCGAGAAAACTTAGTCTCTTGGTAGTAGCCTCGCGCCGTTGCCCGTTCAATATTAATCGAATCACGGCCACCGTGCAAAAGATTGCATTCTCTGAGACAATCTGGTCGGACTCCGTAATGAATGATGTCTTTTAACCGTTGCCAGCAGTCGGGAATTTGACTCGAAACTGCGTCAATTTCCAATCGTTATCCTCCTTTCGCGCATTCTAATTATCACCTATTAATTATTACAGTATAGGTTACACCAGGTTCTCATTTTGTTTTAACCCTCTATGGGCCGAATTTTTGTTTTATATGCAAAAAGATTGGGAGAACGAAAAATCAGTAATTATAAACCTATATATGCAAATGAAAAAAAAGTTTTCCGTTTAAACAATTTTATTGCAATATATTCACTATATGACTTTCAAGTAACAATGGTCTATAAACATAAAAAAACAGTAACAAATTGAAAATTGAAATGCAAACAAGTAGGTTGTTATTGGTACAAGAGCCTAGAGCGATTAATTGAAGTATTTTTAGTTTGGTAATCACTGATACAAGCACAAATAATATCAAGTCGATCAAATGGTTTCGTTTATTTTTACTGCAGGACAGTTTGCACTGCATTTACTTTCTTATTTCAGGTTGATGAGCCTGGCAACGGTCATAAATATAGATATTGGTTATCTTGCTAACGTTATAGAATTAAGATTTATGCGAAATCTCATGAAAAAAGCTATAATTATTTGATAATATGTTGATAAATTGAAATGTGTCCTGAAAGTTACACGGGCCCATAGACGGTTAATTTTACTTTAATATGTAGATGGTTCGAGTGTGATCGCGAAACTGTGTCAAACTATGGTCAAAATGAGTTTGCACCAAAATTTCCAATAATGTAAATGTTTGTATACATAGTGTACGAGTGTGTCGAGGGAAATTTGTCATTGATCAAAGTATAAAAGTGGATTACGTCATCGTTGACGCAGGGTCAAGTAAAATATCAACTTTTCAGGCGTAACAGCGTATCTCAGCGCGCGGGAATAACACGAAAAAGGTACTTCCGCGTAACTCGACAGTCGGTCGACTCGATTTTTTGCTGGCGTAACAACATTTTTGATGCGCGCTTAAATGCAGATAAAGGAATCACGGGGGAAATGCCGAAGCCCGCAATCCCCGTAGAAAACCACGCGTGTCGGTCCGTGCAGACCTGCGGAGGACATTCGTCGAATTCCTAGAGTAGTTCGGGCACTATTTGATGCAATGAAATGTCAGGTAGGAATGCATATATCGCACACAGTCATAAGGAAATGAAAGGTTTCGAGCGTTGCCGTATAATTGCCGCGCACTTTACCAGGATTTCAATTGTCGAACGTATAGGAGACAATTAGGTGACTAGTGAAATCACTCACGTGTATCCACGGATTAACGAAATTTCACGTCGGAACGTTTTCCGAATGTTTTTCATTGCTCGAGTGAAATTATCAACGACGACTGCCTCGAAATATTATATTATCGTGTCATTGATAATTATGTAAATTTACTTGTCAGATTTCTGGAAAATTCAGATTCTGTCAATTACAGTCTGAACTGCAATAAGCAAAGGTTGTTTGAGAGAAAATCTCGGAAATGTGGAACGTTCCGGCTAAGAACCGGAAAATAGAATTTTCCGCTGAAATTTCGTCCTTTTTACCCATTTTATGAAGCGCTCGATAGAGGAGGAGTTTCTCCAATTTAGGCGTTTCGGTGACCTAAGCCCAGGCGCCGAGATTAGTCAAGCTAATAGAATCTTTGCGACCCTTGAAAATGCGACGGTTCCGGTGCCGAGTCCTCTAGAAACTATCTTCGAACTACCAAAACGAATTGGAAATGTTTTGGCCAGTGCTCTAGATTTCACTGATACACTTTGAAACGTTCGAACGTCCGTGAACGTATCTTTCATCTAAGTCTAGCAATATTTGGTAATGCGAGAAGTTTGTAAAATTTTAAAAAATTCAAACTCGCAATGACTATGAACAATGAAACGTTTTTACTTAAAATCCAATTCTCGACCTACCCACTACAATAAATATTCTCTCCGTTAAATGTGAATGAACGGATAATCATTCTCGGTCGTAATCCGTCCAAAGAATCCGAAACGTCGGGTAAAGAATGCGCCGCTGGAAAGCAATGCGAGACAAGATTTTAAAAAAGAAAAAAAAGAGGAAGTAACAAGGGGGAAAAAGAAAAAAAGAACACACACACACACACATACACACATGCACGCAAAACGATCGTACCGGAAGCCTGTCCTGTAAAACAATACTTTCGTCGTAAACGGCATGCATGCATCATCCGCGCATTACAACGTCACAACTTCATCGGTCGGAATTTCCAGGTAGAAAGCTATCCGACGACAGCTGGACGGAAAGAGAAAAACAAGTCCCCGATAAAGTGCATTAAGTTATGCATGTCGGTTACCTGCCACGGCATTACAGCGCCGATGTAAAGAGCGGCTTTTTATTGGACAACTATTGGCCGGCGCGAACTTTCAATAAGCCGGGAAGGTACATAGTAATAAGTTCGTAAATGGTCCCCCGGCCGGTAGCGCAGTCGGGCATAACCTTTAGTACGTCGCTGCGGTAGGTAGCCCAAGTTATTGGTGACCGTATCGGATCAGGCCTGATAACAGACACTAAAGGCCTCCTCTTGGTATCTCGTGGCTCCGAGGTCTTCCACGGCTTTTAGTACGCCTATCCCGGACCTTCGTCAGCGGGCTAGCCTCTACCCTAAGTGTACCTCTCGTTTCCATCGGTATACCTGTCCGACCGCGGCTACGCCAATGCGGTTTCGCGTCCACGGATACGTTTTCATTTATTGTATATCTGCGATGCCGTAACGCGTTTCGCCCCGGCTGTACGTATGTATGTACATATCTGACTCTCGTACTTAAGACCGGCCACATTAAACGGATACCGACACAATTCTTTTCGTGCGAAACCCCCTTATCAGCGGGTGGCGCGGGTCTTACTCATTTCTCGACGTCTGATAGCGCTTCAGCTTCCCCCCCTTCCCCCACCTCTCGCGTACAAGTCCCGATGGGACAGAGTCGGCAATACGAGCCGGAGGACAATCAATTACGGGCATTAGTGAGTTATTGGTTTGAGTATCGTAAGTATTTGGGGAGGTACGAGGAAATCTGCGATCGTTTTATTAACCACGGTCGTAAAAGAACATGTGTGTGCGTGTGTGGGAACGTTGTGAAACTGGTTACGGACGATTCGAAGGGGATAGATTATAAAAGTGTACCGCGAAGTTTGATCAAAGTTCGACGCGATATTGTAATTTTTTCTACGACTTCGTAGAAAAAAAAACGTGTTTCACGTCATATCGAACAGCCGCGTCAGCCACGAAGTACCAAGAACAAAGTTGTTGGAGAAGTTACGACCATTAAAGGCGAACTGGAAACAGACTGAGTGTTAGTCCGTCGAGTTCGTAAATCAAAAGAATCTAATATCGACCGTGGATGACTCGTGCAGGCTGTTCGATCGGATCTCTGTGAATCATCGTACGATCGATATACATTCGCGCGAAGCTTTCCGGTTAATTGAGATTGCCAGATCCGTGGAGACACGTGGCGCCAAACTTCAAAGGAATCTTCCCTGACGCGTCTTACCACCGCGCACAGGCATCGAGCCGTGATAATTGTCCCCCTCCCCCCCCCCCACCGTTTTCCTTAAACTGTTTAATTAATTAGCACGACCTGACGTTAGGTGAGAATATGATAAAAATGACGCGTTATTAGCCCCGCAACTTTGGCTCGCGATCCACGACGCCCGCTGGAATCTGGCTCTATTTATCGGTTTTACGATTATGTTGCTGCGAAATTCATAGCGCCGGTTTACACGTGCGATTTACGCAGTCGCAAAATAAGACCGCGAATATGCAGAATGTCGGTCTCGGGTATGCCGAGATCCGAGATCCAACTGAAATATATGGTATCGCGCGTTAACTTAGGCGCCACGTGTTCGCGAGAAGTACACGTTAGTTATCGTGGCCATTAGAGTTCGTACTAATGTTAATACGGGCGTAAAAGGGCTAAATAATGCCGCGACGATCTTGCTAAATTGACGGATCGATATTCGTGGACTGTATCGTAACGATTTCTTCGTGCAATTAGCCTTCATTAGATGGTCCCCTATTTACGATTTACTATTTTCGCAATCGTGTTATTAATAGGTTTTTTTATTTGATTAAAAATAATGATTGCACGATATAGGTAAAAATAAAAGGACAAAAAAAATAATTAATAATAAAAAAAAATCAAATTTAAATAAATTTTATTTTTTTTATAGTTAGTAAAGTGATTGAATTTTTTAAAATTAATAAAGTAATTTTAATTTAGAAGATTTATTGTCTTTTTATTAGTTCCTTATATTTATTGATTAGTTCCTTCCCTAATGTGTACCTTTTTGCTGTATAACATATTATTGTCGAGTGGTTTTTAAATTTGTCATATTATCACGATCTAAACGATTGAAGATCGCATCGATTACATTTTGAGCAAGACGTGAATATATGCTGTCCAATGTATTTAGATTTCGTAATTATCCGACGACAGAATTGTTTGAATAACCGAAATATCTGAATATTCGAGCGTTCCGCATATTCCAGCTGTCTGCTAACCGAATTATCCGAATACTAGAATTATCCGGGAACTGCGAGGAAAATGTCGTTAGTAGAGCACGAGGAAACATTGTCATTACTCTGAAAATAATCTGGGAATCCGGCAGTTGCGCAAGAATGCGTAAAACAACCCTTTTAATATCCAGAAATAATTTGTAGGACTGTGAAGTATCCAAGTAATTTAAATGTTTTTGTAAGAGAACCATTCTGACTTTAAAAATATTTAAGATTCATAAATCTTCGTTATGGCATTTTTATTAGCATATTCCATGGTACCTACTAAATATTTTGTAAATACTCAAACCTTAAAGATAATGAATAAACTACAAATTAAAAAGGATATTGATGAATACTTCTGAAACGTGTTACAAAGTGATTCCATTGCCTTCGTGAATTTGTAAAATATGAATTTTTCTTTATGTCACAATAAATTAATATATTCTTTTAAAGAATGACTTTGTTACTGCCTAAACTGTCAACTATCTAAATTGCTTTATCTCTTTACACTATAATTTCTTTCCGACGTACCTTACAAATATTATTTTTTGTACAATTAACCAGTTAAGTGTGTTTGACGACTATATCCGTCATACGAAAATAATGTTACCCTTTGATATTTATATCGTTATATTGGTAAAAACCAAGATATATTCGTAAATATTCATATGTTTAGAATGTTTAGAGGTCAATGTAAATAATTTAAGATGGGATTCTTGTATCCATAATTTCCTAACGTTATCATTTGATTCTCGCGACACACAGCTACACGTTCTGTAAAAAGGTCGCCACACTTAACTGGTTAAGTAAGTACCGATCTCCAATGAAGTAAAGACTTTTATGTTCGTGGCAACATTTCCGGTAAATTACCAACAGTTTTCAAAAACCTGATTTTACCATCTGTCAGCTGTTGAACAGATCGAAATCAACAATAATTAGATCACTGCAAATAGTTGCAGAAGTAAAAGTGTTTTCCCCGCGAACTCCCAACGATCCGTTTGTCGCATCTCGACAATCCTTTAATGGATTCTGTCCGGCGGCACGCACCGCGCTTTCTCGAGTTCCTAAAGCAGTTCCAATCGAGAGGGGCGGGGACGATCTCGTTGTAATTTGTCGGTCGAACGAGGGATCGCTCCATCGTCCACCTGGCGAGTTTGCTAATGAACTAAACTTAACTAAAGGGAACTCGTTCAGCGGTGCCTTATCAATAGTCGTAATCCAGCCTCACGGCTGAGTATCCGCGGACCGAGAGTAGAGAGTCGGACTTCTCTCATCTTTGTGGAAGATAGGAGAATCGTGTCGACGAATGGTTGTGTCGGGCAAACAAATTGCAAGATACCCTATGTTAGCTTGTTACTGACTCCCGGCTTCCCCGCGTCCCTATACACTTCTTCGTGTATATCTCGTTTCTTCTCTCTCTCTTCTCTATCCTTTCTTCCTTCTCAGAGTCTCCTTTTCATCCCTTTTGGGCGAAGCAGATATTTGTATTTTTTTCGCCCGTCCGCTTGTTTACCTTCGCCCCAACCATTCACTTTTGTTCCAACAGATTGACGAACTTTTCTCCGGACGTTCGACTGAAATTGATGTGGGAATCGAAACGGCCACTCGTCTCCGATCGACGTGGCTCGTCTGATTTTACACGGTCAGCGGGAACCGTTTAACCTGTCCGTACTCGACAAATTTTATTCTGTTCCCTTTTTCAAAGAATCGTACAAAGGGTTATACGAATAACGTCCGAGGTAAAAATCCGGTCAGACTTACGCGTCACCTTTACAAAAACCATCAGCCACCAATTAAGCTATACAGCCAAGTTATTAAGCGACAAGCGGGAAAACAGTGATTTGTTCCTAACCGAAAAACCGCCCGACAAGGTGTACGTTTTCCATAATGCGTGACGTTACTGCCGGCGTTTCATCCGGCTGATTAATTCCGCGGTGGCAAAAACTGGATCAGCCGGAAGGGCATCGGATATTTTCGGCCCGCCCGGCATTCCGTTTTGTATCTCGAAGGGCGAGCGTGTCGCAAGAACACATTATACCGATAACCGGCGATCATGACGAACAACGCCGGATTCTGTTGACCGTGGGCTGTGTACCACGGCCGCGGTTACCCTCTCCGTTGAACATAAATCCAAATCAACGTCGCGAATCATCGAGGTATTAAGTATTTTAATGGGATGGCAACGAGGCAGCCGCGGCGGAGAGCGGCGAGACCCGCGGCCAGAGCGGAGAAAGGGACGCGATACAAAGATTCAGAGATCTATAAGACAAAAGGGAAACAAATAAAGACGCGGCCTTAGGTTCGTGAAGTGACTCGACACTGCCGGTGGACGCGGGAGGGGGATGAAAGGAGGAACGGTGGAGGGAAGAAGAGAAACAGGCGCTCGCGCTTTGGAATGCTTTGAAAGACCGCGAGCAGCTCTTTGGCTAGAGCTCCTCGTTGGCTGCGAGATGTTGAGGACGTGGACCGTTTCGAGGGAAGCCAGTACGGCTTGGATAAGAGAAAAAGCAAAAGAGGAGGAGAGCTTGTCGTGGACAGCCTTGCTTCGATTAATTACCACATTGTCGACCGAGCAACGCTAGATGCTTCACCGTGGTAATCTATGGATGATGCACCCAGCTCCTTGGTTTAATCTCTTATACTTTATTTCACGTAAACGAATCATTCCTACGTTGTTCGCGTTTCCCTTCCGATACACTCTCTCGTGCTTCTTTTTGTCTCGTTAACTTTATTATTCATATTTTATGAGCTGATGTGGTATTTGTGGTGGATTCTTTGTCAGCCATGTTTGTATGCGTGAGACAGGGATGATTAATCTCGTCAATGCTGATTATGTATTTCAGTATTTTTTATTTTACAATTGGATTCATGGGAATTTCTGTTGTATATGGTTTTAAAGTATGCTGGAAAATGAATATTTATGATACTTAATTAAATAATACACGATAACGGAGAGTACCTGGCTCACTGATAGCTCGTACGAAGAATACCTTAGAATCATTGCCAAACACTACATTCCGAAGTATAATTGTACAGAGATCGATCACGTCTCCCGCTAAATTGTAACTTCTGCGACAAATAATGCCGCGTACGAAGAATCTTCGAGTCCCAATCGGAATTTGCACGTCTCGCTTAAATCGTACAGTCATCCTGCATTTTGTTTAAACGTTACCCTTTTTCTACGTCGTTCAAAAAGAAAAAAAAGATTCGGTTTGTCGTAACACGACAATGGCTTCTAATTAATTCTCGCGAATTCCTCAGCTTGCCCGTCTAGCTTCCTCCAATCTCATTTCCCTCGACCCTTCCGCCCCTGAAGAAAGTGTTCCGTCGAAACACCAATAAGCTCGATCCCACGAAGCTCTCTTAACGAAAAACGGAGGTATCACTGGTAAATGACCCTAGCTGTCCATGTTCTTTTAGGTGTCAGGATATTGATCACATATTATGGGACTGTCCTCGATTTTCAGACCAAAGAATGGCATTGATCCTCCAGCTGACTCAATTGAAAATCCAGCCTCCATTCAACGTTAATAGTCTAATTAAAGAACCCAATATTGCTACATGTTCTTGCATAGTTAAATTCATACAGGAATGTACGCTACGTATTTGATACAACTCGCAGAACTAAGTTAAAACCGTAGAGACCTATATAGTTTACTGTAAGCTACCCCAAAGGTCCATCATTTGCGTTCATATAAATATTACTACTATGTATCATATATCTATTGTAAAGCGAATAAATCTGTATCTGATTTGCAAGCTTAACACTATTCCTACCGACACTTCACGTATACCTATTCCTACCGCGGCCGGTCAAATGACCGGTCTGCGCCGCGTGCATACAGAATTGCAAAAAATGCATATAACTTTGCAGTAGACAGTTCCCATTTATATCCCAACACTCTAAATGCCTCTGTTTCTGTGCACTTTCTTATAAATTCGATTATATTCTTATCGATTATCACAGAAAATGCCGTCCTAACTTCGCCTTCCATAATATTACGTTTACTATACCCAGTCGGGCCTGATGTTTCTCTAAAAACATTATGACTAGGTGCTCTTCCAGGATTAGACCCTGTTTTTACTTCCTGCCAAACAGTTCCGTCCATCGCAATTTCGCTTCCTTCTTCTTCATTCTCACTATCGGAACTAACTAAAAATCCCCTTCTCTTTCGTCGTCTACGTACGTTCGAAATATTCTCTTCGTTCTCATCGGTGCTCGAGTCGGTTTCAAGCGGATCATAATTTTCCGTATTGTCATTTTCCATATCCACGATTTCCTGATCATCTTCAGAATTCTGAAGAATTCTGTATCGGATATCAATCAAGCAAATAAATACCGCTAACCCGATAGTCGAGCGAGAACTGTAAACACTTTGAAGTCTCGTAAACCATTTTCTGGAAGGCACTTATCGGATAAAATCATTCCACAACTACATTACCTTTCATTTGTAACGACTTTGTAGTTTTGGCATTGAGTCTTAGAGAGAAACTGTTACAAAAATGTATAAATCGTACCATCGGTCAAATGACCGGTCGTGGTAGGTAAGACAGACTACAAATTTATTTCAGAAAATAAATAATAAAAAAATAAGGGAATATTGAAAAATGTATCATACATATATCTGAGGAAAAGTCGCAAAGTTTAAAGGCGATTCACTTACGTTAAATGTAGGAAATTCCAATTGAAAATATAAAAACGGTCATTTGACCGGCCCTGGTAGGAATAGTGTTAATAAAAAAAAAAAAACGAAAAACGGAAAAGAACAGCGTCGCGAAATCGTAGTAAATTTCTCGTGGGCGTGTTTGGTCAAGTTCATAATCAATTGCACGTTCTCCGAATGCCACCGGCCGTCATTCGCCAGCGTTCGCCAAAAGCCCGGTTTTCGCTCTTTGAGGATCATGCTGGTGATGCAGTACCCCGTGGAATGTTGGGACCGGGTTTATTATAGTAGATAATGATAACATCTCAGAGGCGTAGTCGTCGCGTAGCCATGTATATTCGCGAATGCTGCTACGACGAGTGGCTTTGCTCTCATCCCACACACACACACCCCCGCCACCCACCATCGGTAAACGTATATATATATAACTGTCAGCTTATTTTCATGCGTTACTACCCACCGCTGATGTATGGATGTAATTGGTTAGGCGGGCTACATACTCGACGCGATATACACGCGTACCCCTCAAAAAAAAAACCCCGCTGTCAACGACAAACGGCGAATCGACGGAGACGACAAACTGATGGGAGACGGTCAAAGTAAACGACAGGGTGGAGCAACCTTGTAAATTCGACTGCAAGTTATCGTTCAAACGGTACACGCGAATCCGACGGCTGACTTAACCTGGACGCGTGGATATTGGCATGAATAATTACGCCGAGCTTGTGGATATGAATTTCTAAGGAGAGAAGCTTCTTTTTGCGATGGCAGATTAATTTACTTCTAATCAAAAACCTTCACTTGGCTTTCGATTGTATCATTTTTGTAATACAAAATGGTGCGGCTACTACGCATATTTAATGCACCACATCAAGATTAGGATAGTCGGAGAAGTATAGTTAAACCGATAACATCCAATATTACGCAGAAAAATGATATGTTTTCAAGATGACCATCCTATAAAACAACTAGGCACTTTGTAAGCGCAAACAAAAATTACAAAATGAGGAAGGTTATTAACCAATCGTATCATAATTGTACAAATATACTCAAAGTAACAGTAGCCTGTGTTACCTAGGGAAGTATTATCCATTTTTCTAAGGTTATAATTGTGACACGTGGAAAAGACAAATGAAAATGGCGATGGACGTCGGGCTACTGGCAGGCTGTGGCGATCTCGAGATGATAATCGAAATGGACCATACACGTCCCTCGGACGATTCGCTGCGGTTCAACTTCTATACTTCATACACGCCCATCTGTCGGCAGTCTCGTTCGCGGTAACTCGCGCAACGATAATGGCTACCGACAAAGCATACGCAACCTCGGTTGCATGCACCGCGCCGTCGAATGATGCGTTTCGAGTATGCATTCGTGTTACGGGCGCGCATATACATAAATTTCTTCGAGTGATCGCGATCGTTCATTACGGTCTGCATGCTTGATTCATTAGCCAATTTCTCATGGTTTTCGCAAGCTGGTAATAAACACTTCAATAATTCAGCCCCGCTAATTGTGTACAATATTTCACTGTACTGGCACCGTTTGCTGGAGATAAGTTTGTAGTGTTTATTATACTCGCGTATCACGTGATTCGTTAAGGGGAGGTTCTCATCTGAGAGCCCCAAAAGAAGGTCATTTTCTCGAATTTTTTTCTCACCGAAGGAAATAAATGAAGAACTCTAACTTATCGTCACTTGTTTAATGAATCAAAAGGTACAAAAAAGAATTTTTTTCATTGAAAAATAATGTGACAATATTTGTTTACACGCCTTGTAATATGACGATCTCAAGAAAAGGTAGTCGGTTGTTGCCCACTCTAGCATCTACAAAAGTTATCAAAAATGACTAATGCAAGAATTTTTATAAAATATATGAGTGTAGTTGGAGCCCCTACTAGAATCATCAATGAAAGTCGAAAATTTAAAAAATGGCGGACATTTGAATGTTCTTTTTCGTTTTTTCACCTGTTTTTCGCTCTTTAACGTACTGTAACAAAAAAATAATGCATATATCCTCTTGATTCTAGTAGGGGCTCCAATAAATCAAATCTACTTCAAAACAAAACAAACAGAAAGGCGATCTATCAAGTAGTTTTTGAGTAATCTTGGGCAACAGTTTGAAAAACATGATTTTTCAGGAGACACGATTAAAGATTCGATCCACGAATCTGTGTTAACGTCTAAATATTATCTCTTGTGGCTAATCAGCGATTCCAAGGCCATAAATTAGCCCCTCCTCAAGTCCATTCTGTTCGTGTAGATTCATCCAAAAATAAAATATCCTCCGCCCAAACTACCACTTGATTTCAATTTTTCAGTCAAAAAGTAGTTCCAGTTTTTATTCCATAACTTTTTAAAAAAATTATATCCGACCAAACGGTTTTGGGAACATATTCTAAACATAATTTACTATCAAAAAATGAAAAAAAAAATTTCGAATTTTTGGTCGGTCGCAATGAGAACCTCCCCTTAATGGTGGCTTTCAAAAGTCTCCCTGACTTACACTAAAAAAACAAAAAATTAGTTTGTTTTCCGTATGGTTTGGAATTAATCCCAAACGTTGCGCTACCTTGCTAAAAGTGTGTTACTTAACACTATTTCTACCACGATTGTGTTTATACCTATTTCGACCAAAAGGTGTCTTTTGAAACCTTTTCGTTTGAATGGAAATATTTGCCAAAACTGTTGGGATTTCAAATTACCAGTTAAATGTAGATAATTTAACAACTATTGTATAAAAAGTCAACAAATTAATTGTGGAGAAATGATTCAACTTAACGAATGATTTTAAGTTAAAATTTGTAAGGTGTCTTTTGACACCTCTTAGTAGAAATAGTATTAAAAAACGTGGATTTTATCAGTTTCATAAAATTGTGTTGCACATTTATTAAAAATGTCGATCGCTTATGTTTCATCTTTCTAGCGAATCAATTTTCCTTCAAAATAAATTTCACTTGAATCGACGTAACCCAAGTATATGATAATCAATCAAAACACATTCATTAATTACTCCTGAATTTTCTCTAGATGCTCGCTGCAATTTGCGGAATTAAAAATGAAAATTGCACAAATATCGAAAACGTACCTGCGATTTGCCTTATTTCGGAATTTAGACTTCGGCTTTCGGTAAGGCCAATCGCGGACCTTTCTCGATCCGCCAGGACTTAGCTTATAATTCATGCACGCCCATCTGTCCGGCAGATTTATTCGCGATAGTTCGCACAACAATAATGGCTACCGGCAACGTATACGCGACTGCAATCGCACGTCCTTTATCATCGCGTCTGGCAAGCATGCACACCGACATGCAGTTTCTTGGGTCATTACGATCGTGTTTGGTGCGATCTCGAGGATCGATGTACCGGCAGAACACTGTCCGTGGCGTTAGATAGGATACTACTACTATAATGAATATCGCTTGGATCCCGTATTCGCCTCCGCGATTAATCTTGTTACTAATATACTTCGGCGATACGCTCGCAGAGAGAAACGAAATTCATTTTATTTGCAGGAATTCTGTTTTTTTGTGAGAGAGAGAAAATACTGGAATCGCGAGCGATCGTTGTCATGGGATCGAGGAAGTCGATGCGACAACGGGAACGGTTTTTTGTTCATTTTTATGTTAAACATAGCGATTACAATGGTCGACTGGAATTTTTCATTGGAAATGTAACATTTGGGACGGATAGATTGTCGAACGCTGATAACAACATTTGTAATGGTTTTTTTTACACATCTAATTTGTTTTCGTTGCGATTTCTAGCGAAACCAAGATGAATTATACGTCAACCAGGATTGACATATAAATGTAACAAATCGTCACATATAAATCTGACAATTAAACATAAGTATGTTCAAAGTTTCGAATGACCTTTATCAAGTTCCCAACGAAACAATGGCAATGCGCCATCAACTAACGAATTACCGTTAATAAGGAAATACGAGCGACGCATTGAACCTCACATAATTCTCAAATTGGAAATCAAAATTCATAGACATTGTACTCGAGGCTGCGTGACCCAGATGAAGTGAGTACCTTCGGTAAGTTACGACGATATTATAGCAACTATGCGGCCATACGAATTCTTCGTACTTCCTCGTAGGAACTATTTCAAATTCGCAATTTTAATTAAAACACTTAGATGAGCATCGACGGAGTAATTTTTATCGTTCGCCCTTTTCCCAACTGTGGAAACGCGTGACCTCGATGTTACGCGGAAAATCCTGGCCATCGTCGTTAAAACGTGCCGGTATCTACGCGGCCGTATTTTCTCCTAGCGGGCACATCATCGCGATCATAGCACCGCGTGAGTAATGGATCAAGATCGTCTTACACGATCTCTATTGGCTTCTACTCACCGCCATTCGCTTTCGATCGCTCGTCAATCCTCCGACCTTCGACTCTTTAGCTCGAGACGACCAGGTTTCGATAGTCGGCGGCGAACGGAGACGCTAGTTAAAATTATGTGCCGGTTGGCACGCATGGTTGGCTTCTATTTGGAATGCTCGCATCCTCCGAGTTCCTTGGTTTCTCGCGTGTATCGGAATATGCGCGGGTTTTATTCAGGAACTTCATCCCGCGCCGCGTGTTCAATGAAATGTAGCGGGGAATTAATTAACCCCGGGGAAATACTTACTTGGTCCGAAACCGTTCATACATTTCACTTGACACGTTCTGTAAAATTAGAAGGGGGTTGCAACGATAATATCGGCCGCCGCGGCGAACGCGGCCGTGCCAACTGCGAGCCGTAATTAATTACAATCGTGCTACCCGCATCGATCTAAGTACGTGTATTAGTATTACCGTGGTACTCTAAATTACGCGGAATCGCAATTACTATAAAGGCGGTAAACGCAAAAACTGTGCAATTCCATAGAAAGAAACTATACCCTAAAACATCATTACTTAAACATTGCGATTTCGGGGGATCCAAATAGTATCGGTAACTTTCTAAATGTTTAAAATAAAAAGTTTCATCATCTAAAAATCTCACTCAACCTTTAGAACTTGTTACAATACTTTCTATAAACTCCTTCTTTTCTTCTCCGTCATCCTTTATATAACAAGCTTCCAAGAAAGGGGGTCACGAAAACTTTTCCCAAATGTCAAAGGTCCCCGTTACCTTTAAACTCGAATCCTGCTCCACAACCATCAAGTCGATCGCTTCAAACCAGCGTACAGTCTAATGATACATCCACGAAGAATCGAAGCACCCTCTTTCGATATGGTAAAACAGATCGATGATTCGTAACCGTCATAACCTGCACATCTAGTTCTGCGGTATGTCTCAATCAAGCGAGACAGAGACTCGGTCGGTGCCATCTTTCTGTCCGCCATGGCTGAATAGTTGGCTTGCCCCCGGGTGTATGTACGATCGTATCGTGACGGCGAGCTCGAAAAAAATTCGAGCAGAATGCCATGACCCGCCGTGGCATTTGCATCCGTAGGATCTAATGAATAGCGAGCATTACGTCCTATTTGGTCTCATTGCGACTGGCCGTGACGATGCCAGTGCGCATAGCATAGCTCTCGCGCTATTTGCAGTCTGCCTCGGAGGGTTGGGACACAATGGACGCCGACGTCTGGCGTCGGTATGTGCTCAATGGAGACTACACCCTCTTCCGCGGGCACGAGTGTACGATTTACCTACTGAACGTCAACCGGCACCAGAAGGCCCATCCTCGAATTACACGAGATTCGTACTTAAGGGGCCTCACCACCAGCGGCATTGCAAGGGTTTAGCTCATATATTGTAGCGTTCGCATTTTTCATCGGATTTTAATAAACTTGGGATCATTTTAAAGATAAAGGATGAATGCACGAGATGATAGAACAGATTTTCGAAATTCGGTTTCCTTCTATGTGAAAATGAACCGAGAAAATTACTGATTTTCAAAACATTTTTTCGTATAGAAAGAAACCGAATTTCGAAAATCTGTTCTATCATCTCGTACATTCATCCTTTATCTTTAAAATGGCCCCAAGTTTTTTAAAATCGGATGAAAAATACGAACGCTACAATATATGAGCTAACGCGTGTTTTTGACGATTTTCCCAAATAATACTTATGGCGCAGTGCTGCCCCTTGGAAATCGCGTCAAAATGGTCGAAGCTTGACCCCCCACCACGACCATACACACACAGGAATGAGTCGGTGTGCGTTTTCCTTTTTGGAAGTACCTGACCAATTCTGACCGTAAGGGAACCCTTCGCTCTTGGCTTACATTGTAAGCCTTGCAAGTGAAAATCTTGAAAAGGAACACCGACTCTTGTTATGAAATGCACAAACATCGGAAAGGAGGAATATTAGCCTCGACGCATTGCAAGGGTTTAGTTCATGCATCATATCTTACGCATTTTTCATCCGATTTTAATAAACTTGGGGCTATTTTAAAGATAAAGGATGAATGCACGAGATGATAGAACAGATTTTCGAAATTCGGTTTCCTTATCAATGAAAATGAACGGAGAAAATTACTAATTTTCGAAAAATTTTTTCATATAGAAAGAAACCGAATTTCGAAAAACTGTTCTATCATCTCGTGTATTCATCCTTTATCTTTAAAATGACCCCAAGTTAATTAAAATCGGATGAAAAATGCGTAAGATATGATATATGAGCTGAACCCTTGCAATGTTCCGGGTTGAGAAAGTAAGGCATTTTGCATGCGACTGGTAACCTGCAGTCGGGCTAATTAGTCGGATAATAAGTATTTTTTATCCGATTTTAATAAACTCGGGGCTATTTTAAAGATAAAGGATGAATGCACGAGATGATAGAACAGATTTTCGAAATTCAGTTTCTTTCTATATGAAAATGAACCGAGAAAATTACTGATTTTCAAAACATTTTTTCGTATAGAAAGAAACTGAATTTCGAAAAACTGTTCTATCATCTCGTGCATTCATCCTTTATCTTTAAAATGGTCCTAAGTTTATTAAAATCGGATGAAAAATGCGTACGCTACGATATATGAACTAAATCCGTGCAATGTTCCGGGAGGAGAAAGTAAGGTAGAAATTCGACAAATTCAACCAGGGGTGACCGAATGCCGTGAAAGGGTTTGCAATGTATTCTTCGCAGGAAATAGGTTCCCCGTAATAATTGACGTATCATAAACTACCTTGACCGCACCGCTCTAGTCATCGGTAACTACCGATGATGTATACGGTCGAGGAAAAAAGGTTTTAGCAAATAATGTCAATAGCTTGCAAATTCCTGGTATCTAGTATTGTTTCTCAATACTTCTTTACGCTAAAAAATATTATATAACAATCCATATATTCTGCATATATGTTTACAGAACATACGATACATACTATACAGAAATCAGCACTGAAATAATTTGAATCAGTTTTTTATATAATTTTAAGAGGGCAAGATTGAACAACAATATTGTTTACAATATTTATGTTCACAACTTTTATAATTATTTTTATTGGTATCATGTTTCAAAATTAAATGTGTTAAATTTTGTAACACCATAAGTCAAAAGGTTATAACAATTTTGAAAATTCGGTGCGTCGCACATTTGGCGCGCCGCAGCTAACATTGCAATCCCCGAATTACTTTTGACACGACGAACCGTACGAAACGTGAAAAAGGTTACATCTCGATCCCTCAAGTCCCGACTGACCGTGAGAGGGGAATAGCTCGACTACACGGATACACACAACTTTGTCTAGGTACGGCGTGGGGACTGTCTTCCCCTACAGTCCCTGTAGTTCATATTTTTTCCGTTCCTGTCGCTGAAGTCACACACGACTCGAGCTCGAGGTGGTGAGGCCCCTTAACCCTTTCGTTACCTTGGACGAGATATCTCGCGATCCTATAGTAGCGGATTTACGCTTTTGACGATAATCTAGCTTTCTAGCACCAATATTTCGTCATTCTAGATTAATATATTTGATATCTAATTCTATTCGTATAGCTAAAAGGAAGAAATAAATACAGTTTGTATTAATTTAATGAAATTATTTTTATTTACTTTCTACGTGGTATAATTGAAAACATGGTGTTACGCATAAAGCGATATTACGCTTCTGACAAAAATATCGTGTTTCCTTAGTGCTAGGAAGCTAGATTATCGTCAAACGCGTTAATCCGCTACTACTGAATCGCGAGATATCTCGTCCAAGGTAACGACAGGGTTAACCGGCGATCGCAACGATTCGTTAAGCTTTTAGAGACGGCTGAATTTTGCGCGGGTTTGTTTCTTTGTATGGCACAGTTCAATGGGAATTATGCAATGTTTTTATCTTGTATCGTTTTCTAAACATGGAATACAATTTTGTATCGAAGACAAAGACTCTATATGCTGTCAGTATATTATTAATGTTGTTATAAATCAATATGAAGGAAAATAAAGGGTGATGCTAAATATATGAAAACGATTATTAAATTCAATATAGTTCACTATAGTTGCGTGTTGTTCAAACAGTTTTTCGAAATTTCGTTAAGATACATGGATCTGATCTGTTCCACTAATGTTCGCGATACTTCCACTTAATTTTGAGAAGATTGCTTGCGATGGTATTAAATATCTTTGGTTGTAGCGTTTGTTAATTGAATCGCTGATGCGTTAGGTATCGAAATGTTAGTACGCTTCGGTCCCTAGGTTAAAGGATACTTGCAAATTCCGATTAAAAGTTATTTAAGATAAGATAGGTGAGATATGTAGACTGCATTTTGTAACTATCATTCGAATAAGACAAAGTGGTTTGAAGTATCCGGTGATCGTTATATTTTCTGCGCCTTTGGTAATTGTTTCGCTCGGAAATTGATGAGCTTTGAAACTTGTCGTGCTTGGAAATTTCTACGTTTTTTTAACTCGTGGGGCTTGGAAATTCCAGAGCTCTTCAACTTGTCACGCTTGGATATTTCAGCGCTTTAGAATTTGCGTCGTTCGAAAATTTCTGAACTTCGAAATCCCAGTCGCCCGGAAATTGTTACGATTTGAAATTTGCACACGTGGAAGACCGTTACAAGCTTGTTAGGGTTGTTACGATTTGAAACTTGAAACTTCCGGCGATTGGACGACGCAATGCGTTAAAATTGCTGTCGGTCGAAAGTTCCTGCGCGTTTAAACCTTGCGTCTCGAATCATCCGACGCCCGGCAATTTGTACCATTGAAATTCGCCGCTTCGGAACTTTTGGCACCCGGAATATTTAAAACATTCGACGTCCGAACATTTCTAATACCGAATGATGATCAAAGAAAATACATGTTCGGTGGAATCTGAAGTATTCGAACTATAAGAAAGATATATATCACGATTAGAGGAGTATTTCACGCAACAGAGCAATTAATTTTAATATTTAAATTTCGTGTTATACTTCATTGGAATCGTTATATCTGCGTCTTTATATCCCGAGCTCCCTTGAGGCAGCGGGCAATAAAATTTTATTATCGCCTGAAGATACAGATTATATAATGTGTTAAATGAATACACATTTTTCTGTACGTTTTATCATAAATGTCAGAACATTTGATAGACACGCGAAACAAGCGGCGGATGACATTAGTGCGTGCGTGAGGTACATTTTATAGCAGAATCGTGTGAAAATTGCTAGTGAAAGGACGCCGCGAAGTTTATCAAGATCTGCCAAAGCGGATTCTCTCACACCGTGACTGCCTTAATCGCGCGATGTCTGCAAATATTAAATTCACAGAAAACACATGCATTACATACAGATGTGTATATTCTTTTTATATAAACATATGCTGGTTACATGTATTCCGTTAATTAAGAATTTCATCAATCAAGGAACCGCAGGCTGTAATTGTTTTTTTTTAAATTTATTTTAAACATTTATTTAAAACACGTCAAACGTTAAATGCAAAATTGGTGTTACTTATTGATGAATAGAATAGTTATTAGCAGCATTATATAATATGAAAATACAATGCATATATGCAGTGTATTTTTGAAAATATTCGTTAGTCTGTGAAATTGTTCTATGCTTACTCCAAGAACAAAGCAATTTTATACGTAGGAGCATCAGGAATTATTCTCCCTTACATCGTAACCCTCCAAATCTTTACTTCTACACTCCAAACAAAGTGGTTTCACGTGATTTATTTCCGAGCGTCATTTTATTAGGTGGTGAAATGCCCGGCAGTTAAGCAGTTAATGCGACAATAAAATTCGGAAATACCAAAATCATTTTTGTCCGATTTAAGATCCTTTTAATCGATAATCTACGGCACGAGACTATCTGCATTTTTATATAAAAATTCACACCTTCCAACTTAGTATCCTGAATTTCTAAAAAAGAATATCTCGAAAATCTCTTTATGGTATATAAAATTCAAAAGTTTTGTTTCTCCATACCAAAATTCAATCAATAAATTCTCTCGACTGCCTTTGACACAACATATTCCGCGACTATAAAGTGTACATAATCCCACCAGGTACAACCGAAATAGAATTCTAATGCGGAAAAAGAAAATCTCTCGTTACACGGAAACCGTCGCTATTTTTTCATCTCCTAATAAAGATGTTATTTAAAATGGGGGTTTAACCCATTCGCTGCCAAGACGAGTATACTCGTCCCACTTTCAATATGTTATGACATATAGGGTATTGAATTAGCAAATTTTTTGTGGCCACAAACGTAATTATACAAATGTAGAAAACTTGAAAAAATACTATAATAAAATTTATTTGTTAACTTTGGTAAACAATACCACTCAAATTATAAATGGCAATGAAAATAACGTCATATAATTTAAGCTTGGCAGTGAATGTGTTAACGTAACCCAGAATATCGTCGCTACGGTTTGATACGCAGCACGTATTCACATGTACCAGACCGAGCGGGGCGTAATTGTAAAAAGCGTCGTTCTTTTTCTGAATGCAGTTGACCGTTCACCAAAGATCACTAGAGGCGGCGGGTCTGGAGATTTGTGGAGCCGGCGGAAGCGTTCCGCAAGGGCAGCCGAGCAGCGCCGGGTCGGTGGGTTCGGCGCCCAGCCCGGCGTCGCCGAGACCAACCCCACAACCACGACCACCCCTAGCGACCACCACCTCGCAACCCTCGCGAACGTTGGACGACGACCGATCGACGGACGGTAAGTTGGAAGAATTAAATTTGATTCTGATATTTATACAGGGTGTCCCAGCTAACGTGCAGGTCCCTGAACCAGGTTATAGCTGAGATAAATCTAATATAGGGAAGTGAGATTCGTAATGTCGTATCTTAATTCGTGGCCGAGTTATTAACGAAAATTGATAGCCAATGAGAGGGCTTCGTTGGGCCCAGCGGCGCGACAGTTCCTACTGGTACGGTACCTTACTGGTGCAGAACTTCTACTGTCGCGCAGTCGGGCCTAACAGAGCCCTCTGAGTGGCTACCGTTAACTCAGCCACAAATTAAGATACGAGGGTTGTTTGATAAGTTTGGTAAAAAAGTAGGTAAACATTTTTTTTTTATCAAACCTTTATTTGTCAATATAGTCTCCTTCAAGGGCGACACACTTAACCCAGCGAGATTCTAATTTTTTTATCCCGTCAAAAAAGTATGATTTGTCAAAGTCTGCAAGTACGCATTCACGGCATCGATATTTCCTTCGTTCGACGAGAATCTCTTCCCACCGAGCCATGTTTTCAAGTTGGGAAATAAAAAAAATCACAGAGAGCCTTATCAGGAGAGTGGGGTGGATGCGGAATCAATTCCAAGCCCAATTCGTGTATTTTTGACATTGCGATTGCGAAAGTGTGAACTGGTGCGTTATCCTAAGAACTACTAAGTCGCTCGTTTCAAACGTCTACCAAATCTAAACGAAGTGTCGCTTTTGGGCAAAACGTGATATTTACCAGCCAAATGAATGCCACTTTGAGCTTATGTACTTCAAAATTTTTTGCGATGCGACATTGTTCAATTTTTATCAGACTTATCAAACCACCCTCGTACCACATTACGAATGTCACTTCCCTATATTAGAATTACCTCAGCTATCACCTGGTTCAGGGACCTGCACGTTAGCTGGGACACCCTGTATATGGTTACTGGACATCAAATTAACCTTTATCGCTCCAGGTATGCCGCTTTGATACTATCGATATCAAGCGTTCTGTTTTAGGAAATAATGGACATGAAGCATGTGTAAGTCATGTATAATAAATTGTTAAATACTATTATCGAAAGTTTATTACTTTTCAAACGAATATAGGTTTTCTTAAAATATTTTAAAGATCAGTATTATATTTCAGTGGTATGATTGAGATTAAGATGGGGTTAAAAAGATGGAGCGATAAGGGTTAACGTTTTTCCATTATAAGATGTAGGGAATCGTATAATTGTACGTATTTTTACTGTTATTCGAATGTTGTCTAGTTCAGTTGTACGCTATTTCAGGCCATTTACTTGTGTACTCTCATTGTTAGAGTGTTAATTCTGCGTAAGATTAACGAGTCCGTGGCAAAAGGGGCGCGAAAAGTGTGAACTTTTCATTTCGTGGCTTTGCTACTCGATATTGATAAATGTTGGAATTTATTCGTGAATTCGAAGATTTTACAGGATGATATGAACAACGTGTAATTTATTATACGTAAATTTGTCCGACTGTGTCGGGGATGTGTGTTTCATTCGATTGAAACTTTGTTCAAATATTCACAGGGTCCCAGAAGTAAAGTAAAATTAATCTTAGGAATAGTAGTACGAATAGTCTCTGCTCGTTTTAAAGCAGAACGGAATGAATCAAACGCACGACCGACTTTCCGTATTTAACATATGATAACGAATAATATTGCACCAATGAATTATACGATAACGAACAATGCGAATAACGAATAAAAGACATAATTTTACTTAAATAACCATCTGAATTAAAAATGACCGGAATAATGCCCAATTAAAATATCTAAACAATTTATTACGTAACAAAATATTCGGAATTTTTCCTTCTTTTCTTTTTTCTCTCTCGTATTCTACACTTTACCTATGAGAGTACATAAAAGGTGTGTTGCATATATTTGTCGATTCAATGAATTTCATCTAATGTGACATTGTATATGATCATTAAGGATTATTAATTAGCGTCGACGTTTATTGGCCAAGAAAATAGTGCTGTGTTCGAAGTACCGGCCTTATTTGTAAGTCCTCTTCAAGATTGTTTTATTAGGTCGATAAAGAGATGTTTAACCAGTCGTGAAAGAGGGCCTACAAAATAAGATCGGGACGTTGAACGGAGGTCCATTTTGAATATATTGCTTCGACCTTCCCTGCCAAGAATTTCCCGAGTTAATTAATTATTTATCGAGGTCGAAGATACAAGCCGACACTAATGTATATTATATCCGTAAGAATACTAAAGCATTCACAAATACATTTCTTTTTTGTCCACACAATTCTTGTTGCAACCATTGATTTACGAGGGCTATCCCGGATATATACAAATTTGAAATTTCAAATCGGCATTCTACTTTACATAATGTACTTGGCGCACTATAAATCTGTATTTCATTTTCTGAAAAATAGTTTCGTACATTCATCGTGGTCTATTGTTTCTCGACTCTTTCCTCGTAACTATGTTTCGTATTTAAAATACACACCATAAAAAACTAACCGTTCGGCCAAATTCGCAATCCATCAGCTTTTGAATTAATTAACTTCTATTAAAAATTAAATCACTATGAGAATTGCGTAAAAAATCGACGTTCTATTAACTCACAAATAAACTAAAAATAAATCGAAAAATCAAGCGTGCGTTTAGAAACTAAGCAAAACTAACAAGACAACGTGCCAGTTGCAACAAATCGTTTCCCATTACTAACGAAACAGGATTGTCGAACAACTATTCTTTCGGAATAGCCCCCGTACGTCAGAAAAAAAAAAAAAAAACAAGTTGCAAACACATCTCACTTGAAATCCGTTAAATCTTGAGACGAGTTAGCGTATTTATGGATGAAAAGTCTTCTAAATCGTAGCGTACAGACATTTCTGGCAAAGTTGGACTTGCTAACTTGCTTGTAGCCGTAGGTACAGGTACCGCCGCAGAGGACTCCGACGATGGCGAAAGCAGAGCGGAGTATCTGCACGCCAATTGCGTGGTATTCACCCACTATCGAGGAGACGCCGCATCCGAGGTGGAGGAACACTTTCAAAGAGCATTGGCCCACGACAAACTAAAAGGTAAGTCTTACTTTCGTCTCGTGTTAAGTTCTCCTGAAAATTTTGCGCCGTCAAAATACCGAAACGTTCGCTCGAATTACGACAAACCGACCCCCCCCCCCCCAGAAGAATGTCCGTAAACTAAAGAGCCACTGAATGGAGCAAAATAATCTATAGATATAAAACTCAAAATTTGGGAGATATCAACTTGGAATTCGGCATAAGAGAAAGAACTTTGTGAGTACAACGGAGTAAATCTAAAATCAGTAACCCTAATTCATTGCTCAGTATACAGAGCGTAACACAACTGCGGGGACTATTTTTCAGAATCGATAGAACGCACGAAAATGAGAAATAAGTCTTAAAAGTATTGTCCGTAACGTACCCCCTATCGAAATACAACCCCTTTTATAAAAAATTTTTTAAAAAATCATATCACCGAAATGGTAAGTCGTAGAGGACCGATTTTGATTGCAATATAACCAGAATAAATCAAAGTTTATATAAAAAAATATAATTGTTGCGATTATTGCCGTTAAAGAGCACTTACTCTTGTATAATCCAAACAACTTCGATTACCTATATCATAGCAGGTTTTTACGACTTTTTTTCTTATTCTCATGCGTCTTATCAATTTTAAAAAATAGTTCCCAAAGTTCCATTACACTCCGTATTAAACATCCATACGAAACCGGGCTAATCCGCTATTTAATCTATGATAAGGACCATAGCAAGTTATTCATCAAGTTAAGTCATTCCATACCTCAATGTGAGCGTCGAGTCGCATTTAACAAGTTCCCGCTGGCATGTACCACCAGTGGTACATAGAGGGCTGTCCCACGGGACGACTTGTACCACTGGTGGTACATACACCATTGTTCCGTCGGGCGGAATGTACCACTAGTGGTACAAATGAAGCAATCAATTGTATACAGGGTGTCCCATTTCCTTGGACGCACCCGAAACCAAGCGATAGCTGAGGTAATTCTAATATAGGGATGTAACATTCTCAGCGTCCCATTCCAATACGTGGCCGAGTTATTAACGAAAAACGACAGCCAATCAGAGGGCTCCGTTAGGCCCGGTCGCGCGACAGTTCCCAATGGTACGGTACCCTACTGGTGCAGAACTTCTACTGTCGCGCAGCCGGGCCTAACGGAGCCCTCTGAGTGGCTATCGTTTTTCTTTAATAACTCGACTACGAATTGAGATAGGACATTGAGAATGTTACATCTCTATATTAGAATTACCTCAGTTATCACCTGGTTCCGGGTGCGTCCAAGGAAATGGGACACCCTGTATATCTCTTTTCATAATAAAAAGACAAACAAATTTGCAAATGGACTGAATCAAAACAATTCTGAACTAACAAACAAAGTATGACAAACTGTGAATAAGAAAGCCGTCCGATGGCCAGAACTACAAATAAGACCGCCGGCGGGAACGTGTTAATTGTATTATACCTAATTATCAAATATTTTGAAATAAAATATGATGTAAAGTGTAGATGAAATACGCCGATCTTTCGGTTAGCGGGACGGTGTTCCAGGCGCCGTCCTCGGAGTTTCGGGGGACGATCGATCGTCAATGACGAGGCGTCTCATCGAGTAACATGCGTCAAACGTCGGACAGCGTTAGCTCGGGCCGCGACTAATGCATCAAAGGACTGCAAGTTAACGGCATCCACGACGGATACGACGCGGAGGCAGTGGGTCCCGATAATAAAGTGCGCCATTAGCCCACGACAACGCTAACAAGGCTCGTAACAATTGTACCGACGTCGTACTTGGAGACTTAAAACCCCGCTGTCGGTCGCTGGAAGGAGACGAAGAAGAAGCGGAAAGGGCCGAGAGCCGGCGAGAGGGACGGACAAGGAAAGCATGAAAGAGTAAATTAAAGAATACGAAACGCGGGGGGGAAAGAGTGCGGAAAGCGAAGAAGAAGAAGAAGAGAGACATAAGGGAAGAACGAGAAAACAGGGGAGAGAAAAGAAAAATGCTGAAAGAGGAGAAGAGAATGAAACGCGTACGGGGAGCAAGAATGAAAAATGAGAATAGGAGTGAGAGAAATAAAGGGGAAGTAAAGAACGAGGGTAAAAATAAGCATCCTTGCAGATCTCGCGAGAAATTTCGTGTGAGTGAAAAATTCTAACATCCCCGTTGATATTACATACTCACAATAATATTAAATATTCTTTAATAGAACCCTCTAATATGATCATCCAGAAAGTAATAAATCAAACAAACCAGCCCAATAATCCCAACAATTACCACAACGTTAACAATAGAATATTATAAACAAATCACCCTACAAAAAACAGCATCAATTTTACCAAACGTATCACGTTAAATACTAGAACGACCGTGTCCCAGGGGTTGCTATCGCAAAACGATAGAGACGAGTGACGGATAAGGGCAGAAGTGGCAGGGGTTGTCAGGCAAATGAGCGAGCGAGCGAGTTTGGCAAGCGATCGGCGTAGCAGCCCGTCTATATCGGTATCGTTTAAGACCGCATTTATCTCACGGCAGTGCTCACGATCAGTTCACTAGCCTGCTTAGAATTCAAGACAACACGACCTAATTGTTATGTGCCGTGCGCGCCACCACCGCGCCCCTTTCGGCCTGTTCATTCCCGCGACCACGGTCCCGATGTGGGAAAGGTAAATTAAGAGCTTCTACTCCGGGCTACGAGATGCACGCTGACTCAGGGATGGGGAGGGGAGGGGGGGGAGGGGGGAGGAGGAGGAAACGAACAGACACTGCCGGAGACAGTTTTAGCCGCGGTATTCCGGCGAACATACGTACAAGGGCTGAACGTCTCCGTGGCTGAACGTATTTACCGTTGGAACGAAAACACCCGCCGCGATCGCCCACATTGTTCCGATAATAGGGGTTGATCCGTCATTTTAAGATGATTTCTCGTTGCAAGGGATAACTGTTTGAGATACAGAATTTTAGAGAAAAAGAAGGACTATATCGTGCAGAAATGTTGTCATCGAAAAGAGATTACGGTATAAATTTCTGCTCGCAATGGCTAATGAACCTGTTCCGACATTTCGAAATTTGATAATAGAAACAAATACACCGCCGTACAAAAGTATACGGACACCTATGAAATTTGTGTAAATACTGTATTTATGCTACAATAATGTACTCTTTTCTCAATGAAATTAATTTTTATGAAGCATTTAGTTATAGTAGAGTATACAGAAAGCATAGTTTAAACAATTCTTCTTACAAAATGACATAAAAATGACTAAATTTCCTTTTTATTCATATGTCCTCCTCGTTACGAAAACGCATACAAATTTATACAAGGAGTATACTAAGTAGATAAATGCTAAAAATATACCAAATAGAATGTGAGAAACGAACAGATTGGAGCTAAAAACGTTTAAAACTGTATAACCTCATATCGCTTCTACATGTATGTTCCGCTTACTTTGCTTTAGAATAACTTTATCGACAGTATTAATTAATAAATATTGCTGGTGTTATCGAAGAACAACGTCAAGATTAAAGGACAACATAAAAAATCTATAAAAGAAACTAAATTTAAGAAATATTTAGGCGAATTTGGCAAATGCGTAAGTGTCCGGATACTTTTGTACGGGGGTGTATATGTATTTACAATATTTCTTGGTAATAGTACTATCTTCTTTATATAACTGAAGGTAAAAGTAAATCTATCTGCACGTAGCAATTGCAAAATGTTAAGATGGTTAAAAAAATATCCCACCGTGTAAATTCACGAGTTAAAAAGGTGGGACACTTTTAATATATGATGGTGGTCACCGGTGACCGACGATATCCAGGTTGTTCAAGATTAGTACTTTCATCGTCGATCAAACGAGCATTTTTTAACTTTAGTCTAAAAAATTGTGCATTCAACGTTGTTTTCGTTAATTCTAGTGAAAAGGATACATTTTGTTATCATTATTTAGATGGTTATTTTGTTTAGCCTGTTTACAATTGCCCATACTAGATTTACAATTATCGGCAGCCAATTTTAATGACTATAATTTTCATGTACGGACCTGTCATTTGATTTCTTCAATAGAAAGTAGGGTACATACTTAAATTGTCTAAATTTAAGTGATGAAATACTTGCAAGAAATGAACGTCAACAAATTTGAGAAACTCTGGATAACTTGAACGTTATGATAATTGGTACAATAACTGCTATATCAATGTACAATAATATTTTGATTCGGAATAGTATGTACGTCATACTTTCCGAGGTTTTTTAATAAGGCCAGGTAATAAGGGTATAGAAAATTGTGGGTGGTTTACCCTTGGTTTTGTGGTATTGAAACCCTCGTAAAATTAAATACTGCATTTCAACCTTCTCCCATTGAAATTTTATTTACAAAATTAAATTCTTGTATGATATCTTGCAGAGAAAATTTAGTTTTAATCTAAAAATATGTGCTTTTGTTCTATTCTCATGACCCAAAGAAACCATAGACGTATATTAGTTCCAGATAGGAATGAGATATGAATAAATAACTCAAGAGCAAGTTTTAATTAAAATTTCTCTCTTTTATTGCCTTGAAAGATGTTCGTCTCTTTTTAAATACAATTACATATGGTCGCAGAAAATGCAATAAAGGTTATTACTATTATTAGTAATTCTTTTTGAGCTTCATCTAGAAGAACGTGTGTGTAAAAATTGTTGTCGATGTAATTATTTTATTCTTTAATAAGACAAAAGCAAACATCGCACATTTTGCATTTCTGAAAGCGATGCAACACTGCATCTTTAAATATCATTCAACGACTTCGAAATCGTCACCGTACTTAGTTTCTCAATTTCCAGTTTACCTCTATGTCTAATCAAACAGGTACTTACATTGACAAACCTTCCCGGGCAGGCTAATTAAAAACACGAAATTCCACGAAGATTTGCTAATGAAAAATTCCTCTATTTCGATATTTTCCTCGCACGTGCACAGTACCAAGGACACATTAAATGTGGTCTCGAAAGATCAAAGAGGTACTCAACGTTCAGATCGATGATACAGCGGCTCCTTAATCTCATTACTCTCGTGCGTTAGAGTTATCAATTACCGAGGACGCGAGTAACCAGGCTAAAGACGTTATTAGCCGGCCCCCGGTACCGCCGATAATATATTTCACCGGCTAATGAGTTAAAAGAACCTCCGGTGTTCGGCGGTAGGGCAAAGAGACGATGAAAAGCCGGACACAAATATCTACGCGGCGGAAAGAACAGCGGAGATTAAGCGAGTCTCGCGAGTTTCGTCCCGCTCAAATTCGCAATTCCACTGGAAATTGGTGGCACGTTATTTCTCGGGGGAATGACTTCTTGCGACAGAGAAATCGCATCTGGTACGCTTTTGCCCGGTTACCAGCCGGTACCCGGGAGCGGCTGGTGTGAGTTAAAGGATGGGATCGAGCCGAATGATACGGAGGGACGATAAAACGTTTTGCCCCGGAATACTCTCTGATACCGGCGTGTAAGCGGCTCGCCGCGAAAGCAGAGATTATCCTCTCTTCTTACCGCGAACTTTGCTTTCGATCGACTACATCCAGTTTTAAGTAGAACTTAATCTTAACTGAAAGTACTTTGTACAACTTGTCCGATACAGGGCTCCCTGTGTGCTTGATAGCCGCTGGACGAACTTTTAGAACAATTTTTTTAGCAATCTCTCTTTAAACGTCCGTTTGGAAATCTAACGGATTTATCGTAGTACTTTTGATCGTGCATACATTTCGTTAATTATCGGTCTACGTTTTTACGAAGATTCATCGTTGTCGAGGGTGGAAAGTTAGACGGGAATTTTGGCTCGTTATTTTCAAATTGAAGCGATAAGATGGTAATAATGCTTTTTTATGGGTAATTTATTTTTGTTATATGTATACGTATTGTATATATTTTATCATATTCAATTCGCATATTCTTATTTTTCTCAAAATATTTTGTACTTCAATTATTGCGATCACATTTTACATGAATTTCCCGAAGAAATTTACGGGTTTGCGATGAAACACATGTTTTAAACGCTTCGAATTTTTCGAATAGCACAATAACTTCTTTAATTAATACGCCGCACAGGCTACGTAAATCGACACATACAAATATTCGTACACCACGGTATTTTTAAGACCCATTTATCTCTACCCAATTCAATTACAAAAAAATTTCTAAAAAGTAATTTAACACTAGAACTACCAAGGGGGTAAAAACGACCGATCTCTATGCAAATACACTCTATGTAATTAAATCGATCAATTTACTATCCCCCTTTATTTCTTTGTCTCAAAACATATTTATCCAATGCTTCTAAATATATCAAATTAATCCTCGGTAGTTCTAGTATTGACTCTCTAAAAAAAACTGTATACGTTCACCCCAGAACTGATTCAGGATAACGAAAACAATTTTAAAAATACCATGGGGTTCGACAATTTACCAGCGTCGCCGTACCCAAATATCGGCAGAAAAAATTTAAAAAAAAAGTCTATCAATCTATTAATCGAAACATCCATCAGGAATTTCAAAGTAATGAGCTATCGCGATACTCGCCGCTGTGCGTCGAGCACGAACCAAACCGAAACGACGGTAACGTTGAGTTTGGGAAATTGAGCGTATCGTTCCGGTCGGTGGCATTAAATTAACGCCCCGTTCACAAGGCACCGCGGCGCAACAGAGGTGCAATTACTTGACATGACTCTTACACGACGCCGTAGCGTCTTCAAAGGCGCTGCCGCGAGATTAGTCGCGATACCTTCCTGCCCTATGCTTACGCTTCGAGTGTATTCACACGAATTGCTCGTTGCCTGAACGAACGTTACAATGTAACGTGACGGGATACAGGACGCGGCTGTTTAGAGTGATATGACGAACATCAGACTAATATCACGGTCTAATTGCTGTCCCTGTTTATTCGATTTATCATTGTTCACTCGACGAGTACGAAATTTTTTAGAACACGAGTAAAGTACGCGGAACAAAAGGAGAAGTGAGGTTTTTAATAGAGAGTTGATGGTATATCAGAAAAAAATGATTAGTGTACGTTCTAATTACAATTGGCACCTCATGGAAAGATGTACTACTTGTGTGGATATTTTGTTTGAATGACGCGAAGTATCATCGATACGAACCAGTGTTTTTCTAGTAACAGGATTGATTTGTTGTATAATTTTAATATAAGAGAAAGTTGGTACTAAGATACGAGTATACGATATTTAACTCTTTGAGGCACGGTGGGATTAAAAGTGTCCCACCTTTTTGATGACATTTTTAATCCCACCTCGAAATCTTGCAGTAGCGACATGTGCATAGGTTTATATTTCGTCTTATTTAAGTAAACGATGTCCACTTTGTAGTACAAAAAAAAGGAAGTTTGACCGCTCTGGTCTTGTACTGTGTGCAATGTGCCCCTGTGCTTAGGAAAAAATATGTGTTTTAACAAGTACCATTCCTAAACCTATGTGGCACGGTGGGACTATTTGAGCCGCGCTCAATAACAACAAATTTAATTAACTATTGTTATTTTGTTATGTTTTTACATTATGTTATACGTTTATTAATAAAAATATACCAATTTTGTTTAATTTAAAACCCGATAAAATTCCTGTGCAACATGGGTCTATTTTTCATCTGAAATCCTATGCCTCAAAGAGTTAATACGTTATCGCAACGCTGCGGTTGTTGATGAAAATCCACATGTTTTATAGAAAACACGTATAATAAACGGAACAGAAAAAGTACCTTTCATTGTTGGAACGTTCTTAAATTCCATCGGAAGAGAACCGTTTAGAAAACGAGCGGATGGTTCAGAAGCTACGCATCATCGACTCTCCATGAGAAACGCACACTTACATAAATTACCGCAGTTCACTTATCACCGGTGTCATTTAATGTGCGACACCTTTCGCGGAATAAAAACGGTACGCATTGAAAATAGAACGAAACGCATCGTTAGTACACGCTGCGGTGTTAATAACACGGGCGCGACGTTTGCCTGGCCCTTTCGCCCTCCCCGTCCCTCCGAGCTTAGCTAGAAATCGGAATAACGAGCCATCCGGTCGCACCGCCACATCAATCTGCTCTGAGTTACGTTTTGACGAATCGCGCGGCACCGCGACGCGAGACGTCTTTATAGAGGCACCTTTTGGCGCGGCGCCAACGCCACGCGTCGACGCCGACAAGCTCGACGGATGCAAGAAACTCATCCAGCTCGTGTCAGCCGATTATTTTCCGAGGACCTCGAAATGAACCAGCACGGCCGTCGTCTGAGAAAGATTTACCGGCCACCATTTGTATCGTTGTATTGTCCGCGAGGGTCAGGGGAACGAATTGACGTCCGTGGACTTGCGGCCGCGAGTGAATCATTCACTCTGCACGGATCGAACTCGATATTTAACACTATTTCTATCAAGAGGTGTCAAAAGACACCTATCAAATTTTAATTTAATATCATTCGTTAAGTTGAATTAGTTTGAATTTCTCCGCAATTAATTTGTTGACTTTTTATACAATAGCTGTTAACACTAGATTTACGGACCGAGCCAATTTGACTCATTCAAAATTTGATTACTATATATATATATATATATAAAACTTTAATATTATTTTCGAAATACATACGTTGGTTTTCAGTTAGGTAATGAAATATATGTAAATGTTAATTTACACTTAGTAAATTATATTAGTATATTAGTAAAGTACACTTCAGTAAAAGTAGGTATATAATCAACATCCGTAAATCTAGTGTTAAATTATCTACATTTACGAGTGGTAATTTGATATCCCAACAGTTTTGGCAAATATTAGCATTCAAACGAAATGGTGTCAAAAGACACCTATTGGTCGAAATAGGTATACACACAATCGTGGTAGAAATAGTGTTAACACTATTAGTAGTGATAACATATATAGTGTTAACACTATTAGTAGTGGTAACATATATAGTGTTAACACTATTAGTATTGATAACATATATAGTGTTAACACTATTAGTAGTGATAACATATACATATGTATATAGTTATCGACGTTGGTAATCGACGTTGTTTGGATTAAACAGGAATAAATGCTATTTGACAGCAATAATCGCAACGATTATATTTTTTCTATTATCTTCGATCTTCTCCGGTTATATTGCCATCAAAACGGGTCTTCTACGACGTACCATTTCGGAGATATGATTTTTTTAAAATTTTTTACAAAAGGAGTTGTATCTCGATAGGGGGTGGATTCTATCCATAAACCTAAAGTGTCCCAGAATTTTTGTTACACCCTGTACTTGCCAAAACTGTTGGGATTTCAAATTACCAGTTAAATGTAGATAATTCAACAACTATTGTATACAAAGTCAAGAAATTAATTGTGGAGAAATGATTCAACTTAACGAATGATTTTAAGTTAAAATTTGAAAGGTGTCTTCTGACACCTCTTGGTAGAAATAGTCTTAAAGGACATTAGACACTGTCTTTTTGGAAAGAGGTCCCTCGACAGAGCTATCGGAGCGTGGTAAAATAACTTATAGTGGGTAAGATGACGAATTAATTGAAATTATTTAAGGAAAGAGGGTGAAAGGAAGTACTTCTGTATCAACGCGACTATTCATATATGTATATTTTAAGTCTGAAGATTAAATTCATTGCTGTTTATATTATTGTAATCAACGGCCGATGTGAACATTCCGTTTTTTTTTTAAATTTGCAGATTCTTCGGTAAAATATTTAGCAAACTAAAAAGCAATTAGTATTTTCGTAGAAATTTGCTAATTCCTATCTAAATATTGCAATAAGTCCCTGCGTACCTTAATGATAATAAGAAAACGAGAAAACGATACGTAACTCTCAAATTAATAAAAAATACATCAGCGACAGAGAATGAAACGGGTGTCACTTCCCTCCGCGAAATGCTTTCTCTCCACACACACCGACAGGTATTAATTAACGTTCATACGTACAAACCGAACTTTTCCACGGAATAGTAAGTACCTCGCATTAGCACCGAACATCTTAATATCCGTCCCGACCTTAATCAATCTATCCGGTAAAACCGATCGGCCCTCCGAATGTCAGCAATTTCTGAAAAAAACTTGTATATCTCTGTAGAACTGTCGCAACGAATGCGAGCCACGAAACTAACCCATGAAACCTTCCGTGGGCCTGGCATTGACAACCCTTTCGGGTTCCATCAGTTGCTCCGCGGCGACGGCATAGAATCGAATCCCCGCCATCCCCTTTGCTCCCCTGTCCCTTTCGCCGAGTGCGGCATTGGGCACAGTAGAAAGCCCAGCCGCGGACGCTCGACACTCTGTTTCTTTAATTGCGTTAATAAATAAAGGACAGTCGGCCTCGGCCGGCCTCGGGAACAGAGAAACGAGGAATCAGTGGGACAGAGAGACAGAGGGCCAATGGAGGAACGAGGAAAAAAAAAAGAGAAGAAGGGTTAGGCGGTCGCCGTGAACGAGGGAGAAGGACAACGAGGGGGGATAGTGGAAACAGGAAGGACGAGAAACGAAGGACGAAAGTGTGGAGGCCCCGTCCCGGCCGTTATCTCTCATCTCCTCGTACGCAAATCGCAATATTTAACGCGATAGTTAGTCAATCTTTCTTGATACGTGTGTAGGAGGATGATGCGGTTGCCGCTCGACCAATCCGCAGCCGCCGTTTGCCGCCGACAATGAACGAGAAAGTATATTTTACACGCTCTCGTCGGGCAAACCCTTCCTCCTTCCATTCGGCATTCCACGCGTGGGAAACAATGCGGACCATGGCTTCTTTATGCCCGAAGTGTCGCGGGTCAGTTGTTACGGGTACGACCCAATACCCAATTGGATTACAATATTGCTAGGTGCCTCGAATGATTCGCACGGATTAAAGTTTCCTCGAATTCTCTCCGTTTCCCGAAATATATGAAATGTGTTATCGATGGAAAGTAGATGGATTATGAATCTAAGTATCAGTTCCAAAAAAGAAAATAAAAAAACGCGACAATTGGAGAATTAAAACTGATCGCAAGTTCTATAGATATTATTCGATGAATATTATCTTAGTTGTCAAGATTTACTCGTGTATCACACCGTGTACAGGGTCGTTCATTTTTGTTTCCCGGATCAAACGGAACCCGTCATCGGGTACGGCCGATCGACGCTCGTATCGTGAAATAATAGCAGTTTGTAAAGTTAGGATAAATTAGCGGTCGACACGTTTCCTAAAGGATAGTTAAGCACGGCGAAACCGGCGATGAAATCGAGAAAGAGCGAGAGAAGGAATTAGAAGAATAAATCGTCGACCGTTCGACCTCCGTTGGTTCAACCTTCGAATATGTGTTTGGATTGGCCGAAGGAGATTGGAGAGAAAAAGGAATCCCGGGACCAAGGACCCGGCGACTCGCGGGAGGATACACGACAAGCTTCTGGCTTTGGAGTGGTCGCTTGTAAAACAACCGAGCGGTACCTTTCTGTCGCGCGGTTCGATCCCGTGGGATCCGGCTACTCGTTTATCGTGAGCCCTCGAAAGAATCGCGTGCTGGCCCGTGGGAAACGATACAAATATTTTAATAAACATTCCTCCTGGAGTTCGGCCATTATGCGGTTTCTCGTTTCGATGAAAATCCTCCCGATGGTTTATCGATCTATCGACGTTTCGGTATTAGTGATTCGTTCCGTTGTGAATTTCTTGCGAAATATCGAACGACGAAACGAATTCGATCGAAAGATTGATATTTGTTAACCAGTTCAGTGTGGCGACCTTTTTGCAGGACGTGCAGCTGTGTGTCGCGATAATCAAATGATAACGTTAGGAAATTATGGATACATGAATCTCATCCTAAATTATTTACATTGACCTCTAAACATTCTAAACATATTAAAATTTGCGAATATATCTTGCTTTTTACCAATATTACGATATAAATATCAAGGGGTAGCATAATTTTCGTATGACGGATATAGTCGTCAAACACACTTAACTGGTTAAAAAATTCTACAGTTACGTTGGTCGAGTTTATTTATTTGTTATTATGGTATCTGCTTAAATTCCACGTAACATGGATCGTGATGTACATATGTATATGTATTGGAGTTATTAGGATTAGAATGATTGAGATCGGATACGTGGGACATTAATTAATTGAACGATCTTTCTTTTACAGAAAATATTTCTCCCATGTCCATGAGGAACTTTCCCCCTTCCTTTTGGAATAGTCAGCATCCCGGCGATGTCTACGAGTATCCAACGGATCCGTGGCATCCACATTATCCACAGTATCACCACAGGTCAGTGTTACATAACGCTTTTTAAATCGAACTGTCATTTTTGTATTTCGCCCACCTTTTTTCCACGTTGTTTCTTCTTTTCATCGATCGCCTAATTTAACCTGATATGTAATATTAGGTTTAGAAATAAGTTCTTTCCGATAAATTTCAGCCATTTAACAGAAAAGTATCGAAAAGTTATAGAAATCGACGGAGGATATTTCAGTGATTACCTTTTTATATCTCTTTTTGAGTATAACATTTAATTTGTTAAGAAGTTGGAAAGATTTATATCATGTCTTATCCCTACGCCTGATGGAAGAAGTCTAATCATTTCTTTCCCTTCATACGTTTGCATCGGACAATACCGTTCTAAACGGAGCTACACACGTTTATCCGAAGCCGAATACCGCGATAAATCGACGGCGTCGCGAATAGCGTCGTCCGATCAATTAATAGGAGCGATAATACGCGCAATATTTCACGCATTCCAAAAATCCACCTCCGACAGACGCAACACGCTCATTACGCGATAGCCAGCGGGATAAACCGTCGGAAACGAATGTCGCCGGGCTGCCAGGACACGAACGAGCGAAACAGACAACGGTAGAGAGAGAAAAGTAGAGAAAAATGACGAGAGAGAACCTTAAAGAAGAGAAAGATCGTGAGAAAAGGCAGATTAAAGGACCCGGACGAAAACCGAAAAAGATAGAGTCGAAATGAAACGGGTATGAAAAAGATAGAACGAGAAAGACACAGAGAACAAAAAAGAAAGAGAGAGAGAGAGAGAGAGAGGGAGAGAGAAAACGAGACGTGAAAAATACAGAAAACCGTCGGGAGCAGGTACCCCTGCTGGAGATCTTTAGCGCTGATCTCGTGTCGACCGCCGTATAAATTACCAGTCTGTCACCGTTGTTGAAAAGAGGCACGGATATCGAGAATTCTTTCTTCCTTGTGTTTGGCCCAGCTCTGTGTTCCCCACCCTTCTTTCATTTAACTATTTGAGCCGTTTATTTTGAAAGTGGCGTAACTCCATTCTTAATAAGAAAACGTATATTATTCACGTAATAATTGCCACTATTTTAATAGAAACTATAAATTTAACACCCTTAAATACACTTAAGCAGTATGACTCATTAGTATCCTATACGTATATTTTTAAATTCATTGAAACGCAAACCCTTAAATATCTCGATTTGAAGATAAACGGTTCATTTCTTTATTTATTCCATTCGTTATTCCTTTCCTTATTCGTCTATTTATCCTTTTGTTTATACGTTTATTTATTCCTTTATTTATTCGTTTATTTTTTTTTGTATTTACTCGCGCGTTTATTCGGCTCGTTTCCGTGGTACACCACCGAACTGATGTGTTTCCACGGTCGTGTTCCAGGGCTGTACACGAGTACCACCACCATAACATGGCGGCTGCGGCAGGCTACGGCGGTCTGCTGTTGGGTGGTGCGCGAGGACTTGGCCACCACACGTCCCACCACGCGGCGCATCACGCGCACGCCGCTGCCTCCTACAAGGACTGGACGTCCGCGACGCCGTCGCAGTCCCTTGTCGACGCTTCCTCGGCGCCCCCCTACCCCCACGGACCCTACGCACCCCTCTCCGGTGAGTAGAATTCGCAAGCGTAATAACCCTCCCCTCTACCGTTTTTCCCCCCGTTTTTCTTCCTCGACATCTTCGCTCTATCGCATGATAAATCCGCGGGAGCTACTTTGATTTTACGATGGTCGTCGATCAAAAGCTAATGGAGGGAAAAGGATTATGTATTTCTATCCGCGAACGATGGTGCGCGGTATCTATGTAAGGTGGAGTGGGGTAAGTGCATAAACGGGCTGTTATTAAACTAATATGAGAGAAATTGCGATATCTAATATATAGTAATCTACTCAAAGTTGATATTAGAAATCAAAGATTATATTAGATATCGCAAATTTCTCTCATATTAGTTTAACACGTTGAATGCCATGGGGGTCACCGGTGGCTGGCACTGAATTTGGCGGTGGCGCCACGGGGGGCACCGGTGACCGGCACGTCAATTTCTACTTCTTAGTAGAAGTTCATAATTATAATAAATCTCAATACTTATACATATTTCGATGCCATAGACGTTACTACAACGATGTGAAGAAATTAATGCGTTGTAAAAACACCTAAAAATATTTCTATTTATACATGTAATATGCACTCAAAGTAAACACATGTTAACAACGTGTTAATAAGAGCCCGTTTGTGCACTTACCCCACTCCACCTTATGTATTCTTTCTCTCGTATGTACCTACATACGTAAACAGTTGATCGTTCACGTGACATTTCGCCGGGTTTTATATGATTCGTATTTAGCGATTCTCTGACGCATTCCGCGAACGACGTAAAATTATTGGCATACCGAATCGCTGACGTTAGGAACGGAAAACGCAACAAGTGCGAAGGTTTCACGCGTATCTTTAATACGCGTATTATACCGCATCTTTTGTCATTTAACACGCTCCCGCTGGCATGTACCACCAGTGGTACATAGAGGGTTGTCCCATGGGAGGGTGTGTACCACTGGTGGTACATACACGATTGTCCCATCGGGCGGCATGTACCACTAGTGGTACAAATGAAGCATTCAATTTTATGTGTCTTTATACTTAATAAGACCGCCGGCGGGAACGTGTTAAGCTACTGCTTTGTAAAATAATTATTTTTTGGTATTCGAGGGCGCTCTTGTTGGTTGGATTGCCGTATTCTTTTGTGCATTTATTGAGTCTTATTCTATCAATGTATATTCGTACATCATTATCGCTGCCTATATCACACAAACTTGATTGTTGTTGGAAAATTAATGACATGCTAAAAAAAACAAGGAAATAGACGTTGTAGTTTTTTTATTTTCGATCTCATTCGCGAATTCCGACGGAATAAAATTACGGAGCATATTTTTTGCCGTCGGTTGTGGGTGAAGTCTGAGACATTCTTCGACGTTGATTTTTTCACTTGCCAACTATGGGCGACGAAAAATGAACGACATAAATTCAATTTCACCACCACGATCCTGCGATATATTAACCCTTTCACTTCTGCAGACGTCCGACGGTTTGCGTCTGTGGTGTGCTAAAGATGATGTACTATGATCGTCCGACAGCAATTGCGACCTTCGTGCTAAAGGGATACATCCATTAATTGACGGTAATTGGAGATACGTCTGAATCGTTCCACTTGGCCGTAGCTTCGATCTCTGGAACAAGAAACGCATAGTTATCGTAAATCATGGATTTCTATAATCGCATTCCTACGAAATTACAAATACGTGATTAATAGTCTCGCGACTGCCGTCCGTACTCGAAAAAACAATTAACAACTCGCCGTAAGAAACAACCTATAAACCTCCATACAAACAAAATCACAATTTCCCTTACCGTTCAACCAAACAAAATCAACCAAATAACACTGTAACGACACTCTACTGTTTAATTCAAACACATCCGAAACTCTGAAAACTCATAGATACCAATACCTCATTAACCCATTCACTGCCAAGCCTAAATTATATGAAGTCATTCCCATTGCCATTTATATTTTGAGTGTTATTGTTTACCAAAGCTCTGTTATTTCTTGATGCTATTTCTCTTACACCACAAAAGAAAAACCCAACTCGCAAATGTAAAGTTTGTGCAACGAAACACATTCGGAAGGAGACTCGATAATACTGTCCGAGCTGTCCTGATAAACCTCCATTATGTATTGGACTTTGTTACAAATCCTATCATGAAGATAAAGTGTTATAAGTGATTTTGTATAAAGTACAATTTTTGTAAAGAAATTTATTTGTAGTATTTTTTCAAGTTTTTTACATTTCTATATTATATTTGTGGCCACAAAAAATTTGCTGATTCAAAAGCCTGCATGTTATAACATATTTAAAATAGGACGAGTATACTCGTCTTGGCAATGCATGACACCCTGCCAACGACGAGTATACTCGTCCTTGACAGCAAATGGGTTAATAGTTTCGAGTATACCATTTGTACTCGAAAAAACAATTAACAACTCGCCGTAATACAACCTATAAACCTCCATACAAACAAAATCACAATTTCCCTAACCATTTAACCAAACAAAATCAACGAAATAACACCAGTAACGACACTCCGCTCTTAACACGTTGAATGCCACGCGAATTTTACATGGATTGCCTACAGCGCCACGACAAATTTCGAAATTTACAATGTGCTTACTTTGAGTGCATATTTCATGTATAAATAGAAATATTTTTAGGTGTTTTTACAACGCATTAATTTCTTCACATCATTGTAGTAACGTCTATGGCATCGAAATATGTATAAGTATTGAGATTTATTATAATTATGAACTTCTACTAAGAAGTAGAAATTGACGTGCCGGTCACCGGTGCCCCCCGTGGCGCCAACGCCAAATTCAGTGCCGGCCACCGGTGACCCTCATGGCATTCAACGTATTAAATATCAAACGCATCCGAAACTCTGAAGAGTCATAGATACCATTCCATACCTCTCGCATTCCCGCGAACGTGCGACACCTTTAAATCGAGACGATCGATAAAGATCGCGGGTAACATGGTTTAATAGTAACGGACCAAAGCCGGGGCCGAAAGAAGCACGGCGCACGATTCGTCGCAGCGTACGTGTGGTTTTTATTTGCGATTTACATGATAAATCTCGTCAGGACGATCTCGTCGACATCAAAGTTGAGCGACCAAGGAGCGTCCGGACGCTTGGTCCGTTTGTATCGACCGGCAGGAGGAGCGGCTATAGAGACAGAATGGCGCGCAGGTAGCGCAAGAAAGGTCGGTCGGCCCCTCAGATGCTCGCAATTAATAAGAGCTTAATGGGGGCCGCGGCCGATATAACGCTGCTACGTTCGGCTCCGTTTCTTCGTTGTTCTCCCACCGAAATCATCGATGCCGACGACAAAAAGCCACGGCTCAGCCGTAAAACATTTCGGCCCGAGGTGCTCGGGACACGTCTTTGCAAAAAGGGCCGCCCCGTTCTGCCCCCTAAGAATTATATAAGACGGGGAAAGCCTGTTCGTTCGATTCACCGACGCGACTCGCAAGAATTCGAACAGCTACGAATCTGATAGGAGAAAATTTGTACTTTCGTTGGAACGTGGTTATCGAATCGGTTGAATAGTGTCTTTTTTTTGGATTTTTTAAATTTTTATGTCGCGCTGATTCGAACTGTTATCTTTGCCAGAATTCAAATCGTGAGATTTGATTTTTTACTATTACACTTGTCGATGGGGTCGTTAAATGAGAATTATTCGAAGTTTCGGGATATTTTGGAAAACATACCTGTCCGGTGAGTAGAGCGTTTGTCTAATAAAATTGGTAGAGTTCATTTTAATATTTGTACGTGGATATCATTCATCCGGAATCGTGGCTTCTGCGTGACCTTGGTGTGTATGTGATACGAAACACGTAATTGAATTATTAATAAATTATTTTCTGACCAATATCGTTGACCTTAACCGATGGTTCATTCTATTTCACGTAACTATTACCGTTACATACCTCATACTCTCTCGTTCCATACATTTCCCTAGAATTTCACTCAATAAATTACCTCAATAATCTTCAATTATTCCAAACATCACTTACATTCTTTACTTTCCCGTGTCCCAACTTCCGCTCCGAATGTTCCATCCATTCAAATAAAATATACTTAAATACAATAATCAGTCCAATCTGATCGTGTCATAATATCTAACACGCCTAATTTTTATATTTCATCTACTTTTCTCCCTCATGAAATTATGAACGATGTCACAAATGTCAACGGAAAATGTCAACAAGCTCAAGTCGGTCGGTCGTAAGATTCCGAGTTGTGGCGCGGTGAATAAATTTCGCCGGATTGCACGGCGTGCAATTTGCTTTCACGTTTGAACGCAAATGCAGCGGGTACGGGTCCGTGGTCGCGTTGCAGGGTGCAGCTGCAACATGCCGTGAAAACACCACGCCCATCGTGATTGCGGAGACCACTCCCATCTGTCTGCACGTCGGTGCAACCTACACGCCTTCCGTTTTCCCCGAGGCAGTCACGCGATTTCGTGTAACACGTCTGTAACTTTGATGTAACGTCCTACCACGTCGAGGAATTTCGCTGCCCTCGGCGGCGTTTTTTTTTTTTTTTTTTTTTTACCGAGAATAAGTAAGAGACGCTCTTTTTCTGCACGCTGCCCCCACGTGACGTTTTTCAATGTGAAAATTGAAAAATTTTGGAATAAATGAACGATTGCGACGTTCGTTTGGTGAAAGTCGAAAAAATGAATTTGGAAAAAGATCGTCAGGGTGGAACGAAAGTGTGACATTGTTGGTTTACTTGCAGTTTGTTGTTTATGGAAAATATGTTTTAGTCAGTTGCAAGTTTGACAGTGTTAGATAAAGGTAACACTGAACTTATATCTATGATATATACATATATCAATGAAAATATCGATGAAAATTCTTAGAACGAAAATTGCTGTACGACTTACGGTTACAGAGATATAATTTTTTAAAGTTCGGCTGTTTTTACAAAAGTCCAAACTTTGGACGGCTGTAACTTTGACAATTTTCAAAATTTCGAAAAAAACAAAAACAGTTCCGTGTATGGTACGCCAAGCACTATAACATATGTAAATTTGAACAAAATCGCAGATACGGCTCCAGAACATGATCGATTTGACATGGAATGAGCCATGTGTAAGACACCAACTGGATTACTATACATCCATACTGCGACATCTGTACAATTATCCTATAGTTAATAGAATACTAGAGCGCCGCACATCCTGGTCGAATAGTTATAAGTTAGACGTGATCAGACCTTCAGACTGTAAAGACGTATTAACATTGTTATAATAAATAAGTGGTTATTCAGTAGAACACCGTGTCTCCTACACTTAACAAACCACGCTCTGCTAACAGACAGTTTGGATTTAAGATAAGTTTGACAATGTTTCAACTGTTTTAGGAATTAGATGAGATAAATATTAATGAATTATTGCAAATTCGATAGATTGGCAGGAGCCGGAGAAAGGGGAGGGAAAATGGTTTGGTTCTGCGTAGACCAAACTGAAGGGACGAAAATCGATACTAGAGCTTTACTTACTTTAGCATTCTCATCCCTCTGGCTGTCACTGATTCGATATTTCGGCGCCATGCCTTCAACCCTCTACTACGGCGCCATTTTAACGAGCGAAGAAACTTTGCAAAAATACTTGCCCTCTAATTAACGTAACATTGGAACGCGATTGTTACAATATTTCACAATTTTTCGAATTGCCAACATATCGTCTTGTATTACCCTTACAATTGTTCCCCATCGTGGACTTCTCCTACAAAGTAAAAAAAAAATCATATCCATATTATTTAGAAACGTAATAATTACGCAAAGTATTGAAATTATTTCGTAGAAAATTTAAAATTATATTGCGTTCGCAGCAATAGGTACCATCAGCTTTGTCAAAGATACGTTCGTGGGTGGTCGTAAAACTGTCCGGAACGTTGAACGTTCCCCAGGCGTTCCCCAAAAGTCACTAAAATTCGATTTCGTTCAGCGATCGACGCGATCGTCGACGATAAATTTCGACCGTTCGTTGTCGCGGCGAGATTTTAACGACGAAAAATTTCGGGCCAATTTAGGAAACTCTTACGTTCGCACACGTGGCTCGGTTTATGGTGCAGATTGAGAGTTGTTCGCGTTCGGACCGACCAAACGAGTTTTCAAGAATTTACTTAACGGAATGCTGGTAGCGTTTACTATCCTAACTGGCGTGTGCTACCGTAAGGGCCCTCTGCATCCTCGCTGCTTCCACGTAATCGCGACCACGTCTCAAACATCGATTCTGGAAATTAATGAATACATAAGGAAGGACTTGCCCCGGCCGTTTTCTGGGACTGCGCGAAATTCGTGTAGATTCTGTGATCTCGGCCGGCGTTTGTAAAAAAAAAATAAAAAAAAACACGCAAGGATGCCACGGTCCGATTGTCATCTTGATTCCGTCAGCATTGTATTGACAATTGCGAAAGAAACTGGACCGTTTCTTTGACGGCGCGGTGCACTCGTTACGCTTTGATTTTAATTACTTTTCGGAAAACCGTGGAGCACTTTTTGTTACGAAAAATCTGTTTCACGAACGTTTTGAACATCGCTCTATTGGGGGGAAGGGATGATGTAATATTTAGTATACAACGTTTTCATAACACTTTCAATTCCCGGAGATAATTTATTCAAGTTTGAGCTCGTAAGAAAAATTCTTGGATGAAGATCAATTACTACTAGTCTCACAGTATCACGGTGAATTTGACAGAATTTAATTTGATTTACATAAATCCCTTTCAGTCGTCAAATACAAATCGACCGAAACCCATTAAACGTTTCCACTCGTCAAGTCCAGTACCTAACTCCCAATCATTTCGAAGATAAAATTACAAACGAATTCCGTTAAAAATGAAAAGGAAAATCTTATTTTTTACGATTTCCATTGAATCGTTCACACCGTTCGGCAACGGAATCGGAATTGGACGTGGGGCAAGGTCGTGGGGGGGGGGGGGGTGAATTCGGGGTTAGAGTCGGGCGGGCAACGAGCTACAAAGTGTCTTCGAAACTGAAGTGCCGCCATTAGAGCGGTGCTTGGCACCCCGATTAGGCGTAGTATGCGGCCCCGAGCGGCGTGGTAATTATATAATTGCGTAAAATTAACTCGAACGGCATAAATTGGCTGCCGTTTAAGCGCGATTAAGAGAAATAAATCGCAATTACCGGGTGACGTCCGGGGACGCCGGACTCTAGATGGTCACGCTACACCATGCACCGCCGCAATGACGTTTCTGTCGCTCGTTTTCTGTCCGCCTGCTGGCAAACTGTCTATCACTTCTGCGAAATCATTAATTTAATTGCCCGCCGCTGCCGAGTATGTATTGACAAATTCAACGCCGCGATATGAATAATTTATCCGTGAGATCGCGTCTCTATGAAACTTCCGCGATTTTTTTTTCTCTCCCCCCCCCCCCGGCCGTCGAACGTTTTGAAATATGAAAAGGTTCGTGCGAATTAAGGAGCGACTTGGGAATCGGTATGTCGGCTGGAATTGCCGGGAATAACTGGTGGAAAGTAATTACATACGGGCAAAGGAAAAGTATTCGCACGCCCTGTTGCATCGATAGATTAGTTTTGAATACGAGACTGGGATAGGAGTTTATTTTATCGAGCGTGGTATCAATTCGGTAATAAACGGAGAACATATTTTGTTTGGAATACGTTGAACATGATTGAGTTCGATATTCATTCTTCAAATAATTATCAATTGTTTTGCCCTGAAGAGGGTCCAAAACCAAGACCGAAACGTTGAGATATGGTGTAATTAATTGTTTTTAACTATTGTTGTACCACGATCGTTTCAATAGCCGGATAAATTCTTCGTTTAGGATATTAGGAAATTTCAAAGTGTAATATTACATCTTCGCTTTATGTAATTATTTATTCGCATTAATATTTGTTTATTTCTAAATAGGGTGTGTACTTAAATGTTATTTTTACGACCCGCAAGTTTTTATGACTATTTTATAAATCATTATTGAGTAGCTTAAGTTTGATTCTTGAAGATGTCGTAAGTAATTAGTTTCTGAAAAAATTGCCATTATGTTCGTTAATATTTCTTTGAACGTTATTATACATCTTCGTAATAGCGAGTTACAATTAACCACTGAAATTCAAACAGCAGATAATTACCGATTATAAATAATTAATGCCCGAATGATTTCGCGATCGTTAGAATACCAAGGCAATTTTCGAATATAACAAGACTTTAAATAAATTTTCATTCTCTAAACACGTATCGATACCTATTAATTACTAATTACACTACTTCTAACAAGAAATCCCGGATTTCCATTTTTTCGCAATTATCTCTCACAATGCACGATAATTATGTTTCCGATTTTGAAATAATCTTCTTTATAATTTTCCGATGAATTCGATCGTGCTGGTGTTCAGGTCCGTACCAATGAAAAATTTCCCAAAAGCACCGACGTAAATCCGACAAAACGCGAACGGGTTATAAAACAAACACGTCGGAAGACAACGTTTAAAACGGTAAAGCTGGATCCAAGATCTTAATTCAATGTTTCTCGCGTACTTTTCTCCTTCCCCGGCGAGCATTAATTTCACACGGCAGCGAGGAGAGACGAATTTACGATCGAGATTCGTTATCCAAGCCGGAAGAGCGACGGACTGGTATCGCGAAATCTATTGCTTCCGAGCACGAAGCCGCCGCGACGCGACGCGGCCGTTAGACGGCTTAAATCAAAGGCGAATTTCGTCGGCAGATATTCTGCGGAATTGAATTCCATGCACGTGTGTGTGTGTGCACGTACGTATATGTATTTACAACCACTCCGCAGACGCTCGAAACGGTGGGCTTTTAAATCACGCGCGTTAAAGGGATGCATTGAATTATTTCACTCGTGACGAAACCTCGTTCGTCTTTCGTAATATTTATTACAGGTGTAAGAAATAATTTCTCCGTGACTCGTAGGGCTTACCTACCCTATTACTACAGAAACCAATTTGTAACTATATTACACATATCAACAATATTATATATTTTGTCGATCGATTACATTCGAGTATATTTCCCCTATTTTCCCCGATTCGCACAACACACACATGGTTTCACGTGTCAAATAACGTTCAACCAGGTGTGACAGGTAGCAAGAGAAAAAAATGGCGCGCATCGGGGTGCGATTAAAGGGTGAACGGGGGAAGGTCGATCGACGCGACGGTCGACGTTTTGTCGGAACGATGGCGAAACCAAGAAAGAAAGAAAAAAAGTAAGAAAGAAAGAAAGAAAGAGACCGTTCGAACTCTCAATATTTCCAAGAGGATTAATTCACGGAATCTTCGCCATAAATTCTCGTCCGCGTGGGACATTCTCCGGAGAATATTCTCGACTCGCGTCGGTCGCCGATACTCTCGGGGCTTTCTGGCACGCGCCTCGAAAATGGCGTCGCACGGTGACGTCACGTAATCCACGATTGTACACCGCGCGGCGTACGAGGAAAAGGGAAGAGAACGGGAAAAGAGGGACACCGAGGGCCAGCCGGGGATGGCTAGCGAGCCTCGATTGGTCAGCCAACCGAATGGAGGGAGTGGTCGAATGCCGCCGGTTATATCGATCTCTCGAACTCCTCTACTCTCGGCTCCTTCGCTGCGAGATACGAGACTGCGAATCGAGCCGCCGAACGCGTGTCCTCTTCGTCCTTTAAATCCTTCGGTCCCCGGGACGAGCTGGGGCCGGACGCGCAACGGTAGCGTGGTTGAGAAGCACGTTGTATTGTACAGACATGTATATGTTATACATGTATGTATGTACTTATGTGTACATACATGGCTGTCATCCGACTACTCTATTTTCTCTAGTCCCTTTTACTGTTTGTGTTATTTTTCTTTCCTACGAAGCACTTTGTTCGTGACACTTAATTGTGGTAAGGTGGAGTGGGGTAAGTGCATCTACGGGGTAAGTGCATGAACGGGCTCATATTAAATCCTAATATAATCTTTGATTTCTAATATCAACTTTGAGTAGATTACTATATATTAGATATCGCAATTTCTCTCATATTAGTTTAATAAGAGCCCGTTTATGCACTTACCCCGTGGATGCATTTACCCCACTCCACCTTATCTTTATCTTTTGTATTGAATTTTTCTCTTCCAATTGTGATTTTTAAACTTTTACATCAAGTGCGCTGCGACTCAATTTCTACAGTTTTGTTTAGTACGTTCTGCGCTCACCTATCATAATATTATGTACATTAGGGTGGTCGTTAAAAATTAAATTTTTTGCGACGCCACCTAAAAAGCTTCCTTTTGATGAAAAAAGACTGGGAAATTTTTTTTTAAATTAAAAACAACACGTGCCTCAAGACGGCCTAAGTTAATTATTTGGTATAATCATATTTATTGGGAATTTTTATGAAAAATACAATTTTATTCGAAATATAAACAATTATGGAACACAAATCAATAAAAAACACTAATTAATCAAAATAACAATAAACAAAAATTTATATTCAAAATTTTTCCCAGTTGATTTGGTCTATTAAATAAAAAAATGAAAGATATTCAAATTGATATTTTTATTTTAAAACTAAATTAGTACAAACGTAATTTTAATATCTAGATTTCTTCACTCCAAGGTTTAAGTAAACTTTCTTTCGTATTAACTGTATTTTTTTTTCTTATAGTAGTTCAGCTATTAAAACGAATATCAATACGTATCTATCGTACGTACAATTATGATTGAATACTGCGAATTATGTCAAATTGCATTGGGCAAATATGATATAAATTTTTTTTGATTTTTTGCTTTTTAAGTAAATAGGTGGCTAAAACAGAGTAGATTCTTTGACATGATAGTTGGAACGTAGCAATACCTGTCGCATCGAATGATAGAGATTTTAAAAAAATAAATGTTCGACAAAATAGCATAAGAATGTTTGCATTAAATTACTCTCCTATAAAAATCAGGAAAGTGAGTTACCGCGCTTTTCTTCTGCGGTTTTTAAACCCGACTAGCTTAAACAGTGCATTTCTCATAATAAGAATTATACAGATTCTAGAACACAAAATTTTAAAAATCGAGCGATGACAATTTAAAATTAAATCACACTGATACGTAAATTACTACAAACTGTCTAGGGTATCCTATCGAATGGTGATAAGGTGCCAAAGTTTTACGGCAGTTTTTATTATTCACAGGACTCTTTCGAACAATTATACAAAATTTCGTCTAAATTCATCAAATGCTTAGAAGTTCATACGGGACACGAAAACGCATTTTTTCCGGCCGCTTAAATTTTTGATAAGATCCTTCAGAACAATTATGCAAATTTTCGTTCACATCCGTCAAACGATACGAGTTCATATGTGATGTGAGACATATAAACGCATTCTGTGCAGATAGACATTCTGTTTCATACATGTGTACAGGTATATAACTACATGGATATAACGGAACATACCAAATGTCCGTATGTGCACCGACGTCGCGTAACAGTCTCAGCAACAAACCTGGGAAATGTAGATACATACATACATACATACATACATACATACATACATACATACGCTTGTCGTAGCACAAAGTGTTCAGGATTTGCTACACGCACACACGTTGCTCGAGGAAGTACATGTACTTTAAATTTGTCGGTTTATTGCGTTTCTGTAATATGCATCTCATTTTGAAATATTTGATCCAGCAGTTGAGGAGCCCAGTGGAAAAGAGACAGACACTATATTAAAATTTATTTTTTATTTATGTACGCGGGTGGTTGTTACAATTCGGTGGCTGTGACATTTGTTGGGGAATGTTTAAAACTTATATTAAGCTAATTAACTTATATTAAATTATGTTGTGTGTACTTCTGTAATTTCTGTTTGAATTTCTATTTTTCAATAAAACTTTGCAAGAGAAATATCGGGGAAGGAGAAACGCCAGAGATTTTTAAACTTTCTTCGAAATATCTTGAATTCATCTCGGTTAGGTATGCGATCCTATTTGGTACAGGTCGTGAAAAATAAAATCTTTGAAAATTCAAACATATGACATCATAAATATTCACCAGAATACATTAGAAATCCTGATACAACAATATTCCAGTTACTATAAATTTGTTTCTTACTGCTTGCAATGTATAACTTCGTTCAAATTTCCATTTTTACTTAACAAAAAATTCCCATCAAACCACACTCTCTTTTCTCTCCAAACTTCATCGTTACGCTAAAAAATATCGCCGTATTTTACATATTGTAGTGTATTGGACAAAAAAATAGTTTCTTGGTCATTGTCATGAGATCAATAGCACTTGTAAAACGAATATTTCACTAGAGTACCTACCCTACAGGTGCTGCTGCAGCATCCTCCGTGTCAATAAAATGGGCAATACATGCTATTCGCTGGGCCGGAAGATTTAAGATCGTAATTTCTAATTAATAGTTATTCATCGGTGCATATGAGTCTCGGGATGGGGCCGAATGAAAGTAGGGGCTTTCCTTTACCGCGAGTATATTGGATTTCAGGCAGCGAGGGGTTTGACCCCCATTGATAAGGGTCATCCCGATGCTTTCGATACGTATTCCCGACCGGCGGGAAGGGTCGACTGTTCGCAGGGGTCAGGTATTCGCTTTTTAAAGCGGGGGCGTTCGATTTAATTTAATCCCGGCTCTCGTCTTTTGACGTCGAATTTACCATTGGAGGATAACGCGAAAGAAAGTAACAGGGGATGAGCGTTTTTTTTTTTGCCCGCGAATAGAAAGCATGAGAAGCGAACTGGGAAATCGAGGCACACTTTCTAGACACCTAGAAAAAGATCTCTGATTGGCTCGATTTCGTTTTCTTTCGCCGTTGCCTTCCGATGAATGCCCGCTATGCGATTAGTAGGTTTAATTGCTAAGATTATTTCACTTATTTCTAAATTGTCCGCCGACCTTTTCAAGTTGTTCATTAGATACGACCACTGGGGGCAAATAAATGATGTCGCTGTGTGGTGATATGATATTTTGTAATTGGAAATCTTGTAATTTAGAGCTTCTCGTGGTTGTTTGAAGGGTAATACGCGTACCTATGTAGGTATTGTATAATTAAATACAACGGCAAGGATGCAAGACGCTTTGGTGAAATGTTTCGTTCTGAATTTCCTTCGACTTTATACGCGTCGGTTCTTTGTTGAAAGGACTGAAGGGAATTCCTCCCTGTACCATCTTGCTATGCTCTTTGATATCACGATATTGAATACTGAAACATTCATAACAGGTGCGTTCGTCCGTAACTTTGTATTCTCCTACTTGTGTAGGTTTGAGGTTTCGAACAGAAACACGCCGCTGTGTATTCTTCCATCGTGAAATAACAAAGAGTTCAACGTTTATTGTTAATATTCGAGAAAATAATATGAAATATTAAATAATCGAAGATGTAAGTATTTATAGAAAAAGAATTTTAAATAAGTATGATGTAATATGTTTTACTGTGAAACAGGTAAAATGTTAAATTCGGAATTTCCGAAACATGTTGTTACAACATGTAAAAAAAATCAAAGTGTGCTCCGATGAAATTGACATTCGACCTTTAATTTCTAAGACTAAGAGGATAATTGTCTCTAATTTTAATCCATTGATCCCAGACTATGCAGTTCTCTCTGAACTTGAGAAGCTCGACATCCACCGATGTCTGACAGGCTTGAATAAATAAAAAAAAAAAAAAAACATTTATCATCCCCATTTTGACATTTTTTTCTGACTTCTATTTTAGCATTTACTATTGAGATTAAAAGCCGTATAGAGCTGTGTCCCTCCGCTCACTTTCGTATACACGAATAACTAATGCATCAGTACATTAAATACAGCGGTAAATGAAAATTATCGATAATCATTGATTTCGTTTTTCTATAAACTCTACATAATTATATCCGTTTCCTTCATCGCCAAAAATTCGATTACAAATTCCCATCGAATTTTTCGTCTAAATTCAAGCGAATTATAAATCAATAGGTACGCTCGAATGTACCATACATTTTCCAATGATTTCATACGAGTAATTTTACCTATCCTTTCAATCGATAAACATCCTTTTCTTCGATCACCAAAAATTCGATTACAAATTCCCATAGATTTGTCCATCTAAATCCAAGTGAACTACAAATCGATCCGTCCGAGTGTACCATTAATTTTCCAATTACTCCACGATCCCGATATTAATAATCGACACTAAAGTCCCATCTAAGCCGGCACAATTCGAAATCACAAACCGCGTTGTCATTCGGTCATAATCTTCGTGAGAGAGGATCCTAATTCAATACGGAAGACCTTGCTAGACCGCAAGCACCGAATAACGTACCATAAGTGTCAGGCGTGCGGAGGATTTATGCGACTCGCGTACGTGCCTATAACGTTTTCACGGGCGAGTATGCGAGACCAATATGCTGGAACAAAATGGACGGAGGGGGTTGCTGCTGGTAAATGGTGTGTCAGATAGCTCGAACAATATTGCCCAGTGTTTGCCGAGTTCCCGAGTCACCCTCTCGTATTTACGCGGAAGGAAGGACTAGCGTCGATTAAGGCGAGGGGGAACACCTTCCTCTCGATTTCAACGAATTATACGGCTCCCGTTGGACACGCTACCTTCACATACATACATACATATAGTGTACTGTATACACGCACTTGGAAACGTTTTGTGTACCCCGGTGAATTTGTGCCGCGGAACGAAGCGAAATTGAAACTTCGCGGTTGTTATTGTGAACGTAACGTACGAGGTGAGAGAACTTGGAAAAAGTTGGGAATGGCACGGTAGATTTGCGTATTACGGAGAGAATGTTTATTAGAGGTGATAGAAATTATGGATAGATACTAGGGTGGTCGTTAAAAATTAAATCTTTTGCAACGCCCCCCCCCCAAAAAAGCTTTCTTATGATGCAAAAACACTGGGTAAATTTTTTTTTAATTTAAAAACAACACGTGCCTCAAGACGACCTAAGTTAATTATTTAGTACAATCATGTTTTTTGTGAATTTTTTATGAAAAATACAATTTTATTCGAAATATAAACAATTATGGAACACAAATCAATAAAAAAACACTAGTTAATCAAAATAACAATAAACAAAAATTTAAATTCAAAATTTTTCGCAGTTGATTTGATCTATTAAATAAAAAAATGAAAGATATTCAAATTGATATTTTTATTTTAAAACTAAATTAGTACAAACGTAATTTTAATATCTAGATTTCTTCACTCCAAGCTTTACTTAACTAATGTTTTTTAATCGTATTCTACGATTGTTTATAATTTATATTTAATAGATAGGGATTACTTAAATCTAGGAAAATGTGAGAAACGTGAATGTAGGCCTCGAAACATAGTTAGGACGAAATCAACGGAAATGTCACACACCCACTTTGTTTAGAACCTAGATTAAACTACTATAATATAATATAATGATAAAAGACATAATATAAGAAAATAATATACATTGGAAGAATACAAATTCGTTCTTGTTTTATTTAAGTTGTTGCAAACAAATTTTAGATAGGAACTGTGCGGGGAAATGTAATTGATTTCCGGAACTGTTTGTTCGTAGGAATATGTTTATGATTCATTCCCTTATTCAGAGGGGCTGAATCGCAGTATAATTCTTAGGTTTATATTATTCCATGTTTACCGATTGACCCCTCGAATTCGCACGAAAGTTAAATCTGGCGAAAAGTACATATTCACTCTATCTTTGCAATCATTAAAGTCCGCAAATGACTGAGAATAAATGATCGTTATTGTATGAATGCGCTGTGCATTGATTGTTCAAGATGTTTCTAATTATCGATCTATTGCTGCAGTTCCATCTCTAACAATAAATAGATCTAAATAAATTAGACATAATCAAAGGGTTGCGAAACAAACCAACCAAACTTTTTTCTCTTTCGTATGCCTTGTGAATTAAGGATTACATCGTTCCAACTTCTCATCATTACTATCATTTTGTAATTAGGCGTATAATGGAAATTTCATTATGTAGGACAAGTCTCATTCTTATCACTGTCTCATGTAAACTTTTGTCATATTTGTACGTCTGACCCCGAGTGATTCGCACATAATAATAATTCATATCGAGTTATTTCTTGACACATCGATAATTCATACATATACATCGAGAAAGAAACCTATCCTATTTCCTTCTCACGCTTCCTTCTGCTATCATTTTCCAGCTCAGTGGGTTTCCATCAAATAGTACTTCACGTTCCGCACGCTCGACGTTGCCCGTAAGATAAAATCTTTTGTGCTTCCATCCGTGTAGTTTCCAACGTGTGCCAATACGGTAACATACGGTGCTGACTTTGAAGCAGGTAGATCCACGTGCTGACACGTGTGCATCGACAGATATGGACTTAATTGTCCATGGCTCGCATCACGTGTCGCGAATTTAGTATTATAAAACGTCTACCTTCGTATGATTGCAATTTACAACGATAGAGCGATGTTTGATATATACGAGCGATTTGCTTTATGAGCCACTTTTCCCGCTAATTTGACATCTGGAATTTTTCTGTTTTGTTGAAATAAGAACGTGCACGGTCGCGTTGCAGTCGATTCGAAACATGCCGACGTGAAAAAGCTCAATTATACTTTCTTTTTTTACGGTAATTGTTATATAAACGTTGAACACAGAAATTTTTAATAGTTTATATAAAGTCTGTTTATATAAAGATTTCTGTGTAACGCGAGTGAGATATAATAATTGGAGTATGGGGGCAGTTGGGAATACTAAATCGTTTTTAGTAAATATTGTGTTTAATTTAATGTCAAAGGGAAAATAATTAATATTTTTTTTAATCTTAATATCCTTCAATCAAAATGCAGTACCAATTTTATGTAAATATGGACCGAATGTCTACGTCAGAACTTAATGAATAATGAGATTTAGTAATAGGGAACTGGTTTATTATATAGACGTTCGTTATTTTTTTATAGAGAGTTCTTTTCGAATACGATTATTCGTTATTTCCTTTCAATTTTTCTTTATTAAACTTTGCGCCTATTTTTAGGTAATTAACTATGTTTTTCTGCAGTTTTAATTATACTATTCTACCCCAGTCTTTTCTTTTTTTTCTATTTTGAACTATAGTCCGTCTTATAATTATCAGGCAAATGCTTCACAAAAAATAACGTGCAAAACACGAATATTAAATCTCATTTCCGTGTAAAAACAATTCATTTATTTCATACGAAATATTTATATTTAATAAACTCCAAAAGCTTCTTGTATACTTAAATTTGTGCCGCATAAAATTTATTCAATTCCAAATAGTAGATTACTATTACCCTGATATTTCCAATCAATTTCACTATTCTCATTCCTCTTTTAATAACGAACTTCACCTAGAATACTGGTTGCGCGTTTCTAAATGTACATTGCACATATTAGAGTCATCTATTAAACTTTACTGAGTATTATTTATGGTATAAATAACAAAAAAGCTCCTTTAATAGGTTATCAAAAATTTAGTCCCAACATTCACTAAAAGAAACTATCATAAAAAATAGCTCGCCAATGAATAAGTTTCTTTATACCGTCCCGCTTCAATATTCGGCAGTCATGCCTCCCAAATAATGAACGATAAACAAAAAGGCCAACAGCTCATAATTACGAATTACCTTCGATCGTAAAGGGCTTCGGATCGTTTAAGGGCCCCATGACCAGCAATGATCTGCAGGCTCACTTTTCCAGATATCAAGATCGTAGATAACCCTAGGCGCATGCGTGCAACCGTTGCAAGGAACATGAGATCTTAACTGCTCGATCTCGTGACATCTTCCGCTGGTCCCCCGTCCGTTTATCCGTTCGACCGTTCGTTCCTTCGTCCATCCGTCCGTCGGTTTGTCCGTCCGTGTCGCCCAGCGGGTGCCATCACCAGTTCTGCACCCTCGCATCCGTCAAAACGTTGGCTCTCCTTTTATTTCGCGGCGGGTCGCGTAATAAATTTCGATGAACGATGAGCCCGGCCGGAGGAACGAAAAAGTCATTCCTGCGTTTCGGGACGGCCAATTACCGTGCCGTGCGAAAAACTTTTCCATCGGGAATCGAAAGGGAAATTGCTGGAAACGTGGTTTTAACGATCGCCGCCAAGTGTAACGGCGTTCGGTTAACTGCGCGTAAACTGCAAAAAAAATCACGGAAGTACAGTAAAGCCTCTTTTTATGCGGTAGATAGGGACCGTATAAAAAAATCGCACGAAAAAATATTCAGAAATTTCATAAATACTTACAATAATAAACAATTTTGTACAACATACTATAGGACTTATTTTTTTATGCGCTAGACAGGGACCGCATAAAAAATGTCGCGCTTAGAAAATATGTCAATTATTTAGGAAATACATGAGAAACTCCAAACAATATAAATAATTAAATTTACCTTTAATCTCGTTATAAAATGAATCCTTAATCACGTGAATCGGGGATAAAACTCGGAATACGAACCGTATGTATGCTACTTGCGCATCGCGCGAAATAATAGAATGTGCATTAGGGTGGGTCAAAAGATCGACTTTTTTTTAACTAATTATAAGCATTTAAGAGTTATTCGTTAGTAATCATTAAAATTTGATGACGAATATCTCTTAAATGCGTAAGTTTATCGACTAAGCATATGAGAACTTTTTTGTAGAGCATTAAATTTCCTACAAAATTATATATTGCACGTTTCATAATTCATATCGGTTCGTGTGTTAAAGAAATTCATAAGCAAAAAACAAATTTTTCTTAAAATAATCAAAAAAATCGCACAAAAATAAAATCGCATAAATAAGACCCGCATAAAAAGAGGCTTTACTGTATATGTATATGATATAATTTTATTAGTGTCCCGATCGCTTTCCCACTTGAATCACCGCGGCAAACGTATTCACGTATTCGCGTGGAAACTCGTTTCTAAAGAAAGCGTAAAAGTTGCCCCGCTCGAATCACGATTCGTTTCACATTCTCGCCACTTCCACGCTTTCATCCGATTAAACATTCTAGGAGACTAATTTGTTAGACTAATACGAGCACACCTGTGTAAGAGTGGCGAGCCCTATTAACTGTGCTACAAAATTAACATCTATTTACCATATGAAACAAAACCGCCGCAGATATATCAGTCGATAACAGCCTGAAAAAATGATGTTTTTTTTTTATTATTGTTCCAGGTCTCGAGTCGCAAGTCCAGGACTCCAAAGATCTCTACTGGTTCTAGAAGCGAGCTTCGGAGTTTCGCGGACCGAACGTGTAATTCGCGATCAATGGCGAATCTCTTGGGGACAGCGCGAGATCGAAAGTGTACGTCTCGGCGGCGTTGTTAGTTTCTCTCTCTAAGGGAGCTAGGAGGGACAACGGTTAAACGATACTCTGAAGGACATCGACGAGAGGGAGGAAACGTATACATACATGTATGTACACGTCTATGTACATGTATAGGCGACGTAACGTGATATTAGCGGGCTTAGACGATTCGCTGTTAAGGATTCGTGGTACCAAGAGGAACGGGGACATTGTTATAGGCATGTCGGGCAAACGTCGCCGTAATTGTCGTTGCACGGCCGTTTAAAAAAGTGTACATAGTGTTACCTAATTATTCTAAGGATCTACTATTAGCATAAACTCATATAGTATTAGAGATGTACTTGCGCGCACTATTACCTTCATAGTGACTGATGTCGAACCGCTGAATTGAAATTGAAACAAAAACAAAAACGACAAAAAAAATTAAAAGAACCTCTAGTACGCATAGAGTGTAGGGGATTAGAGCACTGAAGCGTGTCTAAATTTTCCAAATAATTATAGGCGGGAAACGGAATTGTCCACGAAAACAATTCGCCGGTTCTCATTTGCCGAACGATACGTCCACTTGCCACAACGTGCATACATACATGCATACATCAAATATGTGTGATCGCGTACATGCATAGAGACGCACGCGTGAGGACAGACGCGCGTGTACGTTTCTTCGTCGAGAGAAAGAGAGAGAGAGAGAAAGAGAGAAAGAGAGGCAGAGTGAGAGAAAGAGAAAGAAAGAGAGAGAGAGTGAGAGAGAGAGAGAGAGAGGTCCATGTTCCTTGAATAATATTATCAACCGCATAGAGTGTATTTTCTTTTACTACGACACTTATTAATTAATTAATTAATTAAAACGTATTGCGATAGTTAACTTATTACAGACGAATGAAAAGTAATATGTCAAAGAAAAATCGAGAGACTAATTATTTGGTGAATTTAGCTCCAGACTTAAGTGAAATATTTATTGACCAATGATCTTGCCATATATAAATATATATATTACTATTATTATTGTATCATAACACCGGGCGCTGCAAAAGAAAAACAAATTCTGAAATCTCTCCGAGTCAGCAAATTAAAATAGTTATTACCCGACGTTTTACTATTATTCTTTACAATCCTTCCCCTAGATTAATCATCCGTAATCGCTCGCACCCTGTCATTTTGCCTAGCGGAATACTCTACCTTAAGCGCATCGTACCCATCTCATGTTATCGTCATCATAGGTGTTAAATAAATGATGCATTAATATCAATCCCCTGCATTTCCCAGTGTTCTCTTTTACCCGACGCCGAAGCTGATCGTTTCCATTTCATTTCCAGCAGATTTACACCTACTGGTAAGATAAAAAGTTCTTTTCAAAGGATTTTTGTGAAACGTAGTTAAAAAATGATTTAAACGAGAAAAATTGACAGGTATAAACCTTTGGAATTTTACACCTCTGCAGAGGGAAACAACGTGAATAGAAAATTTCCCCTCGAGAGCCAGACGATTTTTCCAATCAACGTGGGAGAATATCTACAAACTGTTTCCCGTGGAATTTTGATATTCACTGCATCAAATCAAATGGCGTTTCGTTTTTCTTTTTTCTTCTTATTGTTGTACGCGCTGCAGGAACAGTTGGCACGAAAACTTGTTAAGAATGTCTGCGTTTATTTCGCAGCGAAGTTCAGGTCAGGTTTTTACGAGGCTTGATTATTTCCTGCAATTAGAACCCGTGGAAAATTATGAAAAACACCGCTTCCTGCGAGCATGGGCTCGGTATCTACGATTATGCTAATACGCGGACGTTACAGAGATAAGTCCGTAACAGAACTAGAGTAATTTCGAGTGAGAAAATAGAATTTTATGCTTTTGCGGTTCGTTACGTCCGCGTTGGTTAATTACACACCGCTGAATTTAGTGGTACCCCTTACGCCGGAAAGTTAATCGAGCACGTAATAAGGGGGAGTAATGGGGAATTTAATCTCTTGGAATTTTACCAAGAACTTTCGTTTTCGTTCAGTTTCCAGATACCGCCGTGCTTAAGTTATCGTTCCAGATAAGAAACTGGTAAGTACCTAACTATTTGCCAGTTTCCTATACCGTTTAATTATACATTAAACTTATTTATTATAACAATCATAATATCGGTTCGCGGAAATTGCTAAATAACATTTTTCCATTACTTGCACGATAACTTGATTAATTACAGAGTTATTTTCAAATTAAATCACAAAATATTCCGTTTAAATGTTTAACCGCTCAATCCCGAGATTTGTAATTAATACATAACGCTACTAATTAAAATTCCGTTGCAATAGATCTCTTTTCCGCTAACAAGTAAATATTGTCTAATAACCGCGATGGTGAAAAATACGTATACCGATTGCAACATATTCCACGAAAATTCGTAGATTTCCAAGTACAATCTCCAGATTTCTTTTCGTTGGTCCATAACAACGATAAATTCATGGGACAACGTTTCATAGGGTTTCGTCCACTAAAGTTAGAACATGGTGAAATTTAGTGCCAGCGCAATTCATCAACCGTATTGATTCGAGCGGTGGAACGCCGCAGTCGGCAGCTGGTGATTTTAATAAACTCGATCGTTAAGAGAACGCGCACGATTTTTCACCCGAAGGAAACACGTGTAGAGATCGGGCCGAATAGCGAAGAATGCAGTCGTAAGACATGTGGGCCGATCGGTGAACGATTTCCTTTACACGTGTCGCGTGGCCCACGTTGCCGTTTCCTAAATCAGCGACGGCTCGGCCGGGGGCTACGTTAACGAGATGAGAAAATGAGCAATTAACTTCGTCACCTAGTCGCAGGGGGAAACGACGTTCCGGGGACTCGGACGATCCTGTTATCACGTGTAAAACATGTGTACGCTGATTGGTCCAGCTCAGAATGCATTAGTTGTCACTGACTTGATTGGAATACAGAGAATTCGGAAAGGAAATTTCTTTCCTAAGAACGCGTGCTACGAAGTGGTGTTTCGTTGAGATATTAAAGCGAACTATGTGGAACGGATAATAGGTATGATATATTTATAAGATATATAGGGTGTAACAAAAATTCTGGGACACTTTAGGTTTATGGATAGAACGCATAAAAATAAGAAAAAAAAGTCTTATAAGTTGTGGGCGCAACCCACCCCCTATCGAGATACCGGAGAAGATCAAAGATAATAGAAAAAAATATAATTGCTGCGATTATTGTTGTTAAATAGCATTTATTCTTGTTTAATCCAGACAACGTCGATTACGTATATCGTAGCATGTTTGTAACAACTTGGCAAAAATTGAGGGCATTCACTAAATCTTCCTTTGCGTAGATAGTAATATTTTTTTCGTAAATTTTAGTCTCTTCTGGTTATATTGCAATAAAAATTGGTCCTCTACGACGTACCATTTCGGAGATATGATTTTTTTTTTAAATTTTTTACAAAAGGGGTTGTATCTCGATAGGGGGTGGGTTGCGCCCACAACTTATAAGACTTTTTTGTCTTATTTTTATGCGTTCTATCCATAAACCTAAAGTGTCCTAGAATTTTTGTTACACCTAATGTATTTATCTAATGCATTATTGGCTAATTGAGAATAGAAGGATGACGAATAAAGGGATTTCTGTGGATTATCATTTAGGTATGCAATATTTCGTGGCTGATTTTGATTCACCAAGTGCCACTATTGCGAAGTATATTAATCGCGAATGATCTTTGTTGAAATTAAATCAGATAACTTGTCGTTAAAAACAGTCCAAACAAGAGACGTAAGACAACTTAACAGAAATTCAAAGAGTCAATTCCACCGACTTCCTGCTGCAAGTCTTAATTAACCGAGAACACGGGATTAACATTAAAACACGAAATCTGATATCCAAAGTTACATAAGATTTTAATCGTTAAATCACCAACAATTCCCAGCTACGGGAATAATCTGCATTCGCATCGAGTCAACGTGGCAACAGTTATCCCTGCGTAAAAATATTGGCAAGTCAAGGTGTTTTTATTGATCGAACGATAAAAATCGGTAACACGGCGCAAGCGGTCGTCGTGTCAATCCTTTGATGCGGTTCGACGGAATGCGTCGATAAAGCGAAACAGTAAAATCCACTTATCCTTACGCAAGTCAGATCATTCCGTTCGCGGAACGCTCGCGAGTTCCTCTGGTGATGCGTCGCTGATTAATTTATTCTACAACGAGTAATTACGTGTTTCGTAATGCACGAGGCCGGTGTGCATCCTACCGCACCGTTCCCCGCCGGTTCATAATCTCCGATCGATGTGGATTCCAATAAACGGTAGCCGCCACTAAATCTGCCAAATAATAAAATAAATCGTCGGCCGGCGTCCGTGGGAGGGGCTAGTTCCGATCTTCGGATAAGGAGAAAGCTGGAGATATACGGAGGGCAAAAGAAGAGGAGACTATAGGGAGGGAGAATGGGAAGTGGTGAGATTTACTGCGCTGACCGAGGTGTTCCATCTTGTTTTAATTACCGTAGTCACATTGTTTAGGCCGGATTTGTTCGTTTTTCGTTTTCCAACCGGTACACGGGAGAATCGGTGGTAAATTTCACGTTTCCCCTACGAGTGTCTTTTGTGTTGGGATACAGTCGTTTGAGTAATCACGAATTTGATGCTATCGGTAGATTGTAATATATTGAATAGTGTGCCATGTATTTTAATATACAGGGTGTAACAAAAATTCTGGGACACTTTAGGTTTATGGATAGAACGCATAAAAATAAGAAAAAATAGTCTTATAAGTTGTGGGCGCAACCCACCCCCTATCGAGTTACAACCCCTTTTGTAATCAATTTTTCAAAAATCATATCTCCGAAATGGTACGTCGTAGAGGACCGATTTTCATTGCAATATAACCGGAAGAGACTAAAGTTTACGTAAAAAATATCACTATCTACGCAAAGGAAGATTTAGTGAATGCCCTTAATTTTTCCCAAGTTGTTACAAACCTGCTACGATATAGGTAATCGACGTTGTTTGGATTAAACAAGAATAAATGCTATTTAACAGCAATAATCGCAGCAATTATATTTTTTCTATTATCTTTGATCTTCTCCGGTTATATTGCAATCAAAACGGGTCTTCTACGACGTACCATTTCGGAGATATGATTTTTTTTAAATTTTTTACAAAAGAGGTTGTATCTCGATAGGGCGTGGTATTTAGACAAAACTTTATAGACCTTTTTTTCATCTTTTGGTGCGTACTATCGATACTTAAAAAGTGTCTCAGAATTTTTGTTACACCCTGTATAGAGTTATGTGATTACGATATTTTAGGGTAAAGGCACCAGTAGTTGACCATTTTTGAGAAAAACATAAATAATAAGGGTTTTATATGTTGTGCACTTTCGATGCAAGTGAGCATCAAATGCAATGACATCTGTTAATTCATTTTTAGAATAATTGCATGTGAAGTCAAGTATGCATACGAAGTACGGACACTTAAATCCATTATGGTTAGCAAGAAGTCATGATAGATTTTTTAAATATGTATAATTTAGCTTTTCTTTAAAAAGTAGTTGTGTTACATAATCTAGAAGGTTCAAAGAGTATCTACAAGTATCGAGTTTCGCTATTCAATGACCGAGGAAATAGTTATTATTGTTCACGTGGCAGAATTCTCTTAACCGGTCAACTACTGGTGTCATTACCCTATGTGCGATTGATATCCTTTGTTCTGGGAAAATACGATGTTGAGTTAGGAAAATCTGTGAGTTTCTTTAACCAGTTAAGTGTGTTTGACGACTATATCCGTCATACGAAAATTATGTTATCTTTTGATATTTATATCGTAATGTTGGTGAAAACCAAGATATGTTCGCAAATTTTAATATGTTTAGAATGTTTAGAGGTCAATGTAAATAATTTAAGATGAGATTCATATATCCATAATATCCTAACCTTATCATTTGATTCTCGCGATACACAGAAGAACGTTCTGCAAAAAGGTCACCACACTTAACTGGTTAATTATTTTGCTGTTTTTTTTTTTTTAGTTGTTAGATGTAAGAACGATGATGCTCGTTAGCTCGATATCGATTATAATGACTCGTTGAACAAATGCGACGGTTAAGAGTGTTCGTTATTTCGGGCCAGACTGCATTTCGTCAGGCGAATGCAGATAGGCCATCGCTCCGTGGACATAAATCAGTCTGTTCCGTTTCTTCTGTAGTGTGTATGATTTGTGTGTTTTGTTACGCAATCGTGCATATGCTGGCTAGACGTGGAAAAACTTCGAGCAGGAAACCACGTGAGAGCCACGTGAAGCAGCTTTCGGGGAGCGATACGCAGTGACGGACTTCCTGGCTTTCGTTTCTTTTTTTTTTTCAAAAATAACTTCTAAAAGTGATTTCGATATTGGTTAGAATAATCGCGAACTTTCACGGAGTAATTGTCGTACATTGTCAGATACTTTGCTACGAACGCGTAGATTGGCATCGCGGTCACCGGTGACCGCCTCTGAGCTTTTAGTGACGCCATGGGGGGTCACCGATGACCAACCACTATGAAAGTCGTTTAGAACGTTTCCGAAAAAAGAACATTAACACTTGTCACAATTTGTGTAACTCGAGTGATGGGATGGTAACGTGAAGTAACGAATGAGGTATTGAATAATTAATTATTTTTATTTTTGATTTTATGTATCTAGATGGATGTGACACATAGATTGGCACGTACACATGGTATGATCGAAAATTTAATTTCGCTGTAGACGTCAAGGTAAAAACATTCTCTTGGGGATCACGGCATTAAATTGTAATTTTACTTGAATTATGTTATGTTAAAAATATAATGGATGCAACTGTGTGTACACACTTTCATGTATAAGTAAAGAGACACATACAAATACAAATTAACGAGCACAAAAAGTTGATCAAATAATTACGATTTCAATAAAAGTGCTGTTTGTAAAATTTAATTTAGTTTTAATAAATTCCTTAGTGACGAATTTTTTGCAATTAGTATTTTTTACGTTTCGACGTTGTACGCTTGGAAATTTCTTAAGCCTGGAAATTTCAATGCGTTAAAATTTTTGGAGCTCCCCAACATTACATTTTGAAATTTCTAGCGCTCGGAAATTTCTGATATTTCTACACGTTGAAGCTTCTGTACTTTAAAATTTTTGACGTGCGAAATTTGCTATGCTGCGAAACTTCTGGTGATTGGAAATTTCCAGGAGTTGATATATCTGGTACCTGGAAATTTTCAGTTTTGAAATTCTGCGCTTCAAAATTTCTATGACTTGAAATTTACAAATAAAGGATGATATTATAGACAAAATTAAGATTCATAGGAAAATCTATTTTGAATAAAAAGAAACACAACGACTAAAAATCACCGTTTTATTCGTATAATATTTAAATTTCAACTTTATCATTTCAAAAATCACTTTTCCCTGTTGACTATTGAATCGGTACCTATTTCAGAACTTGTGGATGGTGATGTGGATGATCGATGATCGCGTCGGGGGCTTCCGATGATGTTTCATTCTATTTTTATTCACGATGCATATTTTAATTTAATTTCTAATCAAATAGTCTTCTTTAGAATTGTATTTCTTTCGTATATAATTACTGTATTTACATAACGATTTGTGAATATAAATAACCGTGTTTATAAAATGACTTAATAATTTTATGAAATAGGCCTCAATCAATTCACTATATATTTCGTTTTATGTAACAAATATATGATTCTATCCGTAATAACAAACTAATTACAAATCTTCCCTTGAATATTCTGATTCGTTTAGCCAAAGTTTCATTAAAATTTGTTCAGTGCGTCTCCCAATAGTCACAAACGTGTGCAGATTATGCAAAATACATATAAAACTGCGTTCTTATGAAGTTGGTTAAAAATATATACGACATCCGTCTTTGTGATTTCATTAAATCTATTTTCTACATAATTATCCGCTCGTCTGGCAATTACGCCAAGTAATATTGCTTGAATTTTCAAATTACCCATGCGAAAGATAATTATGTCACGTTATAAAATATAAAGTAAAATATTCGAACGAATTTAAGTAAAACTCAGTAACCCGTGTAAGTGTTTCGCCCGGAATTCACGATTGTTGACGGGTGTATTAAACAATTTATTACGAAACCACTGTGCACTTGCACGTAGATCACCCCTCGATTCCCGGTAATTAAATACCGAGTACGTCCCCTTCTCGCGAAACGCACCCTTACGACGGGATACTAGGGTCAGGTTATTGATATTGCACCAAGGGAACAAATGACCTAACCGTGAATATGAATATTAATTTTACTTTGCTAACCTTCGTCCGATTCGCAATCCCCTTATTTGTCACCGATAAATTACGGATGACTCTTGATGACACGAACGATTCTGTCGAATGTTGATACATTAATTGCTACGATTTCGTCTCATTTAAAACAATCGGTGATTTAAAATAAATGTATTTAAGCACATGGGAAAAAATATCAAAACCAATTTACATTTCTTCCTTATTTTTCACGCAGCAATAACTGTTAAAACTTTATACAGATTTTATACGTTTGATTATATTTTTTATTATATTCTACATACAAATGTATACAGATACTGTATATGTGCCCATAATTATGAAAGTGGTCTAAGTCAATTTTTAAACAATTTTTGATATTACGTTTTTTAAAGGTTTTGAAACATTTATCAACAAATTATCAAGACTTTCATTTTTCGTTTAATATTGACTACTTTCATAATTATGGGCACATATATCAATATAGTATTTATATCGCATTTTAGAAAAAATAACAATAAAACCTAGTCCAAAAATTGCTAAAATAATCAGTATTAAAAAATATCATAAAATTAATGAAATCAATATACCGATAGTGTATCATTATGAATTAATAAATACACAGAATATCTTTACTTATCTTCCAGTCCGGCAGATCAGTCTGACAGCGAAGAGGCACCGTGGAGCCAACATCGTTCGAGGGACAACGAATAAGGATCGAGATCTAAGCGATCACGAGATCCGAAAGTCTCATGTGGACTTCGATCTAATCGTATCGCAGCCGCGGTCTCGATGACATAGTGACGCCGTGCTCGACAAAGACCGAAAAAACGTCTAGGAATGCCGACGGGCATATTTCGGCGGTGTCACCTCAGAGAGATCCTACATTTCTCTCTACTCCTTTTCTTCTCCGTTTTCGTCCTTTTCGCGTCCACCACGTATCCCTCTGCCGACCGTGCCCCTTATTCTTTGATTGGTTCATACTTTTATTCGAACAACCATCGTTTAATGGTTTGTCGTGGACGTTGATATCTGTCGAAATGAACTTCGATGTAAGAAACCTGCGTTTTTGTTCGATTTGGGTAAATAATAGACTATGTTTTTTAACGATATGAGGTTTTTTAGAAATTTGTTAAGAGCAGCGGATATTAAACTACGGTTCAGATAAAGAAAAGGGGTTTTTTAAATGGTACAGCACAAAAACGATATACATAGGTATTCATGAAGATTTTATAGAAATGTGTGCAATAGTTGGGATTGAGAAATTGAATGCAAGGATGGGAATTTTGGGAAAGATCAAAATTAACGTTTTAAGTATCTGGGTAGTCCTTATTGTTATATTTCGTGACGCAATGTTTCTTCCATTCGTACACATGTACGAGAAAGTAATAACATTATATTAAAATCATTGTCTTTGCAAAAACAAGTATGATCGATGTCGAAATTGTGTGTCGCTTTTTAAAGTACATATACATACATACTAATGTATATGTTCGTAATTGAAATCTCAAAAATGTTGACATTGATCTAATTTATTTAATTTACCTAAGTAAGGCAATTTTTGCGGCTGTTTTTAATATCAAAGTCAGAAAGTATAAAGTACATAAAGTAACGGAGATAAAAAATGATGATTATTCGACGCAGTGATTTAAATATAAAAATGAGGCATTTTTTAATAACTCTCTTTTATACCTCCGACGGAAAATTAATACTGTTATTTAATAACAATTACAACTCTGGAATAATGAATTGAAGTTAATAATCATCCTGTACGAAATTCCTCGATTAATTACTCGAAATTTTTCCTAATTTACATGTATTTGGTCGACCGAAACGTGTTGCCATTTCCAAATTAGTTTATATTTTACAAAATGTTTCTCGGATTCCTTAATCTAATTCAGCGTCCACCCAGATTTATCGCCACTTTCAAATGTTCCCCCAATTCACACCTCAACAATTTCTTTAATTCCCCATTTTGTTTAACCACCGACGACGTTTCCGAATATCCACCACGCTAACAAACCTAAGTATATAAAATCCCCATTTCCCCATATAAGTAATCATCCAACAAATCCTACATTCTTTCACCTACAACACCGTTCTAAAATTCAAACTCATATCGCACAAGTAATAACATATCGATCACCCGTTATTAAAATTACAACATTCCCTTCTCGTCAGCTACTTCCATATCTGCCCATAATTATGAAAGTGGTCCAAGTCCATATTTCAAAAACAAAATAAAGTCTTGATAATTTGTTAATAAATATTTCAAAACCTTTAAAAAACGTAATATCCAAAATTTTTAAAAAAATTAACTTTGACCACTTTCATAATTATGGGCACATATAGTATATCCTCGAAAGGGCCTGCGTCGATTCCTCGTCCACTTCCACCAGCTCCGGGAGACGTCCATCGTCGTTTACCTGCAGGAACACTCTTGGGTCGGCTTCGAAGGCATTTCTGCCCTCGTGTTCCCACGAGCTCGAACCTTTGACGTACGATGTCCCGGGTACGCCGTACACGGAGTCCTCCTTCCCGATAGCGTAGCCTGCCCCCGACGTGCCCTCGCCTCGGTTTTTTCTTTTTTTTTTTTTTTGTTCAACTTCTTCGCCCCTCTGTCCTCTTTTTGTTCGCGTGCAGTCGCAGAAAACCGGTAGCCGGCGGGTGCTTTTGAACGACCGACATCGGACGAACTTCCGGATCGTCGGACGTCTTCGGGGAATGGAGGAGGCCGATTTGTAGGCAGCAGAAACTGCTTAAATCTACGGCCGTCTCGTTATTGATGTGTCGGGGGCTGAAAGTTATCTAATGGATTCGGGGAAATTACTTGTACACCGTTCGCGTGTGTGTTTCTGGTTTCTTCTGGTCGATTGTATCGATTTGTTGCGGAGTATTTTTGAGAGTATTTTGTTTGGTACAGTGCGGTCACGAGGATACGAACTAATTAACGTGGTGTTCGGGCTATCGATTGCGATCGGATTATCGAGGCTATGTTGAGAATCTTGATCGAAAAATTTGCACGGTATTCTGTATGTATTTTTAGTACATTCTAGTCGGGTGGATTAAATGGAATAACTTTCAAATATGAATTAAGATTTGGAGGACAGTGTAGATGTAGTTGTGAACAAAGGAATATTAAATGTATCATGGAAAATTGAACGAAAATCTACATATTTTGTCAGTGAAAGATTTAGTTTTAGTTCGATGAAGTTTGTAATTAGTTGCCGATAACATTTTTTCATTTTGTACAGCGTTTCACCCGTGTAATATTAATAACGAGATATTTATCCACTTTGATAAATATTAATTAAAAATAGAAGAACACGAAACACATTTTCATTCCTATTTCTATCTTACTAACAAGACAGGTACTATTTTACACCTAGAATGCAACGTACTACCGAAAATTAAGGAATTTACGACATTTATGTAAATCGCCGCGGGCCGATCGTAAAATCGACTTTAAAACCGATCACGCGCACCCCGTGACCGTGATTTTTACGAATCACGATGCACCTGCCCTCACCCAGGTTTTAATGTCCCAAACGAACCCCAGCGATACATTGAAAGGGGCAAATGAGACGTGACTTGAAAACGACGAGGGTGCCGGTACATCGAACACGTGCACCCGTATAATCGTTTCGTCGATGCGTTCTAGGTAATCGGGAATAAACAAATTATGCCCCTGCTTCCAGCAGGTGTCGCCTCGAAACGCCTGCTATTGTGTGCAAAGTTATTGAAAAATCGGTAATTACCATCGTTAATTGCGAAATTTCACCACTTTTTAACACACGTTCAATTATTTGCACTAGAAATCTGGAAAAGATTCATTTGTGCCCATAATTATTTATGAAAGTTGTCTAAGTCAATTTTTAAACAAATTTTGGATATTACGTTTTTAAAGGTTTTAGAATATTTATTAATAAATTATCAAGACTTTAATTTTTTTTTAAATATCGACTTAGACCACTTTCATAATTAATGGGCACATTTAATCTTTGAATGTTAGATGCTAAAGGTTTTCAGTTTTTTACTAAAATGCTCAAGATGAGAAAAACGAATAAAGGAATGTAAAACTGTTAGGCTTATTACCTGAATCGTTAATTATAAAGTAGGATTCAGCACTTTTTTTACACAAATCAATTTTTTGTTGGTTTTGTAGTGTCCATGTTATGGACATTCAAATGCATAACGTTGACGTTGATTAATCGAGAAAAACTCAATTTATGGAGAAAATGTGCCGTCTGGTTTCACAAAAAATTATGTGCGGTGTACTTATAGTGTAATACGTATAAATATGAAGAACAATCAATAATTGTCACTTGTTATCCTATTAGTCTGAGAAGCATAAGGTTTTTATTCAAGGAAATGTTTACGTATTAGAATTTGTAGAAATTTTCCGTGTGTTAAAAAAACGCACACCTTTGACACTTTATTGGTGTCGTGACTTTCAATTCTCAGGTTTCAATATATTAATTTATTGACGAGTACGAAATTCTTTCACTTCCATATAATATTTTTATGTTGAAAGTAGATTCTTCTATCTACTATTCTAACTTAATAAATCAGAAAATTCAGATAATCATTGTTTAAATTAATGTGCAAAAGTTTTTGAAGCATACGTAAAAAATTGTACATTTTGCAAATATAGTGTAGTATTAAAGTGAGTATTTTAAATGATTTTCTATCAAATTTACTTGCGCGTCGATTAACAAATATTCTAACTTAGAAATTTATTTGTCTAGTTCATTGATTTCATAATCGGTCCAAACTGCTACAGCTTATTCAAAAAAGTATAAAATTTTCAAAATTTAAGACGTGTGTACAGAACAACGTCTGTCGGGTCCACTAGTTCCCCAATAAATATTAAAAACGTCGAATATATTAATATCTCATTCGTAACAACATTCCTGTTCCGCCCTATACATATATCGCGCTTGTTACACAATGTTATCGTCATGGTAAAAAAAAATTCAAATTCCCAAACGCGAAACCACGGCACTCGGAAGACGAAAGTAACGAGCTGTTTTACCGTTAAGTCAATGGTAACCCATTCGCTGCCAAGCCGAAATTATATGAAGTCATTCCCATTGCCATTTATATTTTGAGTGTTATTGTTTACCAAAGCTCTGTTATTTCTTGATGCTATTCTTCCTACACCACAAAAGAAAAACCCAACTCGCAAATGTAGAGTTTGTGCAACGAAAAACATTCGAAAGGAGACTCGATATTACTGTTCGAGCTGTCCTGATAAACCTCCATTATGTATTGGACTTTGTTACAAATCCTATCATGAAGATAAAGTATTATAAGTGATTTTATTGCTATAAAATTTTGTTATAAATACACGACGAAGTTGATATTTGCTTAATTTAAATTTCTAAAAGATCATTCTCTATAAGAAATAAAGTATAATATTTCTAATAAAATTTATTTGTAGTATTTTTTCAAGTTTTTACATTTCTATATTTATGTTTGTGGCCACAAAAAAATTTGCTAATTCAAAAGCCTGCATGTTATAACATATTTAAAGTAGGACGAGTATACTCGTCTTGGCAATGCATGACACCCTGCCAAAGACGAGTATATTCGTCCTTGGCAATGAATGGGGTAACAGATATCGCGCGATTGCCGGCGGCACTCAACAACCGGAAAATACGAATTTGAAATTCCACAATACGCCAGTAGAATAAGGCGGAGACCAACGAAGGTGTCTACTCGTGCAGAGGTTGCTCTTTCCTCTTTCTCTCACCGTGCACCAAGGAGCCGGCAAGCGTCCGTGGAATGTCTTCATTAAAATACCCAGGCTCATCATTTATGCAGAGCAAAAACACAACGAGGTGAGCTTCGGCATCGGTGGAGGCCGGCCCCTCCTCGCCGACGTCGACCAGATTCGCGCTGAACTTCGCGTTTTTAATTTCCGCATTGTTCTCTAGCGAATACCTCGCGATTTCCTGCCATTCCGGAAACGATCGGGCAGATTTCAACCGTGAACCTTCGCGGAAAATGACTTCCGGAACGATTCGTTCTATGATCGCATTTACAGTTTCAATTAATTCTCAATACTTTGAGTGTTTGGAAATGACGTGTTAGTTTTGACTTTTTCGGTGAAAAGTATCTTTTTTATTGCTGATAACGTTGACAAATGTTTCGGACAAAGTGGACTGTATTCGGAATAGCAGGGTGAAATGTGTATTTAACACTCGAACTACCAAGGCAGTCAAAATGACTGGTGCGAAGTTTTTTCGAAGAATCGCTTAAATTTTCAACGCTGCGATTTCCAAAATTCTTCGTAATCATGTTTCTATATATAGATAATTAAATTGATCAATTTACTATCCTCCTTTATTTCTTTCCTTCAAACACATTTAGCCAATGGTTTTAGATATACCAAATTAATCCGCGGTAGTTCTAGTATAAATAACGAAAAGTGATTGTTTTTTGGCGAAAATTGAATTCGCAACATCTCGCGTAATTTCTTACTTGCATTTTCATCGTGCTTTGGGCTACCTTGTAGAATCGTTATTAAAATTCACATACCAAAATACGTTTACGTTACATCCTACTCGTCTACACCCACGAAAATCCCGTAAAACAATTTTATAACATTACACCGTCCCTTATGAAATTTAAATTAAACTAGATTTCTTGTCGTTACGCCTTGAACTCACGGTTATGTGACAAATAGGATCGTAAATAAAGCGAGCCGAAAATTTGCCCGACAAAGTTACGCCACAAAAGTCATCAAGCACACGCATTACTGAACCGGGGGTGTCATAATTTACATTATCTACCGTTAATTTTACCGATCGCAATATGTATGTTAATCAAAATTATTTTCTATGGCCATTTATAGCGATCAAAAACCACAAAAAGAAATAAAACTTAAATAATATTAAATTCTACTCACCCATCCACGATGGGTAATTTACATTGTCTCGGTTTAATATCACCCACAACCTATGCACGCAATTAAAATCCACCCGAAAACAGCTGACTCTTCCGTTCCAAGGTACACAACAAATCAAATGACGACCAATTAAATGCTATCCTAAAAACTGTGCCCATGGTCGGTTAGCCGTTTTAATAAAGCAAATTACATCGTCTCCGAACGGGTCGTTGCTCGTTAACCCCTGATAAACGCCGTATAATTTCCATCTCTTCTTACCGAAGAATCCGGTGACCTTCATCTTCGCGCGGACCCCACGCAAGTTAGACAGTGCTCTCCCACGAGATGAATTTATGAGCAGGGAAATAGAGAGACAACCGTGGTTCGTTCTCCACCGTAGGTGGAATCCACGGGTTAGGTATGTACCTGTTGTGTTACATAAGCGAGTGGCGTGTATATACGCGATGCACGTGTATGCGGCATCCCCGGAGTCTCATAGGCGTAGATAAACGCCTAGATAATGCGCCACGCTGACAGAAAGTCTTCCCGGGGCTACCTGCTCCGCGGGATGCCTCCTGTGTCGCGGGACAGATCGTCGCCGATCACTGTCCCTCCACGTGGGACAAACTTGGAATCATTGGTGAATTAGGGAGCATGATTCGAGCATTCCTCCGTGTCGCGCTCCTCGACCAACGAGCTACGCCGTGGTTATGGATTTTCTAGCCGATCGCCCAACGGAGATTCTACAATTGCTCTTGGACTTTTGGTAACTCCTCTTTTACCACATTTCCGGAACGCACGTACGTACGTATCTATCTATGTATGTTGTACGTACAGGGTGTAACAAAAATTCTGGGACACTTTAGGTTTATGGATAGAACACATAAAAATAAGAAAAAAATGTCTTATAAGTTGTGGGCGCAACCCACCTTCTATCGAGATACAACCCTTTTTGTAAAAAATTAAAGGAAGTCGGTGGAATTGACTCTTTGAATTTCTGTTAAGTTGTCTTACGTCTCTTGTTTGGACTGTTTAGACAAGTTAACTGATTTAATTTCAGCAAAGATCATTCGCGATTAATATGTTTCGCAATAGTGGCACTTGGTGAATCAAAATCAGCCACGAAATATTGCATACCTAAGTGATAATCCACAGAATTCCCTTTATTCGTCATCCTTCTATTCTCAATTAGCCAATAATGCATTAGATAAATTCATTAGGTGTAACAAAAATTCTAGGACACTTTAGGTTTATGGATAGAACGCATAAAAATAAGAAAAAAAAGTCTTATAAGTTGTGGGTGCAACCCACCCCCTATCGAGATACAACCCCTTTTGTAAAAAATTTTTAAAAAATCATATCTCCGAAATGGTACGTCGTAGAGGACCAATTCTTATTGCAATATAACCGGAAGAGACTAAAATTTACGAAAAAATATCACTATCTACGCAAAGGAAGGTTTAGTAAATGCCCTCAATTTTTCCCAAGTTGTTACAAACCTGCTACGATATAGGTAATCGACGTTGTTTGGATTAAACAAGAATAAATGCTATTTAACAGTAATAATCGCAGAAATTATATTTTTTCTATTATCTTTGATCTTCTCCGGTTATATTGCAATCAAAACGGGTCTTCTACGACGTATCATTTCGGAGATATGATTTGTTTTAAATTTTTTACAAAAAGGGTTGTAACTCGATAGGGGGTGGTTTTCACCACAACTTATAAGACTTTTTTTCCTTATTTTTATGCGTTCTATCCATAAACCTAAAGTGTCCCAGATTTTTGTTACACCCTCTATAAGGAATCGCAAAAATGGCTTCACTTCGGGTTAGGCTCGTGTTAGGTTGTGGTTGAGTTCGGTTTAGGCTCGTGTTAGGTTCTGGTTGGGTTCGGGTTAGGTAAGTCTGGTTAGGTATGTTAGGTCTGGTTAGATATGATAAATATGGCTACCCATGCATACCCCCTACCCCGCCGGGAAGACATTTTTGCGGTTCCTTGTACATATATACACTGCCGACGGGGAGTTCCCGACCGACTTTCGCATTTTCAAAGATACTGTTCGGTGCGGTCGGACCTTTACACCTGGCAATTTATTCGTTTTCGAATGTTTGATACGATAGTTTAACATATTCGCGACGGGCCCTGAATTTTGCCTCCTTAAATGTACCACCATTGGTTCAACCCGTCACAAACGTATTAATCTGCGGAATTGGGGCAGTGAATTTTCCGCAATTGAATTGGCTACTTTGATGTTATTGGGCCACGGATGTTTATGCGTGTACGTATTTACGTATTTTTGTTGAAAGGTAAACAATGGGAAGACGAGGAGATGTATTCTTCAACGTTTAAAATGTTTTATGTGTTGGTAGAAATAGATTCGAAAATAAATGTTTGGTTTTCATTAGCCAACGATGGGAAATACTGTATTTCCATGAAATCTGCGGTCCCAGTTGCCGTCATTAGTTTCGTAGCTGGTATTCTATGATGCGACCTGCGGTTCGTTGCCGCAGGGTTCCATTACAAAAAGGGGAAAAAGAATGATTTAATTTGGTATTTTTGTCCCGGGAAATATTGAATATAAAAGTCTTGTAAAATTCATGAAACATACCTTCGCCGAAGCTACAATAATACAAATAATTTTAAACGGAACTGAAATGTAATAATTCTGCTTTATACAATCATTGTTTGAAGTATTTGATACAGGATTTAGCAATAAAGCACTTTTTCTAATAATAATTTGTATTCTCTACGCCAAAAAACACGCAAACGAATTTCTATTGAATTCCAGATTGAAATTGTATATCTTGATTAATTTGAAATCAATTTATTGCTACGCATCTAATAAAATCATAACCCCATATTTACATGTAATCCATGTCTCTCAAAGAAGAAAAAGACGTAATACTTCGTTAAGAGCTGACAATCTACTAAGGATATATGAACTGCAATCAATATTAGTTTTATTTTACTCAAAAGAGTATACGGAAGTAGTCAGTATTGCAGAAAAAGTAATTAGCTACCGTTTCGTCCAAAAAAGATTCTTCAAAGTGGGCAAACCAGGTGAGCCGAATATTGCATTATCATTATATCCACCAACCCTGTTTCATCTAATTATCACAAATAAATACAATTCTATACCAATTTTCATAAATTTTCATCCGAAATAAAAACAACATCAATTCGTTTTCTTTAATCTACCAATCCGTAACAAGTTTCAAAGTGGGTTGGAAATCTTTCACCGTCAGCGTAGCTCAGCGGAATTGTAAATGATAAAATTATAAATTGCTCGAGCGAAATTAATGATATCTGTTTACGGTTACCACTGTGTTGCAAGTGGTAAAACAGTTGTACGATCCAGGTGCCCCACGAGTCGTCGGGTCGTACGGCAGAATTGAAGTGCAAGTGTAACGCGCACGTCCACGATGAAGGGTATGTCCCTGTTTCGCCCATTGCCCAGCTGTCTAATATGCATACAATGTTACGAGCTCCGTATGTCCATCTTTGTGCAAAATTTCAAGAATGTCAGTGTCGTACTATTCCAGCACCCTTCGCGGCGTGACGTTGATTTATAACGTTGAATAATCAAGCTTTGGACAAAGGAATACTAGGAACTGCTTACCTGCATTTTAATTAATGGATTGCACCGTCATTTTGCGGATGTGCGTATATTCACATATTTATGTCTTGTAATATTGTCCACAGAACAGTTCTAGCATAGGAAGTATATTAGTATATCACGGAATGGAATTATATAAATAATTATATTTTCACGTAAATTTTTAGGAAATTTTAATAAGAAACTTGTGAACGTATCTACGACGTATCAATCGCCATGATATTTTTAGCTACGTTCCATAATTTGACAAAGAAATGTGACAAGCAAAAATAAGCAGTCAGCTGAGACGTTGGTAATGGAACAATATATTGTTGAGAAATAATTTGTTATTATTGTCATCAGTTTTTAGTTACTTTTTATCAAATAAAAGCTGAAAATATCGTGGCAACTCATACGGTGAACATCCTTTTACTATAGGATTTTATCGGGAAAGGTCATTTGTAATCTAACGAAAGACGTATGGATGGAAAAACCAAACGTGAAAATGAAAATATTTTATTTAATATTTACAGCGTGTCCTTATCACATTAGATGTAGTTCCACTATTATTTTACATGTGGTGCACACAATTTTTTATGAGTATGGCTTATATGCAGATGACAGATCATTCCAAGAAATTGTAATAATCATGGACATGATGAAAAAAGAATCGTCGTTGCCTGCGAAGATGCATCCTCATGCTTCATCGAAAATCCGCCGTGGATCCGCCACGTTTCTGGATGACATTGGTTTAAACCTTGATGGGATCGTAGTCATGGTCGTGTCTCCCTCTTCGTCGGAACATCAATATAACTGTAGCGACAATGATTGCCACTTTTATTACGGTCCAGGGTAGCTGCAATATCGATAAATGAATAAAATAATATTTAATAGAACATATATTCCAACACGGTAATAACACATATACACCAATCCATTATTAATAACAAAATATGCTAAAATTCAGAGTAAAAATCTGCAGCAATGGTATATGCTTAACTAAAACTTCACTTTCATGTTCTCAATTACAAAACTGTTGTGTTTGTAGTTTGGACTTGTCAAAATATCCCAATGTGCTATGTTACGGGGAAAATAACAGAAACACACAGATCTCATTCGTTCCGTCACACTAAAATCCACTAAGAGTGGATATGTTTTGAACGAAGTTGGGTTACAATCACTTACTTTCGACATGATTGATTTCTACGCGTAACGATGAAGAACTCGTATCACACAATTCGGTTTCGCACGTGCTTCTGCGTGACTCGCAATGTCAGCTTTTATTACAGCGCGCACATATTTATACCGGCGATTAACGCTGGAGGAACATCTGAGTAAACCGAATGTGTTAGATTATGAAACGTACGTCAATGGCCACGAATTACGCCCTTACTCGACGAAAACAGCAGAGAAACCTGACGGAAATGTTTCAACTGCGTATGTAGCCGCAGAAGCGTGACGACCAATTTCTCGAATAAGAAACTTCGTTGCACTTTTTTTACACAATTTCTGTAATGCTAATTTGTACTCACTAGATATACGCATACGTGATAAAACACTTAGAAAATCTATGACGTATTAGATAAGTAGATTGGCAATACAATCCAGAGATTCATTATCAAAAACTAATTACACTTCTTTTTAGCCATATTATATTAACCCTTTTAACCCTTGAACTACGATTAAAAACAGTAGGTGTTGCTAAAGTTTTTTAAATGCAGGCGAAACTATTTTTTAAATTTGCAACATTGTTTAAAATATTACGGGCGTATTATTACAGAAATAAAAATAATATTTTCAATAGTAATAGAACTAAAATTAAAATCCTATTCGTAGTAGACATATTAATCACTTTCTTTCCTTTCCTTCTAACGGTAGTCAGTAGTGACCCGCGGTCCGAGATTCAAATCATTGGAGCAAGAACACTTGGAATAATTCAGATACTTTTATAAACCAACAGAAAATCCATTATAACGTTTTGCATTTTCATTTGGACACCACATGCTGTAAATATGGATATTTCAAATGTAATTAAATTTTGTAAATAAAACTACCTAGGTATGCTCTATTTTAATGAACTATCATTAAAAAATATATTTTTTTTACTTAATTATTTCCAATTTGGAAAAATGACCTAGAATGTACTACACGGTTAGTTTAGAACTTCATGGATCGGAAATTCCGCAGTGGAAGCAAGAGTAACGATTGACGTAATTTCACTCGGAAAAATGAAACCGCATTACAACCTAGCTGTTGCGTTGCAACGGTAGCTTTTATTAGACTGCGACGTAATGATACGATTCTATCGACACGCAATCATGATGCGACGTAGATGAAACAAACAAAGCGGATCGAATTCAGTCGAAACCTTAGATTTTTGCATAATTTCTCCCCTATTTCTTGTTTATTAATATCTTCAATATTATTTTCCTAACAGTCGCTAAATGGATTCAAGCAGAACTTTATTGATTTTAATTAATCAAATTTATCCAAAATCGAGGCAGATTAAATTTCACCACAAGCGATTAAAATTAGTTATTAACCCATTCGCTGCCAAGACAAGTATACTCGTCCTACTTTCAATATGTTATGCCATATGGGGAATTGAATTAGCAAATTTTTTGTGACCACAAACATAATTATACAAATGTAGAAAACTTGAAAAAATACTACAAATAAAATTTATTTGTTAACTTTGGTAAACGATACCACTCAAATTATAAATGGCAATGGGAATGACTTCATATAATTTAGGCTTGGCAGCGAATGGGTTAAACAACCCGGTAGAATAAAATCGCGGTACTCTTCGAGAATGCCCGGCAAACAATACTATTTATAGAACGTTGATCGTCCGAGAGTCCGTCGTCGCGCTAGCGAAATAATTAAAATGAAAATGTGTTTATGACGAAAGATCCCAGTGCCCCTTGAACCATTTCGAATTGACAAAACCATTAAAAGCCCGATCGCATCTTCAGTCGTTACCGACTACCAGTCGTCGGCTTGGCTGAAAGAACGAGCAACCGTGTATTGAGATCGTGGGCCGGTCGCAGGGACAGTAGGAAAGAAGTAAAGATTTTATCTCGCGCAGCTGATCGCTACTCTCGCTTTGGTTGAGAGCCAAGAAAAGATTTTTTTTTAAAATTTTTTTCTTCTCTCGGCGCCGACTGGCTCTCGTGCGAGAAACCGCAACGGAGTGCCGCGGATTTGCATGCGATCAGTTACCGATTAAGCGAGATAGAATCGTTTACGATTTCGCACCGAATCGATAGTCCCGGGGCTACCTTTATTGGAACGTGAATAACTCGAAGAGAGACCTCGAGAACAAGAAGAAAACGAAACAAAAAAACACAAGAAAAACATTTCGAATTTCTTGCGCAAACTTACGACGATACAACGTAATTAACTGTAAAACCTATGCGTCCCACGTTCATCCAAATTATTAGGTCGAGTTATAAGTAACTTCCGTTTTTTTTATCATATTTTTATTTCGCTCTCATTTAATACCGAAATTATATTAATTTATTATATAGTGTGCAACAAAAATGTGGGCATAACTTTGGGTATTCATAGAACGCACCAAAATAAGACAAAAGAGTCGTTACAGTTGTGTAAAAAGCCCACCGCCTTTTGTGAAAATGTTTAAATAATTATATCTCCGAAATGATAAATTGAAGAAGACTGATTTTGATTGCAATATAATAGAAAAAAATCAAAGTTTATGAAAAAAATATAACAGCTGTGATTAGTAACGTTAAGTTGCATTTATTCTTGAATTTATTCTTCAATATAATTGGTAGCATTTATTCTTGAATTTATTCTTCAATATAATTGATAGCATTTATTCCTGAGTTCATTCTTCAACAATAAAACGCTACTTAGCGGTACCAATCGCAGCTGTTATATTTTGCTCATAAACTTTGATCTCTGCCGATTATATTGCAATCAAAATCGGCCTTCAACGACTTACCATTTCGGAGATATTATTGTTAGCTTTATCGGAAGTTACTCATGACTCGATCTAATAAACAATTTATTCTTCATCAGACTCTATCGATATTCCCTCGTAGAACCGTCGGTAAAAGGAACGCTCCGGAACCAGCTAGTACATTAAAAAAGAAAAAAGAAACCCATAGAAACGCGTGTTTAGAGATAGATACCAGAAGAGGGATCATTGGCAGCGAGGAGCAAAATCCTATCTGCATTTCTATCATCCCCGCGACTCGCCGCGATCCGGCTACCAACGCATCGATCAACGATCCTCGTTAAGCATTCGCCTACGAAAAAAGGAAAGCGGCGAAACGGGAGCGTACACGGGGGAGGTAGGAAATCACCGGTCCGTAGGCCGAATGGAATTCAGCAAGTGACACCACAAGTCGCCGGAATTTGAGCGTTGCATACCCCGGGTACCTCGCGCTCCACCAGAGGACTGCTTGCGTCTCTTTCTCCCTTCGACCGATCCCTCCCCTCCCCCCCTGTATCCCGGTCTTCACCGTTGTCGTCGCTGGTTACGCACCCGCGATCGGATTCGTTTCAGTATACGTGCGCATACGTGTTACATCCACTTCCATCGGGAGAAACAGCACGATGTTCCAGTTCCCTTGGCTGCATTCGCAGCGCAAGTAGCGTGCCGGGCGTGCTGATACTTCAGCTTCTGTTTGCACTACTTCGGTCCAGCGGTATGCTGCCGCGGGAGGCCCCTCTACCTCCCCTAACCATCCCCCCCCCCCCCCACCCCCTTTCTATCTCGTGCAACACTGCGAATCTCCGTATCGGCTAGTCCGTGGTCTGCGGTTTTGCGTACGCGTGGACCCGGATGCAACCGCTTCTTGACGATTTTCGACGGGATCAATCCGTCGACGTTGAGAGTTACCTTGTGCCAACGAGGATTAAGTAGAATACAGTAATCGCCCCCTATAACACGGTAGTCTTGTAACGGGTTTTCATATAAGGTGGAAGGGGGTAAGTGCATCCACGGGATAAGTGCATAAACGGGCTCTTATTAATACTAGAACTACCAAGGGGGTCAAAATGACCGGTTCCGCATTTCTTCTAAGAATCGCTTAAGTTTATAACACTGCGATTTCCAAAATTCTTCATAACCATATTTCTCTATGCAAATAATTAAATCGATCAATTTACTATCCCCCTTCATTTCTTTGTTTCAAACATATTTATCCAATGCTTCTAAATATACCGAATTAATCCTCGGTAGTTCTAGTATTAAACTAATATGAGAGAAATTGCGATATCTAATACATATATAGTAATCTACTCAAAGTTGATATTAGAAATCAAAAATTATATTAGATATCGCAAATTTCTCTCATATTAGTTTAATAAGAGTCCGTTTATGCACTTACCCCGTGGATGCACTTACCCCACTCCACCTTATGTAACGCGATTTCATGTCCCTTGTATAACACGTGTTTTTTTCCCCCATACAGGGTGTTCCAGGTAACGTACAGGTCCCTGAACCAGGTGATAGCTGAGGCAATTCTAATATAGGGAAGTGACATTCGTAATGTGGTATGTTAATTCATGGCCGAGTTATTAACGAAAAACGATAGCCAATCGGAGGGCTCCGTTAGACCCGGCCGCGCGACAGTAAAAGTTCTGCACCAGTAGGGTGCCGTACCAGTAGGAACTGTCGCGCCGCTAGGACCAACGAAGCCCTCTCATTGGCTATCGTTTTTCGTAAATAACTCGGCCACGAATTAAGATACGACATTACGAATGTTACTTCTCTATATTAGAATTATCTCAGCTATAACCTGGTTCAGGGACCTGCATGTTAGCTGGGACACCCTGTATAACGCGTGGATTTCCCACGTTATTTTTCTGTACTGTGAAATTTATAATGAATTTGTACATAATCAATTTCCCGTACGTTTGCCACATTATGTCAATTGTGCTCTTATAAAATTTGTGACAATGCAGATTTTTAAGAAAGGAAATATTACAAAACAGTTAAATAATGTTACATTTTTAGTGAATTAATAATTTTTGGTTTTGAGAACTTTTATATTCTGGTGACTGATGACCAAATATCAATCTTTGAACATTTTATTAAAAAAAGATGTCGGTGGAACGTTATTTCAGATAACTCCGACAGCGAATAAACATGTAACATAACTATTTTTGGAATTATGTAATTTGTTCGAAATTAACTGTTTTTTAGTTACATATGTACAAGTTTTTTATTTAAAATGTTCTCAGTTTGATTTTAATAAAATACACATATTTAGTTTTTCCTTAATAAGTTCGATTTACTTGAATCATTTGTACATAACGCGTTATATGGGGTCATAGAGCGCGTTATAGGAGAATACCCCTACAACGCGTTTATCTATAATGCGGAACCCATCTACCGTGTTATAGGGGGGATTACTGTCTTTCTGATAATGTCTATTGATTCGTATATTGAACGTTTGAGATCTTTGGAATAGGACAGATTTCTACGTGCAATATATTTTTGACGGGATGGTATGTTATTTTTATTGGTCTTAGGCTGAAAGTGAATCGATTTGTTCTACCTGCGACACCGCGCATACCTGAAGTGCTATCGCGACGGGGACGAAGGGTATTAGGTCTTCCGTATACCGGGCGTGCATTCGCACATGTAAGTACGTGCACTCTCATTTGACTCGTTGCCAATTTCAAGCGCGCATAAAATGTGCCAGCGAGATTTATTCGTTCGTCAAAATCATCGATGGGATGGTAGAAATCGAATATCTTTGTACATACAAGGTGTCGCAGGTTTAGTTGTATGGGTTCCAATTATACGATTGTTTCATTTTTACTTGCGGTAATAACCACGGATTACAATTTATATTTCCGTAATTAAACGATAAAGTAATCGTGCAACCAAGTGAAATTTCCTAAATGAATTTTATTGTTAATGCTGAAATATGCTGAAATATCTACGGCTTTTGTTACACGGAGAATAATCATATCACTAGGACATAAATTGTGACCGTGACGTAATGGAACTTTACACACATTAATTTATGTAGGGACAATTTTAGTACCAAGCTCTATCCATTGAAGTAAGAATAAAAATGTTATAAGAATACATTTTTTGAAAAAATATTTTTTTTAAAGTTATAACGAGAAATGAAAGTTATTTCAAACTAACTCTTCAAGTGGGAAATTAGTTCGAAATATATATTTTTTTGCCTTGTTTTACATTTTTGTTAAAACTTATTATTCAACCATTTATCATCAGCATTCATCCAACATCGGTTTTCGTTATTTCTGCAAATAGAAACAGTTATTAGGACACGCTAATAAATCATAGGGAACACAAATCATTTCTAAGACTGCGAACGTACAAACACGTTGTCCCGAATTGCGTTTTACCGTTTTAAATTCGTATTAGGCAATACAAACATCCCGTTTCATTCACCGGTAAAGTTTAAATTGCAACTTTGCCTGACTTAAACGATCATTATACAGCCGTCGGGTTCCATGAAAAATAGTTCAGGTGTTTCTCTGTTTGTCGAGCGTTTCACGTCGACGTTTCTTCCATACGGATGAACGTGATTGACTGAATCAACACATATACTATACTGGTGGTCGTAATCGCGTGGCAGTAATATTGTTCCAAGAATGATCAATACTCGCGACAGTTGTTCGTTAATTTACTCATTAATTTCGTAACAAACACAACCCTCCTCCCAGAACAAACATTTTTAAACAAACATATTACAACCATCTCCCTCGGTCGCATCAGCTATCGAAATCACGTTAAGTAATCCTAATTCAAAATTTCCCTAATTTTATTTTAACACTAGAACTACCGAGGCTGTAAAAATCACAAGTTTCGAATTTCTTTTAAGAATTGCTTAAATTCATAACATTGCGATTGTCAAAATTCTTAATAGCCATGTTTCTATGTATAAATAATTAAACCGATCAATTTACTCTCCTTCTTTATTTCTTTGCTTCAAACATATTTATCCAATGTTTTTAAATATACCAAATTAATTCTTGGTAGGTCGTAGTGTTAAAAAATAAAAAAAGAAATACAGTAATTTCTCACTGGTAAGAAAAAAAATACACCCGATGATCCACTCTAACCTGCACTTAGAACTTCCGTTCGAAGTAAGATACACAAATTACGGAATTACCCGACTAAATGAAATCCAACTAGGAGGGCAGTCCGCTTAATAACAGAAATCTCAAGGGTGCCGATTTAGCTTACCCCATCACAAGCGATGAAAGAACGAAACCACCGTCGCCCCTCTCTATGCACCCTCGTCCAGGGTTCTCTCTTCACCATCAATTATTATCGTCTTCCACGGGTTCGTGGGGTTGACGCCGACATCGCAGGCGCCCCACGATTGGGCGTCGGAACGCTCGACGTCGCCATGGAGACCGACCCCCTTCGAACGAGGGGTTGTGCGAGGTGGGGACGAATAACTCGCGAAAACACGTAAATTAAACGCACTATGGGGGTTGATGGGGCGGAATGGGGCCGAGTGGGTGTCTCAGACCGTGAAACATAGCCGTCATAAGCGGATATTAAACCGTGTTTCCGGAGTTGGAGCAGGTCCGAACCGGCTTTCAAATGCCGAATAAAAGTCTTTATGTTTTTTCTTTTTCTTTTTTTTTTACGATGAAAATTAGACCATAATCGCGGTAACGTAGGGTGATGTCTTTGTTGTCGGAAAGCTGTTTTTTATTAGATATTTATGCGTCGGTTAATAATATTTATTTTCCCGTTTGATCGTTGAAACTCGGATGTATTGAAACTCTATCCGTTTGTAATTTATTATTTCATTAAAATAATGAAATTCTGAAGCTGGTTGCCGTAAACTTATATCGTTAACCAGTTAAGTGTGGCGGCCTTTTTGCAGAACGTGCAGGTGTGCGTCGCGAGAATCAAATAATAACGTTAGGTAATTATGGATACATGAATCCCATCTTAAATTAGTTACATCGACCTCTAAACATTCTAAACATATTAAAATTTGCGAATATATCTTGGTTTTCACCAATGTTACGATGTAAATATCACAGGGTAACATAATTTTTGTATGACGGATATAGTCGTCAAACACGCTAAACTGGTTAAAGCAAGGAAAAAAATTAGAAAATTTATTTTTAAATATCAATGTTGCAATTATGTGTGGTTTAAAATAAAAAGATTTTTCTGATTCGTATACTTGCTTTATAGGTAATTAACAGCCCTCTTGTCTATTATCAAAATGCGTAAATTCACGTCAGCGGTCGCGAATGTGTTAGTACACGTTTTGTGATTGTACTACTTCCGTGCGTGTTGCGTCTGGTATTTTACAAAACACTACTACATTTCCTGGTTGTATGAAAACCTACGGTCTATTTGCATTCAAAACAATTTCGACGCTTCCGATATCCGCAAAACGTTTCGGAGTTGAATTCTATCTTATCGCTAGTTACGTAAGGCAAAATACAAGGAAACTCTGATGCGAATTAATATTATTGTTTACACAGGTATTAGACATAATACGTATCACGAATTTATCAATATTGATCAGGTGCATTATACGCGGAATCGATTTTACGGCATGTGTTGTAATTACAACGATGTTAATTACATCCGGATAAACACAAATGGCTTCCGCGTATAAAACAATCACGCCTTTTAAATACAATTAAACAGGAATCGACATTTCAGTTCTTTATTACGTCTTGGGTAAAATTATCGTACGGTTTTAATCTACCAAACGGTAGAATATCAATATAAAAATACGATCAAAAGGATTAATTACGATTTCTGCTGAACTATACAGCACAGTATCTAGCTATCACTGATATAGTATTAATTTTAATATTTAATAATACAATAACAATAAGTTTCTATCCGAATAGCAAACTAATCCATTCACCTCTCTCTACAATTTTCATAATTTCTCGTTTTCTGCGTTTGATATTTTCCATGTTTGGATTCTTATCCCGTACACTTCTTCCAGCTTCCAATTACGGGTACATAACGAGTTACCATCTTGCCTTTAATATCGACACCTTGCGACACAAGCATAGGCGCGACGCTCGAGTTATCGACGTCGAATGTGTCAAACAATTCCAATTAAAAGATCAGCAACGGTAATCGCGGTCTTCATGAATACCTTACGATTACATTCGTCGCGGATTACTCGGAGGTGCGCGTGTCCGGCATTAATTAATCACTCTGCCCCGTGTCGTCGGTTTCGGTGGAGTCGAACCCCTCAAGGTGGACGACGCTACATGATATTCCAGCGGCATCTCCGGTCGGGTGGAATAAAAAAAAAAAAAAAAAAAAAAAAAAGAGGAAGGTCCTCGTAAAAGTCCAGGGACGTACCAAAGTCGTGCGACAACTTTCCCTATATGCGTTATTTCGTGGCCGCCGGTTTTTCTGCGTATTGCGCGGCCGTACGCCGAGGTATGAAACTGCGCCAATTACCTTGTCAATTACCTCGATTGATGGTCGCCGCCATATTGATTTCACAAGCAATCAAAGTCCCTTAGCCTTTTCCTAGTAGATCGGCCGCGAATAATACGCACGGGCACGGCTCTCCTCGGCCGGAGTGAGCAATAATTCTTGCTTTTGCCACCGGATGCCGAAGACGCCTGCTATCGAACCGATCGGACCAGTAATCCGAAGTATTTCTCACTCGTGCTCACCGAGATACCGATTCCGCGTATCTCGGTAAAGATTTAGTATCTCATAAGTCACCATCGAAAGTCGCAACCCGTGCCGCGCAAAAACTGTATCGACACGTACGAGACTATCGTACGAGATCTTTCTAGTGTCTTATTAGCTAACTATCCGCCAGACCTTGTACGAACGCGTTTGTTTTCAGGCGTGTCACTGCCTCTAATTAACGGTATTTAAAAGTCTAATGAGCTGTGGCAGGTCCACGCGTGTCTTTCACTTTTAAAGAATAGAACGCTAATCGGTTGCTTGGTTAATCTTCGTCTTTTTATGTTACACCTCTGATGGGAAGGAATATTTTACTCGATATTAATGTCAATTTAAATGATAAAATTGGAAAGTTGTCAAGTAAAAACCATGTATGACGTTTTCGAACAATTTATTCTGTTTATAGCTGTTTAATTAAATTTCTGTGTGTTGCATGATTTTTTTTCTTTTAATATCCGTTAAGTACTTACTTGTGTATTCAAAACTGGAGTATAAATGGAACTAAGAGAATATACCAGTGCGGTATACAGTGTTTCCGTAGTAAAAATAGAAGGTTTTAACACGAAATCTATCACAATCGGTCACTTGCCCTTTTCAAACATTGAGCAGAAAACTCTACATTCAACGTTGTAAATTTCATCGTTACTCTCGTTAATTAAAATGAAATCATACATTTTATTCTCTTTATCCCTGCTCGCGTTAAATTTAGTATAACCTACCCTGACCTGCACAATTTTAACATTAATTTATTACCGTTCGTACTAAATGTACTATAACCTGCGTTCAACTGTAAAAAGTAGTACTTTTATTTGAACGTCGATCGCTTAACCGTCTCGGTGGATTCAGAGATAACATCGTTTGAAATTTATTAGAGTACTAAATGCGCAAATTTGGCAATATCCGTGAAAGAGGTCAACAGGGAAGCGTTTCCTTAAGGGGGGGATAAGGGTTTGCATTATCAAGAAATCGCTTTTTTTTTATCCTTTTTTATAGTTAAATATTTCGAGAGTATTGTCCCAAAATTTGAAGATAATCGAAGCAAAACTCTCGAAGTTATTCACCAGTCAGTCGTTATATCTTCGGTCCGGCGTTTGCCGTTTATATCAGTGATTTTATAATAGTAGTGTGGGATACGAAAATCTGAAATTCGGGATTGTAAAGTGTAAATGAAAAACGTTTAGACTGAAGCGACAAAAAAATTAAGGAATAAAACGGAGAAGTAAAGTACTCGGCGGAAAAGGAATTTATCTTCACTTTTGTAGAGTTAAATCTTTAAACGCGGTTTTCTCGAAACCATGTTTTCAAAGTCGGTGATCACTGCCATTTAAAAAAATATTTCACCGATTCTTTTCAAACTTGGTAGATACCTTCTATATATAAAATACCTACCCCCAACGATGAGTATGATAATTTTTTTTTACATTAAGGGGATTTTCCAATCACAAAATGACGGAAATTTTAGTGAAAAATCGTAATTTTTGCTTCAAACGACCACTAAAAATGTTAAAATGGTAAAAATAACAATTAGCGATCGTTGGGAGGAAGATTTATTCATTTTCTAACTAAATTTTACTGTTATTTTAATTTCTGATACTTTTCTGCTGAGATACAGTGATCACCGCAAAACGCCTTTGTCCAAAAGCGTTTTCGGAAAAGCTTCGTCACGGGCTTATTTGTTGATATTTTGCAGTCAAAAAATTACAAAATGTTGTTGAAATAATAATATATGATATAATGTGCAGAAGGTTCTAACAAATTTGCTTTATTCATACATCTGAGAAAAAATCTCAAAGAAAGTGTTTTTTTTTTACCTGAAACCCTTATCCCCCCCCTTTACTAGACGTTAAGAAGTTCTACGTTTTCCATGCTACCTATACACAGCTTGAGTGCACAGGTGTCTCCGGCAACAGCAAATGTGGTCTTGCATAGATTACCGTCAAGGAGCTGTCGTTTCGCAGCGAGGGATTGACAAGTAGTGCAGCGGCTACTCCGGCAGCTGACTGCCACGGAATCAGAGTATGCAAGGTGTCTCGACATTGTCACGCTTGTTAGAAGAAGTACAAATAAACCGAGAAATGCCACGTTATTTATTGCCCTTCGATTACAATCTCGAGATATCTTCTGTAACACCGATCCGAAATACAATTCCCTTACGGATGTTTTCAGTCGCGAGTGCGTGATAATATCGTGTCGTGTATTAATTGAACGGAATGTTATCAATGCGATGCCCATTTTCTGTTGGCAATTTCGAAGTAATATAAGAATACGGTACACGGCACTAACATTCCCGCCCGACACTTTCGCGGCGGTTACAATAAACTGCGACCGGTAACTGGAGTGTATAATGACGTAGATCTACGTCGAGGGCTGCGAGTGTGGTAGTAACCGGAGCCAGGGAAATTCGAGCATTGCGATACATTGCTTTGCAGAAAGTATATTATATTCGTTTGATTTAACAAGGAAATTTGGTGAAAGAAAATCGCTATATAAGTTCACAAGGTAAATAAATGTTAAAGGCAAACGGGTATCCGAGGGAATCGTTAAAGTCATACAAATTATGAAAGTTACTGAACGTATTTAGAAATTTTGTACCTCCAGTAATTTTGATACATATACATTAGGGTGGTCGTTAAAAATTAAATCTTTTGCGACGCCCCCTAAAAAGCTTCCTTTTGATGAAAGAACACTGGGGAATTATTTTTTGCTTTAATTTAAAAACAACACGTGCCTCAAGACGATCTAAGTTAATACGAAAGAAAGTTTACTTAAACCTTGGAGTGAAGAAATTTAGATTTTAAATTACGTTTGAACTAATTTAGTTTTAAAATGAAAATTTGAATATCTTTCATTTTTTTATTTAATAGACCAAATCAACTGGGAAAAATTTTGAATTAAATTTTTTTTATTGTTACTTTGATTAACTGGGTTTTTTTTATTGATTTGGGTTCGATAATTGTTTATATTTCGAATAAAATTGCATTTTTCATAAAAATTCCCAAAAACCTGATTACACCAAAAAATTAACTTATTGTTAGATCGTCTTGAGGCACGTGTTGTTTCTAATTAAAAACAAAAAAAATTCCCCAGTGTTTTTGCATCAAAAGGAAGCTTTTTGAGGGGCGTCGCAAAAGATTTAATTTTTAACGACCACCCTAATATACATAGTTTTAACTATCTATAACGGTGGGTAAGTACAAAGTTACGTAACCAAATATCTACATGCAAGTTCAACTGCGTTTCTATAATACTGTTTACCATTCTGATATAAATTTTGTTAACATTGACAAAGTATCCAACGATCAATATAATACCGCTAAGATGATGCAATAGAGGAGCATCGATGAAACTCATTAATTATGACTTATAATCCCTTGATACACAATAATACTCGTTAATAACATTGGTGTTGATGTGACTGTCAACATTAAAAAAGTAGAACACCGCACACGTTGTAAAAATTACAAATAAAATCTACGGATACAACGATACGACTCAATCCCAACCTAGGTCAAACTTAATAATAATCATAAAAAGAAACACTTACACAGAATGCAGACATACGTACGACTGGAACCGCGTTTATCAAGTTTTAATGCTGTCGCTCGAACGTGTTAACATCGTTCGAAGAAAAGGAAGACGGTACAAAGCATGCGAACGAGGTGCCGCTGAATAACCGACGACGTTTACATTTTACTGACAGGAGGAATAAACGTAAGACACGCGCGTAGTCAAAATCGTCGGCGTGACGTGAGTTACGTTGACATAAAAACGGCCGTGGGACGTATTCGAAATAACCGTGGAATGTTCGTATATTCAGCAGGAACGTTAAACGCTTACCCTCGGAGCGTTTAACGCACATTGACCACATGGTTCGCCTTTACGTTGTCAACGTCTCCCGGTTCCGGCGAAGTTTACGCTGCCGCTTCGTTAAAGCTTCGTCTCCGAGGGCCTATGGGAAGTTAAAGGGCAGCAGTTACACGCATTCCTTCTCCCGTAATGCCGAAAGCTTAAACGAAAAAGATGTACGGTAAGACTAAGAGCGGCCACGGTGCCGATTCTTCCTGCTTTCCAATTAGACATCTATAGCAGCAGTTTTTATGTATAAGGGGTTTGACACCTACTGATTCTTTAGCATGTATTAGGAGTTAGACGTGTCATACCCGATGTCTCGGTTTAAAATTTTAAATTAATTATACATCCACAGTTGAGAACATAATTTCTTTTAGAATATTGTCCCTGAGGATGATCCCAACAAGGATCGAAACGTAGGACGGAATTTTCAATTATTAGAATAATGTTCTCACCTGTGGATGGTGATATATACAAATATACACTATAATTTAATATGTAAGTAATTTTAATTTTTATATACATACATCACTTTTGAAGTTTAAAGATCGTAAGAAAGGCCAAGTAAGTTATTTTTTACACATGATTCGATGATTATTTGAAAAGAACAACTCTTTATGATTAAACTGAATCCGTGGTATTTAAGTCGGGGGACTTCTATCCGTTTTTTTCTCGAATATATTTCGATATTGACATTTTTAAGCGACAGAGATTTTAAAATGTAAATATTTCTGGGTGCTGAAAGTTCGATGGCACAGAATTTCAATGCGTAGAAATGTCTTTGCCCTAAATAAAGCAAGGCGTAAAAATTTCTCAGTGTCTAAAATTCTAAGGCGCAGAATTTCTAGCGCGAAAGAAGTTCCAAAAACGAAAACATTTATAGGTCTCGGAAGTTTCAAAGCGAAGAAGTGTCTGGCCATAGAAAGTCTCAAATGTAAATAGTATCTAATAAATAATAATTTTATAGGAATCATAAGTAATTGCTATATTAGTATGGGTTTTAAAACACGAAACATGCAAATTACTTGCAGAAAATCATTTTCGATATGAGTATTGCATCCGCCATTCATCGAAAGTAAATTTAAAGTTATAAAACGAAATATTTTATAATCATTACCTGTTTTTTAAATTTAATTTTTAAATGCCACCAACGTTACAGATACAGAAACATGTATGTATGTATGTGTGTACAAAACGGTCAGCGCAAATTAAACCTCACGGTTTATTGTCAAATTTAAAAATAAAGAAAACATCACGTTCAAGGTGCATGCAATATAAAATTAATTATTTTATTTATTTTCTTCTTTTACATGTTTCGTGTCGTTAACCAATTTTTTAAACTTATTTTACGCAATACAAATAACAGAATTTGAATGAAAAGTACACGTAAAATGCCGTACAATTGTTTGTGTGAGTTTATTGTTGTATCCTGACATGGATAATTCGAATAAATAAATTCTCTGTATAAAACAAACAGTACTTAGATTTAATTATCATTATCGTACTATAATTTCGAGGGAAATTATTTTTTTCAGGAATGTAACTTACACATTTATTGCAAACATATTAAAATCGTAAGTAACAAGGAAATAATACGGATTTTGCTTGTACACCAATTTTATTTCAAGTAGCAATATTGTAATCTAGCGGTAGATAAGGATACGATTAATAATAAATGTGTGCTGTGCTAGAAATCTTCAACTTCAGCAAAATTGTGCCAAACAATGGGAGTATGAATTTTCATATAATGTAAGTCGTTTCCTGGAATTCAGAGCACACAGATTTCCACCGTAAGAAGGTCAAGTAGCGCGTGAATGAAATAACAAAAGTACGAATTACGTTCGCATTATTGTGCTATGGGAGCGGCGAACATATTACGGCAAAAGGAATTCTTCAATGAAGTATTTCGAATTCCCACGTAATTCAGTTGGAAATGTACGATATAGTGGTCTGAACTTTGTAATTATAATATATTCGTAGTAAGTTAAACGCATAAAATCATTATAGAATTTTACAACGATAATTTGTTAAATATGTACTTATTTTACTGAAGTCACATAAATATTTCTATGCCTGAAAATTCATTCCGAAATTGTGTCAAGGAGATTCGAAATAATATTTCAATTGTATTTTACAATTTTTTATACGTAGTTTTAAGTAACCATTAACAGTACAGAGGTAAATCTAATTCCCTCTTCATCGATGAAACAATTAGCGATCCGGTAGCGTTTTTACGTCTATCATGCCCGTAGTTTATGACACAACAATTACAGACTATCACGGTCATTACGTGAGTTGACATTGCTACGACTTCTCGTACACGTCATCGCGATGAAAATGAAGTTCTTCTTGCATTCGCCAATAATCAATATGTGCCCATAATTATGAAAATAGTCTAAGTCAATTTATTAAAAAATTTTGAATCTTACATTTTTTAAAGGTTTTGAAACATTTATTAACAAACTATCAAGACTTTAATTTTTTTTTGAAATATTGACTTAAACCACTTTCATAATTACGAACACATACATTCCTCTCAAAAAATATAGTCCACCGATAAATCCACCAATCGAATACAAATTAAACATTTTCACCCTATCATTTCACTCGAAACACGTTTTCCTAAAGAACCCACTGCTCCATATTCCTCCAGATAGACGATCTCTATACCTTCCAGTATCAGGAACCCAAAGATGGTCGCGTTCCGCAAAATTTCCCCGGACTGACCTATCGGAGGGAATTAGCTTTTCGAGTATCCGCGCACCCCGACTTTCGGCGGAATCAAAAATCGGCGTGTTTGAACATTCCGCGGGGTGCGGCGCGCGCGCGGTACCACCATGGCCGGACTCCGCACGAAATGGCGGCACCTTTGTGGGGCCCCATCCGAGCGGTCATCGCCGAGGGTTTTTACCCCGATGGAATCCACGAAACACTTTTACGTACGCGCTGGGCCCATTGAAATGCAACTCGCGTTCCCGGCTGCTCCATCAGCCCCTTCGTCTCCCGTATCCAGACCCCTCCCCCCCCACCCCGCCTCCTCACCCCTCCCCTCCCACGCTCGACGTCTCTTTGGAAGATCACTCCCCGATAAACCACTAATCTGCCTCCCTTTGGTGCTCGCGATCAATCTTGTCGTTTTTCTCGATCGCGAGGAGAATATCGGCACGGACATATAAGTACTGTCGGACAATGAAGACCCAGAAATAGAGCGGTAGGGCCCCGAGCGGCCCAGAACAGGGTGAACGGGGTGGTTAGAATGCTCTCCCGATGCTTATTAGTTATTTTTCGGTTATCGAAGAATCTGGCCGCGCGTCGTTGACTCCTGTTCGCGGTTCGCTCGATGGACACGTGTTTTCGAAAGCTGGCCCAAAATACGAGTTTTTAGCGGCGGATTGAAGATGTTTATGGGAATGATCTTTTTAGAAAATGAATCGGGGTAATGGTAGTTTGAAGTAGAAGTATTTTTCATGGTTTGATTGTTCTCTTAGAATGTGTGTGATAAGAACAGGTGGAAAAGATACGTTTGTGGTGGATACTGTGTACTGTTGGACTGATAGGCAAAAGATATATTTGCGTAAATTTCTGCAGATCGTTTAACTGACCAAATAAATAAAAAGAGAATTGATCTATTGATAGCCGAATATTTTTTATTTTTATAATAATAACAATAAAATGAAATGAACTAAGGTATTGTGTAATATAAGGTGTAAGTGAGAGTAAATAATATACTTAATTGTCTGAGGAAGAAAAAACAGGTTTTGTACAGGAGATTTGAGCCCTGAACGGAACGCATATGTTCTTGTGACCATAAAAGAACACGTGGATTCTCTGGATGAATTACACCCCTTTTACGTTTTTCTACCTCCTAACTGAAGAAACATAATTTTCCAATTTTAGGCTAAGAAAAAGATATTGCGAAATACTTTTTAAAACATTGAATGATTTACACTTTTTTTTTAAAGTTATTTCCTAACAACCAGATCACTAATGTAAAAAAAAAAGACTGGTTATCCTCGTCTTTTCATAGCGGAATAAAATAATTAATAAAACTTACAAGTAGTACTTATTGTCATATGTTTATCAAATTTCAAGGTAACTAAACTCCAAATTAAATATATCTTATTATATTCAAATTCGACTTAAAGATAAAGATAAATGGAATATCGGTCAACTGTAATAATTAATATAAATCATTAGAACACATTTAATTCGCATTATATGTATATCACGTTATCGACTCCCTAAGTAAGAAATTACGGTAAACACTACATAATAGAATTACACTGCATAACGTCACCCTTATCAGAACGTTATCATGATCCGTTAAACGCTCGATAGACAATGTAATAAACACGCCCGGATTTTCAAACAACAACAAACGTTTTTGTTCATCGGCACCGAACGAGTTTTCTCATCACGTGCTCGAAGCTGCCTCCTCATTCTTTGCGGCGCTCTTTACTCCCCAGGGATCCGTCCAAATTGATCTCACAAGTTTCCTGAGACTAAAAAAAAAACAGAGATGTCCACCTTAAAATCTAGATAAGTCGTAGAAAATGCAAAAAAGATTTGCCGCGGCATTCGAGTTAGCCATGGACCAGAAAAAGGATGTGCTTTTTATTTTATAATTTTTCATACAACCGTCTTCGTGAAACTTCGAAACGGAGTCGCAGACATATACGTAGAGATACCGGGTGCACCTAACAGTCAGGACACAATAGCGCAAAAGGTTTATAGGTCGTAAAGCGGTACGTCCTTGCGACCGCCAACGTGGACCAGGATGACCACACGCGGCATCCTGGGAATTTGTTCATTTATTTCACATTAAACCGGGCCGAATTTTATAGCCAGCTAAAGTCAGACGCGGCAACAATGTCGTTAAGATACTCCGGATAACGGATTTATCGTGACGCTGCGCACCTTTCGACCACGTTATACGGTTTCGTTAAAACTCGACTAATCGACTACGTTCGGTATGATCATCCTCCGGAATGTCGATCAAGCATTCGACGAATTGTCGCTGAATATTATGGCACGAGGTACAACCCCGAATTGCACAAATTGCTTCGCCGAATGTTGCTCGTTTAACATTGTATGCATTGTATGTATGTAGTGTAAATTGCTAAAATCGTTTCAATTTCAGATTGTCTCTTTCACAAAATTGCCCGACCCTTTGGACTCGAATGTTTCAATTGCCTTTGAAATTGAATTACATATTAGGGAAATAAATTATTATTTTTATCGTACGTTGTGATCGGTTTGAAAAATATGCGTGCAATTCTGAAATCTCAATGATTCATGGAATGCAGTATTTGTGTGTACACATACGTGTATCGTGTGTTCAAATTACCGTTTTCCGGGAAATGATTTTCTTTAACGTTACAATTTGTTCTTGTTACTGATATTATCACTTTTGATAACATTTATACTGGTTATATTGGTTATTGTTCATCAAATTGGAACTTATGAAAGAAGTACTGGATCTCTAATTAACAATATCATATATTTTTATGGCTGTTGACTTTCTCCCATAAAATATTCTCCAATTCCATATTTCAGGCGAAAAATAATCTTCGCCTCATTCAAAGTACTGGATATTTAATTATTATAATACAACGTGAGACATAGAAGCTACAAAACAATTCTACAGAATTTAATTACGCCAAAAGAGCCCTCGCTATAGGGTTCTCAAAATGTGCTAGAAAAAAAAATGTGAAAAGAGATTTTGACTTTAAATACCAATCATCGTTGTCCTCCTAGGAAAAATACATATTTACATAATTTGACCGCATAATGATTTTCCTAAAAAGGCGTAACGATTCACAGTTGTAAGCAAAGAAAGTGAGAGTTCAAAAATATCAACTTCAAAGTTACAAAAATTTATAGCAGTTTTATTGGAACTTATAAAACTCAATATGTTCGACCCGGCACACATTTTGACACGTTCGATGATAATTCATTATATTAAGCTTGTAAATTTACCGATCGTTATAAGATATAATTGTTGAATTGTTAAATTACTTACTTCGGCCTATGTTACGATCAAAAAACCTAGGGTCAAAAAGCCAAGGGTCAAAAAACCTAGGGTCAAAAAGCCAAGGTTTTTTGATCGTAACGTAGGCCGAAGTAAGTAATTTAACAATAATTCATTATATTTGTTTTACTGTTCCTGCATCATTCGTCTATTAAACTGTTTATTTTCATTATCATTAATTAGCCGTCACTTTAATTCGTCACATATCGCAAATATTGCAATATTTCCTGTAAACTCCGCTTAGGTTTAAGGCAATTGTTATTCGACGCATACACGACTACCATAACATAAGATAGGTCACCCCGCCTTATAGAAATACGGATCGTCACCTACCGGTGGGCCCACGCCGGTTTCAACTACAATACCATTAGCAGATCTCCATAAAAAATTTCTGCAAACTTGATTTTGAATTCGTCGAACGATAGCTGTTCAGTTTTCCTCGAATATCGCGCGCGATAAATGATTCGCATAAAGCGCAGACGGTGGAGAAAGATTTATCTTACACGTCTACCTTCCGTGATTATCGCGATGTTACAGGTTTACCAGGAAATACTTTTTTTTCCGTTTCCCTGTAAACGTGTTCCCCATTTAGGTTACGTTATTCCGTATTTTGCATCGTTTAATGAGACTTGCGGACCTACGGCTTTCCAGAGTCGGCATATTCAAAGACCGAGCTACCGGTACAGCCGAAGATTACCGGAGTTCATTATCACGGAAAAACATGTCGAAGAAAATCTAGCCGACGATTATCAGGCGAGAGGAAACGCCGCAACGATGAAAAGGAATGCACCAATCAATCGACACGTATGACTCTTATAATTCCCTCGGGTCTGACATTTACTTTTTCGTTACTCCTAGCGGCATCGAAGAATGACAGCCATTAGGTTCGCGGATCTTGTTAGAAACTATACTAACCGCTGTATAGCGGGAACAATAAACAAAGTCGTTATTGGTGAAAGAAACGGGGGAAATCTAGGCCATTAACACGCTCAGGCTAATAGAGATTATAAAGAGAAGAAACGTGTAAATTGAACTATATTTGATGAATGGATAAACGCGGTTTCGAGTAAATTCTACATTTTATTTGGAAGTTACATCGATTCCCGCGCGCATTAATGGAATTAGTGGAATAGCGTGAATTCACTTGATGGATAGATTAATCATGTCTTCCCCTACCGGGAAGTATGTATATTAATAACTAATAAATCACGAGCGACGGTGATATTTAAAAATATTGTACAAAACAATTCGAAATCGATGATGACGAAATAATAAATCTAGTTCATCGGTGACGTATAGTCGCCGTATCACCAAAAAAAGTTAAAACACTCCTTGATAACTTCGTAATTAAATCTCGTCCTACAGAATCCCATTTTCGTAATTATGGAATCAAAATGTGCCTCGGCAGCGGGTAGAATTGAAGCGTAAAAGCAGAAAGAAAAAGGATTGGCTTTTACACGTGTTCCAAGGATTGCCAAGTACTTACTCTTATACGTTTGTTAACTACCGAGATAAGGTTCCTATACGTAGGTGACACGTGCTACAAAAATACACGGAAAGGACTAGGGAGGGAAGCGACAAGATAAAATTAGAAGGAGAGAAAAGCGCGCCGTCGAAACGTTTGTTTTACGGTCCCTCCTGGTTCCACGACATTCGCCGCAATTTTTCTTTCCACGTCCACTTACCGTACAGAGAAATGCTCCAATTCGGTGAATAGAATGTCCTTTGAGCGACACGAGAAACATAAATAAGTTAATGCTATTTATTATCATGACATTGATTTTGCTTAATAAGCGATCTCGCTGTAAAATAAGTCAAAATTGCATAAGTAAAATAAATTTCGTGTATTTCGTTCGGTAGGATTTACTGGACTCGTAATTTGCGTGGAGGAAGGTTTGGGAATTATTAACAGTGTTTAGAATGAATACTAATCCACAATAATTATCCCATTTAGTACATTAAACTCGAATAATTTACCTGGAGAATAATTGTTCATTGTTGACAGTAAGCTATTTGGATAAGACTAGAATAATTCAGCGACACTATTTATACGGCGAACCATTTCAATTGTTTAAGAAAAATTTACACAAATAAGAATGAGAAAAACAATTTTTTAAGTAATGAATAATGAAATGACAAATGTGTAAAAAATGTTTAAGGTCAACATGAATAACAATAATAGAATACTTCTGTTATTCAGATACATTCTTATTCATATGAAATCTTATTCATCGAATACTAATGAAACTTTATTTTTCATTAATTGAGATGTCGATATTCTTCTTTCTGGAGTAAAGGGTACTTACTCTAGTCTGGAGTAAGAAACCCACTGAAAACTGATTCGAACATAAAATTTTTGAGGATTTTATTATAAAAATATTAATCCACCCATATACTTTAGACAACTGTGCAAAAACATGTATTCCAATCCTATTGAATAACATAAAAATAGATATTGCATATCACAATCTTTCCAATTTAAGTATATGTAAAAACAAGATGTTCATTTAATATATTGTTATATACAAATGGAAGGGACATGGCGCTAAGAAATACTATAATGTAATGTAGATAGCATATTACAGGCGTAATATTTAAAAACTGAAACTTCTAACTCTCGTTTTCAAAGATTCTCCAAAATTGCTTTTCTTCGATTCAATTTCTCAATTATTGGATTTTTATGTTGGTAATCCACAATAATTATACCGATCTCTTTTACCGAGTATATTAAAAGCAGAGAAGAACAATTCTATCAGTATCCCTAATTTTAATATAACGTAAAATATATTCAATTAACACACCAACCCTCTACAATAAGAAAAAAATATATCGAACACAGAAATAAATACCCCGAATCATCTAAAAATGTGTTTACTCGCAGAATTCGTTTACCGTTTTCGCTCGTACACCATTTTCGTTGTATTTACTTTTTCTGAAGGAAGGACGACCCTGAATGAGTTATCGCAGTGAAGTCTCGAGCCCACTCAATTATCCTAATGAGTAGAAACGCCAATAACGCGCCACATTTTCGGGGGTACGTCTTATTTTTAAACCTAATCCCGCGTTGACGAATTTGCGGGTGCTAGTCATTCTGTGAACGGAATGTCGAGAGTGCTCGAACAAATCCGTTGCCGGGAAATGTTCTTCTTCAGAGATTTTTCCGAAGGTAAGTAAGTCGCAATTGACGCGTTGAGTGAGTTTTGATAAGATTAGTATGGAGGAAATATGAACATTCCTATTTTATGGTGCATATTTGCAATTCGTTGCAGTTTAGAACTTTTCCTCTTTAATCTTCTTTGTCCATAATCGGTTGAAATTTAAAAGCAAAGAAATTAAAGCACTTTTAGATAAGCAAGTTCGAAACAAAAATATTTATTCTCTTTTGTTTTTTAGTTGTAGTACGTACTTAATTATATTATTATAAAATTAAAGGAAGCTGTTTTATGATTATTCAGATCAGTTTTAGAAACATTTGCGAATATTAAATTTAATGAAATTCGACAGACATAGTACATGTATACATATAAACGTATAGGTAATTTATAGAACAGTAAAAGAAAGGAAAGCAAAGTTAACCCCTTCGGACCGTGTGCACATTGTAATACTTTTTGTATTGTATTTTAATACGTATAGGTTTAAACTCAGTTCCAACACTTAATGTACTTACCAGTGAATCTAAGATAAAAATATAACCTCTGAAATAAATATTTTTGTAAAAAGTATATTGTTGCTTTCATTCACATGAATTAAATTAATTTTAGTATAAAATCATTTTTTGTTAAACGAAAAAAAAGTCGGGTCTGAAGGGGTTAAATTATCTATGAGAGATATTTCTCTCTATGATAAGCGATATGTAGTGCCAAAACGAATAAATTCTGCAGTATATATTCTTTCGTTTAAAATATCTAATTATAATATTTTTGAAAAGATTTTTACCGTATTTGTTGCGCAAAAAACTTTGATAGTCCAAATAATAATAAATAGGATTTTCATCGTTATATCATGAACAAAGAATTTAAAGAAGATGTTTAATTCTACCAGTCCAAGGAATATGTCTGCTGGTGCACAGGAGTAGAAAATTAATGAATTTTAACGTCGGTTAGTTTTGATTAAATAAATTATATCCGCCCTCCACCCTTTCACATTTGCGGCAATGCATTTCGCGCACTCCACAGCATTTTTAAATCTGATGCAACAGTGGAATCCTTTTCCACGGAGTTCGTGTTTCCGGCGACAGGTGGCAGCAACAGCTGAATGCCTTTTGTAATCTTCTTGAGAATACGACAGATGATTTTCCAGGATTTATCACAGTAGTATTTGAGTTATATTCTTCGGCAAGATAAAATTGAGATGATATTCAAAGGTTATTAAGCGTTATAATTTTCATAATGAGAACAAACATTGTTTTATTTGATACTATCGACAAGATACTGTTAAATCGAACAGACCCGTTATTTGTTTGTCAATTATGATCGCTGCAAAGATGTTTTATGAAAATTATGCTTTAAGGTTTTAATAGTTTTATTTAAATATTTGGTTCAAAAGGTAATCAAATTTCTAAACGCTTTTTTAAAAATTCAGTAAGTAGAATGTTGAATTGGTATGAAAATGTTGTGAATTAAATAATCCGGTATAAATGATGTCATTTTTATGAATTTCAGAATGTTATCGCTTTTACAATACGGCATTAATACTAAAACTTTGGTGTAATTGTGTTATTTCAAAACAAATCATTATCGCATTCAGAATTAAATATATCAACCAATTCAAACTATTTAAACGAAAATTCTGCCATGTTGTGATTCGACGACAGGCTGAATCATAAAACATTTATAACACATTACACTAAAAACTGTTCTTGAACAGGAAGAAGCTCTATTTTAGGGATTTCATTATCGTGTATATGACATTTAGAAAGCGTTTTGTGATGAACATTTGCAACGCTGATTATTTATTACAACCTACAAGTCACACTGTGGTAGCGTTTGGTTGTACATAATTAGTTGATGATATTTCGGAAATTAACGAAACGTCAAAGTTTACTTGTCAAACATCTTAACAAAGCGCGGGGGAACAGATTTTGAAAAAATATTTGGTAACAGGGTTCTCAAACTAATTTTATTCAAAATTCTTTACACACAGTAACAATGACTATGGTGGGGTAACACGCCTTTCGTGTTCGATGAATAATGATTATTGCAATTAAATACTATGCTTATATGGAGTAAAACGAACTTTGACATAGTATGACACTTATATTGTTTTTCACCCCCCGCACGATCAAAGATTAAAGATTTAGTTGGATTTTTCATTTTTTTTATTATTATTTTTCAATACCCTTATATTTTAAGAGATCCTGATAATTTTATTCCAGCAAATCCTATAATTACTCCAATTCATATTCAACCAGAATGATATTTTTTATTTGCATATGCAATTTTATGATCAATTCCTAATAAATTAGGAGGAGTAATTGCACTATTTTTATCAATTTTAATTTTATTAATTTTACCATTTAATAGTAATTTTAAAATTAAAACAAAAAAAGAAGAAGGTTTGCTAGAAAATGACAGCTGAAAGTTTTCATCTTTTAAGAGTTTTATAATGGACATATAAACATATACACACTGAGGATATCAATTGTTGCGAAAAATTCGCATCACGGTAAGAATCTGTTCATAACATGTTAAATAAAGTGCATAGTTTCTTAATGAGAATTGGCATGTCTGTCATTTTTTCTAGGGGGAACTATTCAGGTAAATTAGCATTTATCTATGTAACGGTATTCTCCTTAACAAGAATTACATACACGCAATGTATAATGCAATTAACTACTCATACAATGAACTTTGATTCTAACCTGTTACTTGTTAAATCTGTACAATATCCTACTTGCAAAAAGTCCGTGTAAAACGAAAAATTTGGTAGAACCAAAGCTTTCGAACATTTTGGGGCGTGGCAAGCGAAAAAGAAAATATCTCGTTTAAATTTACTTCAGAAATTCAAATTTTATGTATAAAATACAAAGGAATGTCATTGGGATATAAAAAGGTGACGAATAGCTTACGCGATGGAAAAATTTAGGTAACATAAGCTTTTTTAAATATGGTTCAATTAGATTCATCATGTTTGAAAAACGCTCATAAAATTCACAAAATTCTGACCTTGCAGTATTTTTAAAAATTTTACTACCTAATTTATTTACAGTGCTTCATTGATTCTTAGCTATTTATATTTGAAACATACTCCCTTCCTGATTAAATTCATTATCAGCAAATACTAAAAATTTGTATGGCCATTGAGTATTAAATGATTTCTTTGGAAACTAATGAGATTAACTCAATACTCAAAGTTAATTGCGGCTATAATACAATTGACATCAGGTAATTAATTTGTGCTTGCAATAATATATTATATTAGACAAGAAATGACTTCAAAAGACGTCAAACACAATATACTCTATATTTTTTTGTTTTGTGGTAAAGAAACGATTCATATATCGATATTCGCAGATTCCTACATATTCCTCGGCTTAGATAACAAGTATTTCATTTTATCATTAAAATTTTACTGTTACGTATTCTATCATTTATAATTCGGATATGGCAATTGAAAATACAACAATACATACTCCGTTTCAGCTTATCATAATTGTTAGTATAATATGTATAAAACACAGAAAGATAATTTATACTTAAGCAGGACCGTACATCAATTGTAGGATAAATTTAATATTTCCTTATGTAGCAATGATTTTCAACGACGAAATCTGAAAAAGTCTATACTTGCTTTTTTATTTTCATGTGAAATTTGATATTACCATCGTATCCTCGAAATGGATTGTAGCGTGAACGTTGGTAGGAATTAAAACTATGTCGAAACAATATCACAGGCAACAGATTAGGTAGAATTCCACATATCGTCTGTAGGTAGATTGAACGTGTCTTATTTGTGTTATCACAGATGAGGTATAGGAGTTGATAGGACCGCAGACTACCCATAAGAATAGATGGGACATACTGGGCAAATTTTTGTGTCACGAAAACGGACTCCCAGGACCCCTTTACCATTTTCGTGTCACGCTCAACGTTATCGACGTTTGACTAAAATCCGTATTTATTAGCAAGTAGCGTATATTCTATGAGAACTAACGATATTCTATTGCTTTTGGCGGGAAAAAAATTATATACGACCATAATTTAAAATACTCTTATTCCTTGAGTGTAACAACAACGTAAATGGCCTTCTAACCTCAGCAGAGATAGCACCATAGATTAAGGACTCCTGGAACAAGTCATCGAGGAACAACTGTGTACTTTCATTTATAAAAAAATCTCTATTCAGATATCAATTTGATCAAAGTAGGGATATATTTTATTTCTTCATTACGTTACTACCTGGAGATACTCTTGTTACATCATCCAATGTTCATCCGGTAAGTTGGTACGCCATACATTCATTACCGAATATTTTGTTATATCTAATAATTTCTTTTCAGATTTACTATAAAAATTTAATCAACCAACTGAGTACATGCAAATGATACGACAACAAATTAGTTTGTTGCTATCTAGCTATCAGTTTGTAGCTATTCGTATCTACGAATGCACGAAAACGATACTTCGAATGGACAATGCAAATTAGGAAACATCTCGTGCAAATTATAATAAAAAGGATGAGCAGCAGTGTGTATCTGCAGCATCAGCGTCGAAAGATAAACAGCCTAAAGCATATTGTGCACCAGAGACAAAGGCTATTTCTATTGGTACTGACACGAGTAAGAAACTTATCAAGGATCAGGAAAAATCATGTCCAAGTGTAACAAGCAAAGAAAGGAAAGTTCAGGTGGTATCCCCATTTCGTTACGAACCATCTAATCCAATGCAATTAACCTAGTCTAGTGAACAGTATTATGTGCGTGATTAATATTAAATTAATTTGTATAATCATGAATAAATGTGCCCATAATTATGAAAGTGGTCTAAGTCAATATTAAAAAAAATTAAAGTCTGGATAATTTGTTAATAAATGTTCCAAACCTTTAAAAAACGTAATATCCAAAATTTTTTTAAAAATTGACTTAGACCACTTTCATAATTATGGGCACAAATATAGTAATAGACATAACATATACAACCGCCTATTAAAAATAATTTCAACCTAAAATGGACTTGTACCATATTCCAAATGAACGTCAATCCAATACCGTTAATTAAAAAGCTTCCATCGCCGAAATGTTATGAAATCTGAATTATTTTGAATATAGGTCGTTTACAGATAATATGATCTTACTAGCAAGTGTTATTTATCGTTATCATTGGCTTAATTTTTTTCAAACACGAACTTAACCCATTTTCTAAATAATGGATGGAATACATTCTTTCTTACAATTCGACTACGAACAGCTCAAATCCGCACAGAAGTGTTTCATGAAGTTTACTTTAGGATTACGGTGTGCGCATGAAATTATTCTTAATTGGCGTTTGCATATAGGAATAAAAATACCGTAGAAACTAAAAATTAATCAAATACATATGTTAAATTAAAGATCTTCTTGGATAGTAAAGTTTTATTAAAAACTTGGAATTACAATGAAACACATATAAAGTAGAAAACAAAACTTGTATACAGTATAGTTAATATAAACAATTGTCTTAATATTAGGTCAATATTTTGTTTACACAAATATTAATTACTTTGCCAATTGAAAAAAAACAATAAATTGTTTTTGTATTCCTAGGTAAAAAATTGCACATGGTTCGCCTGCAAAAATCATTGAAAGATTTATTTATCGTAACAGGAGCAAGTGAATTTGTATTCACGTGAGATAAGTATATCAAAGGGTATAAATTTTCATTGGCGAAAATCAAACGCAGTGACCGCTATCGAGTTACGAAAACACAAATCTTCGAATAAATCGAACGTCCATTGTTCGCAAATTTTCAGGAAACGAAACGTATTCGTTTGCACAGTGTATTAATTAACACTAGAACTACCAAGGGGGTCAAAATGACCGGTTCCGCATTTCTTCTAAGAATCGCTTCATAACCATATTTCTCTATGCAAATAATTAAATCGATCAATTTACTATCCTCCTTTATTTCTTTGTTTCAAACATATTTATCCAATGCTTCTAAATATACCGAATTAATCCTCGGTAGTTCTAGTGTTAACACCCCTCCCTCCCAATACGATATCGGAACTTTGATCCTCACAAAGAAATCTCACAAAAGAATGACAGAGTGTTGTCGCAATTAGTGTCATCCATGCCACCTTCCTTTAACAAGCAACCGCAATTCTGTTTTCCGCCATGATTGTCCGGCTGGTTCGCGTATTTCGTGGTCCACCTGGAGTACCCAGAATTTTCGAGAGCCTCGTCCTTCAGGGTCACCCAATCACCTTCCTCGAACATATCGTGTACCCCCAACCAAGCAGCGTCGATCTTTTTCTCATCCATCAAACGTAATAATACCTTCTCCTCGGATAGCGAGTTTATGATAGCCATATGACCTATTCGGTATAGAAATTTCTCAATTAAAATTCGCTCTTAATTAACACGTTGCAAAGTGAAATTTGTGTATAAATATTTTTCCAAAAAGCAATGTTTCAATACTGTAAACATACACCTTATACAAACGTGCTACATAGATTTAATTTATACATATATGTATAATATCAAGTTCTTTTTATTAAAATCTATCCTTTCCTTGCAATTTGTATATCAATTCACGGTTAACACGTTCGCGGGCAGTAAAAATTTCAGCGAGGAGCAAGACTTGACAGTGATTTTATTTTTAAATTGGTTGCGATATCCGAATTTGCTTCTCTATGCAAATTTGAAAATACACAGAGAAATAATAAGATAATACGAAATTACCTAAAGAATCAGTTAGTCATTACCCTGACAGGTATAATAATTACAATATAAAAATTTCAAGTTATATTAAATTAAATTCAAAATAATTGGCTATAAAATTTGAATGCTATAGCATTCACGTCATTCTGCATAGCAATGAAAATGAATGCTATAGAATTTACGTCCGCGAACGTGTTAATAACTTCTGAAAAAGTCCATTCACGACCGTTATAATTACGTAATTACAAGAAGAAAACGAGGTATACATGTAAACCCAATTAAAAATCCGTCAGGATTTCATTTGTTTACTCAGAGCTACCGTAGCTCTATTGTTCCGGCATACGTTGTCGCGAATGGATGTGTAAAATTAATTATTATCATTACCTCCCTCCTCGATGCAGACTCTCCGTGCTTTGTTCCATGTCAGCGAGCGAGTATGCAGCTTGTGAGCACCTAAGCCTGGTGTGACAAGATATTCACTCGCCGCCGCTTTATCTGCGCGGTTATTATCGGCCTGTTGTTTCCACAGCGCCGGACCGTAAATGTAAAATATCTGCTGGGCGGCATGGTAATTATTATGCCCGTGCATATTAACTATGGGTGGTTTGGTCGGTCCGCCTAAGTAACAATAAGAAATAGTTGAAGGGCCACGGGGAAGAACGATCATAGTCCATTTTCTTTTTCACAAACTCAGATTTCTATGAAAACCGGTAGCTTATTACATATAGTTTTCAACTGTAATGTCATTCGGGCAAGAAAAATATTAGTCACTGAGTTATAACAGGGTAAAGATATACGCAAACGGGCAAGAATGATTATAGTCCATCCGTCGGCGGGCAATAGAGATCAGAATCCAATTCTGCCACTCACTCTGCAACTCACATCAGCTGTTTTATGGATGAATAATAACGCAACTGAAGAAGAAGAAGAAGAAGAAGACGAGTTTGCAGACGACCCATCAATTGGTGAAGCTGAAAAACTGGCAAAAACTATCTAGGTCCTGACCTCATTTTATTAAAAAATTTATTTTTCAATTTTCATGAATATTAAACGTTTTTTATTATTTTAGACATATAATAAATACTCTACTACAGCATAAACAGCATTGGACAATTTTTCATACCCTTTCTCGAGGTACATAAACGACTTCAAAGTTTAAAAATTGAATACGGGAAATTATTGCGTTTGGGACTATGATCGTTCTTCCCCGTGGCCCTTCAGTTGTATCGTCGAGCTATAATTTCCTGTAAACAACGTCTGATTTCCACTTCCTCGGCAAGGGGACGTTTTCTTTTAAATTTGTGTTTCAAACTTGACGTTGTAAACTTGATTTTCTATCGAATAGATTTTTTAAAGTATAACATAATTTATAGATATATTAAAAATTCACTGTTTCAAATAGGTTAGATACGAAATATTATGATCTCTGCGTAGATTGACAGTAATTGGTGTTGCTAAAGAAAGATAAGTCTGGTGTAAGTCAGAGAACAATATGGTTCTAGCATCGAATCATTAAAGTCACAAACAGATCGAAATCTGATTTTCGTTATGTAACTTACGTTGAAACGCAAAAAATTCGATATGTCTACTAATTAAGTTATATTCAGAAATTCAGAAATTTTAACGGAAGTATTACAATTACGATATTTAAAAATATATTTTACTTCACCGGAAGTAACTAGAAAGTCACAGTAATAAAATTATAATCACGTTGCTATTATCTATTATTAAACTCATTTTTTTTGGACTCTTCCGATATCAATTATAAAGAAACAACTTGGTCTATTTTCATCATGGCTTCACAGTAAATTCCCGTTTCTTCATACTTGTTCGCTATGAATTTAAATTCATTACGAATTTGTCAACCTAACAATCGGCTAATAAAACCGTAGATTTAATTAGATATAATTACCAGGTTGGGTGTAGTTTAACACTGACAGATCAGACCCGAAGGGGAATTGCACAACGGTGTCGTCCTCATGGTCATCATCGTCACATTGGGCCCCATGCCAGATGGCGAAAACAAGTAGTAACTGCTTCCACATTATGTTCTCACTGCGGTGTCTTGCAAACTACTGTTTGCAACATCGAGAAGTTCGGTTAAGTTAATCGCCGGTTTATAACCGGTTGTCAAAATAATTCGTCATAGGTCATATCAACGATACTGCTTCAAGCAACAGGCGAATTAATTATTCCGTAGATTACGTGGAAAGATAATTATACTTCGACTTGACGTTTCAATAACGATATGAGACTACCGTTATTAAAAAAATTTCAAATCATGCGGTGACGTTTCACTTTCCATGATTTTTGTATTTCCCCTTTTAAATAAATCTCGTCATCGATATTCATCAGTGAAACCCAAATGCGTGAGGAGTTCCTTATTTTCTGTCAGAACGAAAGACATAATAACTTTACGATGAAACCAATTACGATGAGAAATCGTTCGCATAAATTCTTCTAATATTGTTCAAGCTCCACGAAAAAATTATGTCGAATGGTTCACGTGATTTTTTAAATGACAGGAAAATCCTGGGATGGAGGAGGAGAAGAAGAAATTCCACGATTTAAAAAAGGAAATCACAAAACGCCGGGAGTACAACGGAACGATAATAGCAAGTGAAAAAGTGAATTAGGTATAACACCTGCGAATTCTAGCAGCCGATGACAAAAGCAGATTAAGTAGTTTTCGTGGGAATTTCCCATTTGTGGTTACCACGATTCCGGATCGACTTCTTCACCGGGGGATCTTGGAACCTCGTAGCAATTAGATATTTGCATATGTCCGTAAATTAGCGAACGTGCTTCTAAAACCGAGGTATCGCATTATCGATACCGGTCTCAAGCCGGGATCAAAAGACAAGGTCTTGCCTCGGGCCACGTAAAAAGTACAAAGCCAGCAGTCCAGTCAGTTACAAGATATTTCATCTTAAAAATAGTGTTTTTTTTTGTAAGAAACGTCACCTTCTCTTCCGTCTTAGTCTCTAGAACTTTTCTGTCACGCAGCCCGATGTAACCTGTCGATGACTACGTTAACTTACATCATAGTTTCACGTCATCCGAAGATCATTTTTCTACTGAACATATCGATCTTTATTGTATGTACTCTGTTCCAGCTTGGAGAATAGATTTAAATACACTGTTATTAAATGGAGATATTTATTGAGTAACAGATACAATTTGATGTAAGTTATATTACATTCATATCTTTTAAACTACGATAGACATGGAAGTTAACAAAAAATTATTCAGAAAACCTTCGAGTATTATCAACAATTTATAAATTTAATATAAAGGTTTCATAAATTGTTATAAAAATATATTTCATTTTTAACCCTCTTAGTGCCGGGCGAAAAACAGGTGCATATGCGAGAATAACCGGCCGAATTTCACAGTTTTACTAGGGTTTGGGAAAATGCTCATAAAAACCAAACGAGAAACAATATTTACATGATTCAAAAAGCAGTATACTAAGGATGAAATATAGAACACAACAATGACACTAGTGTTACTAAATTTATTTTGAGATAGAGTTCTCCCGCAATGCGAATAGTAAAGCGCTACAAGGCGCGGGCCGATATATCGGCTCTGGCACTTCTCGCCAGTGCAGCAAGGGCCGATATATCGGCCTCCGGCACTAACAGGGTTAAAACACCAATACATATCAAAGCGTCCCTTCGAATTTCTACATGATTCTCCCGCATTCCCCCGTATCGATTTGCAAACCCACTGCGAGCATCTGGCGATAGAATTCTGCGAGTAATACTATTTTCCCTAACTCGCCGTAAAAGTAGTACGAATAAAGGGGTCCGTTAATAATTTACTAATTTCAGCGGTTTCATGTAAACGATGAGACAATCGAATGAATATTATTGGATCATCCGGCGAGCACGTGCGACGCTATTGGCAAATGTGTATAGTTCATTCCTATGAATCGGCAATGTTTTGGTATCGAGTTATCGATACATAACCTTTAATCGATTCGATACGAACAACGGACCATACCGGTCGTTATCGGAACCAGTTGTTCCGTAGTTCACTTCGATCCGATCAGGTTCCAGTGATCAGCGTGCTCGAAGAGATTGTCAGGTGTTTTCTCATCATTTTAGTTACTTTTAATCAGTCACGTCATGTTAGAACGTAAGAAACAGCGCGTGAGGAATAATATTTGTATGAAACGTTGTTTCTTTTTGGCGGGAGTTCGTTGAACTTTGTTGACAGTATTTTCTTCTTTACCGAGACCACGTTAAAAATAATAAAAAAGTGATAACGTGAACAGTGATTTTATCCTGTGTCGCTTTCTTTTCACCTCACAGTGATCGTGTAATTTTAACAAGACTTTAGTAAATAAGCTTCGAGATTCTGCGAAAGGCAGACTAGGTTAGAAACGAGAGAATTTTTAAAACGAGTGAAAAAATGGCCGAAGAATCCTGCAGCTTATCCGACCACTTGGATCTACCTGTAATCGAGAACTCGAGCACGCCCGAACGCAACCCAGAGACGCGATTAGAAGGAAAATTGAGTCCCTCCATAGAGATGTTAATTAAAAAGCTGAAGAACTTTTACCTGGAGACACCACAGAAACCAAGAACTGTCACATCAACGCCGACTAAATTGCTAACACCGATAAAATTGAATTCGGACTCTTTGGCCAGCGCTGTTAACGAGGATCAGCATAATTTCAATTGCGCAGGGATAAATCAGCTGAAACAGTCTCTTGGCATGCGTCACAATATCTTTTCCAGTCCTTCGAAGAGTAGTCCCATCCGCAGAAGGCTCAGTATCGACAACAACACTCTGCGATTCATGCTAGCGAGGGAACATCATCGTAGACAATTCACAGAGGCTGACTCCGACTTAGCGGAGACGTCCCTGAAGACTCACCTGGGTGACAGTCCGATTCTAAGTCGCTCGATGAGGTTCCAGAATAGTCTGCTGGACAACTCTACTCAAGCCCTGGTTGGTTCACCTATCCCCGAATATGACAGTTCCCTGGAGTGCGTGCCACTGAAGGACGACGAGGACATATCCACGCTGGAGCACAGCTTCCACGAGGTGTCCGAGGTGTTCTTTGTGCTGATGGAGTCGAACAGAGCCATGGCCAAGAGTAAAGCAACGAAGAAATACACCAACGTGTTCGACCGGCAGGATTTGGTCGGCGAGGAGATTTTCAGGGAGGCTGTGGACGTCAGCTTCGGTGACCTTGTCACCAGCGAGCAGAAGGATCTGATTTGTGACAGCTATTTGCGGATGATCGATGCGGATCAGCAGGAACCGAGGACCGGGAACGAGACTTGCACCGAATAATTATACTCTAGCAATTATTAATTCTAATTATACGCGTAGCGGCACGATTCTGTCGAATTATCTGTAAACGCGATGTTTTATTTTATCGTTGTAATAATACGAAGACACTTTAACACGTTCGCGAGGGGCTGAACTATCGATAGTACATTTAAGGATGCAAAATTTAGGCCCCGTCGCGAATGTGTTAAAACTTAACCCTTTGCACTCCCGTTGGCTCCTGTGCGACGCAAAAATAAGAGGAAAACTAGAAGTTGCGGAATGCAAACGGTTAAAGGGTGAAAACTAAAAGGTTATTACTAATTAATGTAGAAATATTTAGACCTCGAAAAAAGTTGACGCCGAAATCGATGGAAACAAAATTGACTAAAATATTAACTAATTAACAATTTTAACTAGCAAAAAGGCATGTTGAACGTGTTTTAATATGTAAAATCAGTTGGTAGAAAGTTCGAAAAATAACATGGACGAGTTTGAAACGGTCGAAAGTTCCTATTGTAATGTACATTATTTTACTGTTTATTTTGATATTACTTCCCAACTATTATAATAAATTAAATAGTGTATATTTTTTTTAATTGGAATGCAAATCATTAAATATAACATTTCATTTTTACACCTTTACAACATCCTTCCGTTGTGAAGAAGCAATACGTAAATAACAAACCAAAATACCTTGCCTATGTATTCACGAAGTAATTTTTATTCATGATTCTGCGATCCAAAAAGTGGAATGTGTAAACTAGTTTTCTGCGGATGTGGCTGGCTTTATTTTACACTGCTTATGTAATACTCATTATACTCGGAACCTCCCTTTGTGACTCATTCTTTACTTTCAAAAATCCCCAATAATTGCATGTTTATTTATTCATAAATCACATGAATTCATTGTTTCATATGTCCATATGTTTTGCCTGTATTCTTTGGCACAAATGCGTTACCTGTAGGCACAGGTAGCATTAGTAGTATGCATTCTGTTACCCGTCCCTTCCTAAGGGACAATAGTGTGCCTTGTCATAAATTAGAAAGTATTCTACAAAAAACAACTTAAGACACATTGTAGTTAAACTGGGATATCGAGTACTAGTTTTGTACTAAATCCATCCCAATGCTTGAACGTAGTAAAATCAATTAATACTCTGGTGTACTGTGCAAACAACGGCAGCCTCGGCTCCGTATTTTATTCAAATCAAATTCTTGAAAGATACAGCAATGAGATTAGTTTTGCACGTTCTAATGAAATTTAAATTTTTACTTCTTTAAACTACACTGTATACAAGTTTTGTTTTGTACTTTACATGTGGTTCATTGTAATACCAGTCCTTTTTTATGAATTTGATTATCAAGGAAGATCTTTAATTTAACATGCAAGAATAAGAGTATTTTAAATTCATACTTCTACATAATTTTTTCCCGCCAAAAGGAATAGAACATTCGTTCTTACAGAATATACGCATACCGTGTACGTGCTGTTAAATACGGATTTTAGTAAAAATCGGCAAGGACGTTCTGTCTACTCTTATGGGTCGTCTATCCTATAATTTCTATACCGTATTCTTACTCTCACCCCATGCTGGTCCTAGATTCGAACCGAAAATGATAACGTTGAGAGTGACACTAAAATGGTAAAGGGGTTCTACAACCTCCTAAAAAACCAGCGACACCGAAAAGCATAGGGCTGCAAAGTCTATCCCATTTCCCATCCGTGGCGAATAGCAGATGCCACATTTCCGCGGGCGGTAAGGTAGAAAAATCAATTGGACGCCAGCGGTGTTGCCATATTTCCGGCGCTCTAGGCCAAGAGGGTGGGGGTAGTAACCGTAGAATCGGAAATATTCGGAACGGTGGTGCGCAACGAGGGTGAGAAAAAAAGCAGTGTCGCGAGAAGATTTTCGACAGATCTGGTACACGTGGGTCATGTTTCCGACGCGTATCGCGTGTGCACGCGTTATTGAAGTATCACAGGGAGTCCTGTTGCCTTTCCTTGCGTCATTCGTCGCAATTACGTAATGTCGTGTCGTCACGATGTGGAACTGTGTGTGAGGATCCTTGTGCTCCTGTTCCGTGGTCAAAGGGTTTCCTGGTCGGCGTTCGGTGGTCGGTGGTCGACGACCACGGATGGCAGTGAGTTAATTTCATGCAACGAAGGGCATACACGTCGATCTCTGCGTCTCAAAATTCACTGGCGGACATTAAATTGACAATAGTCCTTTGTTGTTCTAGGTTACCAGCATGAGTTATTGGCCACGCAGACGGTTTCGGATCACACCGCTGAGAGCGGTGGCGGCGTTCTTTCTGATGCTTATGCTGTTTTGGTATAGCATCAGTCGGCAAGAGGCACCGAGACAACCGTGTAGCGTACCTGAGGAGTTTACGGAGAAACTACACGAACTTGCCTACAGGTTCAGGCCTTTTCGTATTGTTTTCTCTCTTACCGACAGTGCAATAGAAGGAACCTATCAGACTTATCTCCTTGAGACACTCGGTGTTCCACAATCAAATTTAATTCTGTAAAGTACAGTATTTTCATCTTATAGTATCGTCGCTAATAACCATGTATATATAATTGGTGCGATGTTAAACTCTTTAAACAAAAGAAAGTAATGAAAATGCATGAAGGAGAGGAGTATATATAAACAATATAATTTTTTTTCTATTACCTTGTTTCTGGTATTTTTTTTCATTTTCATTAGCAATATTAAGATATTAACAGAATTATATTTTTTATAAATGTAATGTAAATCATTGCATTCAGCATTTCGTGGAAATGTTCTGGCCGGAATGGAACATTCAATAGAATTGTACGAATTTTAAGAATTTTCTGAAACTGTGCGAACTGTGGCGAATCTTTCTAGAATTTCTGGGGCTTTAATGGATATTCAATACATATCTTAGAAATTTCTCGAGTTCCCCGATACTTTTTATAATTTCTCGAATAGGCTGTAAAACTCTTAAAGCTAGCGATATTTTAACCTAGTTAAGTAATATCACAATTACACAGTTTATTTTACACATTAGTGCAGTTATTTATAAGAATACAAATCTATTTACTTTCCCCTTATTTTTAGCTAATTAATAACCGCTTACTTACCTACTTTCAAAAAAAGTTGGTCTACTAAAAATTTGTAATTATTCTGCTTCCTCCTCGTTTTTAAATTGTGTAAATAAATTTCTTAAGATGTTATTAGTTCGATATTGTGGAGGAAGATACATCGTGCGTATGACAATTTTAAATCATGGCCGTGAACTGAAAGTTTGATCTTGTCCCTGAAATTACGTAAAGTTGACTTTCACTGCACATAATTTCTCTTTCATCTGTATTAGCGAGTTTCACCGGCTCAACTTTTCCCGTATGATCCTCTTAGGGCTCACCTAGTGCTGGCTAAATTGGGCATCGTGCACTTTCTATGTCTGGGAGGACTTTGGGGTCAAGTTCGAATTGGCCGCGCGCTACCGTGGGCGCGTAAAGTTCAACTCTGCTTAGTCGACACCTTACGGGACGATGTTTTAATCACGAAAGCGTTCCGGGAGGTCGGACTAAGCGCTACGTACTTGCACGCAGCTGGAGTATATCGTATTCAAGAACACGAGGTCGGCGAAGACGCTCCTAAGGTGGAAGTCGTTGTCTTCGAGGAAGACGCTGTGGTGCGTAATAAAAATTTCAATCATTCACATTTACGCTTAAGTGAAATTTGGGTAAAGCGTTGCCAATAAAAATATTGATATCGTACACTAGGTCCCATATACAGGGTGTAACAAAACATGTGTAACAAAAAAATTCAATATAATCGGTAACATTTATTCTTGAAGAATAAATTCAAGAATAAATGTTAATTAAAAATTAAAATATAATTAAATTAAATTATAATTAAAAGTTATATCTCCGAAATAGTAGGTCGTAGAAGGCCGATTTTTATTGCAATATAATCAGAGGAGATCAAGGTTTATGAAAAAATATAAAAGCTGCGATTAGTATCGTTAAGTAACATTTATTTTTGAATTTATTCTTCAAGAATAAATGTTACTTAACGATACTAATCGCAGCTGATATAGTTTTTCATAAACCTTGCTCTCCTCTGATTATATTGCAATAAAAATCGGCCTTCTACGACTTACTATTTCGGAGATATAATTTTTAAAAACTTTTTTACAAAAGCGGTTGTATCTCGATAGGGTGTGGGCTTTTTACAAATCTGTACAGACTTTGTTTTCTTATTTTGGTGCGATCTATCGATTCTCAGAAATATGCCCATATGTTTTGTTACACCCTGTATATTTGGGATACCGTATACATGTATGTGTACATATGTATATAATAGGTTTATTTTTGAGGCAGATTGAAGCGTTTTTTAACACATTGACTACTTCGCCGACACCAATTGCCCAGTCTATAGCTTTTAAATGGTGCCGCACCTGGAAATGGGTGTCAGCGTAATAATTGTCAGGTACAATTGTGGCGCTGTGTGATGATAAAAAAATTTTCATTCTGCAGTCAACGTGTTAAATAAAAATTTTGGGAACTAAAGATTCAGAATCTCAATAGCCACATGGATGCGGAAAATGTTAATGGTTTCTCAATTATTAAACTTATGGCGAGTGAGAGATTTTAAAGAGAGAGGTTTACAGGTTCATCAATAGTTCAGTCAAAGTTCAGTTCACTCTCGAAGTATTTGCTTATTCCTTAAAGAAAGCACTAACTCTAAGGACATTGGCATTAAACAATCAGTCGACGACTAGTAACACAACATTAATTTTCCTTTAAAGACCGCATTAAATTTTCATTTATTTATATGGGTACATGCACTATAGTGTGTAATGAATACTACATTGAAGACGATACTGGATTAAAAATTGTGCAATATGCATACAAAATATCATCGATGAAATATTTTAAAATAAAGACTTTGGACTTGTGAAAACCAAATATTTCACGTGTATACAAATTTATATGAAACTAGTAACTGCATTACATGTCAAGTTATAGTCCACACATTTTTTAAAATAGCGTCATGACCTTTAATATACTTGTAAAAGATGGCTTAAGAATTCAGAAAATGCATTAAAATCTTCAATGTTGTTTGATCGAAACTTTCTCTATATGGAATAAGGGCCTTAAATTCCAAAGTTGGCCAAAATTCTTTCATCCATAAATCACTTGAATTGTGATTTAGGAAACCCTTTTAAGAGCATGTTATTCCAGTGGACTATACGTGTGGTATGCAACACTTTTGGAGTATTTCGAGCACATCGTTGTAAATCAATATTTCCGACAGACGATTAGCATGCTGTAAATCAGATTACAGATTTTGTTAGAGTATTACTAGTTTAATTCCACGTTGAAACATTTTCTGCAGTAGAAACTCGCAGTTGCTGCACATCTAGTGTTTTTCATATCACGAAAAAATGTATTTTCGTCAAAAAAATATATACATATATATATTAGTCTCAAAATCCGTATTTAAATAAATCTTCGAATAAAATAAAACAGCTTTTTTATTTGTTCGAATACCTGCCAGAATATCTGGGTTTACTGTACCTAAGGATTTCCATAAATTCGAACATTTATTGAAACTGAAAGTTTAACAATAATATAACTTTTTCCGAGAAAAATTAGCTGACACTTTCTGTCAAGTTATTTCGATTTTTATCACATGGCGTTCGTAAATCCTGACATTCGCCAATGTCGAGTGGTAAAAGTTCGAAATGGAAAGAAGATTTATCGATACTCGTGCTTTTACAGTAACATCTATTTTACAATGTTCATATAACTGTAATGTACTACAAAAATGCTTTTACAACGTGACATCAGGAACTCGATAGGTTTCCGGTAGTCCTATTCCCATTATTATTAACTTGTGTCAATCGCAAGGGAGTTACCAGCGAAATCCAGAGTCGTAACGCATCTTAGAATCTATCCCATTCGAAATTTCAGCTGTCGTATCTTGGGTTACGAGGGCAGATTCTACCAAGAGTCGTGAATTTTCTACAATTTACGACGTGCGTTTTCATGTCGTATAACTAGGACAACAGAAAGTTACTCCCTGGCACGGCTTTTGGCAGTAAAACGCTAGACTTTCTTTTATTATTACTATTTCCGTTTATTGCAACATATCGTTGAAAACACTGTTCGATGGAATGTGACGAAAATACAGTAGCTATTAAGGGGAGGTTCTCATTACGACCGACCAAAAATTCGAAATTTTTTTAGTTTTTCCTTTTTTTGATAGTAAATTATGTTTAGAATATATTCCCAAAACCGTTTGGTCGGATATAATTTTTTTAAAAAGTTATGGAATAAAAACTAGAACTCCTTTGTTGACTGAAAAATTGAAATCGAGTGGTAGTTTGAGCGGAGGATATCTTATTCTTGGATGAATCTGCACGAACAGTATGAACTTGAGGAGGGGCTAATGTATGGCCTTGGAATTGCTGATTAGCCACAAGGGACAATATTTAGACGTTAACACAGATTCGTGGATCGAATCTTTAATCGTGTCTCCTGAAAAATCGTGTTTTTCAAACTGTTGCCCAAGATTACTCAAGAACTACTTGATAGATCGCCTTTCTGTTTGTTTTGTTTTGAAGTAGATTTGATTTATTGGAGCCCCTACTAGAATCAAGATGATATATGCATTATTTTGTTTTTTACAGTACTTTAAAGAGCGAAAAAAGGTGAAAAAACGAAAAAGAAAATTCAAATGTCCGCCATTTTTTTAATTTTCGACTTTCATTGATGATTCTAGTAGGGGCTCCAACTACACTCATATATTTCATAAAAATTCTTCCATTAGTCATTTTTGATAACTTTTGTAGATGCTAGAGTGGGCAACAACCGACTACCTTTTCTTGACATCGTCATATTACAAGGCGTGTAAACAAATATTTTCACATTATTTTTCAATAAAAAAAATTCTTTTTTGTACCTTTTGATTCGTTAAACAAGTGACGATAAGTTAGAGTTCTTCATTTATTTCCTTCAGTGAGAAAAAAATTCGAGAAAATGACCTTCTTTTGGGGCTCTCAGATGAGAACCTTCCCTTAAGTCAACGAAAATATAGTTATACATATGTACACACGTATCAACTTTTCTACGTAAAACCAGGTGTCTCATAATTAAACAGTCGAAGTTACAGGCAAATGTTAAATAACTTTTTCATTTTACAGACGCAAATGGTGAGAAGAGTCGGATGGACGAGAAGGGTGCTACCACCGGATTGCGAATTTTCACCGAGTTTGCAGTGCTTTCCACCGCAGCTCGTAATTCCCCCGTTGCCAGCGAAACAATTCGGTGGCCGATTAATGCCCGTTCCCAGGGAAGGCATTGAGTTACAAAAGTATCACTATCCCAATGATTGGTGGCTCGAAGTGAAACCAACGGATTGTACCGAGCCGCAAGAACCGAGCGCGTAGTATTTAGTACCGTTACAGCAAGAGTTAGCAGCCCAAAATCAATCTTATCGGACAGAAATTATAAAAGATGTCCTAGGCATCTGTTTTTGTCTACTTCGATAGCATTATCTCTGTTGAATTTGCTTGTGTAGTGCAGAGGTTTTCACATTGTGAAATGAATGTTTTTTCAATTGTAGGCGTCTACGTTTTGTACTTTTAAATTCCATTTTATTAATAAAGACAACTACTCAAATGTCCTATATTTCTGGTATGAAGCGATATTACGAAATTTCTTCGAGCCCATTTTAATGGCAAACGGAAAGTGTTGGTGCAATGAACAATTAGGTCTCGTTGTGTAAAATTGTAATACGAACGAACAAAATTCAGTGAATTTATTAAGTTTTTAAAGGAAAGAACAAACTTATATCCCAAATATTTTAAAATATCGAATTGTAAGTTCCTATGATTTGCTAGGATGACGTAAAGGTATTGTTATCAATGAAAGTGCATTGAATTCTACTTTTCGGATGCATTTTAATACAGGCTTACTTTTGTACTTACGAATGAATAGTTCATTATCAGATTTAATTGTAAGCGTTTTTCTTTCTAAGAGCATCTTCATTGAAATGCGTGGGAAAGCTTTGTAGTAAAATATGACGTAATTAATTGGATAGGTACAAGTCGATCCTTGACAAATATAACACATTCATGATGGACGACTAGAAATGAAATCATATTTGATTAATCATGTAGGTACGCGTAGTTGCAAATACAGGATTGTCGTACAGAGGATCAAAGTGTAATCCAGTTTAATTAATGTTGTTCGTACTGAATAAAGAAATGTAGTTTCTATTTTCTTTACGTTAAACAAAGAATAATTGTTTGTACTAAATTTTCTAAATACCCAGAGAATTGTTCGTATTTTATTTTCAATTTTTAATAACGGTAAATACTTAATCAACCATAAAATTTTTAATATTGTAAAAGATGTCTATTTGCAATTAGTACTTAACAATTCATCTCGAAATATTAATAACAGTAATTGTACAATTGAAAATGACTGTAAAAGGGTTCCTCCTCATTAATATTCGAAAACATGCATGATGTTTTCATTTTCCACAATATATTTTGAAATTGACTTGAAATATCGGTTGAATTATATTAAGTTATGTTTAAAAAAATGTTTAATACATTGGTATTAGAAACCGTATAATTTAAGACTACTCGTGTCAGGTGTCTTATGTTTTTATATTCGTAATAGGAGGGTTGACTATATAAAAGTCGGTACAATTAAGCGAGTGTATATTTTCTTCCGTTTCGTGGATTTAGTAAGAATGGATTAATATGGTCGGGCAACGACCATTAGGAAAAATGAAAAGTAGATAATTGGAGATCAGCTTTGTTTCAAACGCGTAGCTAAAAGTATTCGGGCGTAGTCTTCGACCAGGTCGCATCGATTGTGTATACTCAACACGACGTTTCAAAAAGAAATCTGAATACAGATTAGGTTTATCAGTACGATCCGTACATAACCACTGCAATGGTATTTAAGCATAAGTAACATACGATCATTAACTATAACATTACTTTAACTCGAAGTGCTAGGATACTAACTTACAAACTATAATATGCTTCCTTCAAAGCTTTAATAGTAGAATTATTTTCACGTATTTATACTGGCAGCTTTTTATACACATTACTATATTATATCTCATTAAGGTTTTACATGTTTTTTAGATTTTTACCTACCTTGTAAACTTTTCTCGAACCAATTGAATGTTTCGACTGTAAAGTGTTAAAGAGAATCGTTAGTTCATTCCTGACATAATAGTTTCAGCTAAATGGTAGTAACTCGAAGATGAATGAATTTTCACATGTTTTTGACAATAATTCTTACCAATTCTTTAACTAAATGTTTTTTTTTTACGATTAGTTAGATTCATTCAGTAAGGAATATCAGTTTGTGCATAGATATCATGTCTTTCAAAACTGCTAATTGTTATACAAAACTTTTAAAAGACTAATCAAGTATTGAAATATTAAAAGTGTCGGAATATGAAATGCTTTAAACATGTGTCGTAAACGCAGCGTTAAATTCATCGTTTTATTTAATTACATACTCTTATGATGTAATTACAAATTATATTTCACATTTCTTCATTCTTTTAATATATTAGGAAACACGTGCAAAACTTTTTTTATTATTAAAATGGGTTGAATATTTTTTAACCCCTCGCTTTGAGTGTGATTGACGAAATGGAAATTTATAGATAGTACACGAAAGGCAATAAATGATTCGTTCGCAATTGTTGTCATATAAAGTATCTCCGAGTTATTAATATTGTCATATATTTATGATGATTTATTTGTTACACATTTATTGTATCTGTACACGCATACACAAATACACACACACACACCTCTCGAAATATTTTATATGAATGCACATATTTCTATGTATGTATTTCGCGACTAATGGACGATATGACTTATTGTAGTGTTCTCATGAAATCTTCCACGAGGTTAAATAAAATGCGTATAAAATTAAGGTAGCAATTTTTTATTACATTCCGTACGTGTTTTTTACACATTTCATCACTTGTATGAAACTAATGATGCGCTGTGTATTATGGAAATTATTTGAATATTTATTAATGTAATTAATGGAAGTTCAATAATATTTTTGGACATTGATTGAAAAAATATTCGTTTCGCATACCCATTTCGTAACAGCAGAAATATCCAAAGTTACACGAACTCAATGACACGAATAAAATGATTATTCGTTTTCAAATTAGACTTACAACGTTAGAAATCATAAAAAAAAGGAATCTTTGGTCCCTAGAAGTTTTAGAGCTTTTCAAATGTCTGGTACCCAGAAATTACTACGTTTTACAATTTCTGACACCCAGAAATTTCTACGTTTTAAAATTTCTGGCACCCAGAAATTTCTACGTTTTAAAATTTCTGCTGGCTAGATATTTTTATGCCATGAAAGTGCTAGCGCCAAAAAATGTTTGTTTGTTTAAACTTTTGACATTTGGAAATACCTACGCTTAAGGACTTGTGACGTCCAAAAATACAATGCATTTAAGCTTTCGTCTATGAATCTGTATTTTTCTTCTAAATCAAGGAAAGAGCGAAGAACATCTGCTTTTAAGTGAAGTGGAAGATTTGAAGACCGATATAGTATACATATATTTAGCTGATATAGTGTTGTATATCAGCCGCGGGTTTTGATAGTAGTGTAAGAAGATTTTTTTAAAAATTATATCATACAATATGGTAGAGATCCAAAACAAAATTTATTATCATCGGTGGAGTTGTAGAAAATTGTCACTTGTGTTTACAAATTTTATTCTCATTACCTCGGCTAACAAGCATTATATTATAAAGATATCACACATTTATTGCCTTATATTTGATCTGTGCGTCATAATTATTTAAAAATACGAATATTTTTTTCTTTTTGTCTTATACATAAAATGAATAAGTGTCCCTAGAAGTTTCTACGTTGTGAAAATTATGGCGCTTAAAAATTTCAACTGGTTTACACTCTGCGTTTCGGATCTTTTGTAGTCTGGAAATGTCGACGCTCTGAGATTTACAAAATCTGTAAATTTCTACGCGTTTCCCCTTCATTTTGAATCCTCCAGTATTCAATACTTTTACGTGTTGTAATTCTGTGCCTGTCTTTTACTTTTTGGAAAACTTCAGAAATATCAGCGGTTCAAAATTTCGACTGTTGAATGATCAAGAAAAATACGTATGGCACGTCATAATTTGAATTTAAAAAACACGTGTTACTTTTTAACACTTTTTAACAAGTGTGAGTTCCAAGCGTTACTTTTATCGTGTTTCAATGTAACCATGGAATTTGTATACGTTCCACGGCTTGTGAACGGCCGTGTACACATGTAACTTTACGAGGTGTAGCGCCACGAGTATCTCGAAAGTATTTTTATGGTCGTCCTCATTCACTGTCCCCTTCAGGGATTTTATATGTCCCAGTAGCGCGCTATGTTCTTAGTATAATATTTAAATTAGGACTCTTAGGAGTAGCTGTTCCATTTTTCAGCTGGTGTAGATTTTAAATGGAACTACTTCGTTATAAAACGTGAAAGGACTTCCGTCAAATTTGAATCTATCGTACACTCGACATCACCGTCGTCCTAGTTTCCGCTGATTCTTTTACGATCCACGAAATTTCTTGTGTTACAGGGATTTTTGTGAATATGTGATGACGGAACCAGATATCGGAAATGAAAACGTTTCTTTGTATTCGGTGGAAATCTACTGTGCTCCGTTTATTATCAACTGTTTATTGGAAGACTTGTCGTGACAAGTCGTAAAACTGTTGTGCAGACTATTCTGATTATGAGCATTGCGCATTGATATTACTTTTCAAGTGTCTTCGGAAAAGGAGGATGCTCTCGATTTGATGCGTCGATTTTTTTAGGTACTACATATTCACGCATAACTGTCTTCGATTGGTGCGGGGATTGACACCTTTTAATTGAAGTGTAAAATTAAATGTCAGAATTGTTCTGGAAACTATTGAAAGTATTGCACGAATTGATTTCAGAAGTATCTGTTTGCTACATTTAAAAAACGTAGCCTTAATTGTATTAGATTAATCATTTTCCAATTAACAAATTAGAAAGATTATGTATTAAAACTATTATGAACATTTTCCAATTTGTGTTTAAAGAGATTCTAATTGATTTACATGATTTTCCTTACTGTAGACTATTTTATAATTTTGAGGACTTGATACTTAAGTATGATTCTAATATCAGAAGTTGGTTAATGCTTTTAATTAACTGCTAAAATATACTGTTTCGTAGATTGTATCCAAAGTAAATTAAATATTCAATGATGGACTATGTATACCTAAATCTAGAGCAAATGATAGTAGATACAATTAGGCCAAAGCTACTCTTTGAGTTATACCTACACTTATACCTAACAGAAATTTTAAATATGGTGATTTTCTAACTAAACTATTATTGGACATGTTTAACCTCCCAATTAGATTCTACAAAATCTGTTTTCGTTGTCATAGGTTAGTTTTACCTTCGACAAGCTCAAGAGTGTATAGTATATAACTAAAAAATATTGAGTTTTGATTTTCTCGCCGTCTTTTTGAATAATAATAGTAATGGAAGGAGAACTAAGTGTTAGTGGGAGATAATTAATTAATAAAAGAACACAAAGCAATTATTCTTACTACTTTTAGATACAAATAAATCGTTCCTATAAATGAAATGCAAAATTCGAAATTTCATTACTTTGATCAATATCGAAGCTATAAGTAGTGCGCGCGTAATTTGAGTTATAATGCGAATACATGTATGCGTGTATTCAAATCAAAATAAAAATATTCTCCAGATTTCCGTATTGATATATGCATCTGCCGGTCATATAATGCATACAAAATTTGTTTTATTCATTTAATGTTTCATGCACTTTCCATTAATGAATAAAGCAGCTTTTTATTTGGACTTTGCTTTGCTTATTGCAAAATTACAAATTGTATGTGTATACAAGCTTTTACTAAAAAAAGAGAAAAAACTGTGAAAATTGTATGAAAAGTCAGATACGAACGAAAAACAAATAAAACTACCAAAGGTACATTTTTTAGATTAATATTACTACCTAAATAATTTAAAAAATGTCACAAATTTAGTTTTAATACAATCGCCATTATAACTAAATCGCCAAACTACATACTTTAAAACTCGAAATTAATAAATAAAAAACTCACCCTGTATATCAAGTTTTTATGTATTAATTTCGAGTTTTAAAGTTTCAAGTTAAAACTGTCCGTTCAAACTACCGCGTACACGTGGCCCAGAAAATCTTGAACCATCTCAGGGGAGTAGTGCGGCGAGGGGATTGATTTTGCCTCGCGCGATTCGTTTGTCGTGACGCGGCGTCGTGGCGGGGCACAAAGGCAAAGTCAATCCCCTCGCCGCACTAACCCCTGAGATGGTTCAAGATTTTCTGGGCGGCTCGTACACCTTACATTTATTCTATAAACCCGAAAATGCGAAAGAATAAAAAAAAAACAAATTTTCTTGCAAAAATAAATATTTTTACATATTTATTTAGATATATTGATGGGGTTGTTTCCCGTGGATGGCAAATGACAGGTTAAATAAAAGATCTATACATTTCCTAATCATTTTCTTCCAACCCATTTTAAGAATCTTCTCAGAATGAAATACACTTGTCTCAAAGTCCCATTTCCTTTATCCATCCTTCAGGAAAATATATATTTCCATAAACATCCGCGGCCTAGTACTTTAGTATTATTCATTCGTTAGCGATACAGTTGCAGTTCTTCGACACGAGCGGCTAATTAACGTTCAGTAATTCAGATCTAGTTCAGATAACGAATACAATAGAAAGTAATTGGGATCGTTTGGAGGAAATGAGGAAGCTGTTTGGGCAATGCAGGGACAAGATTCTTTCACGTGTATCTAGGTATACAAATGAGTGGGGAAAATATAAAAGAAAGCTTAACAGATGAACACTTTCGAGTTACTTGATGTTTGTCGACGCATGTTGCCGGTGTTCTTTGGTGCTAGTAACAGATTCTTTTAGTATACAGAAGTTTGTGTACTAATATGCAAGTAGTTCGCTTGTTACAAATATTCGCGATGTTTCTTTTAAATAATATTAAAGTGTTTATTAATTACTATTGAATATTTTACGCACGGGAGAAAACAGTGAAATGTTTTTATTATTGTAGTCACCATTATCAATGGCGGTATTGTCTTTGTGATAAAATGTGCAATATTTGAACTTTTTATCGTTTGTGTAGCGTGTTGTATTATAAATACAGTGAAGTAAGATTGTGAAAGTGTTACGTGGAACTACATAATAATTGGCATTTGGAAGACTAAAATGAATTTATTAATGCACGTACGTGTCTTTTACAAATTTATGAAAAATTGCATATAACTTATTGTTAGCAAAGTAAATGTGTTCTGTTATTTTTTAATATTGTTTGGTACGCAATTAATGACAGTTTGTTTGAAAGTTAATCTCGATGGCTTTAGTGTCCTTTATGGAAGAATATTCAAATTTAAAAATAGACTATAAATAGAAATCTGTCTGATCAGCAGCAGATATCGAGCCTATTCTCCTGCTTCATGGAATCCAAATTTTAAAACAAAATTTAATGTTTTGAAATTAAATATTTTTATCCTACTGTACGGTCGTCAATGATTTCTTATATGTATACATACACATAAGTACTACATATGTGTACATATGCAGTTGTAGAATAATGGACGAAATTTCCGAATTGTATGTTCGGCGCGTCCGGTGAATGGGTGAACTGTCGTTCACTCTCCGTTCGGATATAAATCGTGAACGGAGCAAATGTTAGTTTGAAGATGGACCATGCCTCAGGCTTCACCAATGAGGAGATTGTTTCGTTTAACACGTGATAATTTATTAAACGTACACAAAGAACTTACAAACTTATAAAACAATAACAAACAATTTACACTTGATCGCGGAAGGACTCTACTGAGCGCTGGATAATAGACGTGAAGGGCTACTCAGAGAGTTGAATTTTGTTGTATGTTGTAAAAATGTTTGACTGTTTGAGTTCGAGAGATTAAATGTATCTGCTCGAATAGTTGAATGTATTTGCTCGAATGATTGAATGTCTCAGTTTGACTGCTTGAATGTATCTGTCGTCTTCCGAAAAAATGATATGTCCGGAAAAGTGTGTAGAGGGTGGAATGGAAGGGATGAAGGCGTTAATGAGGGATTGACTATGCAGTGATTGGTTGTATTTTTGGGAAATTCCTGTACGAGTGTAGATGGGGTGGGAAGTGGTATGACGTCGTGAATTCCTGGAAAACGATGAGTCCGTTTTCCAGGTAGCCTACCGGTGCTGGACGATGAAGTTTTTGACCGCGTCAGAAGGTAGTAAAATATTTTAATTAGATTTTTCCTCGTTTTCTTCGCCATGTGGCCGGGCTGACCGTTAGGGTCGTTTATTGCCCCCTTATGGTCGAATAGGCAAAATACCTTAAATTTGCTGGGGCTTCAACAGCAGTTGATGCAAGGTTGCACCCTTGAAAAAACCGAAGTGTTTTATTTCCTTTCCATGTTTTTGCGGGGCTCTAAATTATTCGGTCAATTTCTCTGGTATTGATAGCATTGGCAATGATTATGTCATAACATTCTGTTTTGAGTCGTATTTCATTTCCACCATTGACAACTACGTTGAAGTGTGCGAGACTTAATGTACGCAGAAATTTGATTATGGGAAATCTATTCTCGGACGCAGATTTTGGTTTATGAATATAGTTATACGTGTATTTCTGATACATTATTAAAAATAAAATCGAAAACGAACTAGGTGACACTATCGGGGATATTAAAATTTTAATTTAAAACATGGAAACATAGTAGTTTCATCAGGCAAGTGCATACGACGTCAAATAAATTAATTAAAGAAAGTTGTTTTTTCTGCAATGCGACTGTTTGCCGGATTTTAAACACAGCGTAAAGAACAATTTAAAATATGAAAACTATATCAAGCAATAATATTTTGCTAGCGAGTATCTTTAAAGGGTAGTTGACAGCTGTGAGAAAAAAATTAAGAACAAATTCGAAGAAACTAATTTGGACAGTATGGACGTTTTATAAATTGAAACACTATTTTGAGCATTTATCAAAATATATGTACACAGAAAATTGTTTATTTTCCTATAATGTTGTAAGGTTTTCTTGAAAATCCAATGCGATTGAGAAGCGTAAACAGAAGTATTACTTTAATCCAGCAATTATATTTATCTTATTTACTTTTTTTTCATTTTTGGGTATCTTATTCAATTATGGAAGGTTTCGTAATCTTTATTTTTGTTTTTTTGAATAATTCTTCGTTACTTAATATTTTCATAAACACTGTCAGAAACTTAGTTTGTTGTCAAAAAACTTTAGATATAGTAACTGTAAAAGTAAAACAACTATTCGTAATATTTTTTATCGCACACAAAATTTAGATCGATTATTTTTCCTTTTAACTTTAGATTAACAAGCTATTAATAGATTTTAAATGTTCAGTATGTACTTGCCTTATAATTATAATATCCCACGTAAACTCTTATTGGGCTATTAATAAACATTATTTAGAGAGTTATTAGAATTGATGACATTATTTTATAAACTGGCGTTTATAAATGAATGTCAATTTATTGAAAGTTTATTTTAACTGGTCTTCCAATTTTCTGAAACTTTCACTGAATCTAAAAATATGAATAAGTAAATTGGCCATTAGAAGCGTTTCCGGTAAATAAGCCTCTTTGATTCGCTTTAATCATAATACTTCAAACGATGAATTATTTGCATGGCTAAACTTGCGGAAAGTCGTTTTGTCTGAAAATTATCTATGCTTAAAATCTACCAGTTTAAACTATCCTACTGTAAAGATAATCACTCAGTTTCATTTATTTAACAACAATAAACAAGTGGACACACTTGTACACTTTTTCATTTAAATTCTTCGGTCATGAAGGTAAACTTGAATTTAATATAATTAGGTAGTTTGATAGAATTTTATATCGCGCAATCAGCGCTTACAAAATTATAATTACTCAAAGCGAACGAAGTTGCAAATTATTATTAATAGATAGTTGAATATTATACAGCTTATTTCTCCGTTATGTGGCCGATATTAAATTTCATCGACATGTTTTCGCACGCCTGTAGTCGCTCGTTTTTGTCGTTAAATGAAATATGTAAAGCATTACACTTATAATTCCTTGTTGTTCGAAATTGAAAGAAATTTATATGTTACAAATTTCAATAAAGATAATACGAAATTTATAAGAATGGAAAATATGTGAAATAAATGGAACACGTAACAAATTTGTTAGATTTACATATTAAAATTAATATCTTTCCTCTGCTTAAACGTTTGATTAATTTTAAATCAATTTACCATTTAACCAGTATAATCGTACAAATTTTATTTGACGTCAATTACATTTCTGCATATGTGAAAAGATGTAATACTATGTCAGACAGGATCCAATTATAGCTTATAACAAGAGTATAGTTATTACGTTAATGGTAGTCAACGTGTTAAATTAGATCAAAATATACATTAGGAAAATTACCAAAGAATTACATGAGCTGCATGTGCACTACATGCAAAATAATAAAAATAATTATTATGTTTCCATGGTATTGCAGAGCTAGGTATTAAACATTGGGACATGATAATAAAAAGTTAGTTGAAAATGGTATTAGTCATTTAAGAATGCGTACAATTAGCACATAAGCAGCCTTTAAGGGGTTTATTTAGATTTATTTAATCATTAAACTATTTTTAAAAGCTACAGCGCCGGTATTTTCCAGTTCTTCTTAATTAAAAATCTAAAAACTTGGAACATTGTGTCTTCTTTCAAAACATTGGTCAGATCATGAAAAATGTCTTTTTGTATTTTTACTTTAATATCCATATTAGTTAAAAATATAATCATTTCTATCTTCGTTTATAAACAGTTAACTGTATCTCCTCAAATTTGGTATTGACAGTTACACAACTTCTTGTGCCTAAGATAGCTGTTGAGAATAATTAATGTATAGCACCGAACACATATTCGAAAAATCATATTATATTCAAACGTCAAAATGATAAAGAAAATCCAAAAAAAGCTTTGAAAATCTGAACTATATACATATGTCTTATTAAAAGTACAATTATAACGTAAAAGTAAAACTCCAGATTCTTCATACTCAATACTAAAAATAATTAATCCCTTTACATTATTCTTTAAGTATTACCGACATTCTTAGCAAAAACGAGTCTCTCGGAATGCAAGTAGTTCAACTGCATAAAACAAAATTTGTTTTTATCCCCATTTTGAAGAGTTCAGCTTTAATCCAAAGCATGAAAATTCAAATTCCAAGAGGAGCAGCTGATCAGTTTGCCTTCCGAGCGGCTCGTATCTGATAAACATCGTGATATCTGAAATGTATGCAAATGTATTATCCCGCTATTGCGTCCAACCCCTCGTTTATAGAATGAAACTAATATTTGATTGTTCCAGCAGTATTGTCTGCTGCTCCTACTTTTCGCTTTACTGGGGGAAGTTATTGAAATCGGGCAAGCTTACAAAGTTATCAGGCCGTACAACTACTATCGGCGCAGACCATGGCATCGACCTCGATGGCATATGGGTCAAAGATCACCGAAGTTCTACCGTTCTAAGAGGATTCCACCGAAAGGCTATCCCTACCACAAACCCGAGCATTACAGGTTAGAGATAAATTCCAAATTTTTCCAAGTATTGGCCCTGGCAAGGAAGAATTGTCGTATCCGAACTAGATTTTTATGTTACAAAATGTTTTAACGTAATATACAGGGTGAGTCGATAATGGCTACTATTTGAAATAATTAATCGGTTTCATAAAAAGAATGTTTTTAAAGAAATTGACTAAACTCAGCAGTGTTAGTAAAATGGATACCCTTGGATTCTTTTACATGTTAAATTTTCTGAGATATTAAACAGATTTTGTATTTCTCAAATAGAATGGTATCCATTTATTCGCAACTATTGACGTTTTTAACTTTCGTTTTTTTTCGATAAAAAATTCTATTTTCTTAATCGTCTTCTTTTAATAAATTATTGTAACAGTTTTATTCTGTATTGATATCTTAGAACTTTGGCTATGATGTGAAATATAACGAAGTGTGCATCGGCATAAATTTATGTAAAACTGAAGTAATTTTATATATATAGTTATAGATTGATGTAAATATATTGCATTTCCTTAGCGCGCACTATACAATTGTTAGAACATCGCGTATGCGTTAATCTAATATTTCTCTGTATCCTTTCTCTTCAAAAGTAGAAAATATTATTGACCATCCCTAAAATATGTGAATACAAGTAGGTTTTTGCTTTACACGGTACCTTATTTGACAGAATCTACCCAAAGAAAACAATTATTATACGTTTCGAATCAAATTCGAAAAAAAGTCGAATAAAATTAGAATTTCTTCAGATAAAATAAAAAAAATAGTTATAAACCTCGAATTAATCTTCAAACCTTGACAAACAAAATTTCACATGTGGACAGGTCCCCTGAACAAATTTGGGCTCAACTTTCCAAACAACACCCAATGCATCGACGTAACCACGATCCGATGAAAAGTTACCCTCCACAAATACAGGGTGTAACAAAAATTCTGGGGCACTTTAGGTTTATGGATAGAACGCATAAAAATAAGAAAAAAAAGTCTTATAAGTTGTGGGCGCATCCCACCCCCTATCGAGATACAACCCCTTTTGTAAAAAATTTAAAAAAAATCATATTTCCGAAATGGTACGTCGTGGAATACCCGTTTTGATTGCAATATAACCGGAGAAGATCAAAGATAATAGAAAAAAATATAATTGCTACAATTATTGCTGTTAAATAGCATTTATTCTTGTTTAATCCAAACAACGTCGATTACCTATATCGTAGCAGGTTTGTAACAACTTGGGAAAAATTTAGGGCATTCACTAAATCTTCCTTTACGTAGATAGTGATATGTTTTTTCGTAAACTTTAGTCTCTTCCGGTTATATTGCAATCAAAATCGGTCCTCTACGACGTACCATTTCGGAGATATGATTTTTTACAAATTTTTTACAAAAGGGGTTGTATCTCGATAGGAGGTGGGTTGCGCCCCTAACTTATAAGACTTTTTTCTTATTTATATGCGTTCTATCCATAAACCTAAAGTGTCCCAGAATTTTTGTTACACCCTGTATATCACAAGCCAACTATATTGTTTCTCATGCGGTTATAACGCAGGGATAATTGTCTTAAAATTGAAAGCGCAATAAGTCTTTGTAACTCAAATTCAAAATTTGCAATTATTTATTATAACGAACGCAACAAGTAATTAACAAGCGAACTCTACTTAATAAAACTGAAAATCAAAGCTAAAAGTTAAAGCTACAGATTGAAGATCAAAAGTAAGGTTAAATATTAATGTTCGTAATTACAGCTAAAATTTAAAGTTACGAACTGAAACTCAAAATTAAAGCAAAAAATTGGGAAAAAAATGAAACTAAGAATGAATCTCAACAAACGAGTCTCGTCCTCTTGATGGTTGAGAGAAAACGAAGTGGAATTGGCCCATGGTATCCGCTTAGAGTTTAAGTCTTAAACTACCGTTTTGTCACGAGAGTGATCAAAACGTCGCTATTGGTTGCCTGTTAAGATAGATCGGGGATTGCCGAGGGTGTATTATTTTCCCCACCTATAGGGAATTGTTTCTTACAATTTCTAGTTATTGTGAATACTGGAATAAGGAAATTTATTTGGAAATCTGAACAGATTGAATCGAGACAAATGAATCCAAGATACGAAAATAATTGTAATTTTTCTGTCCATTAACACGCTGTTAAATGCAGTCAAATAAAGATTTCAATAAATGAACGCAACACTGAAAGATGGCCTGGAGAAGAATAATGAGGTATTACTATCGTAATTTTGAAAAAAAAAATACTTTTCACATGTGACCTACATCTGCTTGATTTAGAATTAGCTGTATGTATAATTATAATTATACTTAATTATAATACTACTGTATTTTGAATCTAGCTGAATGTTAATTAAATTCAATAATTTAATAACTGCAAGAAGTTTGTAGTAAAGTTGAATGAAGTAAAATACTAGAAAGAACCAATTTCAATTTAATCGAGAAATTTGCAAGAAAAATAGAACTGAATTATATATCTCGTACAGCCTCACACATATACGTATGTACATACGACGTGGCGTGCATAATCACTAACACCTGCGAGCCACCACAATGTTATAATTAATCAAAAAATAAGCCACTGACATTACCCATTCGCACAGCACCTGGCCCCACGAATGAGTTTGAGCGAAATAGGAACGCCAACGTCGCAATTACACGTACTAGTCTTAATGTGTGCTGAAAATCCTGAACTAGAAAATGATTAACAGAAAATGGACCATATAACGAACTTATAATTCATTTAAATTTTTGTGTAACAATTACTCACTGTATTAATTATTCTATACTCGTGTTTTTTCTAAAATATATCGTCATTATAGATAAGTAATTTATGCGAATAGGAATGCAATTAAATGAAGTTTGAGGACATCAAACTTTCAAATCAGTTAGGGAAAAGAATTACATGAAACTAAGCAACAAGAATACCTTAGCCTGAGTTAATTAAATATTAACAAGTACAAATGGATGAAACTACGATCACTATGTTCACCGTTTTAATAATCACAACCAATCACTCGTGTCGTTTGAAACTTTTATATCTATACAACACGATTGAAAGATTAGAGAGAGAGGAAGTTTTTCAACTCACCAGTCGCAGAGTTCTTCTGCGTCTTTGATTGTAAACGTGATACTCTGATCGGCTCTGGAGTTTTTAAGTCCACTGTAACTGGACAAGAACAAAGTCTTCACAGATAAGTCCTCTGTTCCTCTTGAATGATTTCTGAGAATTTCTCCTGTTATACTTCGTGATGTGACGATGTTCGATGTAAATCCATTATATCGCACGGAGTGTCAAGAAGAAAATAGAAATAAAGAAGGGCTGGCTTTATTCTCGCTATTCAAAGAGAGATAAAAATTGTGCGGTCACATTTCAGTTAAAGTCCATTTCTAATTGATCTAGCATTTTTAAGTATGGGTGTATCGAACGAGCAAAATTTCCAGTAACGTTTCAACACACACTCTATTTCGCGAAATACTTTTTCTCAGGGCAAGTGACTTTGAAACGGCATTGCGCGCTGCCACAAATACCAAAAATAAAGGGGAGGATATGAATATACAATATACATATGAAGTGCCTAGAATACAAGGGATATAAGTGACTTTTATTTAGTCCTGAGAAAATTAAGTTCAAAGTTGGCAAACGCTCATAAATCACAATATATTTAGTACAACATTTTTTTTTCAAGGTTGGGTATACCATGTACGGGGTGGGCATTTCACTTAGATCCCTTTACCACTAAATAGAATGCTAAATTCAGAGTTTCATGGCACAGTTCTCAGTTCTTTTGAGAATGTCACTTATACCCCTTGTGTTGTAGGCACCTCATATGGTCTTCATGTTATAAGGCTTTTAGCCGGTCACATGGACTGTGACACGTAAATGGTAAGGGGGTTCTAAGACCCCCTTTTTGTGTCATCAACATTTGCCTAGGACGTCCCGTTTACTGTTATGCATCACCTGTTGTGCTATGTCGTAACCGATAAAAGGACAAACGACATGACTCACTATTAGAACGAAGTGATGTTATGTAAAACTTGAATCATAATAAAATGAAAATGTATTGAGAGTACGTATCACTTTCTTTTTGTAAGTGTATTTAAAGTATATCCATTTGCCAGTTCTAAATGAACAATACATTTTCTCAGAAATATTTTTTCACAAAATCAATAAATACGGAATTATGTACACATATGTGTCCTGATTTACGATTATTTTCGAACGTTTTATCAGTTTTTTATTCCACTTTTGAAAAGTTCACTGGTTTTTCTATTTAAAAATGTGACATTAAATAAACTAAAATCTGCGGTGCGAATTTTGTTGAAAAATTGATGGCACTTCCGAATATTTAATACACTTTCTCCGTACGCATCCGAATCTAATGCGTGTTCGTATTTCATAAATCGAAATAATAGAGAGTGACGCAAATTCGTACCACTTGTACTCACATATTCAAAAATATTTCAATCAAACAATTGCTAACAAAATTATTCATGCGATATGCTAAGTATCTCAACAATTCGTTTTTGCTGGTTCATATTATATTTTCCAAATTAAAAATTGATTCACAATTATTGAAAAAATCAATAAAACATTTATATTTACATAAATATGTAATCCAATAACTTTTTAAAAATTTATCTAATCCCATTGAAGTTCGACGTTACTTTTGCATTACCCTCCACCTCTTACAGTCCTATCGCGTAATTTTCTCAGCTTAAAGAACGATGGTGACGGATTAGCGAGATTCCCAACAAGACAAGCGGAAGATTACACGAGAAACATGTTCGCGTACAATCGATATTAGGCCATTCGCACTCACAGTGCCATTAAGTGTCAGGTATTTGGCACCCTCTTACACCGCTAAGCGGTAGCGCTTCTAATGGAACGTAACACAAGTTAGCCGTGAGACACTTCAGACATTACTCGCGCAACAAGCTTCCTTATTCACCTATACAAAGACCTAAGGTACACGTACGTACGCAGCCTAATATGTCGGGTAGTTGATAATATTTCATTAAACCACCCTTTGAAGTTGAAAGTCATCACTTGTGGGAAATCGGCTTCTTTGTACGAGTTTAATGTCTTTCGAATGGTTTTTCTTCGGAAGCCTTCAATTAATGAGATCTTAGAGTGCAACATTTTTGCGGTTTGATAAATTGAAAGATCCAATCGCGAGGATATTGACGAAAAGCGACAGGGAAAGGAAGGGGAAGTTAAAAAAGTGTAGTTACGTGTGAGTCCGTGCGGGATAGAAAGGAGTAAAGAAAAGCAATTTCAATACTTCAAGAGAGAGCGAAAGAGAGAGAGAGAGCACGGTAGTTTTGTTTAATGGGACAATGGGTTTCTTTTTGTAGACCGTTTCATTATATTATGTAGCAGTGCTCTACTTTCGGATACATTAAAGGATAGGCGCTTAAAGTACGCTTGAACTTTGGTAATTACTTCATAATTACGTGTTCGTTTCATTGTCTCCGATGGCACTGTATGTATGTATGCATATTATAGCATATACACATACAGGGTGTAACAAAAATTCTGGCACACTTTAGGTTTATGGATAGAACGCATAAAAATAAGAAAAAAAAGTCTTATAAGTTGTGGGCGTAACCCACCCCCTATCGAGATACAACCCCTTTTGTAAAAAATTTGTACAAAATTTTAAAAAAATCATATCTCCGAAATGGTACGCCGTAGAGGACCGATTGTGATTGCAATATAACCGGAAGAGACTAAAGTTTACGAAAAAATATCACTATCTACGCAAAGGAAGATTTAGTCAATGCCCTCAATTTTTCCCAAGTTGTAACAAACCTGCTACGATATAGGTAATCGACATTGTTTGGATTAAACAAAAATAAATGCTATTTAACAGCAATAATCGCAGCAATTTTTTTCTATTATCTTTGATCTTCTCCGGTTATATTGCAATCAAAACGGTTCTTCTACGCCGTACCATTTCGGAGATATGATTTTTTTTTAATTTTTTACAGAGGGGGTTGTATCTCAATAGGGGGTGGGTTGCGCCCACAACTTATAAGACTTTTTTTTCTTATTTTTATGCGTTCTATTCATAAACTTAAAGTGTCCCAGAATTTTTGTTACACCCTGTATACATGTAGTTCGAGATTGTCTAACTGGCGTTTCCAATTGTGTCTCTCATCCAGTATGCATGATAAAATTTATACCACGAAGAAAAGAAATGAACGTAGATTAATTAACAGGTGAAATGAATTAAGAGGGGTGTCTGCAGTGTCAGGTAACAAATACATACACATAAAGCGTGACAGTAATAATCATATAACACGATAATTTGTAGAATCTTATGTGGAAGTAGCGATATTGGAGACTTCACTGTAAAATTGTACATTTGTCTTCCTCAAAAAGGGTTCTTGGAAATTGGAGTTCGACACAACCCAAAAACTATTCATTAGATTTTATTGAAGTTGTGAGGTTTTTTAGTCTTTCATTTCCGTGAAAAAAGATAAAAAGTGAAGGCTAAAATTTAATAATTAACATTTAGATTCAAAACTGTGCCATTTTTACAATTTCGAAATTTCTTATGACGTTCTAGATTTATCGACGATGGTATATCATCAGTCAATAAAAAAAATAGATAATGTATTTTTGATCATTATATTCAGTACAATATTTATTACCAATTATCCGTCGACGTTCTGCAATTGCTCCTTTCTAGCGGCGAATCTACTGCATATTTTTTGGTATAAAAATGCACAGTTGTATTGTACTTCAAATATGTTTTAATATAACATAAAAGTTTCGAGTGAATACACAATTTTTTAAATTTTAAATTAGTTCCTACAAAACATTTACAATTTCCTGTTTTACAGCAAGCCCCCTCCTTAATAGAATGGTAGATGCAAAATCATTTGCGATTCCCCTGAGATCCCAAATTTCGTTCTTGTTATGCAGAATGCCTGAATATTACAAATATTGAATGTTGCCCAAGAAAAATATGGATGGAAAATCGCAATGTTTTTTAGTTAAAACTGTAAGTGTCAGATTCAACTTTAAAAAGTCATTTTTTTCTGATGTCTTTGGAATTCGTTAATTGTACTTGGCATAATAATTATAGGTCCATTTCTGACGCACAATTTTAGCGTTTTTTTTTAAAGAAAATAGAAAAAAAACAATGGTATCTCGTCATTCGAGACATTTGAATCTGTAATTGGTTTTATTGCGGCTGAATTATTAACGAAACGATGACCGAAAAGCTAAAAAAGCCACTTGGGAATGCGTTCAAACTTTTAACTTCCAAGTGTTACTTGTTAACTTACTTGTTAGAAGTATGAGTGCACTCAGGAATTGTTTGTTTATTTGTTTAATTGGCACTGAAGCAATTGAAGAATTATTGGCAGTATGACTTTTACCAGAAAAACTCGTATGTTTAGATAACTGATAAATCGTTTGCGGTGGATGGTTTCCAAACATATTTGCTCAATTCCTTTAATAACCGTATCAAAATAGCAATTATTTATACGGCTTCGATCATATCTCTAATAATTAATCCACTACAGCTACTTCAATCTAATACCTTGATTACACCGTTTAGGAATTAAATTCAGCGAGGTGTGGAATCCATTTTTGCAAAAATATGGTACAATCTCCATATTGCAAAATGTACTATGTTGAATTCCATAGCAGGTACTCCGATATTACATGTAGATATACACATACCATAGCCGATCAAATATTTTTACCGAAGAAATCACTTAAAAACATCTTTTTCAATAATCGAATCCTGCGGCACATAGATAAAAGACTATGAAAAAAAACTCAAGTTTTGCTTTCTTGTAAAATTTTTGAAATAAGGCTGATGGATTTTTCTGTGCGTTATGAAGTAGATACCAATTTTGGGTTCGAGGGAAAAGAGACAATATACAACTGAAATACCAAATTTAAAGTTCGGAAATTATCAAAATGGGACATCAAAAACTGAATAAAATTCTAATACATTATTTGTATTTCAAGTTGTAATCAAAATATATATACAAATTATCTCATACATAGAGTCCTTATAACGTATGTATTTACTCATTCTCATAAGTGTTTGAATTGTTTGTCATTTTTTATAACCATATATTGCAATAATGGTTCGTTATGTAAAACAGATACTGTCTTTTCTAGATATCGTCCCTTAAATGAAGATTACGCGGATCAGTTGACAGAAGATCAACCGTACACAATTGTGATTCAATTACCTAAAAGGGATCGAAAGTACAATCGTCATCGTTACGAAAGAATTTATGAAAAAGAGCGGATTCCACTAAATGTTAGAGAAAGTGATTTTATTGAAGACGATGAGGATATTGATTCTAAGATGTTCAATGTTGATGAGAAGAAGATCCATATAAAGGTAAATATTAGAAAAATAATATTATCTAATTACAAATGATGATTAAACATTGCTCAAGTTAAACAGGTTCCTATTAGAAAAAAAGACGATGAGAGCTCATCAAATGCAATGAATGCGATTTAAACTCATTGTAATGTTCTTAATTTTAATATGCAGGTGACCAAAGAGGAGAGTCCAAAATTGCATATTAAAATATCAAGGGCAGATATTGATAAGGATATAGAAATTATTGACAAATCGAACATAACCGCTATGAATATACCACTACAACCGAAGATATATGCGAATTTCACATTATCCATGCAACCCTCGGAAGTGGACTTAACAAGGCCTAACGCTCGTTTGGAAAATGTTGAAAGAAAATGAACTTATACTTCCTATATATTTAATTAAATCCCTCTCGTTAAATATACATGTATTAATTATTATCATTCGCACGATCATAAATTTCCAACAATTTCAACGATACCAAATCATATTTATGTGTTATTTTACTTACGTTATTTGTTAAAAAAATACATGTATCCTCATGACGTGTTATCAATCAAAAATATATTTATTTTTAACTGGTTCTGTTAATTAAATCGATTTGAAAATGAGCAAATTCACGAGTTAAGTAAACCCGACGTCGCTGGAACGTAAAGAGGTCATCATCTCGAAAGGACAATGGGACACCATTACATCGTGGCGTGCAGAACCAGCATAGCGTATTTCTTATCATTCCGCGCCAGTCTGCGCCCTTTTGTTTCCGTCGCTCTTGAATTTAATACCGACGATCGAGCCCTCGAAAACTCCGGGAATCCTTTTCTAGTGGCCAGCCGATGAAGAAACAGCAAATATTGTGCCTCGAATCCGAACCACCATTCTCCCGTACCGCTTTCCCTCCGTCTCGAGTGTCTTTTTGCTCTCCGTTGCGTTGTTTTTTCGAGATACACATACGTGGATAGGAACCGAGAAAAGATGGAGGAAAAATGGAGGGGGTGGGAAATGGTACGGTTCTAGTAGAAAAAGTGCAGAGAGAGAGAGAGAGAGAGAGAGAGAGAGAGAGAGGGAGAAAAAATGGAGAGAAAGAGTGACAGGGGAGGAAGACTGGAAATTGAAGAGGAAAAGGGAGAATGACGGGAAAAACGATCGGGAGAGGAAAAAGGAAATTGGAATGAAAGTTTGAGCAAGAGGGAAAGTGAAGAAAGGTGATCGGCGGAGAAAAAGCTTATCGAAGAGGAATACTATGACCTCGGTGATTTCGCTCGTCGATTTCTCAATGTAGTTTTTATTTCTAACATAATAGTCAACGAACATATCGTAATAATAAATAATAGTAATAATATACAGTGCTGCTGTTGCCGTTCACATTTTTCATCGTTTTCGCTCGTTCGCGCTGATTTTCGTCTTCTCTTAATTATATTTATTTGCTATTGTTATCTCTAACTCGGGCATACATACATATACGCACATGGACACAGGCACTCACTCTCTCTCTCTCTCTCTTTCTCGTGCGCGCATGTAACAAGTATCGCAACGTCAGAAAAAGACATTCTCGCGTTTCAAGGAATTTTCGTGGTTCGTCGGAAAATACGTTGTGTTATTTCGAAGTCACTGAACGGCTGAAGGAAAGTGTTAGACGGAGAGATATACAGGGTGTAACAAAAATTCTGGGACACTTCTTCAGTATAGATAGTATGGACCAAAAGATTAAAAAAAAGTCTATAAAGTTTTGTCTAAAAACCACCCCCTATCGAGATACAACCCCTTTTGTAAAAAGTTTTTAAAAAATCATATCTCCGAAATGGTACGTCGTAGAGGACCGATTTTGATTGCAATATAACCGGGAGAGACTAAAGTTTACGAAAAAAAATATCACTATCTACGCAAAGGAAGATTTAGTGTTTGTCCTTAATTTTTCTCAAGTTGTTACAAATCTGCTACGATATAGGTAATCGAGGTTGTTTGGATTAAACAAGAATAAATGCTACTTAACAGTAATAATCGGAGCAATTATATTTTTTTCTATTATCTTTGATCTTCTCCGGTTATATTGCAATCAAAACGGTTCTTCTACGACGTACCATGTCGGAGATATGATTTTTTTTTAATTTTTTACAAAAGGGGTTGTATCTCCATAGGGGGTGGTTTTTAGACAAAACTTTATAGACTTTTTTTTCATCTGTTGGTGCGTACTATCAATACTGAAAAAGTGTCCCAGAATTTTTGTTACACCCTGTACATATACATGTTCGTTACTTTCATTTATGTGCTTCTTACTCTTTGTAATCGAAACGTTTTAATGCACCACATCGGGAGTTCTCGAAAGACGGAAATTTGAGGTAAGGTGCAAGTTTTTTTAAATGTTTTCCGTATCAAAGAATTTGACCTGAGTATTTTCTACAAAGTCCTTTTTAGCAATTATACCGTTTGTTATTTTTACACTGCGCTGTTTAAGAATATTACAGAGAATCTACGTGTGAATGGAAATAAAAGAGATTAAAACGGGGCAAAATTCTAGGAGTTTATGAATAGGGATTAGGGGGTTTCCCCCTGAGATTTTTTTGAGAAGAAAAAATCTTTTCCTCGGGAGGAATGACAATGTTGCCCTTCTCCCTGCGCTTTGGCATCAAAAGTAGGTTCATATTTTATTATTCCTCAATTCCCTAGTTGAAATCAATGATAATTATGACAACCGTATTGTGTATTAAACGGGAGAAGAAACATATACGGGCTAGATATATTTACATATTTACATAATACTTTTTTAACAAACACAAAAATATATTTATCTGAATAGGTGTTTTATTTTTATTGCTCTAGCTGCATTATTGTTTATAGGAAGTAATAAAATAGAACCGCTGTAGTAACGAGGGTGGTTGAAATTGTGCATACTTTACCGATGTGTATGTATAGATATACATATAGATATACAAGGTGTCCATTGTTCGTTGTCAGAAAACATTCTACGATTAAAAAATGTTTATTCTGCATCCCTTTCCGAGATACAATCGCTTTTGTTTAGATATTCATTGCCGCTACTCCATAAAAGAACTTTAGACATATTGTTGTATTTTTTTTTATTTATTCAAGCCTGTCAGACATACCTAAAGTCTGTGGCTTTGATTGTGTAGCACATGTCCATTATATTTTTTTGTTTTATTAATGACATGCTTTCATCTCCTCTATGTAAATTGCTTGCCTGCCAATAGGCGTAAATCACTCTAAATAATAGGGATTACATCTCCAAAAGGGATGGTAGCACAAATTTTGAACTCAGCTGTGCTAATTAGTTTCAGCAAGTGCCGTTAAATTTTGCAGTACCAATTGCATACAGACACCTCGCATATACATAGTATATGTATAGGAATTTTGGAGAAAATTAGCACCTCACCCTTTCCTAGAAAATACAATCTAATTCGCACACACGCGATAAAATCAGTGATTGTGTTTTCATCAGATACATACATTCCTGTATTTTCAGTAATTGGATTAATAATTTGATCAGTTTTTGTTTAAAATAAGCTACTCTTTTATATAAGTATTTTCTGCGCCAATAATAATAATTAGCTGTAACAAAATTCTGTGAATTAGTCTTAATAAGTTTTTTTTAAGTTCAAATTATTTGCGTTCTGCACTTTTGGAAAGTAATGCACACTCGTATGTCTAAGGTTGAAATGCAAATGAATTCTTCTGCGAATTGAATACAGGAATGTTTTTATAAGAGACCATTTATCGATGCACTTCGTAATTAATCAATGGCGAAAAAAAGAATCTCATGCATAAACGGATTAAATAATTTCTGCTGTTTCCTGTAATCACTTCAATCGGCCCCTGTTAATCTGTTTAAGAATATTCATCGTCAGAATCGTAATGATCGAAAACCGATACGGAACATTGGTAAGAAAAATATACAAAGGATGACTCAACTTCACTCTTGATATGTATTACCGATACATTTTATTCGGCTTCCTTTGAAATCACGAATACCAGTTCATCGCTCGCGAACTAAAAGAAAGTGCACTTTCGTTACTTTACCGTCTAATTTTTATGATACTATTATGAATCTTTCGTAGGTTGTTATTCTCACTAGCATGGGCGTTCACAACAATAATTGTGCTCAAATTCAAAATAATTCTAGGAGTAACCATGGCTGAAACATTCACGTGCAATTTTGTAATGAGCAAGTGATAAGAGTAGAATAAAAATGCAGAAATGCACGATTCAATCGGATTTTTATTAGAAAAGAATATTAATTTTATCTGAATTGAAGGAAATCGCAAAAAGAATCTTTAATTGTCATTTCTTTTCTTATACAGTTTTTAATGATTTTTTAATGAACATACTTTGCTTTTGATTAGGTTCAGCTTATACATACCGAAGTATACATATATGTATACTGAGATTCAAGAGAAGTCTAGCTAACGACGTTGAAAATCGCGTTGTAGAGATCGTTGACATCGAAGTTTGATCTATCTTGAACTGACTATCCATCGAAACTTTGTTAATAACTTGGTTTTTCCTCGAGTGACATCTTAAAATGTTCAGAAAAGTAGCAGCTTTTAGAAAATCGATTCTTTGAAAATGTTCAGTCTATTTGCCACTTTAAAACGACATTATTCGCGACTACCAACGATGCCGTTATATTTTTTAAACGTCTCACGTTTTAGAAGTATCGTAAAACTCGTTCGCGGTTCGCAATTACGATACGGTAATTTAATCACTCGTTCTCCATAGTTTTTCGATAAAGCTTCCGTATATGTTATTCGAGCGTTTTTAAATCCAAATCACACAGAACTGTAGTTAAATTCATGCAGTATAGAATTTATTCTGAGTTTCTGTACAGTAGAGCTTGTGATTTAGATTACAATTCGAAGTTTTTAGGTTGCTAATCATTCCTGAAGGTGTGGTATAAATGCAAATAATATGAAACACTCGGTATTTATAAAGCCAAAGCAATTTAAGCGGTTAATATAAAAAATCGCATGTGAATATAATTTTCCAAATAACAATACAAAATTTTGTTTAAATTGTATACAGTACGAATCAAATATAACAATAATATTTGTTTAATCATCGAGGGTGTAAGCTACATGCTTTAATACATCAATATACATATATTCCAGGATTATCGACTCCTTTAACCATTCTTGTTTAAATAATTTTGTTCGTTTTGTTGTGCTGTGTTAATTTGCTTTTCTGCGCCGCGTTATATTAACGGGAAAAAATAGCAAAAAAGATCCCACAACATATACAGAGTATCCATCGAATCGGTCGCCATGATTTTTCAGGCATTTTCAATAATTTTATATAAAATAAAACGTACGACATATTTATCATTTTATCAGCAAAAAATTGTAGGAATGCAAGTTCCAGGATTCCTTTGTTTTGAACAATATTGTCCAGATTTTCTCCACATTTTTAAATGATCTTGTCATTTGTTTATCTAACATTTTACACGACATCGTATAATACTATTTTTACCAATGTTTCACTTCGGTAAATCTTATTACATGTTTCTCATCAATAATAGGGGCACCAATTTTATACCACCCTTCATTTATATATTAACAATATTTTCTGCAATGAAAATTTTAATGAAAGTGGTACTTTGACATCGTTGAATTTATCTCATTGAGATAATCCATTAACAATGTTGGATAACAAAATAGACGTTACCCGATGCTCTTTAAAAATTATTCATGATTACTCTGATTTTTTCCATCAGCAAGATAATCTGCAAATGTTTATCACCGTAATTTCTCGCCTGCGAAGAATCGATTAAATTCCCCATGTCACAGTTTTCTATACAAACAAAAAATGGCCTGAAATAACGCGATGGCCGACTCGACGAGCACTTTGTACATCAGATACAATTAAGATGGTGAACGAACGAAGCATCGATGCCTCTACGTGCCAGGTCTGTTGCTCGAAAATAGTCTTATCGCGTGAACCAATCGAGTCAATCTACGGTTTGCGAATCAGCCTGTGTTTCGTAAGCATGTTGCCGTCTATTTTATACGTGATATATGTATTTATATACACATACATATAACGAGCATGCAGATGTTGAAAATATCGAGCGTATGAAAAAAATGTTTGGCAAATGCATTCGGTTCGGTCTCTATTCGTATGTAAATAACTCGGTCGAAAATCAAGCCAGACATTCGGGGCCCGGCTGGTTTCATGCCAATATCGACGTGCAAGCGATTCAAAGAACCAGGACACGAATACGCGTATCTATCGTTAGGCACGCTCCTCGTTTCGTCGATTATAATTGCTGCCGGGAACCCGTTCGACCTTTAAATGTACGATTTTCGGAAATCGTACGTCATTACGAGAGGCCAGGTCATCTAGTTAAAACGAGGAATGAACGATTGACGTCTGTCGTATACGGTCGCAAAACTTTTAATTTGCATTAATAATGGAAGTAATGATCGTTCTGTGAAGCAAAATTTCTGTTACGTGATTTTCATTGATGTGTGTTCATAGAAACGAATAGAAACGATAGTTTATGTCATAGGCGGACGTTGGGTTAGATTATTGGGTTACAGAGAAGACGGTGTGATAAAAAAAATTGAATAACCAGTTACAGCGAATACTTCCAACACGATCGTGTTTTTTTACATTTTTTCACTTTTATTAATTATAAAAATCATAGGAAATCAATCAATAAGCGATGATCGGTTTACATTACACTTTCTGTACAGGGAACGAGATACCCTTTGATTTCAACGATCTGTACATTGTAGAATGGATGCTGCGGTCTTTAATTAGCGAAGTACAATCTCTCGCCAGAACAGAGAATCTAACGAACTAGATATAAAAATGATCCGGCCGGGGGGGGGGGGGGAGCGGATAAGTACAGTTTTAATTAGAAAGAATAGTAAAAGTGGCGCGGCACCGTTCGGCCCATTAAATGATGAGTTCGAAAGGAATTACATCCTCCTTTTCCGTTCCGACTGTCGTCAAGTGAATTACTTTCGAGATTCGAACGATATTGTATAATAAAACGGGGCTGCCTTTAGAAGAGCTTGGGTCACGGAACTGCGGCTGATTTGTACAGTCCACCACTACTGATACGATCGGTATTCAGCACCAACCCGCCTTATTGTTAGTTGTGGTCAATATTAAGCCTTTGACCGGCAATATCCGACAGTCTGTAGCAAATAATACCGTGGTGAGAACTGATTGACCTGTCAGGATAGGTAGATTAGATCCACGATATACAAGGATGAACCGTGATTAATATTGATAAATTATATTACATAGGAGAGGTAATAAATCATCCATCGAAACTACTTACTCTATTTAATTAACAGCCATTTGATAGATGAAGGGACAGGGGGAAATCGTCAGAGTTCATCCCTTAAGTATCCGTTTTTTTTGTGCTTTTTGAAAGTGTCGGAATAACGTGCAGCACGGGAATTCATTAAGAGAAAAATGAAAAGTAATTTTATATTAAGTGTGACACGTGTTCGGTACAAATAGAACTGGATATGATGGAATCTTATTAAACGTACTGAGACGTTAAAGTGATTTTCTAGATTCTTGTTAGATCAATTTTTTTTCTCTGGAAATATTCAATCAATTTTGAATTAATCTTGTACTCGCGTCGAAAATTTGTTTATTCGAAATTATCGATAATTTCTACGTAAGTAGATGCCAGTCAAAGGGCTAATTTTATAAGCTTGCAAATAAACCATACCGTTCCAGTGAAAGAAAATAATAATACTATTGTAATACGTTAGGTTAATGAATATTCAGATACATTGGAATATTCGGCTAGTAATGTGTGAGAGGTTAAAACTATTAAAGTGTTATTACCACGATACGTAATACTGTCTCTTATATACATGACTACGTTTACTATTTTACAATCTCTCTTACTATATGTATATAAAAATATAAGCGTGTCAATATGTAAATATCTCTACCACTGTAACAATGGCAGAACATTGGATCTCCGTGATGTCCAACATTTACGTATTGTCGTAGAAACTATGTATTATCATTCTACGTTTCTGATAACAACGTTGATAAACTAACGATCGATCGATCGAAGACTCTTTGCACCCTATGTGAGTAAATATCGAGGTTACAACGATAGCTTAAGAATCTCTGAAAAGCGACTATAATCTGAAGCTTGAAGAGGCTTTTTACGTGTTCGAATTCAGTAAAAATGTTAAAATCCTGAATATACAATACTTCGTTATTACGAATGAACCGAGTCGTACGTAATAGTGGGCTGCACAAATCATACACACGTCGGCGGACATCAAAGCGTAGAGCGAATACAAAGAGTAACAAAATACACTGTAAACAGAACAATTTCTTCGTTTTTCTTTTCTTTCACATTTGTTAAAATATGTTCAACCTTAAGGATAAATTCGTGACTTACCTGGTTGTATATGTTGTTCACTACTCAGACATGATATTGAAACTAGTGCCAGTATCGTGAACTAAGTGTTTAGATGTGAAATGCGTGGTCGCACTAATAATTAATCGATCAATGGATAATTTACAGCGTGGAATTAATCGATTAATAGTAGCGGATCAAACGATTGTAGCTTAAACTCTAAGAATGTCGATCGTGTTTCAATGTTACGTAGAATACTGTAAACTATAAATGATTCTAACGTTAAACGTGAATTATGTACATATATTTTACGAACTTTTATGATTGAAAAATGAAAAATACAATTTATGTAATCGGAACATGTGTATCGAATACATTCATTATTGCTGATAATTCACAGTGATAATAAAATTGGACAAAGTACCTATTTGAATAAAAATATTCCATATTTCCCATGAATAGTTTGCATCGCATACGAAACATTGAAATTTCACATTAACCGAATAGAAATCCATTTTTGTACAATTTTTCCAACGTAAAGCATTTACCAGCACGAATTGCCCATTTCCATTATCAGCCGTGGACGTGACGGTAGCTACGAATTACATTCCTACCAGAGAATTTTGGGTATTGTGAAACGATCATTGATGCACCACTGTACCGAGATAATCTCTACGTACGGCAATCATTTTACCAGGTACAAAATATATTTTCCGACGAGCGTATCCCAAAATCATCGATTACACACACTGTACTTACTTCGTATTAACACACAACGTGTAACAACCGTGTCCCGTTTCGGTATTAACATATGTTCGCGCATCCGTATCGATTTCTCTGTGTCGCATTATTGCTGGAAACGCGCACAGTCGCTACTTACTCTCCGTTGTTGTTGTTGTTGTTGTTCTTTTTTTTTTACTTTTGTTAATTATTGTTTTTTCTCAGTTTTTGAATCGTTTGTGCGTCTTATAAGATCTTCTACTGTCTCGCTCTCACACGCGGGGATTATATAAACATAGAAACATACAAACACACATGTTTTGTTTTTGTTTGCACTACGTGTCTATTTATTCGCGACGCAGGTTAATTAGTTACTCTTAGTTCGCTTTAATAATAACTTTGCTTTAACCCTTTGATAATCAACTACATTTTTTTTTTTTTCGAAGCACTTTATTGGGTTTGTTTTAACGAAGCACTTATTGCGTTATGTCTGGATTACTCGTTTCATTGTTCATTGTTTTATTAATATTATTATAATTTTTTTTCTTTTCATGGTTTTCCTTCTCTTTAAACTCCTGTGTCTGTGTTGTAATAACGTGTTGTATGCTCGTGTCAGGTGCGGCTTGTATTGCGAATACAACTCTCGGCTCGCCCGTAATTAGAAACTGTTGCGTGTTCGCGACGTATCGCGTTTGTTACAATTACGCTCTTCAGATAACGTTAATTCACGAACGATATCGCTCGGATGCCAATAGTGTCGTCGAGTTCCACGTCCAGCCGAATGGCCGTTACAAGCGCGAAATAAGTTAACGAATTAAACGGCCGTTAACGAAACTTCATTTGCCCGTGCCAAACTGAATAATGTCGACACTAATCTAATTATTCGTTTGCATTTTGCAGTGCTGTTGCGTACGCGGCTGTTATCTTCACAAAGATAAATAATTTATCCTTTTATTACATCGTTATTGAATCGTCACAATGCTACGTTTTTTCTTGCGCACACAATACCCGAGTGAGTATATGTATTTTCCGGCCAGGAAATTTGGAAAATTTATAAAACGTTGTATACATATCCTTTTTCCGTATCACGTATAAATAACGATGGTAAACGTACGTTTTATCACGTCGAGGTGGTTATAGTGTAACACGAAGAAATGTAAACAACGATTACGTTGCAAAAATCGAAAAAAGTCGAGGAATAAAAATACTATTTGACGTTTCGATAAAAGGGACGATATTCAAATACATTTTTGTATAACACTGTTGAAATTTCGAAATGAAATACTGTCGGACGTCCGAACTTACCGGATAAGTCGACGCATCGGGCGTGATTATCCAAGAGTTGTTCCTTCATTTTGGTGCGCACGCGCGTGTGTGTGTGTGTGTGTGTGTGTATCTTCGTGTCTGTATTTACTCAGCATTTTTCTGAAAGACTTACTAATTATATCCGTTATAATCACAGTCGATGTAAGGGTGTACACAGAGGCGACGCTCGTCAAAAGTATATAATATTATAATCTACTATTCATCCTTTACGAATTTATTTCCCATCTCGCGTGTCCGTTTCAGCGACGAAAACTCTAACAAATCACAAACGTACCGTACTCGTCTTCGTTTCTACAGTTTTTTAACGCTTAATACGATCAACAGTTTATTTATTTTCGGCGGGCGACCGATCGAAAGTCACCCGCGTAAACGAACGAGAGAAATCGACCGAAGACCGAAAGGAAGAAAGGGAAGGAGGAAGCGCGTCAACAATTCGCCAGCTGTTTCGCCAAAAATAAAAAAAAAATTGCTTTTAAAGAAGAAGACAAAGATCGTTCGAAGATTACGGACGAACGTTTCGTCGGCTGTCTGATTAAATTAATAGAAAACACCTCCCTCCTTTCTTCCCGTGTCACGGCTTTCTTTTTCTCATCGTTCTCTCGTTATCTTTCCTCCGATAGGTTCGTGCGGATTCAACGTGACGCCCGAACAATCCAATGAAATTTCACGTTCGTGCAGGTCGAGTACCTTCGAGCCTCTCTTCTCTCGCACATCGTAGTCTTTTTCACTGGTCTCCTCGGCCCGGAGGAATCTCATCATTTCCCTTGGCATTGCTCGATTACACGAAACTTCGGTGAAGACACTTTTCCTTCAGCGAAGCTCTGATTACTTTGACACTTTCACTTTGACAACGCATTTCTTTTTCACGTTCTTACTTTCTCTCTCATTCTCTTTTTCATCTGTTCATTCATTTACACACGTACACACACGTATACTGTTTCTCTCTCTCTCTCTCTCTCACACACACACACACTCTCCCTCTCTCTCTCTCTCTCTCTCTCTCTCTCTCTCTCTCTCTCTCTCTCCATCATCCCCTTTCTTACTTTCGCAAACTTTACGAAGAACCTATAATATCCTACGGGATACTAGGTCGCTTCATTCAGGGACATCATGCACTCTCCTTTCACTACGATCGATCACGAACACACGGCATTGCGCAGGTATGTATGTATGTATGTATGTATGTATGTACGTGTACGTTTTACGTGGCTGCGTGTGTTCTAATGTGTAAGGCGTAGCACTTGCGGGATATGAACATCTTGTCGTCACGTGTTTCCTGGAGTTACCACGCGGCCGATCGAGTTCCTTGATGTCTGATCACTGATCACCTTCGGTAACCCATTACCTGCCCGTTTTCAGGCCCATGGGGGGTGGGGGGGTGGGGGGGTTGCCTGGCCCGTGAGCGAAAATCGGCTAATCGTCAGTCTGTTCTCGCGGTTGATAGGCCATGCGATTTGGTCACCCGGACGACGTGACGACGCGGTTCAGAGAGCGAACCTGGGGATCTCGTTCAGGATTGGACCTCGACGGGGCTAGGCTGCGCGCTGCGGCGACAGTGAGAGAAGAGGCACGCTGGCTGGGCCTTCCCCGTCGAGCGACCGTCATACAGGTGTCTCGAAAGTCACCTGGAACAAAGGCAAACAAACTGTGGTTAAGACGCTGCGATACGACCAATTTTTTGTTTAATACGTTCCCGGCGCCATGTACCACCAGTGGTACAAGCCGTCCCATGGAACAGCCCTCTATGTACGAAAAACGACGCATAAAATTGATTGCTTCATTTGTACCACTAGTGGTACATTCCGCCCGATGGAACAATTGTGTATGTACCACGAGTGGTACAAGTTGTCCCATGGAACAGCCCTCTATGTACGAAAAAAGACACATAAAATTGATTGCTTCATTTGTACCACTAGTGGTACATTCCACGCGATGGAACAATTGTGTATGTACCACCAGTGGTACAAGCTGTCCCATGGGACAGCCCTCTATGTACGAAAAAAGACATATAAAATTGATTGCTTTATTTGTACCACTAGTGGTACATTCCACGCGATGGAACAATTGTGTATGTACCACCAGTGGTACAAGCTGTCCAATGGGACAGCCCTCTATGTTCGAAAAACGACGCATAAAATTGATTGCTTCATTTGTACCACTAGTGGTACATTCCACGCGATGGAACAATTGTGTATGTACCACCAGTGGTTCATAGAGGGATGTCCTATGGGACAGCTTGTGACACTGGTGGTACATACACAATTGTTCCATCGGGCGGAATGTACCACTAGTGGTACATATGAAGCAATCAATTTTATGTGTCTTTTTTCTTAATAACAAGACAACAAAGTTTGCAAATGGACTGAATCAAAACAATTATGAATTAACAAGCGAACCATGAATTATAGAGCCCTCAGATGCCGAGAACTACAAATAAAACCGCCGGCGGGAACGTATTGAGCCCTTACCCTACGATTTACGTTCGAAAGGTATGGGCCGAGAACGTGAACAAGATCGCGAATGTAAATAATGTGTATAAGACACAACTGGTTTAATTTTGTGGGATATTTGACAGGTAATTACAACTCGTAATATTGATATATTTGGCCCGATCATTGTACTACGATCTATGCCTGTAATTGTAGGTTAAGGGGTTTACACGCTGTTACATTTAATGTTCACAATATGTTGTCTGCTACTACAAGAAAAATTCGTGACAGAGAAATGACAAATTTTGACGATGGAATTTGGATTACCATTTTGAGTTCAATGTACGAACTTGTTGTAAAGGTCACGTTTTGGTAACTATGAGGTTTGGATGGTTAGATGATGCAAAATACTTGTACATGGTAATTTTTATGTCAAGTGATCAAGATATTGTCCAGTTATATTAGGGGATTTGAAAACTTTAATACGTTGGAGCCACATTATGGTTAGATACATTATCAAAGTTTAGTATATTTGAAAAAGAAGGTTTGATCGATTTATGTAGACCAAGCGTTAAAAGTATAGGGTCACTTTGGAAATTGTTACTATTGTTGTACGACGGCTGTGCAGAAAAACTCGAAAAGCAATTTGTTAATTTAGGCAATTCACAAAGCGCGTGCATCTGACAGTTTTCTGAATTAAAAATGTTCATGGCTGCATTAGTTTATTAAAATTGAAGGGCTCGGTGGAAAAAGGGTACAATGGCACATTAAAAGAGATTTTTGTTGTTTTATAGCATCAATTCACATTAATTGAAATGTCTAATGCACATTTATTTTCTTTAAATTTGTAATATTGTAGCGTTTGAAAGGAAATATTAGCCTGGAGATAAATCGCGAACTCATGGTGCCGTGTTAATTAATTATCGGTTGTTTAATTATATGAATAGCAGTTAATTTTTATGATAAAAGGGACGTACTTCAATCGCAATTACTTGTAATAAATTAAAATTATTTTCCTTTTGAAAACTTTAATCATGATAAATACGCAAGAACGGATCGATATTAAAAGTTAAAATTTATAATATTCCGTGTCAGAAAAACGAAATGTAATGTACTTAATTCAACATAACTTAATATTCTCAGTAGAAATATGAATGTAAAATATTATACTAGATTCCCATCAAACATGTATGTATACATACAATAAAATTCATTTTCACGCAACCATAAATCACTAATCATGTCATTATTAATTAAACGCATCTACTTTCAATGAAATACAAAATTAATTTAGGACATTTTTTTTTGGGAAAGGAATAAAGCACGCTGTTAATTCCACTGATAAACCCGGGTCCAGCACACTCTGTTTAACAAATAGAACTGTGTTAGTCTCATATGAGTTAACGTTCGAGGAGATTACAGTTTTTTACGCAATCGACTGTAATTTTTCCTACTGTTTGTATGCATTCTTTTAGCCGCCGCTAAAGCAATACATTAATCACAATTAGCCACCCTGTAAAACAGGGCTTCATAACTCTTAAATACCCGACGATTTAACATTCGTATTCATGTGGATGATAATCGGGCAAAAGTGCGCAGGGTGAGAGAGCACGCATCTCGAGTACATTTAAACGTGCCGTGAATGAGAAAAACACTGCATACCGCTGGATTTTCATCGCGCATTTCTGTAGACGTAGTAAAGACTCGCTAATAGCGTGTGCTCGGTGCGGAGATGAACGTAGATCCTCTAATTGAGGATCGAGTTTAGCGCGAGAAGTAGCTCACTCTTTATAATCCAATTCTTGTTCGCTTTTTTGGAAAGAATCGCATTATAAGGCAATAATAACGGATAAATTGTTAGTTAACACTATTTCTACCACGATTGTGTGTATACCTATTTCGACGAAAAGGTGTTTTTTGAAACCTTTTCGTTTGAATGCAAATATTTGCCAAAACTGTTGGGATTTCAAAGTACCAGTTAAATGTAGATAATTTAACAACTATTGTATAAAAAGTCAACAAATTAATTGTGGAGAAATGATTCAACTTAACGAATGATTTTAAGTTAAAATTTGAAAGGTGTCCTTTGACACCTCTTGGTAGAAATAGTGTTAAGTTCCCGTTTTAAATCTTTTGATACAAAATTTACACACAATGCGAAGTGTAAACTAGCAACAAATACTGTTATAAATAAACTTTGTGCTAGAAGTATTATTGCTTTAATCCTTTCGAGTAGGTGTGACTTTGAAATCGCAGGCCCATAACTCGATCTTCTTTGGTCGAATTTGACGCTGTTGTCATACCCTAGTTGCATAACGATTTTTTTATAATAGAATCTTTCTACAAAGTAAATACATAAATTTGTATTTAGAGGTTGATATTTATTATTTGCGTGCCACAAAATAAAATATACAAAGATTGATTATTCTTGCTTCCAGAATCGGTTTAAAACGTTTTTCCATCACTGCAATCTGTTGCCATTAATCTGTCATTTGCAAAATTGTACAGGAACAAGGCTCCAGATTTTTTAAAGTAACCATTGAATTCTCAAGGACATCCTTCAGTACAGACTTGGTAAATGCATGCAATTGTGCAACCTGTCGGCAGCAAAACATAAAAATGATTATTGTTTCGTTATACATTCCAACGTTTCTCATTTCGTATTTTTAATGGGGCCAGCTCATTTATTGGATACTTAGTGGGGTAATTGACAAGGGTATAATGAAAACATGTTTATCGAGAATGTATTCATTGATTACATTACGTCGAGGAAACTAGCTAGTTTGATACTTAGTGATTATTAGTTAACTTTAACTCTTCCAACCTTAGATGATTATAATAAGTATCAAGGCGTTTAATTACGAAAGAGACTTGCTTTAATTGAGATAGTATACTCATATCGCACGCGGAAGATGCACCATCAATGTTAATGGGATTAGGAAATGCAACTAGAAATATTTTATGTTCTCGTTCGCGGCGAAATATTAATTTATTAAAATGTTCCTCTGAAAAATTTAAGTTATGAGTAGCGTTTCCTTCTTTTCCTTACTTTTTTCTGGTTCCCTTCGAAATCCTTCAGTTGATTACAAATTTAACATTATTTCGTACTCACATGATTAAACTTCGTGTCATTTAATTAACCATCTTATTATTCAAGAATCTCGATAGTAATGAATTATCAGACGGAATACTTAATGGTTCTTAAGAAATTCATTGAAAAACTAGACAAAACAATATTAATTTTATATCTTAAATTACTAAATATCCTGGTAACCACTAATCTTTATATGATGGAAATTGTGACTATGATTAAAAGAAAATTGAAAATTTCATACAATTGTTTTTCGATATTAAGTTGATAGTTACTTCAGAGTAATTAAATACGTAATAATGACAAAAGTACTGCTGAAAGGAAAGAAGAAATGTGACATATGTGCTTTGCAAATGCCCATAAATTTCAGTTGAACGAATTCCTTGTGCGATTTCTCTATCATTAAATATTATAACTGTCGTGACATTTGTAGCATTTTGCCAAGCTTCACGGCGAGGGATCAATGAAGCCAACAATAGCGAAGAAGCTGGGACCTATTGTTATGATAGCTCTGAAATAGCTACGGAAGTTTGTCATTTCTAGGTGTCACGTTTCATAGCCTGGTAACAGATGCAGGATGATCTATGGCATAAGTGAAATGATTGTCTCGCTGGAAAATACACCGATGTCATAGTGCTGCCAGCAATTTGTCCAAGAAAAACGTATAGCCATTTCCACGACAATTAATTAAATGTTTTCAAAAGCTTTTTTGAACCTTCAGGACTCGTTCGGAAAATGCAATTATTTGGCGAACTTACAATCGAAGATCTATTTTTCCAAAATATATTTGCGAAGCAAATATTCTGTTATTCGATAAAGCATACTTTTTTTTTAAACGTTTGCACTATATTTACTTATATGTATTTATGGCAACGTATTATCGAAATATTTTCAGTACCGTAAATTTGCCTTTGCGAAATTTTCAAAATTGATTCCTTAGCTGACAACTTTTGCAATTTCTCGAAGAAAATGATAAATTAACGCGCAACATTTTTAACAACCTTGAAACTTGGAGTATCATACAATTTCGGGTTGAACATGTCTCCCTGCGAGAATGAGGAAAACAAGAAACTGAATTATGTGAATATATGTAAATTATGCTGCCGCAGGAAATGCAGTGCTGCTCAAGGAAAGCGTAGAATAGTTAGGGGTTAAAGAAGCGCTACTTAAACAGTGCGGTTCTTCGCGGTTCTCCTAATGTGTTATTACGCTCCGTACAGTGCTTAATTCAAATTACAGTTGTTTCGATGGCGACCGATGTTAACCGCATTTTAAACCGTCGAGGTAGTGTCAATAATTATAGAGCAAGTGCACACATACTCATAAGTTTGTTGCAAACTTAAAATGAGTAAAATTTTGTTGACTTTTGGAATTTTTAGTTTTCTTGACAATTCGAGTGAATAAATAATTTATATCTGATTCGTTTTAAATTATTGTTCGTCATGATTTTGCCTTAGCAATGCAATATCTGACAATAACATAATACAATATTAAAATTTTCTATTTTCTCAGCCATCAATGCTCGGTCTTCCAAGTTCTCTGTTTAAACCTGCGCCGTTTACCCATTATATACAAGAAAAGTAATGTCCAATCTAGAATTCTGTACCAATAAGTACAATAACAACTACATATATTATTTTAAAAACCGAAAGTGTCAATTCGTTTTCTTTCATTTTTAAGTACTCGTAGAAGGTCTTAATTGGCCACGTCTTCCGGGGAAATGACGTGTCGTGAAAGAGCTAGTTTTCTAACACTTGTGACTTGAAGAGTCTCTGGCAGCCCTTTTCGCGGCGACGCGGCTGCTCCATTCACGAGTGGACAACAGTCGGATCCCTGTTCATTTTGTTACCCTCTTTTTACACACCGTTTCGGAGGGAATGTCATCCGTCAGCGGCATTGAATCGAGCCGACGCTAACCTGATATCCAGTCGAGTTTTCTGACTCGGGTGCGCGCAGTAATTGAGTTCTTATTTAGCTTCGTGCTCGCCAAGGCTTTTTTTCCTTCAGCGATTTATGCCGTGTGATATCCCGCCGCCGATACGCGATTCTCTTGGCCACGGACGGCATATTTTATGCGACGCGATCAACATGTAGAAGCCAGAAGAGGATAAAGAACCTCGGTAAGAAACGTTAAATCATGTTGGAACGAACACCGGAGTAGGGTAAACTGATGCTACTGAGAATCATGGCAAGCGCTGATGGGCGACTTGTTAAAACGTATATATATGTATATATATACAGGGTGTAACACAAATTCTGGCACACTTTAGGTTTATGGATAGAACGCATAAAAATAAGAAATAACAGTCTTATAAATTGTGGGCGCAACGCACCCCCTATCGAGATACAACCCCTTTTGTAAAAAGTTTTAAAAAAATCATATCTTCGAAATGGTACGTCGTAGAGGACCGATTTTGAAATGCAATATAACCGGAAGAGACTAAAGTTTACGAAAAAAATATCACTATCTACGTAAAGGAAAATTTAGTGAATGCCCTCAATTTTTTTCCAAGTTGTTACAAACCTGCTACGATATAGGTAATTGACGTTGTTTGGATTAAACAAGAATAAATGCTATTTAACAGTAATAATCACAGCAATTAAATTTTGTTCTATTATCTGATATGATATTTGATCTTCTCCGGTTATATTGCAATCAAAACGGGTCTTCTACGACGTACCATTTCGGAGATATGATTTTTTTAAAATTTTGTACAATAGGGGTCGTATCTCGATAGGGGGTGGTTTACGCCCACAACTTATAAGACTTTTTTTTCTTATTTTTATGCGTTCTATCCATAAACCTAAATAGTCCCAGAATTTTTGTTACACCCTGTATGTGTGTATATGGACTATTGAATAAAACTGCCGCACTGATTCTCCTTAATCTATTCATCCTTGCGTAGGTCTTATCGGAGTATTGTGACGTGACTTTATCAACAAGTCTTCCTTTTTGTTGATTGTTGCGTGACCGTGATACGTTTCTTACTGAAGGTAGAAGATGGGAATCACGGCGTGCGAACACGAAAATTGGAAGTAATTTGCAGCAGTCGTTCAAACGTTGCGAATATTAGGTGAAATGTCAGCCTTTTAAAATTTTCAATTAGAACAAGAATGCTCGTTTACATAAAAAAAATAGGGCGAATCATATGAATTTTTCGTTTAATGTAATGGTGTTTGTTTAATTTTCCTTTTATGTAAATGCGACCAATTATTAGTTTTTTCTTATAAATATATGCAGTGAATTTTAAATAGGCCTCTTTAATTTCGATACTCTCGATGTTCAATAGCTAAATGCTTTACAGTTTCAAACAATGATCAGTGACAAACGTAATACATCAAAATAAATTTTCTATTTTTTGTTTATATTGTATTAAGACAACTGTGCACCCATGATTTACAAATGTATCCTTACTGTTTAGCATTTTACAGTTTAGCTTGTATCTCCAAAATCCTTTTATCATTTTTTCACAACAACGTCGTAATGCCTCCTGAACTTATCTTCTGGCGGCACGTTTAATCAGACATTCTGTACCATAGCGTTCGGTATTTGAACCTCACTTTCGCTGATACTGTCGCACCTATAGCCGTTGTTATCTAAAGAAACCTTCGTTCAAAGTTTCAAATATCTGTTTGACTGTTTTAAAACAATGACATAATACCCTCTAAACACACCATCAATTTTCAATCGATGAATTTCTCTCTCACGCAGCATCCCGCATTTTGCGTCTATCACGATACTCATACCCCTCGCTATTGGGAAAAACCCTTGTGCAATGCTCTATCCGATTCTAATTGAACACCGGTACACCTGCAGAAAAGCACTTATCACCGGCGTCCTACTCACCTCTCTTGTCCCCTTTTTCGAGCGTTTCCTCTCTAGCTTCGGTGTCTGAGGTAGCAGGGTATAATCGCCGCTCGTTCCGCCGCTACGTTGCCGCGATAATGGTTGATGCGATAGGAGCGGTACCCGTGATGGTGGTGAAAACGGAACACCCTGCGGCAGTAACGAATACCCGACGTTCTGACCCTGGGTGAACGGCGAAGTAGGCGGAAAGTGATTTGCCACCACGGGCGGCCAGTACTGATGCGAGTACCGGGCTGGAGAACTCCCTGTGGACAGTCAATTTTCCACACGGTAAGCCTGCTGTATTTCACTTGCAACTGGCGTAATTGTTATTCGATACCGATCGATCGACGGCCACGCTTAACAGGGATCACCTATGACTTAATCGAAATCCCGTGGGATCATGGATCAATAGAGGAATGATGTTACTGAATCTTAATTAGACTGCCGAGCGACATATTTATTGAATTTTTAATATTTAAATTAATTAATATTACAGTTAAAATTGTCAATAAAATTATAAGTTGAACCCAACTTCTCTTTATAGCTCATCAGGCAGATATTTGCGATGTGTAATATACGGAGTGAGTGACGGGAAACAGAACATGTGATATTTATAACATCACATTACTGAATTCGTTGAGATGTAAGGTACAGTGTGCAAAGCGGAAAAGTATGTAATTCTATTAAAAAACACATTTGTTACATTAAAAATGTCGGAAAGAATGAACATTATGATGACAATATTTCCTATCTTTCTATCCAACAGACATATTTAGGTTCTCTGCCCCCCGTGACTCGTCTTCTATACCGATTAACATTTGAATTAACTTGTCTGCCCGTTGCGTTCTGTGTTGACTATAGCACAAGTGGAGACAATTGCATGGTATAATTAGCAGAGAATGCTACTTACTGTCACTACGTGGATTACTATGCCTCCTCTGTGCCTTCCACGTTGTCGAGCGTACTCTTCCGGCAGTTTCTGTGTTAACGGCGTCGACGCTAAGACTTCTCGCGACGCCCCTGTAAGGATTCGACGTGGTTGTCTCACTGGTCGCGGCGACACCAGCGAGCTGCTCGTTAAGGGCGTACAACTTGGACGTAATGTCCTTACCGATGAGGGTGTTGAGGACGACCTTAAGCAGCGGCCGATGCCTGAGTACCCTGAGTAACTTCAACCTGGTCCAACAGATGTACATGCTCGACTCCTCGGCTCGGATTGTCACTTGGAAGACGTCGTCGATGTTCTCGTGCATGGCCTCCCATTCGGGCGAGTCAACGAACTGGTATGCTTTGATGTAGTGCAAATGAGTTCCGTCGCAGGTCACGTTCAGCCTGGATTTCGTTGAAGGTTTTATTAGAGGCTGAAGTTTCATTTCGTGAACTTCAAAGTACATAGCTATACATATGTGTACCACGTGTCACGCACGTAAAGCAACCGGATATACAGGGTGTAACATATCATCGGGGACCCTTTTTCAGGATCGATAGTACGCACCAAAAGGTGAAAAACGGACCAAGGAAGTTAGGTCCGAAAATCGGGCCTACCGAGATACAACCCCATTTGTAAAAAATTTTTAAAAAATTATATCTCCCAAATGGTAAGTCGGAGAGGAGCGGTTTTGATTGCAATATAACCGGAGAAGATCAAAGATAACAAAAAATATATAATTGCTCGGTTATTGCTGTTAAATAGCATTTATTCTTGTTTAATCCAAACAACGTCGATTTCCTATATCGTAGCAGGTTTGTAACAATTTGGGAAACATTAAGGGCATTCACTAAATCTTCCTTTGCGTAGATAGTAATATTTTTTCGTAAACTTTAGTCTTTTCCGGTTATATTGCAATCAAAATCGGTCCTCTACGACGTACCATTTCGGAGATATGATTTTTTAAAAATTTTTTACAAATGGGGTTGTAACTCGTTAGGGGGTGATTTTCGGAGGTAACTTCCTTGGCCCTTTTTTCAACTATTGGTGCGTACTAAAACGATCCCCGATGATATGTTACACCCTGTATACATATATATATGTGTACGTAGTGGTTTGTTTAAAAGTGTGTGTTTGTACAATTGTACATACAGGGCATGTGTCTCGACACTCATTAATGTAGCATGAAAGCATTTCTGACGAATATAGCACTGTACAAAGATTTTTAAGAGTATATGTTTCTATTCGTTTCGTATACTGCAACACGTGTACGGTGTTTAACAAAAATAGTACAAGACTTTAGGGGTTTAGAGTTCACATCGAGTGAAAAGAAAAATGTTTGATTAAAAGATTCTGATGTCATTCTTTTTCATGTAAAATCTATTGTTGTAGTTAGGAGCGATCGATTTCGTGGGCGATTCTCTGCGTAACGTATTGAGTGGAACCAGAAGAATCGATATGAATGTTTAAAAACATCGTTAGAGACAATTACGTAGAAATGTTTTTAAAGTTTTTCTTAGAAACATTAGTTGGCTACTATTACTGAAGCGATAGTTCATTGATAATCAACATCCACGAAACACGTGCTCGTCCTTATTGCTGAATATGAGAATAATTATCTCTCTGTAATTTCGTTTATCCTTGTACACACATACTGATATAATGAAATTTTAGATTTTAGTTCAAATTGTTTGGATCAACTAGACAATTCTAGTAAGAATATCTACTTTTGTTACTGTATATTATTTTATTAGTTGAATACGATATCTGCGACATACCAACGTCCCTTTTCAGGCCATTACAGAGCAGAGAATAAAGTAGTGTAAAAAATATTCAGAAATATCCATTTACTCTTCTCCATTTCTAATATAACCTCCTGCCCACAGGTCACCCACGTGGCAGTCAACGTGTTAATGTTTTTCCATTTTTGTTCGGTACTCACTTGCCACGCAGGAGTATCGATAGTCTTTCGTCGGCAGGCGTGACCCCTTCCGTCGCGTATGTCTGACCAGGATCCAGTTTGAGTATCCTTGCCTCTTTGGCCAGCTCTTGGAAGTGTTTCTTGCTGACTTTGTAGGGCTTGAAGAGTTTCAGGTAGAGATCGGCCAGCTCTGGGCTGAGCGCAGGTGGCAGAAATCGGCAGGCGAGTATGAGTGAGTGAATACCGTTTAGAAGGCCGAGGGCCAGGCACCATAGCATTGCGTCCAAAGCACATATGGTGATTCCGGCCCATAGCGCGGCCAGCATGAAGCCGGCCGTTAGAAAGGTGCGAAGTGCCAGAATTGAGGCCTTGAACGATCGCGGCACCAAGAACGCTGCCGCGAAAAAGAGATTCGCCGCCTGAAAAACCGAAGGACATGTTGCCGTTAGCCTCCATTTTTTGCCAGAACGGAAAATGGTTTCGGTAGGGGAACGTTTAATACAAAAACGGGATCACACGGTTTATGGAGAAGAATAGGGACACTCTGGGGAAAAGGGACACGTTACGTCACGATTGATTTTTGTGTTTTGTACTATGAAGTGGTTGCTGCAATCTAGCGTCTATGGAACATGATCATAAATAAAATAATAAAATTTTGCTTTACAATGTTATTTTTATCGACTTACTATTCATCGAAAAAATATTGTCCCCTGTTCTGTAAACAATTGTTTGAATGAATAGAATGGCTGAATACACACGGCTCAGTTCATTTCAACGCATCGTGTAAATCGACTGCCAATGGAATAAAATAACGGTGACAGTAATGGTTTCCGACATTGTTATACGTCCTGCGTATCATTAGGATTTTAAGACAATGATATTATTCATCAATTGTCCTGTCCGTTTATCCTATCAAAACGAGTGCCCATTATTCATAATAACGTATTGTCCAATTCAAATTGAAGTAATTCCATTGGACCGTCAATATTTCCCATTTTCCAGCCGTGCAATTTTTGTTCCAACACCAGAAAGGAAGTTGGCTTTCAGAGGATTAGGATTATCAAGTTAGGTGGCCTCATCCTCCACGGCTATCTAATCCTACGGTCCACAGAGGACTCACCTGGAAGAGTTTGTGCTGCGCTGCTTCCCATTCGTCGCAGTAGCCACCTCCCGATGACAGTACAGTGGTGTTCAACCTCTCGGTTACGTTGCTGGCCTCGGTGCTATTCCAGACGTCCACCCAGAGTTCCGTGTAATTCAAGTCGTCCAACGAGTAGCCACCTAGGCTGGGCAGGCCGCTGTAATTGAAGGTGTAGCCTTCGGTGGAGTAGGTTGTCGATGCCGAGCTGGTGAACGGGGTCGTCGTCGTGGACGACAAAAGGCTGCTCGCGGGCGAGGGAGCATCAGTCGTATTCGCCATTTTTCGTCGCGAGCGCGTGGTACGGGCCATCACCTTCTTCCACTGAAACAATCCAATTGACTTTCCTCATTTTTTCGAACTTCGGAACAACCACGGACCTCGATTCGGGACACGATCGAGCTTTTACGGAGAAACAACTTTTCCTATTCCGTTTGCCGACCGTGTCACAGTGGGGTATTTGGCCCGAAAAGCTGGAAAAAACTATTTTAGTGTTATTAACGGCCTCAAGGTCATAATATAATAGGTCGTTGGATTCGTCTTAACGTCAGCTATGATATTAACAAATCAAAAATGCATTTTAGCTTTCAAAAAATCGAAGTGACATTCATTTTTTATAAAAAAAAAAATTGTTTTTAAACTTTTATATATTGGATTTTGTAGACGTCTGAATACTGTTTCTTTTTTGTACGAAACATTTTTTCCTCAGATTACCGAGAACCCATGAAAAATCGCGTCAGTAATGGAATAGTTGAACCGAAAAGCTAGAAAGAATTAGTTTTGCACGTAAATTATATTGACATGAAATATGATATTATTTTATTCAAAATAGGTGGATTACGGAACTTTTTAGTGCGTAGTATATATTTTAGGCAGATGTTTAATTTATTACCATTAATTTCAACTCAGAAAATACATAAAAACACTTAATACAAAAATGGCTGAAAAACTTAAGATCGGACAGAATCGGAACCAAATTTTATTGACTTATGATCACAGATCTTTACTGAATCTAATGGGACCAGAATGAGCACGGAATTCAACGGAATACTATAACAAAATCGTTCATGAAATCTTATATACTGGTGAGAAAAATTACTGAACTATTGATCATCTAGAATTATTAATACTAAATAAATAAATGTGATAAAACTATAAATATTGTATGGCAGAGTAGCTCATGCTTTCTTAAAATGCATAAAAAATGCAAAAAGTTACTTAACTTCTTTGAAATATATAAAATCCACTACTAAATGCACCATGCTTGAACGGACAACACATGTCATACAATCTTTCGACTTTCGATTAAGATTACTAATTTATAAATGCACGAATGATTAAAATCAATTTAGTACATTGTTCTAGATATATTTAACAACCCCAGACAGTAAAAAGTTTGCGGATTACGTAAACTTTTGAAATTGACTTTTTTCCAGCTATTCGGGTCGAATACCCCACTGTGCGTGTGCAGGAGGGCATGTATGTGTGTAAGGTCAGGTGGTACGTGAGAGTTCTGTCTTAATTGCAGACAATTTCTTGAACCAAGCCCCGTTGCTTGGTTGGGGGACTAGGGATGTCGTTTTGCCGACGACGTACGTCGAAATGCGTAACGAGTCGACGTACTCTGGCGAAGTTATACAGTTCAACGTGGAGTACGTTTTCTTAAATGCTGATGCTCTTCGCGTTTCGACGGAGCACAGTCGTAGACTTTAGCGGTGAATACAGGGTGTCGCAGAAAATTGTGTGGGTTAATCAACGACTGGAACCTGAGATGACTTGTGGAGGATCTATACTTTTTGCAATGTCCTGCGTTGATCCTCTGCCGAGTTATTAATGACACATGAAAACTAATCGGAGAACTTCGTTGGGTCTGTCGTTTGGTATTAATATCTCGATAAACGGATCAACGTAGGATATTACAAAAGCTATAATTCTTTTAAGTATATCCCGAGTATCATCCTTGACAAATTTTTGGAACACGAGAAAATGAGAAAATATTTGTACATTTTTCATTAAATTTGAGAATCTTATATTTCCTTCAAATTTTATTTATCTTAGCAAAATCTGTCTAATTTTTTTTAACTTTTTTATTCGATTCCTCAGTGTCTTTCCATTCGCGCTCTTTGCCTTGCGTCTTTCTTTATTAAGCTGCACGTAATAATAATAACAGAAGAAATAATAATAGCACCTTGTTTAATCTTCATGAGTACATTCATTATTACACGAGTAGATATTCCAGAATTGTCAACAACTTTAATCATCTTGGCTTGAATAATTTTAAGCATTTTAGCGTTGTCTCAAGAGAAAACAAACAAAGGAACAAAGTAGAAACTGCGATGCAATTTAGAACATAGGACTACATCAACTGTCTCAGACTTTTACGCCATTGTAGTATATAGGTACAGACAGTCAATATAGTTTTCCGTTGTAGATTTGTGGTACAGTTGTTATTGGGCTTCTTTGAATTTTTTCGGCTTCCAGTATCACTAGCACCGAATGAAACAAAATAGTGTATCAAATCTCTATGAAACATATTGGTTTCAACTAGTCTAACTAAAATGTGTTGCGTCCCATACGCAGCGTTTCTCCGTAAAAAATGTTTGTCCTTCTTAAAAAGTATGTGTTATATACAAGATAAATCGTTCAAAGTAAAATATTTCGACCCATAGTAAGTTACTATTTACATGTTGTTGATTCCAAGTAAAACTTTTTAAACGAAAGACAAACAATAGTGTACTATTTAGCTCAACTTTCTACTGCTACTGACCCCACGAGTTCAGCGATTGGATTTGAATCTTATTTTATTATTAATGACACTCTATAAGTTACCTAACTATGTATTATTTAGTAGTTTAGGATAATCAGTTTCGAAGATGTATGTGTTTAATGTATGACATGTTTTTGATGTGTTGGTACTCCTAAAGTAACCCCCAGTTCAGTGTCAGGAAAGACGTAGTTCTATGTCAATGCATTTGTTTTACAAGCAAGTGTCTTAATGCAAACTTTTAATTATAATAGTAACATACCTAACTTATTTATTTATCACGTAATACACATCTCATTCCATACATTTCTATATTATAGTGCGTACATCGAATTTTCCTAATTTCGTTATTACAATAATTTGTCATCTTCTTATAGTAATTAATAGTCAGTTTGAATATATTTTACGTTTAGTTCTTTTCCACTTCGTTTACTTCAGTAGATAAACTATAGCTTTCGGTAAGTTGCTGAACTTGTTACGTGTAATTTCTAAATTCTTTTTTCAATTTTATTTAATGTTACTTATTAGTTGATATATAATTAGCGTGTCTACTCAAATTAAACTTTTTATCTAAACGATATATAATACATTAGAGAAGTTTGTTTATAAGGATTCGGATAGTGCCTAAGGGGGACACGCATTTGATACTCTTCGAGTTCATTTATCAGATACAATTTAATTCCCATAACTGTTTCTTCGCGTGTCGCCGGTCGCAATGCACTTTTCTGCAAATTAGCCTGCGTAATATACCAACTGTTATCATAATTACTTTGAAGAGATTTCAGATAAAAGCATGAAACTTGCTGCATGAGTTCTTGGTCACGAAAGGTGAGGATCTAACGGTTTCAGTACCTTCTTAGACCCGTAATAATAGATCGTTATTAAATAGGTCAGATAGTTTCTTGTCCGAGAATTTAACACGATTGCCACGAACATTTCTTTTTTTAGCACATTAAATTACATACCGTCGAACACACTAACTAAAAATACGCCATCACATACTGAAGATCCTTTTAATTTGAATTCTATGCTGAAGAACCCAACTACATACATTACCCTATATTAATTACAAATGTTTTATTATACATACAATACTGCAACGATCATCATCATAATATTTGAAATATCATCGAAGTCCTTGACGTCTTTACCTCCTCGTCCGAAATGTAAAAAACATAGACGCAAAAAACAATGTCAATCGAAAAAGAATCGCGGGGCAGCAGCCGTGGTTCAATCTTCCCTCGCAAACGAAATAGCTTTTCGAATCTCATGTGGAAACATTAGCGTAAAACTCATTCGTGAATGCGAGTCGCAGTTCAAAGCAAACGACAATTTCATGTGGATCTTTTGCTACGACCGAAGCAAAGGAGGCGGCTGTGTTGATCCGTTTCTAGGTTTATTCTACTGTCCGCTGGAAATGAAGTTCTAAATGAACGCACCTGTATATGTATACGTGTGTACCTATGTGCGCGAAAGATGCAAGCAGCGCGATTTATCCGCGGGGTATCAATATTTACATCAAAGTATTCACCTTCGGTGCGGTGCGTCAATATCCAATCCGTACGAATAGAGATTTATCGGTGTTGCAATTTCTCTGTCGCGTTTCCGTGCTCCATCCGCTCCAGCGGAATTTCTTTCTTCTCTATCTTGCACTCGGGTGCCCTGTGTTATCTCTACAAGTTGCTCCACGGAGGGTAACGACGATATTACACAACCTCGCGGGCGTGAAGAGACATTGCGACAAGGGGATTCGAGTAATTATACATTTTAATATGGCAGACGAGTGCAATGAATTTTTTTATTATTAGTGAAATTGTTTACTTTGCAAATATATTCTTTGTCGGATTCTATAATTGTGGGATTCTAGAAATAAGCGGAATGAGTGTTTTCGAGTGCATGAGCGAGTGTCTGCCAAATGTTATTTTGAAAGAGAAAGAATGCGAGTTTATGGAGGACAAGGGCAGCGGTTGAAGTGTGACCACCATGGGCGTTTTCATGGGAAATCCCGGTCGACTCTTCGGCGGCGGTCCGTAGGCCCTTGTCCTAGGTATAAGGGATGAGTGCGAGTGAGAAAGTGAAGAAAGTGAAGAAAGTGAGTGAGATGGATGAAGTGCGAGTGAAAATGAATGAAGAGTGAGAAAGATAGAAAATGAGTGTATAAGCGAGCGAATGATGGGAGAGCGAGGAGAATGAGAGTTGAGCGCGTGGAGGAACATTGTAAGAGTTTAGCGAGTAGAATTATTGAGAGTATTGCGAGTATTGAGACGTTTTGTGTATTGCGAGTTTAGTGAGAGTAAAGGACTGAGTGTCCGATTATTGTGAGTATTTCGAGTAGAATTAGTGACCATTTTAAATATAGCTTATTCCTACAAACTTGGAGGCTCATTTAAAGATTTCAAACAAAACCCCATTTTCCAATATTTTCCCCCACATAATCAGGGCTGAATTTATATAAAAATATTGATTTCATTCGTAATCGGGAAAATTAAACGCGATTTGCCCTAGGTACCAACATTGTTTTTTTTATTTTACAATTATTTATCATCGCGATCAGTGCAATAAAGGTTATTCACAACGTCAGTTGATTCTATACTAGTTGCTTCAATGTTTTGGATTCTTTCAAATAAAGTACGAGCTACGAATATTTGTGTCATCGGTTATATTCTTTTTGACGTTTTTGCTTAAATTATGTTTCTGCGTATTGGTTCGATTTACATTGAAGGTTTTTCGGGAATTTATGGGGAGTATGATATCTTATGGTTAATATGACCGATTTTTAGCTGTAAGGGAGCTACTTGTTTCAGTTTATTTTAACGAAGGCAAAATATTTTCTGACAATTTCTCATTAATTATTTACAGATATAGTATTGTTTAAAAACCAATAGTTCTTAAAATAACCGTTTCCCCTCTGTCAATATTACCAATGAAATATTAGTCAATTAAATTAATTCAAAAACGACATATACATACATATGTAGTAGTTGGCAGTGAATGGTTTAATACAAATTATATTACGTAACATCACTGGATAATTAATTTTGATTGTGCTCGAACATACTTGTATACTATTGTTTCAAGTTTCTGTGAACATCAACTTTAATACTGTGCCCGAACACATCGGTAGGTTTGTGTAAAAAAAAGTCCTATTGTTAATCGCTCCCGTGAGTTAGTTCCTGTTGTTTATTTTTTTTTCCCAAATTGAAACTTCAGTTAGAATGTTGGCGTTTTCAATTTACGTCCGATATTGACGAAAATTTTTACGAGAGAACTGAAAGGCATCGAATCAGAGTGTTCCACCGCTTTTAAACGATTACATTTATAAACGATGATGTAAATATATCGAGTCCCCCGTGGGGATTATTTCGTCGGGAATAAAAACGGGGAATCTGAATTATCGTGTGCATCGGTATATTTTTTATTTTGATTAGTCTCATTACTTTCTTGTCGCGATGTGTATATGTAGATACGTCAGATTAACTGGAATGTATGGATGTACATAAATCGCCAGGGAATTTACGTAGGTAGCGACACAATTGCACGAATGTGGGGACACAAGTACGCGTACAGTTCGTATGTATTAATGGCCTGGAAGTTCACGCATTTTTATTCCAATCTGACAAAGTGTCGAGTTCAAAAAATAAGGCTCGGTACATACGTAGCTGCACGTGTAAATATTGCATCAGAAGCATTCCATTGAATTGTGGGTCAGCAAACAACGGCCATCCATAATTCAATTTCGCGACGTCCATGTAAAAACGAATTGATTTCACCGTTCTTATTATATCCCCAATTTGCACCGGCGTGTTATACTGCCGGTTTGGATAATTTTGAATTTCGATATTTAAAATATTACAATAAAACAACCCTCGATCCACCGACAACATTTAATTACGCACGGGGATACTGAGTGATCGGGGTTGCTAGGTACGAATTGTACAATTTTAATCTAGGTCGAACGAGTAAATGAATTTTCTCCTAGGGACTAATTATGCAATGTCAAAGAGCCGGGAAACTTTAAACGAATGGTTGAATTACAATAGTTGGAATTTCGTCGACCAGTGGGGAATTTATGTGTCAGTGAAAAACGGGTTCCGTACTAGGAAGGTAAAGTTAATTGTAATTTACGTATCAATTACATGTTTCACTTACGATTCTGATGATTTCATGCTTGGGTACATGTCTCGAGTTGCAAAGGTGAAAATAATTTCAGCGTACGACTTCTTTTTTTATCCTATCGCGCGATCTGTGATTTTTATGGAAACGCTTGAATTACGATATTAATCTTCTACGAAGACTTGACGAATGACTTCGTTTAAACAAATTTACCAGTATCGCGGCACTACAACAAGATACGCGACACAGCAATTGGTATTCGTGTCAGCACCAGTTTTTTCATTCGTTTTACCGACACGGCACGGGGGAAAGAGAAATATGAAAATCCACGTGTCGCGTCAAGTCGGAGCTATCAACAATTCTGAAACGCTACTGGGCGACGTTTAATGAGAATTCAACTGTACGTTACAGTCACTGATAAAAATTTACTTGACAAATACTCTTTTTTCTTTCTACGTAGTCAAGGAAAGAATTCAAATATACACATTGGAGGGGTATAAGCGGTAGACGTCAATTTCACACCAAGATTTTTATTTCAGACGGTAGTGCCATTCATTAATTTGCCTCATATTTTATTCACCATTAATGTAAATTGCAATTTTGTAAGTTTTTTTGGCCTCCCGTGTTATTTTCCAGCAGTTTATTAGCTGCATATTGCTATATCGGTCCTTGGTAGAGTCAACGTTATATTTTCGGTAGAGATACGTAGGGATTTTAGAAAATAGGGTTTATGATTCAGAAAAAGAGATAAAAGGTTAGAAAAACTTTAAATTAAATCCACCTTAATAGGTATATCAGAAACTAATTCTTATCGTATCGATACCTTGTTTATCAAACACTCGAACCAGTCAAAACGGTGAACCAATATTTATCCATTTTAATACCTGGAAATCAATACTCCCGCTTTTTGCAGGGACCAAAAACTAATATTTTGTAATTAAGGTTCGTTCAGAGAAGACTTATATACGTTTATTTTGTTTGATTTATAAATTTAGTTTTAGTTTTTTTAGTTTGTATAACTACGTGTTCTATATTTAGTATCACTAGAAAAAGTACCAATTTATCGAAAAGTAAAGAAATATCTATATTTATATCTGGATATGGATGTTACCGGTAACAAGTTCAATTAAAACTTTTTGTGGTTTTTTATAATGATCATTTACATAGCCAAAAGTAATTTGGTTTCTATTAAAATTGATAGAAGTTGTTTTTCTATTTTTTTTTAATACAAGCGCAAATTTATTTTAATACCAAATCTACGGTGAAAGTACTTAAAAATATCGTTTGATTTACAAATGAAAACTAATTAGTTTAATCCGGTAGAATTTTCAGTCTGATTAAATTGAAATGAATTCGTCGTTAATTCGCGGATAGAAACACGAATATATGTACAATAGCTTTAATTCATCTGTATCATACGCATATGAAAAGAATGAATACTACATCAGCGGTAGCCAACTGGTGCTTATAAAACGACGAAATATTACGTCATCGGATGTGACTATATTAATTGTCAATATCGTGAGAAAGGAATTGTTTTTTACTTTATTGGAAACAAGTACATCGTTTCATTTGTGTTTCTGCAGTGAAGAGTCAATCTCGTAAAGTGAGAGAAATTACATGCTGTGATAAAACAGCTACCGTATTGGAAAATTCTGCGACGAATTGCATTCGTTCATAGAATATACACGGTGTCTCGCAGGTTTCCATCTATAAATGTTATATTACAAACTGTTTGATAAAAACCCAATGGCACTTGGATGATGTCGACAGAATATTAAATTAATTGTTAACCGAATTTCTCTAATTTCATTTCACGCAATCCTAATTGAATTCAATTTATCCATTTCGAGTACACCTATGACGTATTACAAACTTTTTTTTTCAGTTCCTCAAAAATGAAATTATTAGGACGTAAGGTATTAAGTATTAAGTATTGTTACATACATGGTTCGACGCGTATTTTAAACATCAACAATGGCACATTACTGATACGGGGACTTTGTTATGTTTGACGATTCTAAGTTCCATTCATTTTTACTTTTGTTTTCAGTTATTTCCAATGATTGTCTCTTTAGATGCGATCAAGATTTATTCGTTTATGCTCGAGGATACCCTTTTAACTAATTTTAATTTAATAAGAATGAGCATCTGACCGCAGTATTTTTTCCATATTTATAAATTCTGACACTTTAATTCTCTATACTGTAGGGTCTATAGCAACAGCTGTGCTGTAAACTGTAAGATGCCGAGGGCCAGAACGTCACTTAACCGAGAATTCTAAAAATTTAATGTATTGTCGAGAAGTGGGGCAGTGGGCGTAGACCTCGATTTTGCGTCCGAAATTGCAACTGAATTCCAGCTCCGGTTTAAATGGTTCGTTTGTACTTCCCAATTAAATTAATGAAACACCGCTAACACGCGGAGGCCACCTATTTGAACACGAGATTTTTTTATGCAGCCGGATTTAAACGGTACAGAGTGATGTGTATAAAGACCTTGTAAAATATTAACCGTATCTGGTTAGCCATTTTTAGAAAATATCATCTTAGAGTTGAAATTTGGTTATCAGAGCATCGATACTAACATTTTTTTAGGTTATTGGACTTGATGTGAGGAATTTTCTTATTAAAATTTGTTCATAAAGTTTAACTAAAAATAGTTTAATTAAAAAATTACTTGTTGGTCGGCTGGACCTTAGAAGTGTCCAAGAATAAGAAAAAAATGCTCCCCCAACCTCACCTGGCAGTAAAACCCGACGAGATGGCAGATAAAGTCAGTCCTTTTCATTAAAATTCATTTGAAACATAGTAAGCGAGCTTTAACATTTTAAATTTCGTCCCCGCGGTAACGTAGACTTTGCAACGGGCAAAAGAGTATTGATAAATATAACATAATATACATATAACTGAATTTCAATTTAATTGGAAACACGTTCAGTATTCCAGAATTTCATTATAAATACATATTTACCTTTGCGTAACCGTAACTCTTTTTGTGCTGTATCGAATTTAGCAAAAAATCATCACTCTGTCATTCACGTGTCATACTTTCGTTACCCATTTCAATAAAGCTTTTGTGGTCGTTTTTTATATGACGTTTCTATCTTATCTTTAGCCGTGGCACACAATTACGAGGTTTCCAGGGAAACCTGTGGGACACCCTGTATATAGGACTACATAAGGAATACCTAGGAATTCATAGGATCACCGCAAGAGTTGGAACTCGCCAGCGATCGCAACTTGTACCGTTGAACGTAATCTTACAGCGATCGATTTAAAGTGGGAAGGGTCTAGAGTGCATTTCATACACACGCTTGATTTTCAGAATACAAAGAGTGAACCTTTCAGTCTGACCGTGGTGGGAGGATTTTTCAGTTGAATTCATTTGCAGAATGAATTTGACATTTCGTGGGATAAGTTACACGCAAAATATTCTACTGGAAGTATAGATAAAATAGTATAATGAGATGATGGTGAAACCTGTACTCTCGGAAAGGCTTTTCATTTTTTTTTACGCGGAGAAGAATATTTTATAAGGGCGTTCAAGCAATCATTGTTCAACTTGGAAAGAGGCAACATATTTTGAAAAAATAATATAACGTTAGAAAATAAAACTTATTCGTATGCGGTTTACGTCTTTCAGAAAGTCGACCTTGAATATTAACACGAGACGACAGCACATACAGGGTGTAACGATAATACTGGGACACTTTTTCAGTATCGATAGTACCCACCAAAAGATGAAAAAAAGTCTATAAAGTTTTGTCTAAATACCACCCCCTATCGAGATACAACCCCTTTTGTAAAAAATTAAAAAAAAATTATATCTCCGAAATGGTACGTCGTAGAACACCCGTTTTGATTGCAATATAACCGGAGAAGATCAAAGATAATAGAAAAAAATATAATTGCTGCGATTATTGCTGTTAAATAGCATTTATTCTTGTTTAGTCCAAACAACGTCGATTACCTATATCGTAGCAGATTTGTAACAACTTGGGAAAAATTGAGGGCATTCACTAAATCTTCCTTTGCGTAGATAGTAATATTTTTTTCGTAAACTTTAGTCTTTTCCGGTTATATTGCAATCAAAATCGGTCCTCTACGACGTACCATTTCCGAGATATGGTTTTTTTTTTAATTTTTTACAAAAGGGGTTGTATCTCGATAGGGGGTGGGTTGCGCCCACAACTTATAAGACTTTTTTTTTTATTTTTATGCGTTGTATCCATAAACCTAAAATGTCCCAAAATTTTTGTTACACCCTGTATAATTTCGTTGCTATCCAATGGCCACTAATACGTTTGAAAACAACTGGAATGATTAAATATTTTAATAGGAAAGTGCTTGCTTGGAATAGTACACGAGTGGTAAACAATATCATACTATGTGTTGAGTAGCACTTCGGACTGATAGGAAGAAAACGATGACTTTCTAGACAACAAACCAACGTATAAAAAAAACGTTGTTCTACATTTTCGCATTATTTTTTCATGATGAATCGCCCTTGTTTTTTATAAATGTGTGCATGTGCCGTGCGTTATTTTCTATATTCCTAAACGCCTGCAGAATTTTGAAAAGCGGCATTGCTATCGTATGCGTTATGTTTCATCGGGATATTGCAATTTATGGGACATGTCTGCCACTGTGCTCTACTCACCAGATCGAGAGAGTGAATGTAAACGAGAATTCATGTGATTGATGTTATACGAATAGCGTACTTACTTTCTGTGACTGTTTTGTTTTGTGTTCTAAACGTTCGTTTGGTCTGCAAATAAGCAGTTTCGTATCGTCGAACACCTGCTGTATAGACATACAGCCCGTAATAAAAGAATGGAGATGTTTTTTTACGTTCGACGCTACATTTCAAAGGATAAGAGAAAATCTATAATCTTAGGGTCACAAACAACCCGATCTAAGTTGAATTGAAAGTAGCTATTTGGAAAAGTACATCTTCGAAATGATAAGTAATGGAAAAGGTATTTTTATTACAGTATTAACGAGGAATATCAAAGTTTGTTAAAAATGAATGGAATGAAAAATGAACGAATAAAAAAAATAGATGCCATTATATTCATATTCATTTAACAAAATTAAAAATCCAATAAGTAGAAATTTATTTAACAAACAATTTTCAAGATGTAACTTTTTACAAATTGCTTTTACTTTAACATACAGGGGATGTGTTTGAAAGAGGGATTAGTTTACCGACCTGTGTATATTGGATTTTTGTAACTTTTGGTATGTAGAATCAACCCCGAGGAAAGGTCAACGATGTTTAGTTACACCCAGTACATGCGCGAATTTGTTTATGTGCAGCTTCGTTGAATAGATTATACCCTGTAGAGTTTGATTTTTACCTTGATGGGAACCGAATCTTTGCATCTGTTCCGACCATGCAACTTTCACGTTGTTTGGAAGTCAGCTTTGAGTGACAAATGTGAAACTTGGAACTATTCCATTCAAAAGTTTCGACAAGTTAGACTTTCCAGAATTGTGCACTTCATCAAACATGGCACTGGGACATGTTTTTCTAGAAGACGTGGAGAGGAACATTTCGATCAAAGTGAGGTCGATCAATTATAACTTTATTTATACTTGTTATTTTTCCCAAGTGTTTACATTATATATGTTTATATAATACGCTACATACGTATACAACGATTATCAATCTTTTATTCCCGAATATAATCAGCCCGTTTAACAAATTACATGTCAGAAATTGTTTCCCATATTGTTATGCAGATTTCACTCTGCTAAGCTACACGTCGGAGCATTTATCCCTTGCGAAACATATATGGAGTCTCCACTTGTCGAAGAGCTTGTCGTCTGTCAAATACCCTTCTAATCAGATATTGCGTACCATAGTGTCCCTATCGGCTGTCAGCTCTGTTCGAATAATAATATCACGCCGTCTAATACAAAACGTCCTACGGGCAGACACGTCGTATGAATGTCTGGTCTATCTGTTGATATCGTGCCACGTTACCGCCCTTCACTGGCTCCCTAAATATCGCCAAACATCGAGGGACATCTGATACCTTCGCCAACGGCTGATTAATCGACGGGATACCACCCTTTCAACCGTTTCGACCTTTCTCGCCAACGGGGTGCCGAAGTTCGCGACCGGATGCCGACTCATCAGATTCAGAAGCGACTAACGACCTCGTGGCTTACGGCTGTACCGGGTCGCGACCTTCTGTCCAGGGGTCCTGGTGCGCCCGCGGCTGACGATCATGAATGCAGGAGTGTCCTACATATAATCGATTTCTCGGCCAGGCGCCTACCCAGTCAGCGAGGACCACTTTGCACAGCAGAGGACCGTTAGAACGTGAATTCGTGCTCTTTGACATACTGACATATATCTGTATGTATACAGAGTGCCCGAGATCATTCTATGGAAGATCTAGGGGTGATAGTTGAGATAATTGTAATATAGGAAGAAGATAACATTTCTAATGCTGTATGTTCATTAGGGTGGTCGTTAAAAATTAAATCTTTTGCGACGCCCCCCAAAAAGCTTCCTTTTGATGAAAGAACACTGGGGATTTTTTTTTTTAAATTAAAAACAACACGTGTCTCAAGACGATCTAAGTTAATACGAAAGAAAGTTTACTTAAACCTTGGAGTGAAGAAATCTAGATATTAAAATTACTAATTTAGTTTTAAAATAAAAATATTAATTTGAATATCTTTCATTTTTTTTATTTAATACACCAGATCAATTGGGAAAAATTTTGAATTCAATTTTTTATTGTTATTTTGATTAACTGGATTTTTTTTATTGATTTGGGTTCGACAATTGTTTATATTTCGAATAAAATTGCATTTTTCATAAAAATTCCCAAAAGCATGATTATACCAAAAAATTAACTCAGATCGTCTTGAGGCCCGTGTTGTTTTGAATTAAAAAAAAAATTCCCCAGTGTTTTTGCATCATAAGGAAGCTTTTTAGGGGGCGTCGCAAAAGATTTAATTTTTAACGACCACCCTAATGTTCATCGATGGCCGAGTTCCTTAAAGAGAGACTGCCAATAAGGGACGTTCTTGGGCTAGACGTTGGGGCAATAAATAAATAGTTACTGGTTTAGTGTGATAGAAAGTACGACGCATTTTGTTATATGTATTTTTAAATAATAAGAACGTACAATTTTCTTCAACGCTTGTACAGAATAATTTTAACTTAAAGTCTGAGAGAAAGATCTGTTAAAAGCAGTTTGTACTATAACAATACCGTTATAGCGTTATACTGGGGCTAACAGTCTTTTAACCGTTTACGTGAGGGTATCGCTGATAGTGGAGATCATTTCGAGCATCGATTCAATTAAGGTAAATGATATCTTTTTAATGTTTCTTTGGTTTGGATGAAGTGGAAATATTTTTTGTGGCGCTCGTGGAATTCGTCTCAGTATCTCCTAAAAAATGGGTGTAAAAAATTGCGGGTAAAACTATAAAAAATTGAAGGTGCCCTCGATAATTCGGGGAAAAGTGGTTTGGCGGAGAATTTGGTACAATCACCTTAAGGCTCTCCTTGAACCAAGTTATTTTAGCAAAAAAACTTTCGACCGTTGGTCTAACCGGAAAATAATCTAACAAGGGGAGGCTACGAGTGCGATCAGTGGTTTTTGGGTAAAATTGGTCTTAAATGGTAGACGTGATGAGTATAAAGACGTTGTAAAATATTATCGGTATGTGATAAGCCTTTTTTATAAAAAAATCGACTTAAAGTTGAAAATCCGATATCAACGAATCGATTCCAACTTTATTTTGACCATAGAACTTGATGTAAGGAATAAAAAATTCTTTCTTGTAGACTGATTACATTTCCTGGTCTACTCTATATATTACTTGGACACGCGTCCATTTTGGAAGGCATGAAACAGATTTTTTAATCATTTCTAGGTCAGATTAAAATTACTTCAACACCCGACAGTTGTCGTCGGTTCAAATTGGCCGTTGATTTCCATCGATATTCTCAATTCAAAAGCAAAAATAACTGCGAAAGTGGAACGATAACGATAAACCAAAAAGAAAACTACTGTTACTATCTAAAAATGCCCTAAGGAGAAATTACGAAAACTGCTATGCACCATAACTCATTCCGAGCGGATTCTGAACATTTAATAGGTAGACCAATATGGCGGGCACCCCACATCTAATTAATATTGTATGTATACGGTAGTGCCTCGTTATTTTATGCAAATTTCCCTCGCTTAATAAACGCAGAGTCATCTCACTACTTCCCTCCCGGAGTGAAGGTCTGAAGGTCTAGTCTGAAAATTTTAAATATCTGTGTATCGACGAGACAACACTAATGTAGCCAGCCAATTTTGTTTACTTTATGACTCTGTTGTTAATAAAAAGTTTATTAATATGTCGATGTGACTTATCTGATTAAAAGGATATCAAACATGGCCATATTTCAGTGATTTTTAATTATATGGCAAGATGAAATAGCGCCTGCTTATGTGGCACACTCTACCTATTTTACAAACGATTATTTCTCCGGCGCGATCAAAAAGTGTGCGAATCCGAATGGGATGCGTACCACATTACTGATACACATTGCCAACCGGATAACTGATATCTAACCTAACCTCTATCGTGTATCATACAAACAGTCACTATTGTATACAGGAACACCTTGTATGTGGTCGTATGTTTCCAACAATAACTGTTTTAAACTGGATCTCTAAAATTGTGCGTTCAAATTATTTCTAAACATAATAAAATGCATTTTATTCTCTATCATATTAATAAACAAAACCATTTATTTAGTCCTTACTTTTCGCGTTCTTTGTTTCCTATAACACAAACGTTCATACAACGCCTTACGTATCTCTCACATTGTAAGTACTGTTACTGTATAATCATGTAATTAAAAATCCCAGTAGTATGGTCGAATATCGTACTATTCTAATTAGAATATCTTCTGACCCGATCATAACGTCAAATAACTGGTCACTAGCGTACTCCAGTGCTGCGATAGCATAGTTCCGGTTGCCCCTTTTCTCGTTCTGTTCCCTTCGGCTTACTAGGTAAGCCTTGCCCTATCGCTTTCGTTTCCGTGCCTCGTTCATGCGAGAGGTGCTGCAGGATGGATAGTGCAGACCGGTAGTGCCTCTGGAGGAAAATGGGATCCAGGACGGGCACGAGGGAATGGAGAGGACCTGAAATCTAGGTACAAGCAGGGACGCAAACGTTGCCATAGTTGAGACTAACACTATTCCCTTGCTTGCCAGACTCTCTCACACAAATACACTTGGTAGGTGGGTCCTCAATTCCATACGATTTAGGGATCTAGCAGAAAGTCCCTTTCGTTATTCTGGTTCCAGCATCTCCTCTGCATATGTATATGTACAATGTAGATAGAAGAACCAAATCCAGGAAGAGGACTGACAGTATAATGAGAAGCTGAGTCTGCTGTGGCATGCTTATTAATGGCGGTAAATACAAATATAACTCATTCGAACTTACGACTAATTTCAATGTTGCTGGTTGAATATATTTTATGGTTAGTACACGGCGAAATAACGATAGAACAAATTGGATAATTAATCGTCATTGAAGTTACAGATTTGTATTTTTTGAATTCATCACACTTTTGGAAATTTTTTGAAATAATGGAGGTAAGGTTTTAGTCCCTGGTTTCGATCCTAGTCATGAAAATACCTACAATGGTTTCTGTACAAAAAAGAAACACATATAAAAATAAAAAGAACATTCTTCGGAAGAAAAATCAGCGGTGTCTTTCAAGGCAGAATTGAAATTCGTATTTGTATTTAAACTGCTCCTCTAATAATGTCTGTTTTAAAAACCTTTTGATTAAATTTATTTCAGCTTTAAAAATCTCCGAAGCAGCTGGAATTATTGTTATTGATTTTTGAATAAGTACAAACCATTCGATCGGATTTCCTTGTGTGTTAAAATACCTATCTTACTGCCTTAAATATTAATGATCGCATGAATTACTGTTGGATTCGTAATATGTGTGAATCATTGGCAGTTTTATTAACAAACTGTCACTCATACATATAATACATGGAAATTACACATGAAAAGGAAGTATTTTATCAGAAATTCTTTCTGCAACGTCCATTGAACCAATTTTTAAAAAAGTTGCTACATATGATTACAAATTCTGTTTCTAAGCGACAGAAGAAACGAATCGAAACATTCTAAATTATTAGTTACAACTGATACTCCTATCTTTCTTTGTCTACCGATCTATTTTGCCTGATCATATCTCCATTTCGGCTCGCATACGTGTCTCCTTTATTACTTCGTTATCCCCATGGTAAGAACCGCTGAGTTCCGTATTCTCCCTTATTTGGTAAAGCCTGGACCATTCGGTCATTTAGGGATGGGATAACAGATGTCATTATCTACCTAAACACCGATGATACGCATTCTCCCACGTATTCTGCCGACTTGGCGGGTGATAACGTGCAAATACACGAATGCAATGTAATCCTAATTCTAAATATACTCGACCCGGGTTCTATGGGATCAAGACATTAATTGTGTTTCTGAAATTCCTAAACTTTATGTGTTCGTCTTAGAATTAACACTAGAACGACCAAAGCAGTCAAAATGACTGGTTCCGAAATTCTTATAAGAACCGCTTAAATTTAAAACATTGCGATTTCCAAAATTCTTCGTATCCATATTTCTATATGTAAATAATTGAACTGATCAATTTACTATCCCCCTTTATTTCTTTGTTTCAAACATATTTATTCAATGTTTTTCAATTTATCCAATTAATCCTCGGTCGTTCTAGTGTTAAATATGTATATTATAATAACAAAACAGTGCGGGAAAATAATGCGAGATGGTCGCATTAGTAGATGTTAACAAGTATCACTACAGACATGATGATGAAAATAGTGACAAAAATAGTGACAACAAAAAATACGAAAACTAATGTTCCCTTGTCACATTGAAAAATCGCAGTACCTTAAACTTTAATGGATCATCGAGATTACACTGTTTTCCCCTGAAGTTCTTTTAATTTGCGAACCCAGTATATAGGTAACCATCTGGACAGAGAATTATAGCTGATAAATTACTTTCTCTAGTTGGCTGTTACCAAACTTTTTAAAAGTTCCGGAAAACACTGAACTACGTATATGTTCTTTAATTTGGGCACGTATTGCTGTTTTCTCTCCTCTTCCCTAAACAATTCTATCCTCCACTTTAATTTTCGTTTGCTACAGCGAAACCGTCATGGGAATTCCATCGCAATTTGAATTTCCTCCTTCCGAAAAGATTCGTAATTGTCTCCGACGCCCGTTACCACTACAATTTCACCATTTCAACCGTGATCTGGTTCCCTTAATTATCGTTCACGAAGGTCGAGCAATCGAGCGATCACGGATTGAACAATAGTGGGGAAACGTTGAGCTCAATTGAAACGCGAAGAAATGGGTCCAGGACAGAAATCGCTGCGAGTACGGCGTTTAATTACAAACAATGGGCCTGTGGAAGGAAATTTCCACGAAGAATTCGTATAGAAAAGCGCACACATTGAACATGTGTTGACGCGGCAACCGTGCACGCTTCCTTCGAAGAGATTTCTTTTCAATGGGACGGACGTTTCTTTGAAGAAAACCGCCCTCTACAGGCTTTCAGACGAAGTCTGCGACTTCTAAAGAAAAAAAGCGCGACTCTTTCATAGACGAGAAGAAGCACGTGTTGAACGTAACAGAGAGTAGGTTCGTTAACTTCCGTCTGCAGCAAGTGAGGCCAGTCTTTGGTAAATTTCATCGAAAACGAATCTTTGCGCCCTAACATAGCGACAATCGGATTTATTTTATTATTTTGTACCTTGCAATTAAGCGCGATGTAATGATGCCACGCGAGAGTGTTACACGTTTACGGAATGAAAGATGTGATATTTCGGGAACAATTTAGGTCTTCAGTTTTTCGAATATCATTGTCCACCTTATCCGTCAAATTATTTTGTTGGATACATAATATGATATTTTACTACCATTACTGTAGAGTTAGAGTGTACTGTCAGAGTGTTGAGTTGTAAGAGTCAGAGAGTTGCAAGGGTGAAATAATTATAAGAGTAGTATAACAGATATAATAATTTTAAAAACTCTACTACATTCACGCTTTTAAATAATAGTATTTAAAAGCATATGTTTAGTAAAAACACATATTGCTACAAAACTCTTTCTTCATTATTAGTTTCAACAGTAACTACCATCTTTTCTAATCAAAAAAAAACTTGACAATAACAATCTACTCTACAATAACAACTACAAGCAAAATATGTATTCCACGTACAAAGAACACATAATAAATAGGTGAATTTCTTGGTAAACTAAGCCGATCATTAAATTATATTTTCCAAGCTATAGCTGCATTCGAAACAGCAAAATTATAGGCTGCCCGTTGAATGATGCATCCTCTTATCGCGGAGACAGAAATAGTTCTTTTATTCACCGCATAAAAGCATGACGAATACCGTGAAAGTCGAAGGACGCATTTTCCTTAGCTCCTTGCATCCACAATTCCTTAACGATCTCCGATTGAGCCACGATTACGCGAGTTAATGGTCCACCTACGGCTTCGCGGGGAATTTCGCATAAATAAATAGAGCGTTGCAAACTCACCGGCGGCTCTGCCGTATCTGGAAAATTAATGTTCCAGCTACGTGCTTCCACGTCGAGGCTAATTTACATTCGTCCTCGTTGATTTCCGTCCGCGCGACTTTGTCCAGCCGAATGAGAATCGTCCGTCATTTGAGAATAAACAGGCGTGAAAATACCGGGCGGTTGTTGTTTGAATTTACCCCTGACAATGAGATTTTCCTGCGGTCCCTATGATTCTGTAGTTTCATACTTCACCTTTCGCGTGGAAATTTCCGCAGTTTGTTAGTAGCGTAAAACCGTACTCGATGAAACGTGGTTGTTGTGCATACATACATAGATACATACAGATATATACATACTGGATAGGTACATTTATGTATTTATGTAGTATTCGTGAGAAGACAAAAAAAAACCTCATCGCTTGTTTGACCGGAATTCGCAGCGCGGTGAATATTAAAATAAAATGACTCTTGGTTTTACATCGAGTTTAAAAATAATCGGGATACACGATGTTCGATGTATATGTAATAGTTATACAGCCGGGCGATGTAATTAAAATCGCGGATAATTATTCATTTGTTTTCCGCAATCACGTACGTTTATATTTCGCGCTCTTTGTTAAAGACAGGTTACCGTTAATTGTAATTAACGGAAACGAGTTTACGGTTTCAATGAATTTTGACGTAACGTGACCCGATTCTAAAGTTACGAATCTGCCCGTGTTAGATCGCAATTAAAAATTAAGTAAACTCGAAATCTGTAATTAGCGATACATCGTTTATACTGGCTTGTTTCTTTGGTAAAAAGAACTCGTTAACGAAGGGATTCGTGAAAGACACAACAATTTTTAACGAACACACCTGTCGACGTGCTGAAAACGAAATTGTGCCAGTTAAACGGAAGTCAACAATCGATCGAATACAGAATGGTGTTCGCAACTTTCCGGGAATCATTTCGGTGAAATCCGAAATTTCAAGCAATTCGCGGAAAATGATTACCCTGTAACTGACAGTTTTAAGAGCGGTTCAAACAAAACTTCCACAGTCGATTGGAGTAGTCGTTGTTTGAGTTTGCGTAAACCGTGCCATCGTGTATGAAGTCTTCAGGTATTACAAGTATCAAACAACGATAAGTAACGTCATTATTTCGTCATAATTTAGTAAATCATTCTGAAATATAATTCGTAAGAAGTGCATTTAATTCCTCCGCTAAGCTTTGCCAATTCTTGTTACACTGAAAACGTGATTATAGAAGTATTTACAGATTAATTGTGCAACGAAAGTACTTGTTTGACATTAAGAAATTTAAATATATTACATAAATTCATTCCGATATTAATTAATTAGTAAACAAAAACAAAGAATAAAACGAAATCTTTTATTGTCACAAAATTTCCTAATAAAACAATCTTCGTTCTTTTTTCTGTCACTAATTCCTACTTCCCTTCGATATCATAAAATTTATTATTACTCCTCCTATATGTTCATTTTTAAAGTTATGTAACATAATACAGATGACTAGAATTTGTTAATATTGCGTATACTATGCCATACGCTGGACTGCGTAGGTTTATTACCATAAACTTGATAATCCGAACGTAACAACCATTAATTAGTTCGCATGACCGCGGCCGCACTGTGCTCGGATGCTTATTAGCTTTAAAGTGCAGGATACAGTATTGTAAAATAATGCGAACGGTGAATTTCGTAAATAACTTTGTCGAAATATCTGGATGCGATGCGATGTTAACGCTGCTGTTTGACGAATTCCTGTGGTAATCAATAGTTTCTTCGTGACTAAGCATCTGTGTACACTGACAATGAGTTACACCCTTTCACGTTCAGCCAGGTCGAAGTTACTTTACGAGAGAAAAAAATTCATTCGGCGGACTTTCTTATCGCCCTTTTTGTCTACCCATTTCATCGAATTGGACTAGTATGTAAGCATGTCATATATCAAGGCAGATCATATATCATTTTCACGCATATACGAGATGTTCCAGAAGATACATCGTTTCCGGAGAATGAAAAATCTTGGACTTTAACGTCTTTTACTTTCAGACGCGATGCAGATGTTAGGACAATGTGCCGAGTGTTTTTAAGCATACTGTACTGCAAAGATATAAATTTTGTTTTCATTTAAAGTATATTATACCAGTAGTGTACAGTCGCTGCAATAAATATTGGAACATTTAACATAGTCTTGTAGGTTTTTCCGTACAACGATTACGATGAATTCTATCGTGATATCGGCTGAATATTTTTTTTAGTGCTGCTGTCAATTTTACGAATATCTGTGTTTATTGTGGATTCCGTAACAAGAAAATTCACAAAATTCAATGAGATTTGTTGGACATGTATGTACATATGTATACATATGCATCCTGACGATATTTTCAGATTGCACTGTTCAGGTCTTTGTTTCAAAACGATATAGAAAGTTTGAAAATGATGCACTTTGGGAATTCGTTTGTGATTTCGAATATTCGAAATGATACAAAATATTATATCCTTATTGGTACACTCTGTAAAACGTTATAACAAAACCTCGAGTTTCCGAATATTTATGGAGTACATATATAGTACATACATATACACAACAGAAAAATTTCAATATTCCATGGACCATCTGGCACCTCTTACCACTCTTTATAAATTCACGTGTATTTAACAGACTCACTATGTCAAACTGACAAGGGAGCACATCGAGGTGTTTATTTCCTACTTTAATGAATCTTAGTAGTCTTAATAAATAGATAAAAGTAGCTGATACAAATTATTTGTTAACTGAGATATGATTTTCAGGAATTACATCGCCTATCAAAGTTCAACCATAAAACTACTATGTCGTTGAAAAATTCCTTAGCGGAGGTTCACGATTTTTTGTGTGGAAATTGAAATTGTTTACAACAGTATAATAGTTACCGAATAGGTATTTAAACACCAATACGTGACACTTACTTTACACTACTAAATAAACCTAGAAAGTTTTATCAAAATCGGATGTGAACACATACATAGGTATTTTCCTTCGTTAGCTGTGTGAAGTATTACCTAGGTGTAAAAATAACATTCTTTTCTTCGAACTTCAATCACATTTCTACGTTCATTTTCACGGTTTAATCTACCCATAATTTACCGTTTCGTAATACTTATCAGAAAATTAGCGGGAAATCATAAAAAATGACGGCGAAAATTTCAATGACAACTTTTGATATCTTTCTCGAAATGAAATTCCTTTGTCAAACAACCAGAAAGTATTGTTCCCACACTTAATTCGTGAGTTTTCTGAAAAAGATGTAATATATGTATATATGAAAACAGTAACAGACACCCCTAATTAACAGCTAGTGAACAATACAGCAGTTGAATAGTTCCCTAAGACATAATTATAAACAAAATTGAAATACGGCGATTCACAGGAATGCTGCTTATTGACCTGAGACTAAATTCCCGGATACCTGTGGGACAACTTCCAAAGTGATACTTGTCTCCCAGTACCCTAATCGTCTCTGACATGGAATGTCTATGACAAAGGGTTCTGTCGCAAACAGCTTCGTAGCCGTATGATGCAGGTGCTATAGAGGTAAAGATATTGTAATGGCCATCAGCTACGAAGCCCATTATTATGTCATGTTCTTAGTCGTGAGACAATGGCAATGCCAATGCCAATGAAACACTTTTCAATATCTGCTGAGACAATGACTATTGCTGTAGGTTTAGTAGAAGAGGTTTGGTATTTATCAACCTCAGGGTTGAGTCTGAATTTTCAGACGGGAAGTTTCAGCTGGAATTGTTTCAAATGCTGCGATGAATATTGGACGCTTTAAATTTGTTTGCTTATTGTATTAAAAAAATATAAGTAATTTAATGATTCGTTGTATTTAACACTAGAACTATCAAGGGGGTCAAAATGACCGGTTCCGCATTTCTTCTAAGAATTGCTTAAGTTTATAACACTGCGATTTCCAAAATTCTTCATAACCATGTTTCTCTATACAAATAATTAAATCGATCAATTTACTATCCCCCTTTACTTTGTTTCAAACATATATATCCAATGCTTCTAAATATACCGAATTAATCCTCGGTAGTTCTAGTGTTAAGGAGTTAGACCTACCTACTATACAAAATACGAAAAGGTTTCTGTGAAATTTTCAAGATTTGTGTCTTACACGATTACCCCTACTATATTTACTTATAATATGTTGCGTTTTATAATTATTAGAATAAATATAATAATATAAATTTTAACGATCGTGAATATAATCATGAATTATGAACCTTAACTGGCGAAAAAACGATCAATATAGAAAAAGAAAAGAAGATACTAATATGAATTAAAAGAAATTTTTGTTAGTACTTACTTATCATCCATAATAAGGCAATAATATTTTTACTGTAATACTTTCCAATGTTTCGGTCAATTGGTGACTTATTATGAATGATAAGTAAGTACTAACAAAAATTTCTATTAATTCATATTAGTCTCTTCTTTTCTTTTTCTATATTGATCGTATTTTAGCCAGTTAAGGTTCATAATTCATATTAGAATAAACGTTATAAAGAATTTACAAGATAATCTACAACTATAGGAACAGTAAGTACGCGATGGAAATTCTTTAACGAAAAACTTAATAAGAATGTTAAAGTTCTACAATTAATTATTATACAATTCTACATTATTTTTTCATCCCAGCGTGAGTCTTTGGAATAATACGATATCCGGCCAAAATATCGCGAGCCCTGAAATAACAATGATAATCGAGTTCTTCTTAATTGGATCACTGTACGTGTACGCGCATACGGTTGTTTTTAATGTGTTGACGCGAGTAAAGTGGAAATGGAAAAAGATCGGGCGTGGGGGCAGCGTTGCAATACACAAATTGCATCGGGATTGAATGTGGATTCCTGCCGATAGGAAAATATTGACTTTACGAAGAAGGATTCACCGTCATAAATATTAATTTGACACGGATAAATCACACCGCCTGTTCCTTTTACACGCTTCTCCGCTGCTGATTACGCTTCTGCATTCTAGACAGTGAATTGCTTGCCAAAGAGGTGGTTTCTCGCATTTGGCACGGCTCAAAACGAATGGTGATTTCATTCGACGACATGTTCGCAGAAAAACACAAATCGATTCGATTCGCCCGGCCCGACGTGTTCTTACAGCGTTTCGCCGGACAACGGACAACGAAGATTTTAACATGACATATTGTCGTTGTACCGAAATTCCCCGAAAATGACGGACACTTAGTTTATACTCTTTCCAATCGCTTATGTAAATTCCACGGAATACCTTAACGTATGATTTCTTGATAGTATTTCGATAGGGTTATAAATCACGAAAATGTTGAAATTGTTAAAAAAAAAAACAAATGTAATATTCTTTTCAAAATAAATCACGGAAAATTATCGTCTACAGTTCGACTTCTTTCGATGTAAGTGACTTATACCCTAAAAGCCGTATGAAAAATTGAGGATGATAATGGTCAAAGGCAAAATAAATTATAGTGCTCGTACAGACAGATAAATCGTTATTGAATGCGTAATGCGCAAACAATAATTTTTCGCTATTCCATTTAATTCGGTGAGGAGAGACCTTTATTACGGCAATGTCTATGAAGCGTGGCAATGTCGCGTTATGAATCATCTTGCAATATCGCCATCTGGCTGGTTACGTCTTATGGATATTTATGAGATGTTCAAAGTTCCCGAGGTACATTACGTTCAATGAATATCTCGAGCAGACGTGGCGGGAATACGCGACAAATGTATCCATTCAACCCTTTTTCACGAACTCAGAACCATAATATAATCTTTAGAAAATGTAGCGACGGTACAATCTTTGCATATTATTTGCGTAGAATTACTGATACGCGAAACAGAAAGAAATAGATTAAATCTATTGTTTCCGAATTTTTTCTTAGTTATACATATGTCTTTTTATACGTTAGCTAGATAGTACATAGTCATAATTAAATATGGTTTTTATCACTATACTTATAAACTGAGATTTGTGCTAATCTGAAATTTATTTCAAATCTTTTAACTCTAATAATACTTAGCTCGAATTCGTGTCAGGAACGAGAAGTTCACTATAATTTTAGATACGTTTATTGGGGCGCTAGGAAATCTCTTAATGCCGTTAAGAATATTTCAGATTTAATTAATATTCATATAAGATTATATTTAGTTTCTAATGATTGGGGATGTAAAGTAATATTATTGATTTGTGGAAAGTTGGATAAAATTGAAAGGGAATACAATTTTCTTTACGATGTTTATTTGTAAGTAAAGTTTGTTGCTGTATAAGATCACACTTGCTTTCAATTGAAAAATCTCTATGTAAAAATATCATGTTTCATCCTGATGTTACACACATGACTAATATTATTTTACATTCGTTCCTTGCAAATCTGCAAAAGCTGATATATCGACTCACGGGGATGAAAAGACTTATTTTTAATTTATTATTTCGAACAGTGATAAGCAACCCGCAATCAATAATTTAGTTGCAGGCCACCAAAATTTATGCAAGTTGCTCATTAATATGTTTTGTCAAACATTATCGATAAGGAATACATTTATCATTACCTAACTCAAGAATAAAAAATTCCACTCTATACGTTAACAATATCCGTAAAAATAAATTAAGTGTTTCATGATTGCGGTTATTTGTGCGCATTATTGGGTATTTAATTTTGACCCGTCGTAAAAAGAGGTTACTTATCGCCTATCACTAGATCGCGAATGAAATTCGAGTTATGACCGAGTGGTAACTGGTCCAGATTATACCCGATAAATATGCATATTTTATCGTGCACGTAATTCCCGGTATCTGTATATCAATTATTTGCTCGGTGAGTAATTTACTTCCTATTGAAATCCGCGTGAAAATTTCATACACCACCGATTACATGAAATATTTTGCGATCTATTATGGCGCGGGTGATCGCGTTAGTTTTGGTTAATTAATGAGATGCCACTGATTGGCGAGCAGTTAAACGCTCGACACTAACGAGCAGAGAATTTTCCTGCAATATTCTACGAACAATGTGGGGTTTGAGTACTGTTACAATGCTAAACGTCGTGAAAATTACGGGATGCAATACGAGACGGAAACAAAGTTATTACGCTAGGAAATAACTATACTTATTATGGTAGTAGTAATCGAATTTCCTGTAAACCGAGAGTAACTTTCGATTAGTTTCAAGATCAAATAGAAATTCACCTAACGCAGTGACTGTCGCGCAGATTTTGACACTAAAAACCACTTTCAGTTACACGAAAAACTTTTGCGATTTAACTTCGTCGGCTTTAATTTGAAGTTTTCGATACGTAGGGATGTACATACATACATACATACATACATCAAAGTAAGTTACTTTGAAACCTAATTGAAGTCATACTTATGTATCGAGTTACTTTACTCGCGGAAGAGGTATTTTAACTATCTCAGCTTTTCACTTAAGTGAAGTACATAGGAGTAATTAGCTGTTGCAAAATGCTCTTTTGTCCATTGTCTCATTTCTACCTGATTCTCTGAGTTTAATGCGTCGGAATAATTATTTCTTTTAATGTAAATTGTTCCAATCTATTCTGATTCTAACTATCGATGTTAATTCGTTTTCTTAATAAAAGTTTGTTAGAAGAATTCAATGTTTGAAACCTATTTTGATTCTGTTCGCCTCATTTTGTTCTTAGTTTACGTCATATTTCCAATGTCAATAAAAATCATAGAATTGCAGTCATTATTGAATCAACTGTTATCTTTAATTCTTTTCTCAGTGTATCGTCTCATCAATTACGAATAAATCCTGCATTCTATTATTTGTTAATACTGCGTCTCAGAATACAACTCTATTTTCAGTGAAACGAACTAATCCCTAAAGTTGTAAACGAATGAATTTCACCCGGTATTATGTTATTGTTCTGTTGTCCCTGGTGTCGTTTATAGGATGAAGCATCTAATTCTAAAATTTCCTCTGTTTTCCCTTCATTTTCATCCATCAATTTATCCTAATAAATAGTACCGGTGGTCTCATAAATATCTGCAATATTCGCAGCTTCCTATAAATATATTTAATGACTTCAAATTTTCTTTTATGAACTTGCGATTTACAAAATAAACGTGCCGATGCTACAACTACATTACGATGCGTTCTACGAACGCTTTAAGGGGAGGTTCTCATTACGACCGACCAAAAATTCGAAATGTTTTTTTTTCATTTTTTAATAGTAAATTATGTTTAGAATATATTCCCAAAACCGTTTGGTCGGATATAATTTTTTTAAAAAGTTATGGAATAAAAACTAGAACTACTTTTTGACTGAAAAATTGAAATCGAGTGGTAGTTTGAGCGGAGGATATCTTATTCTTGGATGAATCTGCACGAACAGTATGAACTTGAGGAGGGGCTAATGTATGGCCTTGGAATCGCTGATTAGCCACAAGGGATAATATTTAGACGTTAACACAGATTCGTGGATCGAATCTTTAATCGTGTCTCCTGAAAAATCGTGTTTTTCAAACTGTTGCCCAAGATTACTCAAAAACTACTTGATAGATCGCCTTTCTGTTTGTTTTGTTTTGAAGTAGATTTGATTTATTGGAGTCCCTACTAGAATCAAGATGATATATGCATTATTTTGTTTTTTACAGTACTTTAAATAGCGAAAAAAAGGTGAAAAAACGAAAAAGAAAATTCAAATGTCCGCCATTTTTTTAATTTTCGACTTTCATTGATGATTCTAGTAGGGGCTCCAACTACACTCATATATTTCATAAAAATTCTTCCATTAGTCATTTTTGATAACTTTTGTAGATGCTAGAGTGGGCAACAACCGACTACCTTTTCTTGAGATCGTCATATTACAAGGCGTGTAAACAAATATTGTCACATTATTTTTCAATAAAAAAAATTTTTTTTTTATACCTTTTGATTCATTAAACAAGTGACGATAAGTTAGAGTTCTTCATTTATTTCCTTCAGTGAGAAAAAAATTCGAGAAAATGACCTTCTTTTGGGGCTCACAGATGAGAACCTTCCCTTAAAGAGTCGTACGTATAGTTTTCCCGCAACTTCCGAAAAATACGCGAATCCATAAGCATCGCCATCGATAAAATTGCGTGAATGGTTAGCGTGCATCGCTGAACAAGCTTAACCCATTCATAGCGTTGGGAAATTTACATATGCATGCATATGCTAGCATGGATTCGCATGCGCGGAACAGTTAAACATTAACTGGCAACAATGTGTACGAACATTTTGCTAGTCACTGGTGAATAGTTTGTATTTAAGTAGAAAATAAATTGTTGCCACCGGATTACTTAGAAATGACTTCGTTCGTCCGTTCCACTTATTTTCCTGACCATAATCGTTATTGGGATCATTATAAGTTTTGCGTCCTAATTTTCTTATTTCCCTAGCGGAAATCACTGATACTTTTGTACTTTCGGTTGTACGGCGATTTTATATGTGGAACCGTACCGATATCGTGACAATTACGGTTTGTTGATAAATAGAGTAAGTATTTACATTGAAAACGGTGGATCGCGAACTTGATCTGTATTAAAATTGAATCGACGCGCGGTATTAATATTAATAATGTAGGGCTATGAGTGCATACATTTGAGCGATTCGTTAAATTATCTATATTTGTAATGATAATTATATGTATATACATATAAACGTTAGACATAGGTATTACACATAAACATTAGAAACATTTCGATAATTGATGAAAATCAAAATATGAAATCTCTGTGTGTAACACTTTTCCTTGCTTCACGAAACGTATCAATGTTGTAAGTATGTATGTAAGTACATATTATGTACTTATATTCGATTTAATTTCTAGTACACTCCAACTTTCAAACTTTGTCAAAATATTCTGTTCACTTTATTCTAGCTTTAGAAAATTTTTACAAAATGTAACAGTTGGAATATACATATTAGGCATTTAATCGAAGGTGAATCCCACTGTGGATGGGTGAGTTTTTCATTGTATATATATTTTAGTCATATGTAAATTCAATTTATTTAAAAGTTTTTAGATCGTTGCAGAGCCCAGTATAAATTTATTAATAATTATATTTAGAACGATCGTTAAAATTAAAGAGTTTAGTATTTAATCGAAGGTACAGCATTAACGCGTTTCGTGAACTAACTTCTAATTATATTTTTATATCAAATCTTGACGAAAGAATTCTTTCACGCAGATATTTCGTAATTTCTTGTTTACTTTACTATAAACAAAAATGTTTCTTTTTACTCTAGACAGTTGAAGAACAGTCGTGTGGTCAAGCAACAAAATTGACAAAACTTAAGTTTTAAAGTAAACATGGTCTCTGCATTAAGTGTCTCATTTTTCAAATTTCACCAACATGGCACCCAGACAATTGTACAGCAATCTCAGACAATTTTAGTAGCATGCAAACAGATGTTATAACAAAACAATTTATAACTATGACGATGGATGGGCTAATCTGACAAGACAGAAAGAAACGGAACGCATTATTAGTGAAGACTTACTGAAATTAAATATTAAATTGATTATAAATATTCAATTCTCATATTTTTACCTTATACTTCATACAACCTATTATAATTCAAACTGTGTACTTTCTTTAACGATAAATCTATTATTTATTCTAATTTATAAAAATATTATAGATCATATGCATTAATATGCATACCGAATATGTATATGCTCATAAATAATCTGTTTGTAGCCATTGCGTGACTATCAAATGTTATAATTCGACAGAAATCCAATTCAGGAGTATTTTATGAGTTGCTCGCGAGCAGGTGGAAGTAGATTACTGGTTGTTCGTATTAGAACAATCTGAATCGGAAATAAACATTGTTCACGAATTGTTCGTGATGCTCTTGCAGTTGGCGTATCTTTGCCGAAATCTGCCGGTCATTTAATACCCTTCTTTATCTCTGCGAGTTAAATGTAAATCTAGCACTGCACGGCTTTCCCGCAATCTGGTTCCTATAACTCATATTGATTCATTATTCCATTAATCCGGCCTATGGATGGTAATTTAAGATCTTGTAAATATACGTTGAACGCAGATATACATACTTCATACAAATTCAACGATTTTCAAGATAATCAGTGGAAAACCAAATGATATTCTGCCGTTTAATCCGAGGATAAAAAAAATATTAGTCTGACTAATCTGAAAATCTCTCTCAAACTAACCTAAATATAAATGGGAAAATTGCCTGCTTTGCGACCGATTCAACTATTATAATAAGAGCTACAGATCTGCACAGCTGTGATTATTTTATTTATATATAAAATTGTATGCACGGAGGATCAACGTCCGTCAACACGGGTCGTTAAGCTGAAGTTGAAAAATGAAATGGGAATTTCGTAAGTTTGTTTTAAAATACAGTTGCATAAGCACTCTTGATTCTCGGAATTATTAACTTCTTTTGAAATCCAATTTCTGTGAGAAACCCAATTGGCTTCCACCAAGTTTCAATTACAAATTAATTGTATTGCATCAGTCAATATGACTGAATTTTTGTTGATACTTTTTAAACATAATATCCAGTCGATTTCATAATAGACCCTCGAAAACTTTCCGTTTCCCGACGCCCTTTATGGCAACAGTACTTTCACTAATACTAATTTGACGACAGTCGAGTGTCGATAGTGGTGGCTCAGGATAATTCCATTACTAAACATTCTCCATATACAAATTTCGCGTTTAACTAACACATTACACTCTTAAACTTTAAAATTTTTATTCCAGTTATGTTTATATACATTTAATTGAAGTTAGTTCCTAACAAGTTGTTTAAAGAATTTATTTTCTTCGTGTTTACCTGTGAATTAAAAAAAAAAAAAAAAAAAAAATGACGAAGAGCCAAACTTTCTACAACACCGAACATTTTAGTAGAAAACGACCTCGTCACTCACACCGAAAAAATCATTTTACTAGGTATCCGTTTATTTTAGTATTATCAGACGTCTTTAACAAATATTGGAATCTAAGCAATACACGTTTGTATAAATCCGCGTGGTATCAAGCTGCGCTTCAGTTTCATTTAGAGTATACTATTATTATAAAGATATTCCGCTCACAATAATATTGAATTATCAAATATTATTTCCCGTCATCGTAAAATACGAGATGCAAGTTAATCTCTTTAATCATGGAATTGTCTTTGCGATTCTTCATCCGAACGGTAATCAGACGTTCTTGTTACATTGGTATACCTGAAAGCGTTAGACAGACTTCCGGAATTGCATTGTGGGTACTAGTACAATAGTTAAACTTCCATTACCAAGTCCTCGAAATGCAAAACAGCTTCGACCTTGGTATTGCTTCAAGAAATTCACTTGAGTCGAATCCGAGCGTCAAAGATAGTTTGAGCGAATGTTAATTAAACGAAAGTCACGAGTACGTAAATATCTAACAATTCGCGTTCCTTCGAATCTTTCGCATAGTAAACACTGTTATTTATCCAGAATTAAAATTAAATACAAAGCAGGCGGCGATCTCTAAAAAAATAAATCACACAATAAATTACAAAGTAGCGAACGGATTTTTAACATTTCTGTGGAATCAAGTGAAGCTACACAGGAGAACGGAAACGTATAAAAAGAATCTTTCGACTGTAGTGTAAACGTTAAACAGTTTTTCCAGCTTCCAAGTAAAAATATTTGTTTACCCGAGAATCTCTCTCTCTCTGTAGATCTGACGTAATACCCGTCAAGTAGGCAACCCGACAGGTTCTCTTCCCAGTTTTGTGCTGCGCTGAAATCCAGGGTGAGCCGAGTTATCGATCGAAGGGAGAAAGCATCGTAAGAGCACCCTAAATCCTTGTGGTTCCAGAACATACATATACATGGTTCTATGTACTTGCTACCATTTAAGCCAGCTGTTAGACTTCAGGTGCTGTCTAACTTTCGTCTTCGCTATTCCACTGTGAGACTGGCCTAAGTGACGCATCGTGTCAGATTTGCATGGTTAAAGAATTCTCGTGTGTGCCCGTTAGGCTAATGAAGGGATTTTCGCCGGAAATAGCGTACTCGGAATTCATTTGTGGAACGTCGAGAACATCTTCTGCCGGCTCTACTGACGAGCAAATGTTTAGAAATTGGAATTGTCTTTGTTGAAACGATTTTATTCCTAGTGGTACATGGAAATTAACATTTTCACGTTAATTATTTTCAATGGATAAATTATAGATGGGTTGGTAAAAAAAAATTATGTCGAACGTAATATGTAGTCATAGGTAGGTATATATTATTATTTCTATTGATCACGTTATATGGATAATATTGTTGGCGATGATCATTATTGGAGTTTCTATTTTCTAAAGGCAGAGTGGTATAGAGCCTGCAAAGTGAGCTGTGCCGCACTATTTTACTTTGAAATATGAGGACAGTCACCACAAAGGGACGTTCAATGCGTTCTGTCGTGCTTCCAGTGACTGCAATTCGAAACATTCATCTGCACTATATCAGAAATTCGAGAAGTCAATGGAAATAACTACACAAAAGTCATGGAATATTCGGAATTTACAAGCGCAAAGTTATTACCTGTCATATCGTCAATATCAATAAAATATGAGAAAATTTATAAACATAATGTTACGAATTCTTTTGAACGTAAAGAGTTCGGATTAAAGAAAACTAATAAATCTAACTGATTCGAAATTCTTGAGAACTGCAAGAAGAATTATTTTATGAAACATAAAGAACTTTTTAGATAGAATCTATATTCGTTCTTACACACAAACATAATTCGTGGTTAATATGAATGAAAATGTTTACTATGCTTTAAAATTACAATATTTAAAAATATCTACGTTAATAAAAATAAAAAAATGATACTCTCGGGATGCTAGAGGGACCCCATCTGTCATCTAATGATTAATACATGTACGTATATTAAAATATGAACACATCCGACCGTAAGATATGGGACGCATAAAAATTCAGATTAACGGTCACTCAAATTTATCGAGAACCGTAAAAAAATCTCGCATATAACGCACACCCGTGTATAATATTTGATTTAGCCTCAAAGTTTCTGGTGAAATGGAAATTTGTAGGTAATATGCACCAATAACTTTTCAACATTCTGATATAACATTTTGAAGCCTAATATTTCTTCGAATTTATTTGGAATGCATAAAATAATCAATTGACAGATTCCACAAACAAAATAAATATCGAAACAAAAGGAATCCGTCACGTGATTGTAACCACGAGAAGGTCTACCGAGGGAAACTTTCGAAAGGTGGGAAATGCGTTTTTTTAACAGTCTCTCGTCCTTTAGCAGGCTAAAATTAAAATTGTGAATACTATATTTGTGTGTTTCACAGTAATTATTCACCTTTTCATTCTATTCCATGTAGACTTGTAATTTAGAAATTAAAATTTCTAACGCCTGAAAGTTTTAACACTAGAACTACCGAGGATTAATTCGGTGTATTTAAAAACATTGGATAAATATATTCGAAACAAATAAAAATAGGAGGATAATAAATTGATCGATTTAATTATTTGCATAGAGAAGCATGGTTATGAAGAATTTTGGAAATCGCAGTGTTACAAACTTAAGCGATTCTTAGAAAAACATCAGAACCACTCATTTTGACTACCTTGGTAAGTCTAGTGTTAAACTTGTATATTTTCCTCTGCGAAACTTCAGACGATTGGAAATTTACTGCGTTGAAATTTCTAGCGCCCGGAAATTTGCCGCTGCGACACTTCCGACCATTCAACATTCCCATATGGAAGATATCACAAATCAAATAAAATGGCTACACAGTGAATCCTAATTTCACTTTCCCCCCAAAAAAATGACATAGACTAAAATCCCGCATTAATCTACATAATACATCCAACCGTCAGTTATCCCATTAAAAAAATTACTTCATAGCTTCGGTCGATCGCTAAATCCCCGCATGTCGGTCAATCCATATTTCGATATCACCAGAAGCATTTCTAATTCCGTTTCGGCGATACTATCACTAGCAAATTCATATTTCCTCCGCGAAGAAAGTAGGCGGGAATTCATCCGTGATTCATCAGCTGAAATGCCGATGCAATATCGCGTCATTATTATCCTCGAGGTCGCGTAAGGGCTGCGTGACTCGTACTTCGTTTCCGAGCGTTTTAGTGACCGAGTTTACGGCCCGAAAGATCTCGCAGGATATTTTCTAGAAAGCCGATGCTAGAAAATCCACCCCTCGAAAATAGCAGGTACAATCAGGCACGTCATCGGACCACCTACCGGGCAGAAACGACGATTTTATCAGTCCCGAAGCTGAACGTATGTACGCCAACCGTATCTTATTGAGGTCTTCGACTGTAATGGTGCGGCCGAATCGCGATCTTGTCCGACGAAGGATTCTAAAACGTTATCCGATGATATCGTTTCTTTGACGTTACTGTGTTTATCCATGGATACCCGATTGACTGGTCAATAACGGATTTCGCGGGGATTACAGATGGAGTCGTGTTGGTATTACTTAACGAGTGAAATTGATTGGAGAAAAGCTAGGAGACTTTACTCGGTGGAGAACTTCAATAGAAATGGTTTAGATAAACGGATATAAACATTTGTAAACAGTACAGATTCATATTTAAAGAGGGACACTATGTTAGGAAACGGTAACTTTGTTTTTAAATTTGGAAATACGTTTTTTTATATATTATTCTCAATTCCTCCAGAACAAGATTATAAAGAATTAGAAGAATATTTGAAATATGTCTGCTGAAATAAGGGTCCAGGGTTAAAAAAGGAAGAAGTATGATCAGTTTCCTGCAGTACGGTACAGATTTTCATCTTATTATTGGATTTTTAGTTTTTTTTCTTATGCAGTGGGGAAAAACGGTTTTATGTAACAGTAAACTACTCTCCGTAAATATTACAGAATTATTACCATCAAATCTGTTCTTGTGGTATTCAAATAGTAATTTATCACATAAATATGGTTTCTTGGGTGTTTTGCAAAAACTTGTCATTGTAATTCACATGTAACAGAGGATACATTTTTTTAACGCAATAATATTTTCTGTAAATAGAAATATCGTTAAAAATATTATTACTTTTTATGTTATTTAAATTATTGTAAAGCATACAAACAAATCAATTACGTTATTATTTCGAGGACATGTTTACATTTGCAGGAAATTAAATTAAAAAATTGTTGGGAGAAACGTGTCGAACATTAAACAGATTAATATTTTTTGAAAAAATATGAGTTTATTTTCAATTTAAAATATGTATGTATGTTCATAGAAATTGTAAAATAATACTCGGAGGTCATCGAAGGAATTCTGTTACTTTACAATTGATAAAATCATAATTTTTTAAACCATTTCAGGTGACAGCTTCACTCTACAAGTATTCTTTGGAGAGCAAACATTGATGAGATACTTAAAATCTTTAAAAGCAGAATTACTTTCTTATCTCGCGTTCATTTATTTAAATCAATGTGAAAATTTCAGTCCTGATCTGAATATTCATTTTTGTTGAAAAAAATGTATTAACTACGTGGTTACCAGACAGTGTTAAGAAATTTGAAAGAATATAAAATAATATACAGCCGATACTATTTACGTAAACAATCTGGGAGGAACATTGTACACGTGTGTTTTAATCCTCGATGCGTCGAAAGTTTTACGTTCCACTTTAGTAAATTCCAGATTTTGCTTTTACAATGGGACTTGTCGAGCTGCAAATGTCAAGATGATCAAATCTCATTCTCGTTAAAAAATGAGACTGGCAAGGAGGTTCCACCTAGCCTTCCGTGATATTCGTGGTTCCGGGTCAACGAACACCTCGTTAAAGAAGAATCTCTTTGGCCGTGTATAATTTTACCGAACTTTCCCGATTTAGTTCCCGCCGTAACGAAGGGTTGTAAAGTATAATACATATCCTCTAGACAGCTATAACCGTCACACGTGCTATTTTAATTAGCGAGTAGTTTTCTTTCACTCTTAATATATTCAGACACCATCTGGTTTATGGGCATTAAGGATTACCGTGAAAAGAAGTGGTTCCGAATTGAGACGATGACGTAACTACTGCGAATGACCTAAAAGAATAATTTCTATCACGTTTTTGACGAGACACTACGTTTCACATTCCGAAAATTTGCTTCGTTTTTTAAAGAAAATTTTATGAAACTTTTCTTGAATAGTTATACGATGTTATCGAGTAATGATAAACACTTGTATTCGAGAATAAATTTTATACAATATTTACCAACCGTTGGAACGGAGCAAGTTCTACGTATTAATTAGAGTTTCAAACCATTGAACCGTGACAACACATGTTCGATGAACGTTTCAATTATTTCACTAATACAGTTTGTTGAAACACTCAGGTATTTATTTTCTGCCATTATTCATCGCGGTGCAACATATTATTGCTGTCTTCGATAAACTAAAAAGATATCGCAACCCAGGTGTTACTTTTAAATAAATAATGGCGGTACTCACGGGAAGTGGGTCAATAAAAAAAAGGATACGGTATATCCATCAACCAAAAAGGAAAGATAACAAACTCGGGGAATCGATAATCCTCTACTTCGGTCCCGGTGATTTTTCGCGCACATTCTCTCATCCACGGTTTTTACATATATTATATATATTCGTTTAACTCGTTCATTACGAATACAATTTTAAATTACTGCACAATTATATCTGTGAAATTATAATTAGAATCTTTCATCTTACGATTTCACAATAGAGTTCAGTTCGTAAAGGAAAATTTGAGTAATGAACATTTTAATGTATTTTTAGACTTCGATTTGCTCTTCAAATTCTTTGTTTAAAAATGTGAATCCTTTTCACCAGAAATTTTGGAAAATATTTTGACTGTCCACGTTGACAAATTTAAAACGTGAGTGGGTGAAACGACTAAAGGTAAACTCAGGAAATATCGTTTTTTTATGGCTATGTTATTGTTATATTGCTGCCATTTATTGGCAAACTACATAAATACAACGTATGTATGTTGCATGCTCGTAACTCACTGTGTTAAAGTGCCCATTATCCTCCAGTATTGTTTCCGCAACACGTTACCGCGCGTTTAAAATTAGTATTTGCAATTAGTTTTTCACAGAATCATAAAATTACTTTTTCATACATTAGCTTTTATTGTTATTTGTAAAATCGAATGTGGGGTACTTTTCGAACATATTTCTGCGAAACCTGCAAACACTGTAATTTTATCAAATTTTGTTCAATCCACACAGATTGTGAATACTTATTTTAATTTTTAAAAAACTTATAATTATACCACTTTACTCGCAAGTAAACAATTGAGTTTTCACAGTTACGATTATGTGTGTTATACGATATTTGTGTCCATAATTATGAGAGGAATAGAAAACAAGAATCTATGGAAATATAAATATTTTTCGTTGCATCGATTTACATTACGATTAATATTCCTAAACTATTTTCATGAGATAGTAGAAATTCTACCGTTAGGTGGAGTATGTAATTTATTGTTCCGTTGTTGAACGTAGTTGGCGTTATGTTTATTTAAACAATGGTCTATATTACTTTCTTGAACGCCTGATTTTCATAAAAAGTATTCATTATTTTCCAATTACGTCACCAAGTGGCAGCCCAGAAATGTACATTTTAGATAATGATATAAAAATAATATTTTGTATATTATAAATAATAATTATAAATAATAATTATCATTGCAGAGAATTCCTGCGATTTAATTGAGTTAAGTGATGTAATTTAAATCGTTGTTAGTTAGTGCTGTATACATACAACCACGACACGTAAGAAATTCTTCTAAAATATTAGAGCGAATAAGTTGAAAAAATCAAACGGAACCTTTATTCCGAATTGCTATACACTCTCATAGTACACCTGTCTCATTAAAACATATACTGTGTTATTTACCGAAGAAAATTATGAACAATTCACTCTTCGTCAATCCATAATTAGGGGGATTTGTTTACACCACGTTGCGGAGATTGCGAAACCCGACGGGAAGAGTGTCCTAACGAATTTCCTGGTAGGCGATGCAATCACGTCAATACGAAATCGGATTAGCGGAGCCTGTACGGAAATATTCAGAATTGAATGGTAATATCGAATTATCTGGAGAGGTGTCTCCCGTACCGTAAATCCACGGTAATCCATTGCATGATCCACACAAGTTCGGCTTATTTTTCCGATCCATTCAGAAATGGATTTTCCTATCTCGACGAGAAATGGGGACGCGTTAATAACAATACGTTAGAGAAGAATAATTGCAGAAAATTTGATGCGAAGCATAAAAAGTAAATACTAGCGAGTTATAATAATTGCCGGAGGACAATAAAAGTACATCTAACAGCATTCGAATGAAAAGTTAGTTTTACAAACAAAATATTTTATATTCTCTATTATTTAACTTTTTGTTGCTCCTGAACAAATATGTAACAGATAAATGTCAGAGATTAGTTATGCAATGTAAATTATTTTTTTAAATGTCAGTCTGTATATATTTTAATAACAGAAAATAGGAGACTGTCTGTGCTGAGAAATAGGAATTACTAATTGTTATAAACAAAATAATTTGCTGGTAGCAATATTAATTACTTAGAAACACGGTAGTGCATTAAAACAGTCAGGTTTAAAAAAGATAAATACCATCCAGAAAGCAAACTGAGCAATGCACCGAAGAAAAAGAGTTTTAATTGTTTGGTTTCTTAAAAAAATAATCCTAATCATTTGCTGAGACTCAAAAATTTAGAAATTTTAAAAAAGTGGAGTTGATCTGTTTAACTTTTAACTGGTTTATGAGTATGTAATTTAAAAATTATACGTTGATGTAAAGGGTTCATAATCAAAATTGACAATTATGTCTCTGCCGGTGAAACTGACCTAAGTCACAAATTTTCCTTTTGAGATAGTCCAACCCTTGATTGTTTCTGCATTCGAAAATATTTACCAATACAAATCGTTTCAATTATCCCAGATTTTTTACTCAGGTCACATTCATATCACTTAAATAATATAATGAAATTTTTATTGGGTATTTACTGGACTTGAAACACCTATTACAAAATTAAAAATTAATACATTTTACGTAATACACATTCATGAAAAATTGTATCTGATCGTCATGTGCATCGAATCCGAATAAATAATTGCACGTCACATGCAATTGTTAAAGAAATATTTACAACTAGAACTCGAATACATGTCTACATACGTGAGTGAACTAAATAAACAAATTACCCGTCGTGTTTTTCTGCATGGCAGACATGTTGTCAATGATCCAACGATTGTGTTAAACCCAGTTGCATTAAAGTGCGAGCTATGTTTAAAGAAGTAAGCAACAAGTTCCAAAGTGGATCTATACTGTCGACGCGTTTGTCAATAATTCTGCTACAACAAAACTAATTACGGATTTTTATAGTTTTCGACGTTCCTAATCACGTTATCATTTTTTATTAAATTTTCTTCAACGACCTAATGAAATCAGCCGTAAAAAATGGACCCACATTTTTGACGCGAAGCGTCGTTTATTCATACATATGTATACAGGGTGTAACAAAAACACTGGGACACTTTTTCAGTATCGATAGTACGCACCAAAAGATGAAAAAAAAGTCTATAAAGTTTTGTCTAAAAACCACCCCCTATCGAGATACAACACCTTTTGAAAAAAAATTTTTAAAATCATATCTCCGAAATGGTATGTCGTAGAGGACTCATTTTGATTGCAAAATAACCGGGAGAGACTAAAGTTTACGAAAAAAATATCACTATCTACGCAAAGGAAGATTTAGTGAGTGCCCTTAATTTTTCCCAAGTTGTTACAAATCTGCTACGATATACGTAATCGACGTTGTTTGGATTAAACAAGAAAAAATGCTATTTAACAGCAATAATCGTAGCAATTATATTTTTCTCTGTTATCTTTGATCTTCTCCGGTTAAATTGCAATCAAAACGGGTCTTCTGCGACGTACCATTTCGAAGATATGATTTTTTAAACATTTTTTAAACATTTTAGACAAAACTTTATAGACTCTTTTTTCATATTTTGTTGCGTAATATCGATACTGAAAAAGTATCCCAGTATTTTTGTTACACCCTGTATATTTCATCGTGTCTGTAAGTCTTTATATTCCACTGCGACGAAGTGGGACGAGATGTTTTCTGAAAGAGCACGTGATACCACCTTCAGTTATTATTACGACTCAATTCTTACAAAAATGTTACATAACACCCTCATCCTCAAACACCGCAATTGTACACTTTTCTCTCTGTGTGCCTTCTCTAACGTCTAACTGACACAGCTACATCTCCTTCGTTCCCCTCTTTCTCACTCGATCGGCTACTTGTGGTGTTTCCATCTGTCGTGAACGGAGGAGACACGTGTTGAGTATTATAATGGGGGAGTCTAGGGAAACGAGTCGCAGTTGGGCAAGGCAAATGATCCATTCCATGTATGGTTTCGTATGCGAAACCGATCAATTCTTGTGGCAACATCTAAGAACATTTTCAAAATCACTGACGTCACAGCCTTTCACGTATCAAACACGGAACTAACTTTGTTTGTACGAAATGTTGAAAATCGTCCAAGTTACAGCTGTCAAAAATTTTGCAAATTTGTAAGAAATGGACTTTTCCCAAATATATATTTTGGAAACGGTAGAGCATTGCAATAAATCTTTTTCTACATTTTCAGAGGAAAGTCTTTATTCTCAGAGGAAAGAACGAAACCTTTTTATAAAAAATGGAATTTCCATGATTATCAATATTACCTAACGTTCATGTTTAGCTTTGGTAAAGAATTGTGCGAAACTCATGGGGCAATGTTTTTAAAAATCTGAAAGGTTGTTTGGGTGAATAATTAATCATATAATGTATGCATAAAGAGACGTGTGATTACATGGTCAGGGTATTCACTCTAATGGTTTGCACAATCATATGTGACAATGCGATGAAAAGAGTTTTTTTCGTGTTGTGTGGACTGAGAAGGGTACATAACGGCGTGTCTATCTACGATCTTTATGAATCTTTGTAGCACTATTAATTCTCAACTTACCAACAGCTTATTTCTAACGAATGACAGGTCTTTAAATAAACGTTCTAACTTTGACAGCTAAACGCAAGTAATAGTATATGTATAGAATGAACGATAGTAAACGAAATAGTGTCTAAATAAAAATTACGAACATTTTTCGGTATAATTAAAGTTTGAAAATGGTTATTTTAGCCGGCGGTGGTATATTTAGTATTAATGAACACGAAAATGGGGGATAACTTTTTTTTTCTTTATCTGATATTCAAACTTAAGGTGTCGAATCCATTCTCTAAAGTTGCAGTTAAATGCTGATATCTAGGCAACTGTCAGATGTAATAAAAAAATTTTATTGGAGAAAGGTTTCAATTTTTGTCGTATACACAGAACGTTTACAACTTTAAAAAAAATACTTGAGATAGCAATTTTGCTACAACCTTTAAGGATTGTTTTATGAATTACAATTGCGCTTTACAAACCTTGTAAGCAAGAAAATAATACTTGTTACATATTTTCACTTATTCAATGAGTTCACGAAGTTTCAGCACAATTTTAAACAAAGTTTTACTAGTTTATATGACATTTTACTTGTATTACATATGTATATTATTTTACTTTACGGAAGTAGATATTACAGTATATTGCTGTAAGGTAAGTTGTATATGAGTAAAAGTGTCATTTATTACCCTGGTTCATTCGAAACAAATTATTTTCCAATTGTTTCTAATAGCTATTAGTCTTTATTTTCCAAATTTATTATTTTACTTTACGGAAGTAGATATTACAGTATATTGCTGTAAGGTAAGTAGTATATGAGTAAAAGTGTCATTTATTACCCTAGTTCATTCGAAACCAATTATTTTCCAATTGTTTCTAATAGCTATTAGTCTTTATTTTCCAAATTATTTATTTAACGTTGCTGTACTTTGCTTCACTCAACACAGACAAACTGTTTCTAATAACTTCTTTGGTTATATTGTTTATATTCACGAAAACGTCTGAAAAATTATACAGATACCCTGTATGAACGTTGTATGTATTCATGTATACGTATCACGTGCAATAGGTTACTCACGTTTTTCCGATCTGTCTGATTGATTTAGCACTTCAATCTTTATTAAGCACGACTGCTGATCGGAACTCGTACTATCGCGAACCCAAAAAACAATTTTGTTTTTGTCCGCCTGTGCATATATGGAGACACCTAAATTCCGGCGAAACCATCGAACCAATTTTGTTGAAACTGATAGGAAACATGATTTTTTGATTTCAAACTGACGACAATGTACAGTAATTAAAAAAGCATGTCTCTTACATTTTTCACACGGAACTTTTACGACTAGATATTTCAAATTAATTTCGACACGTTCGAGTTACGGAAAAGTTTTCCAATTTTTGATCCTGTTATTTCAAGATGGCGGTCATTTAAACTTTCAAAAATTCATACCCCATTGTTTTCACGTGGAACTTGTTCAACCCAATAATTGCATTTCACTTAGAAACAGAAAAATTCTAAAATCGTTTCTTTAATGATTTCAAATGATTTAACCACAAACATTATTATCCAAACAAGGGCAAATCTATCACGCAGTACCTCGACAGCTTTACTATCACAAAAGCTTTATTTTTTTTCCAAGCGTACTCCCAATAGGAGTTGAAGCAGAGCTGCCCACTTTATCATCGAACCTTATAACTGATACACAGAAAGTTTCATCGACAATCAGATACATCACGGGTAATTAAATACATCCTGGAAGTTAAATGCCGACTAAATATAATAGTCTTAAAATACCAGTCGGGCGCAGAGTTTAAACAAATAGAAACCAGTAGTTTATTTGTTTGACTGGCGAGTCGTTAAATTAATGAGAGAAGTTCCATTTTCGTCGCCCTATTAACATTTCCTTGACATTCCACCTCACTTTTAAACCACACAATATCATCATTGCGCAAAGGTTGGAGCATATCCGTTCTAAAGTTCTGCATATAAAAGTCGCAACAGGAACTGGGGAACGTCGACGAATTGTTATTTCATCGAGTATCAACGAAAGCATTATAAAACTATCGGCTCTCAAACTTGACTTTCTCTATTCAGTGGCACGATTCTGAAACGTATTGACCGGTGACACAATTTTTGATTAGCGAAACGGAGAGATCGCGTTAGCTATGCGTAGGTAAACTGACTGTAACGGCGAAACAAATTGAGTTCGTGCGAGCAACATCGTTTGACAGATACATACCCACACATCCGTCCATGTGGTATACAGGGTGTAACAAAAATTTTGGGACACTTTAGGTTTATGGATAGAACGCATGAAAATAAGCAAAAAAAGTCTTATAAGTTGTGGGCGCAACCCATCCCCTATCGAGATACAACCTCTTTTGTAAAAAATTAAAAAAAATCATATCTCCGAAATGGTACGTCGTGGAAGACTCGTTTTGATTGCAATATAACCGGAGAAGATCAAAGATAATAGAAAAATATATAATTGCTGCGATTATTGCTGTTAAATAGCATTTATTCTTGCTTAATTCAAACCACCTCGATTACCTATATCGTAGCAGGTTTGTAACAACTTGGGAAAAATTGAGGGCATTGACAAAATCTTGCTTTGAGTAGATAGTGATATTTTTTCCGTAAACTTTAGTCTCTTTCGGTTATATGGCAATCAAAATCGATCCTCTACGACGTACCATGTCGTAGATATGATTTTTTTAAAATTTCTTACAAAAGGGGTTGTATCTCGATAGGGGATGGGTTGCGCCCACAACTTATAAGACTTTTTTTTCTTATTTTTATGCATTCTATCCATAAACTTAAAGTGTCCCAGAATTTTTGCTGCGCCCTGTATACGTATACATTGGTATTAATTCACCGAAGAAAAATTGGTTTGGGAATCGCGTCCGCGGAATTACACTCGAGGATTCCGAGTGGCACGGCCGCCATTTGGAAATGAAATAACAGAGATACATTGTGCTCCCGCACGTGCGGAAGAAAAGTTTTCGGTCCAGTAAGAAGTGCCAGTAAAAGTCACCAGCGAATATCTTGGATTAAGAGCACTACCGTGTTCCTCCCGACTCGGGGGCCACATTTATTGGCTACCAGCAAAGCGTTCCTGTGTTTAAGGATATCTTGACATGATATATGAAACCAGACGGGTATTTATCGTCCCGCTTTTATGACCGCCACTTTTCACACGTCGCGGTTGTATTGTAATATGTGAAAATGAAACAATTATCGATGTCGACGAGGTTAGTTACGGGGAACAGTGTTCACGTGGAGATATTAGCTCCAGGTATGGTCCAGGTATTTATAGAAATTTTAATAATAATTCTACCAGGGCTGGACAAATGGCAGTGTTTAGACTTCCGGTTAAAAGTTCTGCATTCAAGGTTACGTGTTTCAACGTTATTATTGTTAATTCAAATGATCAAATAAATCATTGTTGTATTACTATGTAACGAGTCAGTTTGTTTATTACCTACCTTACTAAATTGACTATCAGTAGTGTTGATTTATAGAAAATATAACTTTAATTTAAATTCCGAAATAATAATATGTAAAATATTTAATTTCTGAACCTTGGAATTTGCTCTGTAAATTCGTATGTCGTTTTAAACGGTAGGGTTTAGAAATTTATAGTTCACGGCATTAATTTCAATATACATATAATATGTATGTATATTCTCATATATGAAAAGGAAACGCTTCATGTACTTGGCGTTTTATTAGAATAGGGAAGTGGGTAAATTGAAAATAGCCAATTTCGTGTTCAACGGTACTATACAGCTCCTAGTTCGTGAATCTGTTAAATTTCAAATTACCATTTGACATATGGATTAATTACTTGCCCACATCAGAAAGGCTACTCACATAAATACGTGATTAATGATATGTGAGGTTCCAATAAAGTGTGCTGCTTCGTTGCACATGTGTATTAACACGTATGGCATGAATGCTAATATGTCTATTTAACACAAGCATTGCTTTATCCGAAAAGCTTTGATTAGACGCTAATATTGAACAGAGGAAATTGGAAATTATAATTGAAAATGAACCTTATTGACGGCATCCCAGCTTCGTCGTCCTCGAAAACTCGAAGATAATGTTATTAACATCGAATCAGATGTTTAAAAAAAACAGTATATCAAATTAATGATCATCGGGCTAGCCCATTGTGATAACAAGAAAGTTAAAACGATAGCTTAGAAATATTGCAAAGTATATGTATAAGTCACATCTTCTGCCATTTTTAGTATTCTGATAATCACTACACGTGAAAGAGTTAACTGTCATTTCGCTCAATTTATTGTCTATGATCAAATAAATCTGGATCAACTTTTTATCGAGTTTGTAATGCATTTTTCCTCCCAATTTCCTATAACAATGCATTGTAATAAGTTAATAATTATGCGATTGTCGCATTTCTTACCTCACAAAAATATTTTGTCCATTACTAACCTGTGTTAATATTGAATGTTTCGTTGTTGAAGTAAAGTCAAAGAATTAGGAATATTACACATTTTTTAAGAAAAAATAGAAACCTGTACCTATTGAAAATTTCGGGTTGAAAATGATACTGTTTTGTGGTCCTTAAATGACCGATCTCGAAATTTAAACACGTGATTAATGAATCATTTCTCGTCCGCTAAATGTAACTAACGAATAGTGCTTTCGTCGACACACGACAAAGACTGATCGTTTATTGAGAATTATTAAGACAAAAAGAAAAAAAAATACATCGTTTGTTTCACAGGAATTCGGTGCAACGATATTACAACGCAACAGTTTTAAATTCCTGAAACTGGTTAGCCTTTGTCCGGTGGTATCTGAATTTATCTAAAAACAAATTCTAAAATTTCTTCGAAATTCGTTTGAAGTTTGTTTCATATGAAAATGGTTTCAAGTATAACAGTACATGCGATCTGTTCCCCTAGAACCTAGTAACTAGAAAATAATTTGTAGTGAAGATAGTGCCAACACGAAGAAATTTGTTCAAAAAATTAATGTCACAAAATGAGTAAAAAGAACTTGGCATCCACTGGGCGTGAAATTTATTATGTCACGAACTTCCTGGGAGTTTTGAATATCAGCAACTGAATTATCAATTCGCTGCCCTAGTTCGTCACGTCTACTTACTTTAGTGCTGCAAACCTTTTGTTTTAAAGTTCCCCATAAGTAGAAGCCAAGAGCCTGTACCTTTCTCATAAAACGTTTACAGCCGAACTTCCTTTAACCTTTTCCTTTTATTTTCACTCGTACATAAATTATGCTCGTCGAGTAACTCGAAAAAAAAACAGTTTCTCCTTGAACAGTCGTATTATCATTGAATAATTACGTATATATTTTTATTTACTTTTTCTTGTCAGGAATAAATTCATTAATTAACCAAAAATCTGATTCACCCAAAAACTACGTTACATTCTTATAAAATCGTACAACGAGTAATTTGCCAGCGCAACAAATGTCGCGAGTTAGTCACCGTTGGACGTTCACCCTAAGAAACGAGCGAGTGTTGGTGGCAAAACGACACGGTCGCGTAAAATGGGATTCGTGCCTGTTTCTACTTAGAAACGCTGCCTATTCGTCTGCGTAATTCGCATGGTATTTGTAAAACGTAACCGCAATAAATATTCTATCGTGCGCGGGAACAATCAGGACGGCTGACAATGTGCAAATGAAGGGAGAGAACAAAACCGTTAAGGTATCACTCGACGTTTCTTCCCTGGCTGATACTTTGTCATTAATTACACGGGCTTCGAGCACCCTGGTAATTGATTAAACGTGCGCGATATAGTCCCTTGTCACTGTCGCGAATAGTCATTCGCTTGTGCACTTGCCATTCACCCGGCACCGATTGCTTGGGTTCGTTAGTACTTGATTGCGTTTCTAGTTCCGGGGATTTTAAACAAGGTGCAGCACGCGGAAAGAAATTTTCGAGGGTTTTTCAAGGTATTTTTCGTCAACGAGAGAGAAATTTTTGGTCGTTTAAGGGGAGGTTCTCATCTGAGAGCTCCAAAAGAAGGTCATTTTCTCGAATTTTTTTTTTTCACTGAAGGAAATAAATGAAGAACTCTAACTTATCGTCACTTGTTTAATGAATCAAAAGGTATAAAAAAAATTTTTTTTATTGAAAAATAATGTGACAATGTTTGTTTACACGCCTTGTAATATGACGATCTCAAGAAAAGGTAGTCGGTTGTTGCCTACTCTGGCATCTACAAAAGTTATCAAAAATGACTAATGCAAGAATTTTTATAAAATATATGAGCGTAGTTGGAGCCCCTACTAGAATCATCAATGAAAGTCGAAAATTAAAAAAAATGGCGGAAATTTGAATGTTCTTTTTCGTTTTTTTACCTTTTTTTCTCTCTTTAACGTACTGTAACAAAAAAAATAATGCATACATCCTCTTGATTCTAGTAGGGGCTCCAATAAATCAAATCTACTTCAAAACAAAATAAACAGAAAGGTGATCTATCAAGTAGTTTTTGAGTAATCTTGGGCAACAGTTTGAAAAACACGATTTTTCAGGAGACACGATTAAAGATTCGATCCACGAATCTGTGTTAACGTCTAAATATTATCCCTTGTGGCTAATCAGCGATTCCAAGGCCATACATTAGCCCATCCTCAAGTTCATACTGTTCGTGCAGATTCATCCAAGAATAAGATATCCTCCGCTCAAACTACCAATCGATTTCAGTTTTTTAGTCAAAAAGTAGTTCTAGTTTTTATTCCATAACTTTTAAAATAATTATATCCGACCAAACGGTTTTGGGAATATATTCTAAACATAATTTACTATTAAAAAATGAAAAAAAACATTTCGAATTTTTGGTCGGTCGTAATGAGAACCTCCCCTTAACGTGGTGGAGCCATAGATACCTCGTACCAAGGGTTTGGATATGAGGAGGGAACGTTGTACGGTAAGAGAGTTGAGAGAGAGAATATTGGATACGTTGAAAAACTTGAGGATACGACACTAACACATGACACACGCTAATCTGAATTGTTAAAGAACTAAATTACGACAGATTTTGTAGATGAATATATTTTTTATTCGAGCAGCGTGTTTTTGAGAAAAATATAAAATATTCGTTGTAGCGAATACGTATAGGATCAAAAAATAGAAAAATTTAAATAATTGTATGGAAGTTAATTTTCTTGGGCAAGTAATATAGTTAGACTACTCAAATGCTTATTTTCGGATATTAAATTAATAATTTTGCATTCAACGTTATAAGATTCTATATTATTTTCATTAATTATAATAAAAAGAATACATTTGTATATTAGTATTTCAGAAATGTTTCTGTACTAACTTACATTAACAATTAACCACACTCACCTGTACATAATATAACTATATTTTTAAATTGTCAATAGGTTTCTCATTAATTATAGTCCTCATCTCTATTTTCAATTCTGCTACCTCCCATCTTCGTCTCGTTTCATCAAAATACTAAAAGATCTATCAAAAACCGATAAGAGTCAAACTTATTCAGAATTGTCCAAAGAACAATTTCTCCAAATGTCTCCAGGGATGCTTGTCATTCTAAAAAAATATCCATATTTTGTTATTTCGGTCAATTATTTTTTCGGGAGACATCGGCTATACTGTTCAATTGGCTCCAACTGTAGATACAGTCTTTTCCCCAAGGATCACCGGCTGGGGGTGGGTTGAGGGGGGAGGGGGGTACGCGAAGGCCAACCGACTCTCCGAGCAGATGTTTCACGAAGCATATCAGCAAGGGTAGTTCTTGCAATGCACTTGAAAGGGGCGAATACCTTGAATGCTCGGCGTTTGATAACTTCCTATTAATTACGTCCAGGGTAATTCTCATGCAATCTCTCACTTCGCTTAACGTCCTTGGCTCAATAACTCCACGCTAATTGGAATCGAGATATTTCTCATGTTAACAAATTTCGCGTGTGCATACTCGCGCAGACTTGGCGTGTTTGCAAGGCTAAATTTTCTAGAGGGCAATTTCTATCATTCTTGGGTGGTATCGTAATTATCATGTCATAGGTTTCTGTTGTTTCGCCGGAATTAATATTCAACATGACGTACTTGGGGAATCTTTTATGTTACACAACTACAAACTTCGGTTGATTTATATGTATATTATGATTTCAAATAAATCGGTGAAATGAATCAGTGTCTCATACACCTATACCGTTGCATGAACATACTAATTATTACCGAAATTCTTATTTGTTTTAATTCCATTATTGCAACGATTTATGTTAACTTACTACTTAATAACCGCAATAATTTATATCATTTCGCAGTGTTGGACCCAATTACTCATGAAATTTATTTCCAACATATAAACGTAATCATCAAGTTTAATTAAAATTAACGTATTTTCAGAAACTGGAACTAATCGGTTTGGCTTGCGAACAGCACAATTAACATGGAAATGATTTCAGATGTCTCTTATAGAATGCGTAAACATGTAAATGATAATTTAACGTTTTCAAAGAATTTATTGTATGTACATAACGTATACATATATACATGTATAAGAGTTTAAAATTTAATGTTCGAACGTGTTTACGATCATAGAGATTGTTAATTACGAGCGTGGCGTTTAATCGAAGTTACTTTGTGCGGAAATGTTTTGAAATTTCCCGTTCAGAGGCAAGACCCTGAATTTTACGGTCTGTAAGCTCATCCCAGAGTGTTTCGATCGTGCACCGTTGGTGTCTATATGTTACTGGGTATTCAGTGTCGAGAATCTGTCTTGCTGGCAGTTAAATTTCTACTTAATTTCTCGTGCAACCGCTTTTTCTGCAAATGTTTGGCAAACAATGATGAGTTTCGTTTCGGAAATTGCAATACTGTATCAAACTTATAATGGTTTAGGGAATGTACAAAAGTAATTAAAGAACGTTGATTTGCTTAAAAAAACAATACTTTGCGATGGTCATGAAGATTTATATAATATATTATAATATATTAGGCATATATTTAACCTTTAATGTATTATAACAATATATTTAACCTTCTTGTAATATATTACATATGTAACCGTTTAATACTAAGTGATTCTATGGTCGATTAATTATATTCATTATTGATTAATTATGTCAAATGAACGAGGTTTAAATAAAAGTTTCCCAATTGAATTCAGGTATTAGTTACTGTAGAATTAAAAAATGTATAATTTTCTTATTTTAATTAACGAAAATAACGTTGAAAGCTTTTACCTTGAATGCAGAAATTTTAATCGAAAGTTGGAAAACGGTTATTCGACCTTGACAAGCTTAGTATTAAATATGGGAATTATAAACGGGCTTTATAGCGCAGGATGAAAAAAAGAGTGGAAAACTGAATTGCTCCTGGAAATTAAATTTTAATCATAGTTGAAATTATTCTAAAAAGAAAACGATGTAAGTAGTAAATTAACCCGTTATTATCGCTATGCATTATAATTGTATTATAACAGTTTTCGAATAACGCTTACGTGTATGAAACAAAACAAAGTATGTACAGCTTGTTTGCCACGAATATCATTAACCCTTTCAAGTCTGTCGGAACACATACCACCAACCGTTGCAGTGCATATTATATTAAATACATTAGTATGTATTTCACTGTGTCAGGCCAACTTTCTCATGCGCACTACAATAAAAGCAGGTACTTCTGTAAATAATGTGAAAGACACGTTGAAAGAGAATTGTTTAGTGACTTGCTTCAATACTGTCTTATTTTTTATTTATTGTAAATACGTAATTATGATACTGCTAAAAGACTGGTTTTTGTGGGCTAGTTGTCGAAAATTTGATTGCAAGGAAGTAATTTATATATCGTTGCATTTGGGAAAATGCAAATTGACAAACTGGCACTTTATTACGAATTATTATTACACTGGTTACCTGACCCATACTTTCTATTTCTATCTCTTTCAAATAATGAACACATCTATGTCAATTTACATTAATCTTCTATCCTAATTATTGCAATAAAGTTCTAATGTGCCAATATGATTCGTCGGAAGCGTAACAATATGTATAATAGATTTTGTATTGATTTATAAATTAACCATAATTTGACAAACTTGGTTAATTATATCGGAATTAAATAATAGGCTTCCTAAGCGCTCAAAATATGTATGTATACATATATTACGTTTTGTTTTAGTTTTTTATTTATCTGATGTACAATCTTATTACAATCTTAAAGTGTTAATAAGATAAGATTCCAAATTGTTTAAAAAATTCGATGTGAAAGGGTTAAAAGGTTAAAAAGCACTTTATCTTTTATTATTATTCAATAGCTAAAAACGTACGTAACTTTTTTCCAAATAGAGTTCAACGTTGAGTTTGATGTAATCGGAGATATTAGTTTCTTCAACTTTAAAGTAGGGTATTAAACTCCATTTCTTGTTTCTCAAAAGTGTCGACATTCTGATCTAATTTAAGGGCTCTTGGAACGCTAATCTCGATTTCATTAAGAATATATATTCTTTGATATTTATTACAAATGTTTTATTCTTAATATATTTTATAAGGCAGATGAACAAATAATTTTAATTTATTCATTCTGAGGGTAATCGATCAATAAACTGTATTACCTCAAACATTGTTCCAATCAATTATCGGCAAATTAATCATGTTCTTTAACAATCTCTGTCCACTTTCAATCAAAACGAATTTATCATCAAATTTCCTAGTTTTCAAATAAAAAAGCAAGCTCTACACGCTACAAAGTTTTTCGATGATCCGATATACAGGCGATTAGCGCCAAAATTTTATAATAATATTAATTTTTTTTGGCTATCTTCGCAAAGCAAGTCCCAATGCATTATCCACATTTTTCTCGAGGTGATAAACAGCCGCTAACATAGAAATAATTACATTTGTTTTTTATTAACAAGAATAAATGCAACTTAACGGTACTAACCGCAGCGGCTACATTTTTTATTAAACTTTGATCTTTTCCGGTTATATCGCAATCAAAATCACTTTTCTACGACTAACCGTTTCGGAGATATAATTTTTTAAACGTTTTTTACAAAAGGGGTTGTATCTCCGTAGGGGGTAAGCTGCACCCTCAACTTATAAGACTTTTTTTTCTTATTTTTATGTGTTCTATCCATAAACCTCAAGTGTCCCAGAATTTCTGTTACACCCTGTATAAATTCGAAAACTTGCTTCGCTGCTTTTCCCCGTTATTGACTAGCACCTCGCAGCACTCCGCGACATTTTTTCACCAAATTTTCCGCAGAATCATTTCGAGAAGTCGAACGGCGGACATAACTGCGAGCAGGAATACGTGGGGTAGGACGCCATCGCTCGTTCCCCATAATGCAGGGATGTAACTACGTGATAGGAGCTCCGCGAAGTTTCGTATCTGCTGGAAGCGTATTCACCCCGGGGCGAATAAAGCGAACAAGGGGTGTCGTCTATTTCAGAACGGGGAAGACGACGTTCTGCCAAAATCGCCATTGAAAGACCATGCCACGCATCAATATAACGGTTCTTTTATTCATGATCACTTTGCCCATCGGTGAGACGGCAATTGTTATACAGGGTGTCCCGTGTAGTGCGATTGGCAAAGTGGTGCAAATACAACGCTGGTACACCGTTTGTCGTTTGAATACAAGATCAGCTCGAGCGACAAAGAATCTCGGAAATATCACTGTTTCGCATACCTTTGGGAATGAAATTAACTTTCTGCCGCAGAACAATGCCCTAGCTGCGGCTTAATGTAAGCATAATGGACGGGAAATCGCTTCGTATTAGAATTTATGTCTTGGAATGCAGGGTGTAACAAAAATTCTGGGACACTTAAGGTTTATGGATAGATCGCATAAAAATAAGAAAAAAAAATGTCGTATAAGTTGTGGGCGCAACCCACCCCCTATGGAGATACAACCTCTTTTGTAAAAAATTTTTCAAAAATCATATCTCCGAAATGGTACGTCGTAGAGAACCGATTTTTATTGCAATATAGCCAGAAGAGACTAAAGTTTACGAAAAAAATATCACTATCTACGCAAAGGAAGATTTAGTGAATGCCCTCAATTTTTCCCAAGTTGTTACAAACCTGCTACAATATAGGTAATCGACGTGGTTTGAATTAAACAAGAATAAATGCAATTTAATAGCAATAATCGCAGCGATTATAATTTTTTTTATTATCTTTGATCTTCCCCGGTTATATTGCAATCAAAACGGGTCTTCTACGACGCACCATTTCGAAGATATGATTTTTTAACAATTTTTTACAAAAGGGGTTGTATCTCGATGGGGGTGGGTGGTATTTAAACAAAACTTTATAGACTTTTTTTCATCTTTTGGTACGTACTACCGATACTGAAAAAGTGTCCCAGTATTTTTGCTACACCCTGTATATGATACACGAACGTAACAGTTACTGGTTTTATTAATATTCTACTTAAAACTTACATAATTAAGTTGTGTCTTTTTTATACGTTTTAATTGGTACAATCGATGGGACACCTTGTATATATGCAGATATCCCAGAAAATTCTTATTCAGTTGGGAGTAAAAGGACACAGATGGATGTGTTCTACGAATCGTAAAAAAACTGCTATTGCTTGGGGAGAGATAGATTATTGAACGCTCCTTGGAATTCTTAAGTACCATGAATCAAAGCCTCATTGTCTGAGAAGATTTTTAGCTGAATCTACTTGCCCCTGCGTTGATTCGTTGCGTCATTTCCCTTTGGATCGTGGGACGATCGATCAACGCAAAACATTAAATTCAGATGAATATGTACGACTTGATAACGAATTCAATAGGCGCGTGCCAAAAACCGGCAATATTTTTCTCCGGCATTTTTACGAGCAGCAATCTATTCTCGAGGAAATCTTTCACATTAAATTGTATGCTATTCACCGCACTTATTAATCATAGTTTGATGTGAAAGCCCGGAATGTATTTGAAAACACAAATGGCGAGGAAAACAACGTTTCCATTCCGATCTTGAAATTGACGATGTAATATTTGAATTAGGGCACTTTGACAATAAATAAAAGATTTTCGCCAATGCCTTTATGAAGAGTAAATAATAAAATAAATGTTAGATTGCGTTACATAAATTTTGTAGAAATAGTCTGTCAATACTTAACAATATAATAATGATAATTTATTGAGCTTCGATCTAAATTTAATGCTTTGACTTGATGTTAATGTTTTTTTATTTAATTAACATAATTTTGTTTATCGGTTTCTATTAATAGACGGATGTGAATAAAATTTGTGTAGCCACTTTTAGTTTTTGTTTTGTACTTTGTTTAGTTTGGCCTGGATTGTTTCAGAAGAGTATTTGCTGCATGCTATGACGAATTTCATAAAGATTATTGGGTAAATTATATTTCCATATCAGAATTCAGATTTCTGGTACCATTACTTTCATTAATTGCATCATATAATTTTTTTATCAATTCTATTTGATCCAATTTCAGTTTTTAGTATGGAAATACGAGTTGATTCAGCTGCATTGTCTGCTTTACCACTGTTTTTCATTTCTGAGTCCTTATTAACACAATCTCTTTGTTTTTGTTTTTTTCTGGTTACAGTTTGTAATGAGTTTTTATTAAACTTTTTCCACGATGTTACCCTTGGTACTTAGACTTAAGATTGTCATTACCACGCTTACAAAATTCAAGGATATCACATATTTTTCTGAATTTGTTTGTTGTGCAAAGTTTAATATTTCTTCTCGTCAATTTCTAAATACATTTAACGAATCTATGAATGGACCAATAAGAAATAATACAATGAAATTTTAACTGTCCCTTTCCAGGCCGTGAAAAAAAGTATCATAAAATTCCTAAATCAAAAAAATCAAGAAGTTTGATAAACCAAATTGAAGTCACGTATTTAATGAACGTTTTGAGTTTGGTATTCTCCCCAATGGCCGTAAAGAAAAATATTGGTATTGTACCAGGAACTGATTACTTGTTCTGCTCAAAACTAAGAAAACCAATTGTACAGAGTTTTACATTACTTACGACGTTATTGCCGTCAGTAAACTACGTTGGAATTTTTCGGTCTGCACAGATTGCTGCAACGATCAGTTCGTAAGATAAATGCGTCTATGGAAGATTGACCGTACGTTATTGTCAGTGATTGACTTATCGTTAGAGTGTTTCTACTCGGCACAGGTAATACTTAATTTCGCGACTGCACAAACACCATATATTACTGCCAAATACCATTTCCACATTAAATTTGACGGTATACAGTGTGATTCTGTAGTTTCGTATTTGCACGTACTTTCCTTTACAATTGTACGTTGCAAGCAATTGATATTAACGATTTGCTGTTGATAAGCAAATTTCATTTGCAGGTTTCACTGACAATGAGTCGAATTTGACGACGAATATCTCTTAAAATCAAATATTCGTCGTCAATATCTCTTAAACGCTTAATTTTATCAACTAAGCATATGAGAACTTTTTTGTAGAGCATTAAATTTCCTACGAAATGACGTTTGCACGTTTCATAATTCATATTGGTTCGCGAGTTATTAAATTCATAAGCAAAAATCAAATTTGTCTAAAAATCTTCAAACTTCAATCGTCAATATCATCTAAATGATGAGATTGACGGTAAAAATATAAGAGTCCTGTTTTGTAGAGCGTTCAATTTCCTACAAAATTATATATTTACTTTTGCAAATCGGTAAAGTTATGAGTAAGATATGAATTTTTTTCTAAAGGACTGCTATAAAAATATAAAACTATAATGCGGAGGACCTTTCCATTAAAATTAATAGCTCAGCTTTGCTGAGAGTTTTCTAGAGGTGTCTACGAACCAATTTTTCGGTGTAATTTAAAAAAAAATAGTCGATTTTTTTGACCCACCCTAATGTATATGTATACATATACATAGTTTTATATATTCGACTTATATTATTCCGGTAAATATTCTGTTTCATTAATGATTTATTATTAAATTTATTGTCAAAGATCAATAACAATTAGTGAGAGTGTTCGAATAAGCAAGCAGAAGCGTGGTGCCGCTTATTTGACAACGGTCAACTGGAAAGAGTTAATGTCAATTTCCAAAGAGTTTATTTAATGTTTAGCAATTACGTGCCGTCGAAGTATTATACATACATATATTAATATACATACACTAAGAGGAAAGTTTACTTTCCAAATGTCTCATTTTCTAGAATTATTCTAAGAAGGGCTTAAATACATAACATAGGTAACACTTCAAGTATGTTCAAGCAAAATGAATTGAGACGATCGAAAAGAAAATACTTGTTCTCGTCGAACATGTGTTTTTTACCCCACATTGATGAAAAAGTACATTCTACAGAAAACTTGATATCCAGCAAAGTGTACTACAATATTATTTAAAAGTTAATTGCATTCATAATTAATACATATATTTTCTAAATCATTTTTATCTTGTACGGTGCTTTCGTTAAAAAATTTTATTGCAAATTTTCAATCGACATTTTAATAGAGAATCACACCCTCCACAATAATTTCCTGCATTTTCATATCAACATGGTAGTTTTATTTTCAGATTTATTTCTCACTAAGGCGGTAGTAGCATTATTATACTACTTATATAGATAGGGCAATCGAGAAGTTATTGCATCATTCTTTAAGCTACAAATCGCAATATTACTGTGTAGACTCTACGACTGTAAAGGGAAACTGTAAGCAAAGTCGTTCGATTTAAAGACGGGGGGGGGGGGGGGGGCATCGATAAATCATTCTTGTCAAATATACTCGTGATGAGTATTTCACTGATAGCCCAACGTTTCCGCTTTTTGAAAAAATATGAATGGTGTTTTGATGCGACATATATATTTGTAACCATTATCAAAAAAGGGGAGCCTATACATATGTATATGTATTTTCCACGAGTGTATGTATCTACGTCCATGATTATCTCAGGAACCACTGAACCGATTTTCATGAAGCTTTCATTCAATGAATCTCGACGTCCGGAGGAAGCTTTTAGGCTTACGTTTGTCTGGCGTGATTGTTGTAAAAATATATTTTTGTGAGTAGATAGTTACATGAACTTGTGCGAATTTAAAGAATTTAACACTAGAACTACCAAGGGGGTCAAAATGACTTGTTCCGAATTTCTTCTAAGCATCGCTTAAGTTTATAATACTGCGATTTGCAAAATTTTTCATAACCATGTTTCTCCATGCAAATAATTAAATCGATCAATTTACTATCCCCCTTTATTTCTTTGTTTCAAACATACTTATTTATCCAATGCTTCTAACTATACCGAATTAATCCTCGGTAGTTCTAGTGTTAATAGAGAACAATTATTTAAAATTTTGTGTAAAGTCATACTAAATATAGACAGGTTAGTGTTTAATAAAAAGTGTAAAATAACCATAAAAAGTGTGTTTAAATCAGTCCTCATGTTCTATTTTTCGTAGCAAAGTGAATATTGTCTTCCTATAATAAAATATTGAATAGATGATTGCGTTTGCAATTTCCTTGCAATATGTCATTTGCTTTCGAAAGCAATAAGGTAAGTATTTGCTTATAGTGGATGAAAATTAGGACCAAGTATGGAGGGCAAAAATTACCCTATTGTGGAAACCGATTGTGGGATGAATATCTAGTCAAATGAAAAACATCAAATACAATTCGCCGTAATATACAGCGTGTAACAAAATAAGGGAGATCTTTTTCCAGGATCGATAATACGTATTAAAATATGAAAAAATGCCAATAAATTTGGGCCTACAAACTATCTCCTGTTAAGCTACACTTCTTTGTTTGAAATATTTTATCTCCGAAGTGGTATGAATTGAGACGATCAATCGTAGGGGATCGATTTTTATAATAATATCACCAGAACGGTTCAAAAGTTTATAACAAATATACTACAGCTATTTAGTAATCATTCTCAAGTTGATAAACACTTGCTATGACATAAGACAAAATTAATTACTATTTAACATCACTAGTCGCAGCAGCTGTAAGTTTCTTAGTTTATCTACTTTTGTTTATATATTATTATTATTTTATTTATATTGTCCATCCCGAGGAAATGGTGTCCGATGTTTTGCTACAACCTGTACGCGAAACACAAAGCGCCGTGATTACCACAGACTTCTAACGAGGGTGACCACCTTATCATGCGAACTAGTTAGAAAATGGGCTCCCCGCGATGATCGTAGATTACGAAAATAAATGAAACTGAGCGGCAGGCGTCGGCCAAATCGGGGCTCTTACCGACAAGGTATCCGGAACAATTATTACGCTAAGATATTTCGCGAAGTTAACCCGCGCGTGGAAAATGGGCAAGCTTGGAACAACCTTTTGCCCCATGCCCGGCGACTTTTGGCATCTGACCAACCGTACGACTGTCAACGGGCATGCCAACGGAACGTATCTAAATTATAGTTATGTCAGATCGAAAGCAGGGAATCCGGGTTCCCCGGTGCCAAGAGATTACGAACGGGCCCGAGGTATGCACGGGACGTGAAAACACGAAGTTAGAGCACGAGGGTTGAAGTAAAAGTGAACGTGACTCGGGGAAAATGCGCGCCAAGTTCGAGATACTTCGAAATCCTCGTCCGTAAAGGGACACACACGTGCAAGAAAGCGTATGGAAAGTTTTTCTGCGAACATCTTGCTGCATTAAGAAAACTCCGACCGGTAATCCCGATGGACAAACTTTCCCGAGAAGTTTCGTTGAGGATTCTTTTTGGAAATCATATTGAGTGTAATATAACTTTGTACAATTAAAATGGGGTATTTTTAAACTGCCGAAGATCCTACAATTTTATGCAAATAAGACAAAGTTTCATTCAGGTAAAGTATAATAATTTATGCAATAGTGCGTACATGTATAGAATAGAATATGAATCAGCATGGAGTCTGTCTGTTTCGCATAGGTTTTAAAATGGTTTAAGTATTCTAAAATAAATTTGTCATAATTATTGTTATGGTCCCTATTTAAAATGAGGACTACCATAATACTTGGTGACAACACCCACTCCCGATGATTTTATAGAAGAAAATACTATGCAATAATTAATAACGACGCTAAGTAATATTTAAATACTATATTGTTAATAAGGAATTATAATAGTAATTTAGCCTTATCGCAATATTACACTGATGTACTGACACGAATGATTTAATTAAATATAAATACGAATTAAGTTCAATGTGACACAGTTTAATTGTTCCCTTTTCCACAAATATCGGTGTTCCAGATACAAGAAGCCAGGATAGTATAATGTAGTCAGTTACACTATTGAGAAATGTAAATTGTAATTAATCCCTGGGCGACGAAGCAAACGGATTCTAAGTATAGAAGGAATTTTGCGAAAGAATGTTTGGCGTTGATTCTTACCAACAGTGCGGAAGAATAAATGAGACTCTGGAGAGCACCCTATCGCGGGAATAGCTATTTCTTATCCGGAACTTAAAGGTTTAATCCACGATTTCACATTCCTTTCTTGTACGGACGAATTATTCATTTGAATCGAATGTTAATGTAGACGAAGTAGCAAACTTACCATTTCAGTATGTTTGAACATACATATACATAATTATAGTGTACATGTATTTCTTAAATTTCCAAGTATTGTTCACTTTTGTTAATAAGTTTATAAGACCAACGAATTTTGTCCATATATATATAATAAAAAAAATATATATTAAACACTTTCGCTCTTTCAAATATCTATAGTCCAGTCTTTTATAACTGAAAGTAGCGAACAAATCTTTCAGAATTCAGAATGTTATACTAGAACCAGCGTCTGTGAGGACTCAAAACATAGTCAAATTTACACAATACTATCCTATGTTGACATGAATTTCTACGTCCCACATATATCAAAAGCTCGTGTCACTATTAAAATTTTTTAATAAACTAATATAAAAGGTACAATAAATTAAAATTACTTTATTAATATTATTTAAAATTCAATTACTTTACTAACTTTATAAAAAAATGCATCGGCAGATACAACATAACAACCCAACGTTATTTATCAAGTATAAAAATTCTTCAATTTAAGTGTAATTGAAATTGCAACATATCCTTTTAAAGAGTAAGTACACGTAGAAGCTAGATTAAAGTGCTGACCTTCGAGCAAGGAAGCAAATTTGCGAACGAGCCGCTTTAAGTGCGATTGATCTACAAATTGTAAATTATACTCCGCTTCAGAATGGCACTAGATTGATAGCAGTATTATAATCCGTTCCGATTAATTCTCGCGAAATTTCCATCGAAGCGCGATGTCGATAGAAATACACGTGCGACAATTCGTGCGTGACATGACCTATTAAATGTCGTTGCAGCGATTCACATTAAGCCGTGCTGAGAAGCTTGCTGAATATTATCATAGTTTCGAATCAAAAGCCTGATAGACAGGTAGTCCATAATTCGCACTACAACGAGAAGGAGGGTGATTTTTTATGAAAAATTAGTCGAAATTATAGCCTGACTACGCTTTTGAAAACACCTATCTCAAAATCTGATTTAAAATCTAGTACTAGGTAGAAATAATGGAAAAATAACTTTCTATACCTAAGAGTGATCTCTATCGGAACCAGCTGAAACTCGACAAAGAATAATATCTCGAGAATTTTTGTTCGGATTATCCAATCTTATGGTTTGAAAATCGTTTAAGTTGAATCGATAGCATCGAAGTTCAACATTAATTCTATTTTCTTACAGAAATGGTTCGCTACAATTCTGAAATGTTTTACGTGTTCTTTATACTCATCCCCTCAGAGAATTTAGTTGGTGTAAAAATTGGAAGAATTTGCCAGTTAATTCAACTAGTCTTTAATATGTCTTCAATTAATCTTCAAAATCTATTTTTAGAACACCGAAGCCTAATATCACAAAATTTCAATTTGTAATTCCAATTTATTCGTTTATAAAGAATTTATCTGTCTTCTATTGTACCATTAATTACCAACCACCCTGTGGTTCTTTCTGTATAAAATAAGTACTATCGTTACTTATATGTAAATATACATATTTTCATTTATATTATCTTAAGAAATGTAGTTACTAAAATTTTACAATACTCGCCTTCCTTGTTTTGTATAGGATGAAGCGAGAACTTGTTATTCATTTGAAAGTTCTATAAATTATTTTTTCCGTAATATTTTTTTTCAATTTTTTAGAACATTCATGCTTAACTGACGAGTTAAAATTATAGCAAGTTATTAAAAAAAATTGTGTTACTCAAAGCAAAAATAATTGGCGATAATTATCTATGGGGTACGGAACGGAAAAATTTTATATAGGTATGTCATAAGCATCGAAACACCGTAAAAAGAATATCGCTAGAGAAATATTGGGAATATCGATAGAAGCATTGGAAATGTAAAAAAGAATTAGAATATTGTGAGCGCACAGGTGGTTGTCCCACCGATATTATTTTAAAAATTAAATTCGGTAAAATATTTGTGAAACGAAATAAATTATAAAGCTATCAATTATCGTCCAATATTTACTTTTCCATTCCTTTTTTTAATATCAATCGATAACAAGCTTTTGCAACACCCTATATATTACATAAAATATTATTATTTTTACATATTTTAAAAAACAGTAATGATTTTCAGTTATTTCATAATTTATTTTAATTTTCAAACGACCATAGTCTTACTCTACTCTGTCAATTATTTAATGAAAATTATTTGTTCATTTCTTACAATCTACATTATCCAGTTCTCTCGCATTTCTTTTCCGGTTTTTATAAACCCTCGCCCTTTCTTTCTAGTCATTTATTCACGAGCAATGCACGACGTTGCTAATTTTTCGCTTTCCTGTCCGCCACAGGTTCTTGCGATCCGTTTTTTTAGGTTCGATTAGTCGGACTCGAAAAAGTTGTTTTGACGTCCAACATCGAGAAAACCGCCAATGATGCTAATGTCTGGCTGGCGAAGTCTTCTTAGCGAAATGCATTAACATGTAGCACGTAATATACTAAGTTTTTCTGCCTGGCACAAAACATTTCGACTTTCACTTTGTAAACGTTCAATTTCTGTACTCTACTGCAATTGGGCAGAAATGAAATAGAGAGAATAGACTTCGTGGAACAATCGGTAGCTTCTCGGAAACAGGGAGAGAGACAAGAAAGGTCGGGAAAAGGGATGAAAAACGAGCCGGATGTAACCGAAAAGAAAAAGTTGAAAGATTTCATTTTGCTTCCGGTTCGTATCACTCCTTCCGCTAGGAAAGAATTCGTTCTTCCGAAGTTATTCAGGTTACGGCGATGTTTATTTTTAACCCATTATTGTTGCACTGGGATGCTTGTATAGTCTTCTATTGTCAATTTATTATTTTGGTATGCAGTCATTCATTTTTGCCATTCTTTATTTGATTTATATAATCGTATTATGTTATACGATGTCGAAAAAAATGCATACTTAAGTATTTGCCAAATTGAATAAAAAATTATTCCCAGCGCCAATTATAAAAAAAGTTAGCGGTATTTAAGTTTTTGCAACGATCCCACGAACCTCAGTATGAGCTCCAATGTATTACAATACCATTATATTCATGTCCCGATTTTCTTTCTACAAATCAGTTAATACAATTTACATTTACATTTACATATTCTAATGACCCTTCAATATCGGGCTGCCAGAGGCCGCAACGTATTTACTTCTCCCAATTTCGACTCTCGACCGGCCTCTCCTCGGAACGATCACAGTTAACGTCGACAGAACCGTGTAAATGTTTAAACAATAAATTGCGAACGTTGCAACAGCGAAACAACGCCGGCACTTGTTGCAATAAGACCGATATAACTTCCGTTGTTCCCAATGAGGGACAAGTTCCTGCCGGCACGGTACATACTGCAAGTGCAAATCAGCCACCTCTCGTCTAATTAACACTAAACGTACCGACAGTTTAAGCACATATTCTTATCGAATCCGTAAAAATGCTAACATTTGTGGGATTCTAAAAATAAGCGGAATGAGTGTTTTCGAGTGCATGAGCGAGTGTCTGGCAAATGTTTTTAAAGAGAAAGTATGCAAGTTTATGGTGGACAAGGGCAGCGGTTGAAGAGCGACCACCATGGGCGTTTTCATGGGAAAACCCGGTCGACTCTTCGGCGGCGGTCCGTAGGCCCTTGTCCTAGGTATAAGGGATGAGTGTGAGTGAGAGAGTGAAGAAAGTGAGTGAGATGGATCAAGTGCGAGTGAAAATGAATGAAGAGTGAGGAAGATAGAAAATGAGTGTATAAGGAAGCGAATGATGGGAGAGCGAGGAGAATGAGAGTTGAGCGCGTGGAGGAACAGTGAGACTGTATTGCGAGTATTGAGAGAGTATTGCAAGAGTTTTGCGAGTTTTGTGAGAAAAGTACTGAGTGTCCTATTTTGTGAGTTTATTGAGAGTAGATTAAGTGAACATTTTAAATATATAGTTATTATTCCTACAAACTTGGAAGCTCATCCGAAGATTTTAACCAAAACCCCATTCATTCTCAATATTATTTCCTACACATTTACAATTAATTTCACCCTAATAGTTAATTTGACGTATAGAACAGTATTTTCCTTATATCGATTACAGAAATTAACGTTGAAACCTATAACGTTGCACGTAGACATTTTAATAAAAAGCTTGAAACCGGTCATTTGACCGGTCTCAGTAGCTTTAGTGTGAAAATTATCCATCCCGATTGTTCTCATCGCCCCGCGGAACCCGAAACAGGGAATTTAGCGACAACTTTTCTCGCATGAGAACGTGTCATTGTTTTTCAACCGGGCCGCAGACAGCTGAGATCTGGAATCCACATTTCAACTGATTGTCAGGGAGTGTAGGACGTCGGCCTAGATACATACGATAAGACACAGAGTCGCGAGTCCCGCATATACAGGGTGTCCCAGGAAATTGGATACACCCGGAACCAGGTGATAGCTGAGATAATTCTAATATAGGGACATAACATTCTCAATGTCCTATCTCAATTCGTGGCCGAGTTATTATAACCGTTTGCGTACCACAAGCCACTTTCGCGCTCTTCAGATTTCGTGTCGAAAAAAAGCCAACGCATTTGGCCGATACAGACAATCGACGATGCGTTCACAATTTGTTGAAACGCGCTCAGCCTCTCGGACGCATGTACCATTACTATTAGTAATCCAAGTAAAACATTTAGTATTTCCTTATCACCTGTTATAAATTAATAGTATATATATTTTTATTTGTAATTTTTTGTTTTGGATATATACATATATATATATATATATACATATATCCTACTGGTGCAGAACTTCTATTGTCGCGCGGCCGGGCCTAACGAAGCCCTCTGAGTGGCTGTCGTTTTTCTTTATTATCCGTTTGCGTACCAGAGGGTTTTGGAAAAACACGATCGAAAAACGCCAAGGAGCGCGATCGCACTCTTTTGATTACGTGTCGATAAAAGCCGTGGAGCGCGATAAATTTTTCCTATTTTTAATTTGTAACTTATTATTTTATAAAATATTATAATATATACATATACTGTACGTATATATATGAAAAACTAAAAGTTACAGACTTTTAGTTATATATATATTTATATATATATATAAATTTTCGTATTTGTAATTTTTTGTTTTGGATATATACATATATATGTATATGTATATATATATATAGTAGCGCTTTTATATATATATATATATATATATATATGTATATATCCAAAATGTATATGTATATATATATATATATATGTATATATCCAAAACAAAAAATTACAAATACGAAAATTTATATATATATATAAATATATATATAACTAAAAGTAAATAATAAATATAACTAAAAGTCTGTAACTTTTAGTTTTTCATATATACATATACGTACAGTATATGTATATATTATAATATTTTATAAAATAATAAGTTACAAATTAAAAATAGGAAAAATTTATCGCGCTCCACAGCTTTTATCGACACGTAATCAAAAGAGTGCGATCGCGCTCCTTGGCGTTTTTCGATCGAGTTTTTCCAAAACCCTCTGGTACGCAAACGGATAATAAAGAAAAACGACAGCCACTCAGAGGGCTTCGTTAGGCCCGGCCGCGCGACAATAGAAGTTCTGCACCAGTAGGATACCGTCCAAGTAGGAACTGCCGCGTGGCTGGGCCTAACGGAGCCCTCTGATTGGCTGTCGTTTTTCGTTAATAACTCGGCCACGAATTGAGATAGGACATTGAGAATGTTACATCACTATATTAGAATTACCTCAGCTATCACCTGGTTCCGGGTGTGTCCAACTTCCTGGGACACCCTGTAGAATCCTCTGGGGACAATTAGGTCTGCGGTTGGTATGTGCCTGTCGGAGACCTCAAACAGATCCGTGCCGGGTCTGTTCGCTTTTCAGAGGCATTCGCGCTCTTCGAGCACCGCATTCACACCACTGTCGCGTTTATGCACAGTGGAAACGATAACGATAGAACGGTGAGACGATATTTAGCAAGGTAATGGCGGCTGAAGAAACAAAGGGGGATCAACGGTTCGTGAAAATTTAATAGGACTTATCATGTGTATATGTACGATAACATGTGTACAGAAAGGGGAGACAATGTCACAATTTGACACGCATCTTTTTTAAGGGGGTGTCTAACGGTCCTCTTTTTGCTTTTGTTTACACGTTTGCAGGTGGAAATTATCATGCTCGTAGCTCGTCGCGGAGTGTTGACGAAATGGGAGGAATGAAAATGATGACATTTGTGTGAGACCGACGTGTCTGTAATCACTTGTTGTTTCAGGTGAATAGAAAGGTGTGCGTTAGAATTCTAAAGAGAGCGTGGCAATTTTATTTGTAGGGAGGATGGTGAAGTTAAGGAAACGTGTAATTAGATTCGTTTGATTTTGGAAGCAAAATTACTGTTAGACAGCGAATCATAAGAACGTAATTTTATGAGAGACGTATCTATGTATTATGTGAGAGGTTTTCAGTGTGTTTAACTGTGTAACTCTATGAGCCATTATTTAGGCACTCAAACCTTTTAAGAATAATTATTAATAATAGTTTTTTAATGAAATGTTTTTCTATGCGAAACTGTTAATTGCAGATTTAAAATTAAAACCTAACCACAAAAAATAGGACCCAAACGTTGTGTAAAGTTTTGTAAGCGTCACATTAACAGTTGCTGTAGGAACGAGTATGTTTCATATGAAAAATGAAATATAATTTTCGGAAACACGCGACATAGAAGTACATAGAGAAATTTAATATTAAGGTAAAAATTTAAAGCTTTCTTTGCCGGTTCCTATGCTAAATTAATTTTAAAAGTTAATTTCTTCTTAGTTGAACTACGGGGTGTAAAATAGTCTTGAAAATGTTGACCTATTTCTATTTAGCTCCCCTTACAGCTTATACTGATAATCTCTTCAACAGTCGTTTTCGTTAAAATTGCATTGAAAGTGTTCGTAGTTTTTCCTTTATGTTTTAATCAGTAAAACGACAAGTAAAGTCACGGTTGAATCAAATAGATATGACAGTATGGAAGAAGTAAATTGCACTTTATTGGACATTTGATTGTTCAACGATTTCTTTTGCATATTCGAACATCAATTAGCAAACGATTTTCAATAAACTTGAGAGCTCCTGGATTGGCACTGTAAATAAACTTTCACTTCGTAGTCCTTCCTTATAGTAAGGAAAGTAACGAAGGAATGGAGCTGTTTTGTGAATTTATCTAGCTGCGGATGACTTTTATCCGTGTCTAAAATATGTCTCGAGGAAGAACTACGCAGGCAATTTGATTCGACAAACTATTAAACTATCGCCGTTTAATTTTCTCGGTTTCTTTTCCCCGCGAAAATTCAACGAAGATATTTCCTACTTAACTCGTGAAAACGTGCCAAGTAGATGATCATAACTGGACATTGCATCGCGGAAGATTTGAAAAACTTTGAGACAGTATCAGAAGAAAGTAGGTCGCGCGAAACAACTGAAGAAAAAAGATTTGATAATAATCCAAAAACTTATTAAACAACTATTACCACTTAAGCTGTTGTTTTACGAGCGGTATTATAATTAAATAATTTTCAACGCTTTTATTTTTATGGTATCTACGTAATCTATCCGAAGTTTAAGTTTATTACCAGAACTTTTATGATCCCATTGTAGCAGACAAAAAGTACTTATTTCAAATTATCACGTCTGGACATTATTGTATCACAATGTATTAATGATAAGATTATTTAAAAATTAGGAACGAAGTATTTTTTATTTTATTTCCGCACTTAAAATTATTTGATTGCATACAATTTGTATATTTCTTTCTGCACGATTTGTATTTCGAAATATTGCGTAAAATGTTGATGTAAACCCAGAATACAAAAAAAAAACAAAAAAAAAATACAAATTGGAAGAGTATACTTTAGAACTCCCCAACTAGTTTACTAAAATGCATTCCGGAATTGCTTCAACTACAAAAGAGTATGTCGACGTTCATTGCCGTTAAGTATAGTAATTAAAATTTGCTCAATCTGGACCGAGCAGTTCACAGTCCAGTTTATAATTAATTTTCCGCGGTTCATCAAATGATACTCAGCTGCGGATCAATAAAACTTTATAGTTCAGAAATGATGAAGTAGCATAATGTTAATCCACGTTACACTCATCGGAATAATCAACTTTCATTAGCTTCAATTTTTCATCGGCGCTCGATACTTGCAAGTTTCTTTTCACATTGGAACAAGGCGAAAGGCGATAAAGTTCTTCTAAATTATTGTTATAATATAATATAATCGTATGAAAATATTCCGAGCCTTCCGTCGCGTTGTATGTCAAAGTAAATTTCAGAAAAATTTCTACAAATAAAGTGGCGCTTGCACTTCTAATGTCACAGTCATTTACCCTTAAATGCTCATTTCCGTTTTCGTCCTTACTGCAGAATTAAGTATGACGAAAGAGGAGTGTATGAGAAAAAAAAATGTTTTAATGACGTGTGGAGAGCCGTGCAATTACCTTTCGAGTCGTTACCCAGTAACGGTAGCGCGTGTCTGTACACAGCAGCCAACATGTCCACACAAATAAATCTATGTATTCAAAGTATTCGTACTTTCGCACTAATTCTGATTCTAATCTTTCTTTTCACGCATTCTTCGAAACTTATTCCTTTACTCAACGTCGGCAAAGTTATTCGGTAATTCGTCATATAATAATATACTGCAATTTAGTTGCCTATTATACATTCGTGTTGCTGTAAAAGCAGTCCCATCGTAAGAACAAATTATTTTAGGACGAATAAGAATCTTTGGGGTTAAATATGTATATCTTAAAAAACTGGATTCGTTAGTACGTATGGAGTAGTAAAACATGTTCCCAAAATATCAAATTATTTACATGTTTATAATAAACAAAAAGTAGTTATGTTTTTACAAGAAAAATTGTTTTGTTTAATAATTTTCTTTTTCTAAGCATATCTGATTTTGAATCCATTATTAACTGATTTAATAAGACAGTGGGGCACCGTAATACAAAAAGCGTCCTGTCGAAATTTTAAAAAAATCCGGCGCGACGTGTCTCTTCTTTAGATCGTCAAGATAATCTCGATTAGAAGTGTAATATTCATACAAGCATTTGAAGGTCAATACAGTCACGACAAAAGCAACGAAAAAACAATCTACACACAAAGAGTTAACATAGAAAATGAAAAATTACATAATTCCATTTTGCATTCTGCCCCTTCGCGCCGAATTGCTCAGTCCTCATTTTTCTATATCAATTTCGTACGCGCAAATTCGTTCGAACATCCATTTTCATGCAACTAAATATCATCTCCCAAGCTCGTGTACCTGTTCCCACCGAGAAAACGACTCGCATAGAATATTTATAACGACGTTTCGACAATCAGTCACGTTATTATCTTATCATGAACTTTCGGATATGCCCTTTTCTCGGGGGATCGATCGCCGGTGAGTTTTCAAGGTAGACCAGGCCGTCGGCTATAGCTGTAACCATATGCTAATTAAGCACAGGTGTTCTTTCGTGACTCGATGCCTCGGCATAGCCGGCACCATTATTTTGTTCGGCAGCTTTTCGCCCGCTTTCGCAGGCTTTCGCAGGCTCGCCCTGTGCTTCTTGGGTCAGGGTAAATCTCATGTGACGTCATAACAGGGCGTGGTGATTTACGTGCGGCTTCGACATTATGGCCATGAGTTTGCATGAGTGCACCGCGTCCATATGACGTTTCGCAATCGGGCCGGCATAGAAATATCGGTCGATCCGCGGGCAGAATTTTTCTTTATTCGCGAGCACGGACTAGTGGCTTGATCATGCACATCTCCGTCAAATGATTCGTGTGCGCTCCAATTCCTTCGAAAACATGCTCGTACGATTCTCACCACCGATTGTGTTTATTACGACGATACCGAATGTTGGTCGTTAAACGATCGATCACCTTGCCACGAAAAGCCGATTTATTAATTCGCTTCGGAGATTGTGTAAGACGTTTGATTTTTCAAACGCTATGTTAACACTAGAACTACCAAGGAGGTCAAAATGATCGGTTCCGCATTTCTTCTAAGAATCGCTTAAGTTTATAACACTGCGATTTCCAAAATTCTTCATAACCATGTTTCTCTATGGAAATAATTAAATCGATCAATTTACTAACCCCCTTTATTTCTTTGTTTCAAACATATTTATCGAATGCTTTAAATATGCCGAATTAATCCTCGGTAGTTCTAGTGTTAATTAATATACAGGGTGTCCTAGCTAACGTGCACGTCCCTGAACCAGGTGATAGCTGAGGTAATTCTAATATAGGGAAGTGACATTCGTAATGTCGTATCTTAATTTATGGCCGAGTTATTAACGAAAAACGATAGCCAATCGGAGGGCTTCGTTGGGCCCGGCTGCGCGACGGTAGAAGGTCTGCACCAGTAGGGTACTGTGCCTGTAGAAACTGTCGCGCCGCTGGGCCCAACGGAGCCCTATGATTCGCTATTGTTTTTCGTTAATAACTCGGTCATGAATTAAGATACGACATTACAAATGTCACTTCCCTATATTAAAATTACCTCAGCTATCACCTAATTCAGGGACCTAGACGTTAGCTGGGACACCCTGTACATGTGTAAGGAAATACAATCGGATATACGATAATGAATTGCACGTGATGCGACGATCGATGCCGAATGTGACGGGTTTGTCGTTTGATAATTGGGAAAATAAATAAATTAATTAATTAAAATGACGGCACGTTGAACCGAAGCGCGATCGATTGAAAGGAAGCGAATAAGAATTATGACAATAATAAATGTAGTAAGTATATGTTCTTATTCTACTTGTGCATTGATTAGTCGAATGCTGATAAGTCTGACAGAGTACTTAATAACATAATTGATGTTTTTCACGAATAGCGACATTTTGACCCTTTAATAAATGACGTCGCGTGTTCTCATTACTTAGTCAACCATTTCGCTGTGCCGAAAGTATAATATCTGACAGATTTCCTACCATTTCCTCGAGTTTCCAGATACGCTAGGTCCTTGTGTATTCGAACATTGTACTGTTCGAATGTTCTGTTATCCGAACCGTGTCTCCTAGCAACACACGCCCCGTCCTGTTGGAAATATGTATGTTCGTGTCCTGTATACCAGCAGTATATCCAAAGTTCGACGAATTTTGCTCTGTTTACACGGTAGTACGGCTTCCAGAGTTCTGACAGATTTATTTTTTTTATATTATTCGTTATAACGTACGAAACGGTATTGACGCGGTACCGATTTTGTTGGACATATTTGCGGAATGTATACATACATACCTTTGAAAATCATATTTATCCGTGGTATTTGCTGAAACGCTGATTTTTTGTTCGTCTCGCTGAATTTCGAAGCGAGAAAGTTTTTAAAGTCCCATCAGATTGGCAAAGTGCAACCATTTTGAAGCTTTCACAAGCTTTCGCGAGCTTCGTTCCGAGCTCGTTTACAGTTCGGTAGTAAATCTTTCAAAGTTAATAAAAAGAAATGCACGAAGCAGGCAGTAATAAATGGTGATTATCGTTTGAATTAAACTACTGTTTACGAGGTTCAATCTTCATTTGAAATTCCTACAATTTGCAGCATCTGCCACCCGGACATTTCTGAGTTTTGAAACTTCTGACGTGCGAACATTTCTGGGCTTGAATCCTGTTTCATTAGATCTTACGACGTCCGGCAATAAACTCGTATGACTTTTCCTTTGTCTCCAGCAAAATGTTAGAAATATTAACTTTGAACATTTGACGCGCGAATACTTTGTGTAAGACCAAGTGCACAGTCAACCGAATAAAAATGATGTATGCAAGGAAACTTAAATGAGTTAATAAGTCTGAAATATTTCCATACATCATCATATATGTATAATACATGAATAAGCGTCCCCCTGAACATCAGTTAAAATTGTTGAAAAAATTCCATTGTTCATTTCATGTTAAACGAACGCTACCGGAAAAATAAAAATATGATTTTTGACGTTCAAAGGGTATGAAGTCGAATAACTATCGTAATTCCAAAAGCAGATATACAGTGATTTATTTATTTATAGCTCGGCCATTGATAAACGATTTATCACCCGTACGTGTTTATTGTTTCGCTTGTTGCAGCTTTCGCGCGATCATAATGTCACACGATATTCAAAACAATATTGCCTCGCTTTTCCTCATTTCCCCATAAAACATTGTTCAGGCGCATAACAACCGTTAAAGCGTGCCGTTTACGAATATAATCGCATCTACAACATTCAAATAAAATCTGTTCCATAAATATAAACAAGTATCAATTATTGTTGCCAACGCATGACAATAATGTCATTTATTTCATACGGCAACGAATCATCGATCCTAAATGCCTGAATGCGAAGATCCATCGGACGGCGATCCCTTAAGGGTGCCATTTCCCTCGACACAACTACCGCTCTTTATTCGTTTACAGTAGATATAGGGAGATTGTTGGACAGCTTTCGAATTGGATTAGTCGACGGAGTACGTGAGGACCCCACAAACATCCCGCCCTACGACCCCTTGAATCCCTTGTCCGAAATGGTTACTGACAAGCCGCAGGAGACAGCCTGGCCCTGGTTCTGTTTGACCGTTCAATTTATGCTAGTGAAAGTACAGAAATGATTTTCCCATATCTACTACGGCCGCTTATAAGCATCTACAGGGTGTCTGATAAGTTACTTCCGATTTTTATATACTTACGATTTTATTAGCTGCAAATGTGTTCCGTTGAAAGTATAAAAATGATTTTCCCATATTTACTACGGCCGTTTATAAGTATCTACAGGGTGTCTGATAAGTTAGTCCCTAGTTTTAAATGATCATGACTTTATTACTTGTAAATCTACTCCATTGGAAGTATAGAAATTATTTTTCTATACCTATTAGGTTCACGTATAAGCATTTATAGGGTGTTTGATTAATGTACAACTATTTTTTAATAATTACAACGGTATTTCTAGATCGATTATATTATTGAAACTTATACTGTTATACACCTCATTCTTTGTGGAATTTTTAATAGAATTTGTGTTGCAAATAAAAAACCGGACGATCGGTTATAAATAAGAAGGGACTTATTAGACACCATGTATATCCTTGCTACCCTTAAATAGACGGCAGGAAGGCTGTGTCCTATCATTTTGATATCGATATAGGGATAAGTCGAATAAACAGCTGTATTATTCTATAGTATAATAATATTTGATGAAAATGGATGAAAACAATGCGATGTAACGGTATATTTGACGTTTATTAAATTATACTTGGTTATTAGTGCATTTTCGTGAAGTTTGTTATTTTGAGTTCTGGAAATTAGTTTAGTTTAATTTTTTCTTTTTATTAAAGATCTTAACGTCGCATCATTTAAAATTCCAAATTAAAAAACCTCTTAATAAGAATGCCACTGATCATCGGCAAATATCAAAAGAATTCTCGACAATCTTGTTGAAATCGACAATCTGAAAACTGAACACGAATACTTTGCTTAATATTCTTAACTTCATTGTAATTGCAATTGCATCGACTATGCTTTGACCTATTATGGGTCAGTTATCTATGTATTTGAAACCCAACGTGCCTTCATTTCAGCTTGAAGGTTATCGCCGCCTAGTTAAGGCGGATGAAAATAAAAGATTGCGTTCATTAGCACCCTGACATTTGTTTAGGGCAGTACCTTAGTACCTTGTCTTTCATTATTTTACCAGGAAGATTTCGTATTACCCGCTGACAGCCATATACGTGTTAATTGACAGGAAGGCATTTACTGCTGTCCCCACTCAAGTATGCGTGTACCATTATCATCGATTGATTTTAACCACTACATCGTAAGCATCGAAGTTACGCAACTAAAACGTTAATTTTTAATACACACGGTTCCATCACATGTCCTTACTTCTCTTTAATCACTTTGAACTTTAGATATGTCTGCTTCACGATTACACCCAGCTAAATTTGACCCCGCGGTCATAATGAAGTACCATTCTTGTAACTTTAGTTTCGTGCCGTTGAATTTGATCGATTATAATAATTCATGTTTCCCTAGTAATTTCCTAATGCGTGTGTCTGATTAGAAGGAAAATCAAGATATCTTGGAATCGTAGTTTGCCGCCTGTCGCGAAAGAATATCTCGCAAATCGTTGGATTGGTGAAGTGATAACTTGCGCGTTGTTTGACTTTCTTATTTGCTGATGCTCCAAATGTCAACGTCCCTTTCTTTTCTGCTTTTCTTTCCCTCGTTAGCGAGCTCCTCGGGTAGGGCCTTCCATAAAGCGATAGACAGGTTTACGTCAATTCTAGAACGACAAACCCTTCGAGCGTTTAGACAGAATGGCAGTATTCTCACCTTTCGAGAAAGAAGGCTGACTCTTGAGGAGCTTAGACTGTGAAACGTGTCAGCGAGTTGACAATTCATTTTGAATATACTGCATTTATTCCCCGTTCTTTTTCGGTCTTCAAAAGTTAATATGTCTTGACTAGTTTTATATCAGATGTTTTAGAGCATTTAATATTTAAATTTTACAAGTCCCCCATTTTTAATTGTAAATCCGTTTTTGAAACTCTAAATACAAATTTATTGTAAAATTCATTTATCAAATCTAATTGCTATTACAAACTATTTTAAATACAAATGACTATTTGAAAGAATCGTTAATACTATATCTACTATGGGCAACCAAACCGCAGTCTTTAAATTTTTCATTAAAAATTTTGTAGTCAACGTAGTAAGTATTTTCCTACGTTATGTTCCTTACTTAAAAAGGAAAGTTAGTTTTTCTTACTATTACTTAAATTTTATTTTATTTATTATTGTCTATACTAAATTGCCTGTTAGCTATACTGAATTGTAAAAAATGTTAATTGTATTTAAAGAAATAGGAATATACAAATTGTAGGATTCATGTTAAACTTATTAAAGGTGTCCGAGTAAATAAACAAATAGAAAAATTTTGTAATTAAAGATATGTCAATAGGTTTTATTGGCAGGATGACAAATATTCTTTCCACATTTAGTAAAATTACTAACCCTTTATTCATAGGGAATCAATAAATAACTTTTTCGTTGGTGCGGTTGTAAATGAATGTAGAATAACTTTTAGATGTACAATTTCGTGAAAGTTTAACTAACCAATTTTAATGTCGTATAAGATACTTGTGAAACTTCATCGATGAAAAAATATATAATTAGACTACTTGAGATACTGTGTTCTATTATCTTCGCATACATTCTAAATAAAAGTGCAAATGCACATTGCAAACGAAATTCTTTATTTTTATGGTTCGTAGAACGTTTCTGCTATAAAGAATCTTTTAAAGATATTCATTATGATTGTAATTATTCAAAGATTCAATCAACAAATTGCTGCATGTTCGCGAGAAAATAACGGGTGTTTAAAAGTGCTGTAAAATTTTTTACAGTTTTATAGCCTCTGTATAATTAGTTTTATTAGTACTCGGTATTTCTTTTCATAACTCGAAGAACAATTATTTTAATTAATACAGGTAGATTATTGGTATTAAATACAATCTGTTTGAAATCAAAGTGTTGTTTCGTTTCTGCGAGACTTGCATGTGAACAAAGGGTCAAATAATAAAATGGTTTCTACTGAAATTTGCTTCTAAAAGAAAATGAAAACACTTTTAACTAACTATGCATATTAAATACTCTGCATATTTCTCACAAATGTAATTAGTAAAGCAAGAAATAATTAAAATTGGTTTTAATAACGTTGGTCTGTGCGGACGTGCAAGTGGACACACATATACAAAACGGTTTCAAATAAGATTTTCATAAGTTTTACAGCATACAAAGATGTCGATGTACAATTGTTCAATACGATTAAATATAAATTTGAATAAAAACCAGAAAATCTGCAGTTTCTATTTTTTATTGAAAAATATTATATACTCTGTAAAAGTGGGAAAAAGATTTGTTGCTAACCAGTATCGTTTTCGAGATATACATTTTTTAAACGAGTTTTTCACAGACTACCAAACTTTGGAATACTAAATACTCGATATAAAAAAGGTTGAAAATAATAAAAATTAACAATTGGAAAAATCAGTAATTTCGTTATGAAATTTAGATTTATTTTCGAAACTAACCAAGAACATTTTTTTATAAACGATTCGTACTTCTTTCAAATTATTTTTTATATATTTTTTCCACGCGTATTAAATATTCAGAACGTTCTTTTTAAATCAGAACTAAACAATTGGCGGAAATGGCACGTGCAGCCTTTTTCATGCCCGGTCCACAATTCGTTTCACTATATTGCAGTCTATCGTCACCGCTATTGTCACCACAATAGTGTGCGGAATCCCTTAAATGTGACGTACACATACAATTGCGTTCCATCCCCCGTAGCCGCGCGCACTTGATGAACGCATTCGAGGTCAAAATAGAGTGGCAAACCAAACTGGATTCGTGAAGAACCTCGTCGTCACGCGAGCAATATTACAGCTGCGGCGCGAGATTAGCTTCATATTTTTAAAACCCTCAATTTGCATACAAGATCACGAGATTAGCATGCGAGAAGGAGTTTAAATGTGACTCTTCCGTCTGTCGATACCGAATCTCCATTTTTAAACTTACACGCCGGCTGACAATTAGGGAAACAAATGAATTGCTAAACAGAAGCCCAGTATCTTTTTAACAAAGTAGAAAATTTATTTGAACGACGTGAAATAAATGGATTTTAAGAAATACATATATTTTCTGATTCTCACATGTTGAAGTAGATTGTAACAAATTGTCCTTTTTTTAAAAAACAAGTCGCAGAACACTTTTGAAGGTAATGATAAACCGTAAGTGTGACTTCTTACATGACTTACGGTTTTAAAAAAAATTATCATTGACCTAAATTTATACTGATCGTTGAAATAAATAATACTCAAAATTCTCGTCAATTGCCACTTCCGATTTCATTAATTTACTTTTAATAAATGTCTAAACTTTTAGTATAAATTGACCGGAATTCTGGTAAGTGACGACGGACTGGTCGGGGTAAAAAAAGCTTTGACGAGAAATTCAAAAAATTTTAAGTAAAAATGGATAAAAGCGTACCAGAATTAAACGAAATTATCTTGATATTTTGCACTCCATTAATTAAAAAGTACGTATTACTTAACATTTCCCTACGTGTAACAAATGTAATCCATTTCTTAATAAAGAATTAATTTTGTTATAGGATACTAATGTAAAAATAAAACCTATTGGACAAATGTAACAAAAATTTGTCATAGTCATGTGGAATCTATTAGACAATTGTCACTCTTTTTAATATTACTATGCCAGATTTACTACTATTTCCATTCTATACATATATTCTTCCAATTATTCGCTTATTACGCATAAATAAGAATGAAAATCATTACAAATTTTAAATATGTAATTGACAAATCATTGAATTCGTCGGATCTGGATCACCCAAAGCGTGACTACTTCCATTACGCTTTTTCATCTGCCTACTTAAGGATTTAAAAACGTTTAATCCAATTTATGTGACCTTACATTGCGCCCATAATTGAACAGTTAAAACTATAATGGTACCTAGGTACATTTATGTACTGCTCGTCATAATTAAATTGCATGAACTCATTTAAGGTCACGATGCATTCAGCTTTAATGCACTCGGTGCATTCGACTAATTACTTATATGGCTGATATTCATCATTCAAGTGAAACGAATGCCGTTCCGATTTGAAGTTGCATTAAATTAATAATCTTTCTTTCCTCCATCGTTACACAATTAACACGATGATAGATCATTGAATAATCTATGTCTTTCCGTCTGTGCCAAGGTGAAACTTTAACAACGTATCGTGCCATTTAAGTATGTGTTACGTCAACCAAAATATGTATTATTAACCCCTTAACCTACAATGACGGGCACAGCCCGTACGAAATGAACCAAATAGCAGGTAAATCGTAGGTTAAGGGGTTAAAAACGTATATTATCATAGTATTTCAGTTTATCCGAATCGTTACAAGTGTTGGAATTTATTTGTCGCAAAGAATTATACATAATTCGATAACGTCGGTCACCGGTGACCTCTATACTGGTCAACGTATAAGATAACAGTACACAATTTATATCTCGAATTAAAATGCTTATTCTTAATATATTATTTACAACAATAACATTATTTTAATCCACAACCAAATCAAAACATTTCCGTCGATCTCACAGCGAAAAACTATACAATTAGATTCATTGTTCAATGATGAGAACAAATGGAGAAATCATATCGCAATTGTAAACGTATACCGTTAGCATGTGGAGCTTTTATATTCTTAATGCATTGAAAAAAAAACTGAAAATCTCTCCAATAGAACGTAAAGGAAAGCATAAATGAAATATCGAGAAAAGTTTTCAAGCGTTTCATTCCGGATATTCTTTTGTAACAGGCAATGTATGTAGAAAAAAAGAATATCCGTTACTTAACGATTCTTGTTCCGCTTAACTTTAATTCGTTTTCATCCGCGTGTAAGTGGATTACAAGTTTTGTAGCAAGTTCTGCATTTCAGCATGATTAAGATCCGAGAGGGGACGGAACCGATATTATTTTGGGTCAAGGCAGTTTCCGTTAGTTTTCCATCCGACAAGAGGCACGTCACAGTTTTATCAGATCACCGAACACTTTCGACGCAGGTAGACAATAAGATCGGCAAATTTGATTAATTTACTAATTTTATTTCGGTCTCAATATAAGTTGCAATATTGTTAGTACATAGTTTCCAAGCAGTACAGGACGAGGCAAAAGTTACGAACGTGTTTTAAAACTTCGTAACTTGTTTGTTTTTACTTATTTTATACGTATTAGATGTAAAACGTGGCTTATTATTTTTTTATTAAGATCAAACAACGTTTTTTAAACGGCCACGCTGCCATTTTAAGCTTCGCGAACTTTAACTCTTTACACGGCGCTTTTCATTACTTTTTCAGGCATTAATTGTGCTATTCTCGTGGAAGTAAACTTTTCCTTTGAAATAATTATGAAAATAATTATGCAAAATAAAGAATCTGAGTTCTAGTTTGGAGACGGCGGAATCGATGAATTTTTGCGCATTACATCGACCGTGGATTTTCTAGGTAAAATAAATGATTTTTATACGCTGCTCGACAGTTTAACATATTTCGGTTAAATTCTCGCAAATTCTTTATTAGCCTGTAAAGAAATAAAGTGAGAAATTAATAACAAAAGGAGCTATGAATTTTAAAGTCACTCCTCCGCCTTTTGACTCGACCTGTAGTTTAATTTCTGCTAAATTTATCGCCTTCAGTTTAATTTACCTCATTAATGCATTTTGTCGATAAGGAGATGGAAGGGGGATGCGGCTAATTCTTCCCAACTCTTAATGAATTTATAAGCGAGAAGCAAGGCATGTATTAAAATAAGGCATATAGTAAATTTTAATAAATGTCTAATGGATTTATAATGGATATCTTGACTATATAATTATTCTCAAAACCAGGACATTTTGTAGAGCGAAGTATCTCGGGGAAAAAGTACAAACGGTCGAGAATCTTCGCGTAAAATTTCTATTTTTTTCATGATTTCGATCTTTCGCTTCATTTACCATGACTTAATGCGATTAAATGTGATAGAAATAGAAGAGTACCAGCTATTTTTTTATTATTAGTTAAAACAATATATCTGAAAAACAAGGTTCGAAGAAATAAATTTGAAAAAATTCAATGATTTAATGTTGGTTACTGTAGCATGATAGGTGTAGTAGCTTTGAATTTCATTGTTGCGTTCATCATTAGCATTAGAAAATTAGTTAGAATTTAGTGTTTATATTGACAGTGTTACGGATATGGAGAACAGTGAATTCGTCTCAGGTAATTTGCAACCAACTCAAAGAATGCGGCCGCCATCACGAATTCTTGCTGATTCCACCATAGATTCACGTAATCATAAGTTACAGGATGTGTAATCTGAACCGTTAGTTACGCAGCTGTATAAGTTCAATGCTCTTTTAAATGCTCTTTCAATAATGCTGTTTCAGCAAAGTCTGACAGAAAATATTGAATATTCTGATTTGTACAAAAAACACAAATTTCTTTTAATGTATGTACTTTGTGTCGTACACATTCATAATTTTTTAGTTAGCTATACGAATTCAGGCACCTTATATTTTTTTCATTAATATAATAGTCGGCAGGAATTTCAAGATACGTTTGAAGTATTTTCATCACATACTTCGCTCTTTAGGTCTATTGGTATGTTAGACTCATTTCTTTGGTGTTTATTACATTCTAATTATATATTCAATTGTTATTCATAATTTATATGTATAACAAATTTTACATTCTCACAAACATTTTCTTTTTCCAAAATATTCAGTCTAAGTAAAACAATTTTTATGACCCCTGCGGATTATCTATAAAAAAAATCCCTGGTCTCGAGTGGGTCGAGCTAATCCACCCTTTATATGTGGCGTCTTCGATGAGAACTTTCACGGATCGCGGTTACGAACCCGTCGGTTGGCTAACGTGGTTATTTGCGCGGCTTTCCGAAACTGTGCTCCCCATTAGTAAGGTCGGGCTTGTTTGTGGTGCGAGTTTTTTGAACTCAGCACGCCACACAGTTGGTCAGCAGTTGCGTCGCTCATGCTGCTTACGCTGCATTTGACTTCCGACGAGCGCGTCGCGACGGCCACATCGACGGTTAATGAGGTCGAAACAAAAAGTTTAATTCAGGGTGCTATAGCGACAATAGTTTGTTGACCTTTCTTATTAACGTTGCGTAATACACATTTTGAAATATTTCTTTGCTGTCCACCTTGATGGTTTCATTATACATATTGGAGAACGTATAAAATAGTTGGATTATAAACAATTTTTAAATACAGAATTTAAGAAAAGACTTAACCTGGAAGTACGATAACCGTATTCCAGAATAATGGTTTAGTCAAACAATCCATTATCTGTTTATAAACATAACCTGCAAAGTGCAGTTTTGCGACTAACAATTGTCTTTAGGGATGCTCATTAATCTTCTCATCATTTCCTTCTACCGACTCAATAATTGTGCACATAATTTGAAAGGAAAAGGAACATCAGATTTCGTCATTTATCAATTGTTTTGAATTTTTCAAACTTGATACTTCAACATTTTTCAGGACCTTTCGAACCAATCGCCGGAATTGTTCCTTCTTTCACAGGCGTCTCATATGTACTCGTGAGCTTTCTTTCCCCAGGCACATTGCGCTTGCAACAGTCCGTGGAATTTTCCGATCTCTCACAGTATTGGCAAACCAAATGCAGACTGTTATGCAGACGGTCCACGTTGCCGGAACGAATTGCATCGACCGGTCACGACTTGTCCTCTCACGAAGAAAATACATATTGGGATTTGAGGTATCTTTGATGTTAGTAAACAATTAGAGACCGCAGTTAGATGAAAATTGTCTATTAACACGGCAGTATGAACAAAACTGGACGTAAAGACAAACCGACTCGAGAGCGAGTAAACATATAACTTAACCCTTAAATTTTAAGGGAATAGGATTCTTCTCTTTAACTGTTGGAGGTTCAGTGGTATTAAAAGTGTCCTAGGTACCTTTTTAATGCGTGAATCTAACCGGAGGGATATTGATTGACCCATCTCTAAATTTTGCAATTTCTACGTGCACATAGATTCATTTTTACTCTTACTTTGTAAAGTAATGGTATAGTAATACCATAAAGAAAAGTTGTAAATATGTTCCCTTCTGTTAGCAAGTGTCGAAATGTCGCTACTGTTTCACTGGCTATTACAAGTACAAGTTTTCTACTGTGACAATCTGTTTCCGCTGACAACATTTCTGTGCAACATAGGCCTATATCCTTTCCACAATTGTGTGTCTCAAACACTTAAAGGGAAAGTGGAACTTGGCCTATGGACTGCAACAGTGATCAAGCTGTCCGTGAAAATGTCTATGATCAAAACACGAAGAAAGTGTAAAGTTTGACTGAACTAGTACCAGCTATGGGAATAAGGGTCAGGGTATGACGGAGTGTGGCCCTGCGAGCGTAAAGGGTTGAACCTCCGCTGCCGAGCGGAACGTCAGAACGTAAACCAGACGTTCGGCGCACGCGAGGTCGATTTACTTTCGAGGGAAGCGATCGCGTACGAATTCCAGACATGGATCGCAATGTCGCGTGAAACTATTTACGTGCTGTTGTCTCACGCACGAGACACTCGACAAGCTCGGCCGGGCAACAAGTGTTCCTGGCTTTGTAACGGCGTACCATGCTTGCATGAACCAGGGTATCTATCTTTAATGGTACTTGCGTCGCATATCAGTCAATCGTGCGCTCCTGGAGACCGATTGATGATTCGCTCGTGCGTTTATGTCCCGTCGTAAAAAGCAAGTTTACGCGTGCGTAAACACGGCGAACGGTCTAGATAGCGATGTCACTTGACTTTCGGGAACGTGTACATGCGAAATCCAGGGGAACGTTGCTCGTTTTATGAATTCTGGTTGTAACAGTGGCGTTGCTGTTTTTGATGAATTATGAATTAGTTAGACTTTTTAATACGTGAGTAAGTTTTATAGTTCGAGCTAGATATTATCTGTGTAATATACAGGGTGTAATAAAAATTCTGAGACATTTTTTCAGTATTGATAGTACGCACCAAAAGATAAAAAAATGTCTATAAAGTTTTGTCTAAAAACCACCCCCTATCGAGATACAACCCCATTTGTAACAAATTTTAAAAAAATCATATCTCCGAAATGGTACATCGTAGAAGACCAGTTTTGATTGCAATATAACCGGAGAAGATCAAAGATAATAGATAAAAATATAATTGTTACGATTATTGCTGTTAAATAGCATTTATTCTTGTTTAATCCAAACAACGTCAATTATTTATATTATAGCAGATTTGTAACATCTTGGGAAAAATTAAGGGCACTCACTAAATCTTCGTTTTCGTAGATTGTGATATTTTTTCCCGTAAACTTTAGTCTCTCCCGGTTATATTGCAATCAAAATCGGTCCTCTACGACGTACCATTTCGGAGAAATGATTTTTTTTAAATTTTCTACAAAAAGGGTTGTATCTCGATAGAGGGTGGTTTTTAGACAAAACTTTATAGACTTTTTTTTTCATCTTTTGGTGCGTACTATCGATGCTGAAAAAGTGTCCCAGTATTTTTGTTACACCCTGTATACAGGGTGTCCCAGCTAACGTGCAGGTCCCTGAACCAGGGGATAGCTGAGGTAATTCATATATAGGGAAGTGACATTCGTAATCTCGTATCTTAATTCGTAACCGAGTTATTAACGAAAAACGATAGCGAATCATAGGGCTCCGTTGGGCCCAGTGGCACGACGGTTTCTACTGGCACAGTACTCTACTGGTGCAGACCTTCTACTGTCGCGCCGCCGGACCCAACGAAGCCCTCTGATTGGCTATTGTTTTTCGTTAATAACTCGGCCACAAATTAAGATACGACATTACGAATGTCACTTCCCTATATTAGAATTACCTCAGCTATCACCTGGTTCAGGGACCTGCACGTTAGCTGGGACACCCTGTATAGATACATTCGCAGAACGATAGAATGTTTGTTTTATTTTTGGAAGGATTTTACGTTAATAAACATTCCATTTCGAGATTTGATGAGCTTCTTTCCGGGATAGTAAATGTTTTGTCAATATATTATGTAGTCTCTAAAGAAAATTAATGAATTGCGAATAGTAGATGAAGAAAGAACTTGCTGGACACTATCGGAATATTTGTAAAGTGATTTTTCGCATTTGTGAACTTGTGTATTATGAATGAGTCTTTACTTCTTAATAAGCGGAAATGTTTTTGTCGTGGAAGGTACTGTTACATACCACTTTTACATATTGATTAATGATGGGAATGGATATAAAGTTATAAAAAATGTAACAAGAAGTTTGGAAAGGTTTAAAAAATATAAGATTAAAGTAATAAAAGCATCTGCATCTATCGATTTTTCTCGCTAAGTTTCATAGGCAAAATCTCTCACCTGCATTTCATTAATCTTCATTCGCAAATTTTAATCTTTATATAATTATTTTTACAAATACCCGGCAAACTTACGGGTATTAAAAGAGTCAATGGTTTGTGCTAAATATTTTCAAATTTTTATAATAAAAATGTAGTACATACCGTCGCATAAATAGTATGCATAATGTTCATTTATTAAAAAAATTCTATTACTGTACCATTAAATGTTTTCTTTAAATGCAAAATAATTGGAATGTTTGCTGGAATATACAGGGTGTCCCATTTTAATCTTTCCACTTGATTATCTCGAAAAATATTAATTATTCGAAAAAAATTTTTATATGAAACATACTCTATTTAAAGGGGGACATTCAATGGTGGACACTGTTTTTTCTTAGGTGGAGGCGCCTCCGAGATATGAAGGTGACCTTTGTTTTTTTAAATGGAACTATAGTATTTTTTTACGCTAGACACAGCCTGACTCAAGACAAATCCATTGACCTATAATATGTTGACCTTGAAATGTCAGTGAATGTCATTTTCAGTCACTTTAAATTTTTGAACATTACACTTCCCGATGATGTTTCTCATCTTCTAAATTCAAAAGGACGACCTTGGACTTTAAGGCACTTGTTGATTCTGTCCCTAAATGACCTTGCCGAGCCCGAATCTCACAATTTCTGATCACTGTGCTACTTGGGTGCCGCCGATTCGGAAATCTTTCCCGATACATTCGGGCAGCTGCCCTATAATTTCGTTGACATTCTCCCAAAATTAAAATCATGTCAACAATTTCATTAGGCGTGTAATCAGTCATCGTAAAATTGATCACTATCAAAATTCAGAACGCTTGTAATATCTACCTACTCACAGCTTCGAAGCAACTACAGTTTAATGCACTAGAAGGTTCTGCTAACAGATATTCCGTGTTTATAAACATGAATGTCAATAGTAGTAATACTCGACATCGTTCTGCTGATAGATATTCTGTGTTTGTAAACATTAATATCAATAGCATTAACGTCCAAGGACGTCCTCTTGAATTTAAAAGATGAGAAATATCATCTGGGCGTGTATGTTCAAAAATTTCAAGTGACTGAAAATGACCTTCACTGACATTTCAAGGTCAACATATTATAGGTCAATGGATTTGTCTTGAATCAGGCTATGTGTCTAGCGTAAAAAAATACTATAGTTCCATTTAAAAAAACAAAGGTCACCTTCATATCTCGGAGGCGCCTCCACCTAAGAAAAAACAGTGTCCACCATTGAATGTCCCCTTTCAAATAGAGTATCTTTCGTATAAAAATTGTTTTCGAATAATTAATATTTTTTGAGATAATCAAGTGGAAAGATTAAAATGGGACACCCTGTATGTATAATACAATAAATAACTGTAATATGGTATTGCATGCTTAAGTGAAGGTTAGTATAAGTTGTATAATAAAATGTTTGATAAATCTTTCCTTTTCTTATATAGAGGAACGAAGCATTAGAGTGATATTAAATATAAAAAGAAGTTTTCATGCGCAATGTTTGTCCCCAGTAAGAATTTGTTGCAGAAAAACAGTGCTCCATCATAACACTCTTTATGAAATAGCCAGATGTCCCAGGAGTCGCAAAAAGAAAAATATACGGGAAAAGTGTTTGAAGCGGATGTAAACTGACGGACAAGCATTTTCTCAAAATTGTAATACACAGAACAATATCGTGACATATGTGTTTGTATTTGTGTTCTATGTCGAAAGACATATGGAGGAAATCATTGGCGTCATCATAATTAATTTTTCTTGGTTTTAAAGTTCAATCTAGTCACGTTTTTTTGGGGGGGGGGGGAAGAAAAATAGACCTTTCAACTTGAAACTGGACCGGCGATAAGTCTTCTCACGTCTTTGCAATCCGGATGATACAATATAAGATATGATACATCTATAGTACCGCGAATGTATTATTAATGCTCGATGGATTGAAAATACACTTTCGCCAAATTTTGTAACGGCTTCTCAGATTTCCAATTTTAGTTTTCCAAAGAAACAATTTGTCCCCTCGAAAACAAAGCCTAAGTCTCTAGGGAATTAAATCAAACCAACACCAAACTTGTAATTGTGTTCATTGAAGTTTCTGCAGGAATGGATTAAACAAAAAGTAACGCGAAATTCAATTAGTTAAAGTTTCGTGCGAAAGTTGATAATGTGATATCACCGAAATAATATTAAGTGAGCTGTTTAGAACTACTCCCGATTTTATATCACCATAAGTTTCTTTTCATCGTTTACTAACGTGTACTTACATACATACCTACAAGCGATTCTTTGTTTCATCACAGTATCTTTGAGGTTGTAGATAATAGTTTATAACTTCAGTTATATTTCCGTGTAATATACAATGATATTACAATTGTGAAGAAATCTATTCGAAAAGACAAAAGTTCAACAAATTATGTCTTGCTTCATGTTTCCGAGTGTCCTATATCTTTCCAAAATTTTCTCAATCAAGTAGTTTTCAACGACGAACTCTAATCCATTACCACTTATCACTGTTCGCAATTGTTCCTAAGCTTGCACAGTGTGTCTTTCCAAAAATATTGAATACTACTCAAGTTCCTCGAACCTGTATATTTTTTTCCAAATACCAAATAGCATACAAATAGAATCCACTATTCGGTTGCCCATATTTTCCTAGAACGACGAGAAACACACCCGTGCACCATGCAAACCATAACTCGTTTATTAAACTCGCACCGCTCGAAGCTAGATAACCTTTATTCCTGATTTTTCCAACATAGACAACTTTTTTTATTGTATTCGTCAGGTATTGTCTGTGACACGCTCGAACGTGTATCGTAGGCAGGGCAGGGCTAAAATTCACATCGCAAAAGGTCGCGTACAATTCCAAGGGTTACGGTGAACGTACAGTTCGATATATACGTTTGCGTACCTGTGGAAACGTGTTCGAGTGTGTGGGAATATACATATATATGTACCTTTGTAGTCTGTAGTCGACTATAGCAAAAGGGTGGCGCGAGCGCCGTGTGAACAGGGGTATCGACCCTTTCTACTCCCAGAAACCACGCGGTCTGCTCAGTTCTGCCTTCCTCTGCTCTCGTGAATTTATCCCCCCCCCCCCCCCCACCGTCCCTCTACCCCTCTCCGTCGAATTTATCCGGACATTTCAGGATCATCGTATCCCACAGGAGCCCTAATGACGAACTCCCTCGTCTAGTTGGCTTCGTTCCGCCATTCGATGGATCCATGAATTTATTCGGCTGTTTCATTACCATTCTACGCTCGGAGCAATGATAAATCTTCGATCGTATATCCCATTCGCTCTAATTCTCATTGTTCCGTTTGCAAGATTTGGTCCTGAATTGCTCTTGCGATTAGACGGAAGCTGTACTTCTTGTGTACTTTCGTTGAGCTTCTTGTTGTCTCTGTTAAGTCGCAATTCATGGAAGATGGTAGACGAGGAAGAATTATCAAATTTTCATGCGAAACATTATCGCTCTGTGATTACTTGTTTAAAAGTGGAAAAGACTTTGTGTAATGGGATTTCGATACGGGAAAAAAAACGTTGAGAATATTGAAGTTTAAAAAACGCCTTTCGGTAAGTAAATTTAACGTAACATGAACGAACTCGTTTTGTTTTTAGATTAAAACACTTACTAGCTACTAAGTTTAGACGCTCATTTACATCTAAAAGAACGTAATATATAGTCAACAAATGCCAGCGATAGCTTGTAAAGTGACGTAATTCTACGCCAGTTACGTAAATATGTTAAAATACATTTACTTATTTCGTTGGGTATGTATTCATTGTTTATTGTAGTATGCTAATTGTACCTATTCTTTAGGGGTTTATATTAATAATTAGGAAAATTGTCTGTGGTTTAAGTTGCAGAGTTCACACGACGCATACAATTCTAGTGGAAATTTATTCGGAAGTACTGCATAATTATCTACCGATAACGATTGTTATGGAATTACGGACAAAATAATATAACAGTTGGTTGTCAGAAATGATAATCAATATTAAAGGTAAATGGGTAAACTAATGTTATTTTAAAAATTAACTAGTGATTCATACAGCAGAAAAATATTTTGTCGAGTCTTATGTGTATTAAAAACTATAATAGAAAAACTGTTGACAGTTATATAATCTTCATATTTTCAGTTTTCATCGTCCATTTCCATCAATTTACGTATTTGATATGAAGTTTTAGAAAATTGTACTCTGCTTAGAATTAGAATTGTTGAGAAAGTAATTAGCGCGTCATTCTTTATGACAGGCTTTGACGAATATACGCAATTATTTTTGTAAATACGATATTGCGTGTGATATGTAAATATTTACACGTGTATACCCACTTGTGGATTCAACGTCGATCGCATGAATGGTATACATAGGATCTCGCATATCGCGAGACATAATGGTTTAGGTCATAAATTTATTTCACCCGCTAATGATAACCGAGTTGAACACCGTTTACATTTCTCATCGCTCGCGGCGTATCGATGGTTTGAAAATTGCGCGCAATTAAATTTAATTAAAGTGGTGTCGCTTCCGATATGTCTCGCGATACAGATTATTACTTAATTGGACAATCTTTTATGAAATCTGATTTCTACGACGAGTTGTAAAATAAAATCTTGTTTTGCATAATATTGAACAGTTAGAATATCAGATGTAAATGAAATTTATCAGTGACCACATTTTGTCACAATTTTGTGACTATTACTATAACGTAACAATAGAATATTCTGTTTTCAGGTTGCGAATATTTTGATTTATTTCCCATAGGTGACCTTATTTCCACGGAATACGCAAGAAAAATAATTTATCTAGGTCGGATGCCACGCCAAGATTGTGGCGACGTCGTTTTTCTTGGTTTCAACTGGCCTCTCTGTGGTAGTGAAATATTTCTTGCAAATAAACACTTCTGACATAAACGTAGTACATAATTATTTATTACAGATACCGTTGTATGAAACTCAATTTGTTAAAATACGTTTACCCTTTAATACCGTAAATATCGGAATAAATGGTATTTTCCAAAATACTTTTTAATAGACGTAACTCTTAAGTACACCCTATCCCAGTTAACTCGAGAGGGCGAAAAAAAAAGTAATCCGATTGAGCAGGGAAGGAAGACCAACGCAAGATTCTTAAGCGATAGTGACGTCTAATTAAAACTTGTAGAAAATACAGCCAGAGATGGTCGTATCCATCGATGGTGAACGGCAATGATCACTGACAAGTAACAGACATTGCAATCGACAAAGAATGTCAGCGAAGACTGGCAATGACAGACGTTGATATCGATTGAACATCATATTCACCTGTCATGTCTGTTTCTCGGCTGAGCCGTTGCTGCTAGAGTCACGATAAGATCAGTCAAAATGTCCATGTCTGTCTGTTTGTTTTTTTTTTTTATTTTAGTTTTTTAACAGCGACCATTATTTCCAACGATAATGGTAGCCGTATGGAAAAACAAACAGAAACGTCGACAGAGAAAACAGAACGCAGAGGCGAAAACGCACACTGATTAGTTAGCAGTTTGCGAAAATTATCAACGTCAGCTGTTTCATCGTTGGGAAGTTTAATTTCCTTTGTTTATGCAACATGCTCGTTAATTACACGATAAAACGCAGACGATCTTCAGTGAATTCATAATTCCAATTTGCATGATAAAAGATTTCGAACGAGAGTAAATGCCACGAGTGACCCAAAGCGCAGCCATCGTCGAATTAATACAGACGCGGAAAATAACGTGACTTTCGCAGTTAAATACAGAGGGAAAGCTACAGTGATAATTTTCATTAATTGTAAGTACCATTTTCTACGTCACTGAACGTACCCACCGTGTTTGCCAAAGATTCCGAGTTTCGTAGCATGCTGACATATCCAGAGCACGGAATTAGCTCTTATTAGGGTAACGAGGTTGTGCCGAAGAGAGGAATTCGTCAAATTGGGGGACCAGTTTCGGATATGGTCACGGGAACACGTCAAAACACGATGGGGCACCTGTTCCCAACACCGGACCGAACCAAGCGTGAACAAAAGGGACATCTAACGACAACGTAGACCGATGCCATCGTACCGCAAACACGCTGCTCGTTAAGGGAATTAAGGAGCTACGGTAAGTGATCCTGTCACGTGGGTATCCGAATTCGGGGACTTAGTCCTGCGATCGATTAGTAGCTTCGACGCCAAAATATGATTACTAGACCGAGAATTCTATGCAAATTGAGGTTTTCCTTTTGTGAACAATAGGGTGGTCGTTAAAAATTAAATCTTTTGCGACGCCCCCGAAAAAGCTTCCTTTTGATGAAAGAACACTGGGGATTTTTTTTTAAAATTAAAAACAACACGTGCCTCAAGACGATCTAAGTTAATACGAAAGAAAGTTTACTTAAACCATGGAGTGAAGAAATCTAGATATTAAAATTACGCTTGTACTAATTTAGTTTTAAAACAAAAATATTAATTTGAATATCTTTCATTTTTTTATTTAATAGACCAAATCAACTGGGAAAAATTGTGAACTAGGTAAATTGTTTTTTTATTCTTATTTTGATCAACTGGGTTTTTTTATTGATTTGAGTTCGATAATTGTTTATATTTCGAATAAAATTGCATTGTTCATAAAAATTCCCAAAAACGTGATTATACCAAAAATTAACTTAGATCGTCTTGAGGCACGTGTTGTTTTTAATTAAAAAAAAAATTGTGCAGTGTTTTTGCATCATAACGAAGCATTTGGGGGGGGGGGTCACAAAAGATTTAATTTTTAACGACCACTCTAGTAAACAATCATAATTACTATCTACAGGTAGCCTTCTTTTGAATGATAACACTTTCTTCTCACTCGGATTAAGAACATTTTAACGATGATTAACACTAGTCATTGGAAGAGAGTTAAGTAATATGGAAACTGATGTTATATAAAATCGATATTAAAGACACATTTTTTTGCAAAAACCCGGAATTCCGAAAGAAGAAGAAAGGCCCCCAGGTTGGGTCCCTGATTATGTACACTACAAATAAATTGGGGTTCCAAATTTCTACCAATCGGACGAAAATATGAACATTGATTATAATTATCAAATTTCCCGTTTACTAGTTTATGTACTTTCGAGTTTCTCTCTTTTATCCCTTTTCCACAAAAATTCGTATTTGCGTAAGCAAAAGCTTTTTAATGATTACAGGTTATCATATATTCTTTCCGACCAGCGTAAGGCAATATTTTGAATACACCGCGACGAAGTACTAAAATGTCACCGCTGTCCTAAGATAATAGTGTGCGCACTTGAAAAAAGGTTCGACGGTACCTGTCCCACATTTTTCAAGTTTCCTGAGAGAGGCCTTCAAAAGTGCTGTCTCTGTACGTTGTTCGCGCTGTCAATAACATTGTCGAGACTTATTTTCAATGCAAACGCGTAAAAAGCAGAATAAAACAGACACTTATCGAAATAAATAACATCACCCAATTTCTGTTCTACAAAAATTTGAAATTATGCAAAGGGACGAGTTCGTCAAGATTTTTTATTCAACACCGTATACTAAGTTTGCGTATGAAAATTTCGTTTATTTGGAAAATAGATAGGAAACTCTTTACATTGCAAAATCAATTCTCCATATTGCGTAATCGCGCGTAATTGCAGATACAATGCCTTTAACACGCAGAACCCAAAGAAAGTACGGGTGACTATCAATCGAAATCACGTTACTATTTTCCTACGTTTCTCGAGTTCTCAAAAACGAGATATAAATTCATTGAATAGGCATATGGCGTCGGGTGTGAATTAAAAAGTGCCCGGTTTTCCAGGGAATGTCGTTTTTAAATTTTCTATTAACCGAAAATCTGCACATTCACGATACACCCAGAGAATACAGCGAACGTTCCAAACGAATATGTTTTTTCTATGTAAAGTTATCGCGGCGTTTTACACGGAAAAGTATAGTGGCATCGGCTGTATTACGATGTTCCATCGTCGCGACAAAAAAAAGCTGGCTGAAGCTTTCCAGAATGGAAGCGCATGACGCCCAGGTCGCGGTCTAAAAGGCTGAAAGGCGAGATTCTGCTATTCAATGTTTTTTCCGCTCGATCCAGCGACCTCCGCTGCAACGTGTACACTTCCGTCCATAAGTTATGGGACACATAGAGATCCAGATTGATGGTTTTCTACGTTCATCAAGTAATTACGTATTCGATGAAAACGCTGTTTATTATATTTACATTAGTCTCGACATTGTTGCCGGTCTGAGTTTGTGTGATATGGAACCGTATCGTTTTATTATTTCCACCACCCGAGCTTCCTGATGTTTTGAAACTTTTTCTACTGGGAAATTTCACGCTGTGAAATCTGGTCGCCCAAAAATTTCTATGCGATGCAGCTTCCGTGTTTTGTTATTCCTACGGTGCGAAATTGTTGTTAATTGGAAAGTGTACAATTCACGCTTAAAAATTCTGCGTCTCGATAGTTCCAGCGCACAGTGGTCTAGACCGCGATCGTAGCGTGAATTAATTTCAAACATTAAAAAAACTATAATAATCCGTTATAATTCTTTTTAAATTACAATAACAAATAATTCTGATAATAACAAAATAAAATTCAATAATTATTTACATCATCCATCAATACTTTGTAATTATAATTTAAAATTAAACACATTCAACAATTACACATTCTTCAAAGGAAATATTCGATATCACGTATTCAATATTCAATATCTAGATACATAGGTATGTAATTCGATCGTTTCACATTAAATACATGCAAGATGAATTACAGTTTTGTCTACATAGTATTCTGATATTTGTTTTACCAATTAAAAATGATTTTCCTGCTGGCCCTTAAAGCCCAACGCATTTCATGACTTATTGTCGACTTTGTATGGGAAAACATGAAACTGATGGTGACTGAAGTAGAGAGCTGTGGCCTTTGTTTCCCTGGTAAATATTTCAAAGTTAATTAAGCGGTAGTCCTCGGACGTCTTACACGTTCAATAATTGGGAGAGCCTAATTTTTCAGTGTAATGTTTCGTATGTATAATACAGATGTGTGTATGTATGTATACGTGGAAAGCAGTAAATAGTGTTACACAATTTCTCTTCTATCTTATCAACGTGGATTTTCAAACAGCTTTACGTGCCGTGTTAATTACATTGACAATGAAATTGTTACGTACATATTTACTGGTTTATCGCAATAACGTAATAAATAATTAATCTTCTCAGCAAATATTACATTACTCGAATCATATATATTAATCCTTCGCATTGCGATAATGCTACTATGATCACATACATTACCACATTGTCTGTCAATTAATATACAAATTTTATTTACCGTTACGGACTTAGTTAGAATAACTTAATAACGTTCTAATTATTAGCAACTACCATTTTTTTATGTATCTGATCTGTGGAAGCTGTACAGGAAAAGTATTTTAAAGTTGCTAGGTCGTGGTAGACTTTGCCGGGGGTGTAAAGGATTAATACTGCGAAAGCGTTCTTTTTTAATTTAAACGCGTTTTTTAATCAACGAAACGTAATACTTTTCAGACTTGTAACGATCTAGGAGAGTTCCGTTTTACTTACAAAATTATGGAATAGAATTTTTTTTTCAATTAAAACAAACTTCGAAATTGTTTTCTTAAGAAACATTTGTTTTTATCCAACAAACAGCCGTGATGTAAAAGAATGTAAAAAATGTCATGTATGTATAAAACTTGGACGATCTGGTAAACTAGGGTCTCAAAATAACATCAGATAACTGATGAACACGTTCATCACAGAAAATATTAATCTTCATTGTCAAACAAGGTACGTCATTTAAAACAACGGTTTATGAAAAGAACATGTGCCGACTTCTAATCCTCTTATATGTATAACTTTATAATACAGGGACAAAGAATATAATTAGTAGAGAAAAGTTAAATAAAATTCGATTATAATATACGATTAAAATTAATCGGATATGCGAGACATTAAGCTGCTAAACGAAATATATCATTTTTCTATACAAATTGATTTTCCATTCATTGTATGTTATACAAAATATGAATATAATATAACATAAAAGACTTGCGTAAAAGTCATTTTTTTTTACTGATTCGACGTGGTAGCCGTAAACAAGGAAGAGTAAACGAATGGCACAAATATTTGTTTACCCGTCGAATAAATATTGCAATAAATACTCGTCAATATTTTCGTGTCTGCTTAACAACAACAGAATCAAAATTATTTTGTCACCATTTAGCAAATTCACAGAATAACCAGAATTGTATCGTTCCTATTTAACAAATTAACAGAATGCCAATACGATCGTATCCATTTGACAAATTAAACAGAAAAGTCGCTCTACTCGATTCTATTTAACAAATTAACAGAATGAATAACCTTTTTGGTTCTATTTAATAAATTAATTCAGACGGAAAAAATAATGGTCTGTCGCTGTACGCGCGAATATAAGAGAAACTCAGGGGGGAAAAAGGGGGAAAGGTTTGCATCGGTTGGCGTAGCGATATTAGAGTACACGCATGAAATTAATTGTAATTATTCACGTTCCATTGGATCTCACGTATGTTCGTTCATTTCCACACTACTACACACCCGGCTGACTATGATTCGATGCTCGATGTTCGTCTACACCAATTAGCCTCGTTTGTCGTAAATCCTTAATTGCTCATTAATTCCCACCGGCAACAAATCAATTCTAATCGAGACCAACGTCTGCGGCTTCGAAGAGCAATTTCAAGAAAGGGATTCCCGTCTGATTAAGTTAATCATTTCGGATTTGTGCATTGGACGTTCGCTCGTTATACATATACATACATATATGGTGCAAATTCGATACTCTATACGTGTGTCGTCGCGAGTATTGTAACACAGCATGATTTTGTGTTAACTATTAAATTTTTGGGTTGAATAATTATTGTTAAATTATCGGATTATAGGTAATAAACATGAATTAGAAGGATTTCACGAAGGATCAAAGTGTCGTCTTTTTAAAGAAAAATATTGTAAGACTGTCGTGTTTATCAGACCACCGTTATAAATGTGTGTAAAGTCTTTGTAACTTAAAATATGTATTGTCTAGATTCTGGATGCATCCTCCGGAGGGATGCATGTTGTTTCTTAAAATATACTTTTGTGTGTTTTCATACAAAACTGTCTACGTTACTATGTATGTGTGTAACTATTTATATCGCCAAGAAATAAAGGCGGTATAACAGATCATTGAATATCTGCTATTTTTGTGTATGCAAGGTTATAATTACGTGAATTATATAAGAAAAATTAAAATTCTGGCCTTAAATAACATTGTAGTACAAAGACAATGATATTTAAATGATAATAAGCAAACAGCTAGGCTTACGGTCAATTTTCAATCAAATTAAACGTAATAAATCACCTACAGTTTGTTATCACTCCATTTTTTTTGCACGATTGAAATTTACAAATAAATTGCGTTACGTCGACCGGTTATTTCGACCTGAATTATTTACAATTTTTCCATGGCAAGAGCCGCTGGAAGCGGTAAATAAATTAAAAGTGTTCAGGGGTTGTGGCAAAATGTGGTAAATTACAGGTGAGTTGTGTGAAATCGATTAAACGCAGAAGGTTATGGAAACAAAATTAGTGTTAAAATCATTTTAAATAATAGTTACATGATTTTATCTTTTTTACTTAAAAATACGATTATGCATCGAATACAGTTGAAAAATGTATCTCCTAATATAATTCCAGTGCTGTGAATTCCTTGCAAAATTAATTAATAGTCTTTCGAAAAATGCTTAGCAAGTTTACATCTACCAAGAAATAAAATGCCTGTGCAGAAAAATCTCGTTAGCGGTTCTTTTGTACTACGAACGCGAAACGGAATTAAACTTCATTGGAACGGATAAAGATGAACGATGCTGATGACAAGCACAAATCTCTAATCACTGCAGAAATTGCATTTCGGGGGCGTGCGATTCAGTGCAAAACACGATATGTATTTACAGGAGACATTAGGCATGGCAAACAATAACGAATATAACTGTAGATTAAATACCGCACGTATGCAAATGTCATGCGCGGTAATTGTTTCTCGGTAATTGTATTGTGCAACGCGTTGCGTGTACCAGCGACGTATTGACAACCCTTGATCGTTAATAATATTATGTAACTGCGAATAGTACGTGCAATATTACGCGAGGACTTAGAAATACGGGGAAAGGTGTGCATTTTTCTGAAATAATTATAAATACACGTTCGTAACTCGCTAAAGTTCGAATTCGCAGAAATTAATTTGAAATAACATCTATATCGTGATGCGTACTTCATATATATTTTTTTTTGTTTTTAGTTGTTCATATTACTCTCTAAGCATGAATTATGGGACCGTTAAGAGAAATTCTCCGCGATAAAAATTCTCTCGGCTCAGAATCAGTATCTTACCGCATGTTTTTATAATATCTTCGTCATCACTGTAGTTACCGAGAATTGAAACGGAAACGAAACGAAAGTAAAAGTTTAGTAATTTTCTTTTCGGAGTTTCTTCTGAAAGGAACGAAAATGGAACCGAAATTGAATCCGAACGAAAGAAAAGTGGAATGATATTCCTTGGAATTGAATTCAAAAGGCATAGAGGGACGGTTTCATGTGAGACTAAATGTAAGTAACGCACACAGAATAATATTTCACATTGTCAAACGAAATTCTTAAACTAATTAGAGAATAGAGTACCTCTAATTTTCGACGGTACTATTTCGCCTAATAGTCAAAATTGCAAATTGCATAGGTATGTATGTGTCACTGAATTATTTTATTACAAAGGACTTAAAATGTAGTAATAAGTTATAAACTTATTCGTGTATATATGTATTTCCATTTATTTTTAAACAACTGAATTCTCTCACCAATTCAAGATAATCTTGCTGGAATATGAAAAATTTCGCGTAAAATATTTCCGTTTTATTTAATTTCGATACAGAACGAAATTGTATTCAGTTCAATTTCGCTTCGTTTCGGAATAAAATTATTTTTCGTCCTTCTCGATTCATTTCCGAAAATTGTCGTTCCATTTCCATTCCTTGGATTCGGTTTCCTTCCGTTTCTTTAACACAGACTCGAAACTTCCGTACGAAATGCAGAAGTTACTTTCGGTTTACTTCTCTGCAAATTACTTCATTTCGTAGTAATTGCCGACTTGTCTTTCGTGTTCGGCAACGGCCTTGTTGTTTTAAATCATTCCACCAGTCAAATATCAGATAATTTCGCGAACGAGCGTTGTGCGTCTCTATACAGGGTGCTTCAAAACATATGATCGTGATTTCAAGGATGATTTTAATTTGCCAGTATTAAAAAAAAAATAATAACAAATCCGACATGGCAGAGTTCCCGAATTATGATCGTTTTTTATTTTATACCTGTTGTTATTTGAATTTCATGGAAATTCTTCCAAGTAGCCGCCATCGGCTTTTATGCAGACTTCCAAAGGTCCTATGAGAAACCTTCTCACTCGTTCAAAGAAACAACAGGTATTGTTTGAATTCACTGACAACTCTCCTGAATACCGTATCGTAGTTCCTCAACATTGTTTACCGGTGTAACGTAAACTAAGAGAATGTACTGAACTGATCGAAGTAGTGTTTAAACAGCAGACAAGAAGGTCAGACATGAGGTATGAAACGTTAGCTTGAAATACTTGAAGAGAGTAGTCAGCAAAGTTACAAAAATTAATGGAGAACAAAAACACCTGTAATTCGGAAGCAAAGTCTAATCGGGCATATAGTTGTTTGAATTATTTTTTTCTGATTTTAGTGTTCTGAAACCGTCTCTAAATATGCGCGCACATGTTTGGGAAGACCCTGTATATGAAAACGTCAATGATAGGCGCGCTGCTATGCATTTCTAATACCGGATATGGGTCGGAGTTGCCGGATATTCGGATCCCGCAGTAGCATACAGGTGCTATTTCTGATACTCAGATCTCCGGCCGGCATGGATTTTGAATGTTGGTAAGAACCTCCCCGTGTGAGCAGTAAAATGCAAGGTATCGTTGCTTTATATGGTTGTACACGTGACTGTGCGAGATCAAAGAAATTCGAAAATATCCCGGAACACTCGAGGATCTGTATACAATAACAGCTGGGTATTAATAGCTGAAGATATCATCGGTAAAAATAATTAAAAATCCAATTGAATTGTAATTATAACGTTGAGAAGCTGAAATACCTAGTCCTCGACGGTTTTTTAAAGAGACATAAATCCAATATTGAAAGATAACTGTGAAAGTCGTTGTCAGTCCGAGACCGGTATTTTCGTTTTAGTATTTAAATATTAAAGTCAAGACGTTCAAACATCTCTACGGATAAATGAATAATATAATGGATGTTAAACTGAATTGGATTAAAGATTTTTTGAACGAAGTTTCTTTTATTCAGATGAAGCAAGTTGTCATTGATAACATTAAAGTGTGCCACAAATTACAGCACCGTTTTATAGTTTGTAAAGTTTAGTTAGAATAAAATCTCTTTACATCTATTCCCCCGTTTGTTGTAGTCTTATTTAAACATTAATTCTCATAGCATATACTTAATTAAACCAGATATATCCAAGGTATGGCATAAAAAATTAATCTTCATGATATTGAAGAATTTTTCAAAAGTCTAAATTCCATTTTACATCTCAAAACAAGGAAAACGGATTTTTTCACAACTTAATAAAGAAACATATCGAACAAAACAATCTTATTTCGTTCACCGTCGACATATCTTCCCGATTACACAGAAACACAATCCGATAAAAACAAGGAAGGATATGTTTCCCTGTGTTAGGCCCTGATGCGGCCGGGGTAAAAATAAACCCTTGCCCTTGCAACACAGAATCTCGTTTGGGGCAGGTTACGCTGACGACGGTAAACATTGCTTCCGTGCAAACGATGTTAACAGAGTAAACCGAGTTACCGATCGCGTAATGGCGTTGCAACGATTAATAAATATACCTGTTTAATCCGACCTGTGAGTCAGTTCGGGTGTGTCTGCCATTTCGCTGATTGGAGGACGGGTCAAAGTTCACGTAATCTGATCTATTGTCACGAAATAGTCGAAAAACTTACGACCACGGCTCGTTGCACGCGGAAACTCGGCACGTCTCTTTACACGTCGTCACGAACATGCAACAGGTAATGGTAATACACTAAGATCGCATGTCGCAATTAATTTTTTAATGTCGCTTCGTAACTGCGCTACCCCCCCCCCCCCCTCACCGCCCCTCCTCCCTTCGTCGGACTTCTGGAATTGAGCGGAACGCTACCGGCTGTGCACTTCGGGTTAAGAGAAATCGATAGATATTCCGTGATACGGGATAGAGAATTCGCGGAGTTTCTCTAAACGGAATATCTAATTCATTGTTGTAAATGAAGATGAGACAGCACTGGATCTTTCAGAGTGCCGGAAAGCATTTCAGTAAATGTCGCGTCTCAACGAATTGATTAACACTAGAACTACCGAGGATTAATTCGGTATATTTAGAAGCATTGGATAAATATCTTTGAAACAAAGAAATAAAGGGCGATAGTAAATTGATCGATTTAATTATTTGGATAGAGAAACAATGTCATGAAGAATTTTGGAAATCGCAGGGTTATAAACTTAAGCGATTCTTAGAAGAAATGCGGAACCGGTAATTTTTACCCCCTTGGTAGTTCTAGTGTTAAGCGTGTGTGTGGCTGACGGTAATTAAATAATATGGATACGTTAATACTGGTGTACAGGTTTTCTCACAGGTTTCTGTACAAATTTTATCAGTGCGTTTTCAATATGAAAAAAGTTTATAGGTCTGTTATTATTATCAACAAGTTTTAAGAATCTATTAGAATAGTTCCATTCGAGCTAATAATGAACTTATTCATTGTGTTTACTTACGGGGGACTATAAATAGCAACGTGGTTTTTAATAGAATAAAGTGAACAGAATTAATTGAGAAAATTGGCATTGCATTTGACGAAATTAGACGAAATATGCTGCCGGCCTTGAATAAATTCACAATTAGGTCAATATCAATGTTGTATTGATAAAAGTTCACGACACTTTGACACGCACATATATTTATACATCCCGTTTAATTTGCGCTTTATATTATTGTTACATCGTTTGACAAATCATTTATGGACTTCTTCTGTTTTCAGAATACATGACGTTCTAGTCTTATGTGTATTTATACATTGCTAATGTTTTGCCAGTGAAGGAACACATTACCATATTATCTTAAATTCATACATCTGTATGAACGACAACCATTTGCCTTAAAATTTCTCTTTTCAAGCAAGAAAGTATGTTGAGTCGAGGAAATGTTTCAGAATACATACCTGAATTTCCTTGCCCTACAGTTATTCTATTGTTAGTTCTCTTAGATGTTTCACAATCTTATAGCAATCCCCGTGAACTTAGTTCAAACACTTGCGTAGCTGCGTTCTACAAATGTGAACATTCTAAAACTACTGTGATCCACAAAAGTTTTTGTAACACTCTCTTAATAGAGTCGTCGTCGGCCAGCCATGGCTAATACTACTGAATTCCGCTACGCTAGTAGTAGAACTGGTCAACGCTATCTGAAGACATTTTCTTTAGAGATGTTAAATTATGTTATGATGAAGCTTATTTAAATTATTTGTATCATTTTTAAAAACTTTCTTTAAGTATGGCGTGCGTATAATATCCAGTTAGGTAATATTCTAGTTAGGTAATTATTTTTTCAAGTGTCGTGTTACTAAATGAAATTCATAACATACTTACTTATGAGCTATTGCGTTCCTCATATCGTATATAAAAACTTTTGTTTGCCGAAAGAAAGAGCTTGAAACAACTGTTCTATTGTTCATGACAGATATTTTGATTTATTTATTTATCACGTATAATGCGTCCGAATCTATTAAGATTACTTTCGTTATAATAAGGTCACGTCAAATAAATTTAATTATATTATATTATTTTTTACAGTTGACAAAGGGTGTCCCAAAAATTTATCCAATTCGTTTTGTAACGGCATGGATTAAATTACTTTATTTAAAAAATTAGATTACAATCGTATATATACTTAAATATATTGCAAGTGAAAGTGACCTGGGAATGAAACTGGCCTTGTTCTATAAAATTAAAGGCGACAAAAATGAAAAATACGTATTTCCTATAAAAACCACGAAATGCAACGATACCATGAATCTGTTATATTGCTGCATGTCAATTCTAGAATATCGATTTAAAAGCGTTTGCGAGTTTATATGCTTTTCATAGTACGTTATCGTCTAATGGTTGTCACTTAAGCACAACAAATCATAAATTATTAAATAGTAATTGAGCAAGTATCATACACAACAACTGAAATCCATGATTTTTATTATGCAGAAAATGGATAACAAAAGATTTGTCAATTAATATCTATAATACTGGTATTGATAAAGTTAATCAATAGCATAAACGAAGAGATCCAACTTGAAACTAAAGTTACATACTTATAACTTGTTAATACTAAATTTATCACATTAAATACTGGAATAATATTAAAATTAGTCGAATTAAAATAATGATATCATGTTTAAATCAGAAAAATAAATTCTCTACCACTATGTACACAGAACGTACAAACTCCGTTTACCATGTATGTACAATTCTGCATTCAGAAATCCTTTGAACAATTTTGTTCTAATTTCAAAGAAATTTTTCTGTTAAATCGAGTAGAAAATGTATCAACGATTACATTGAAATTATACATCTTTCCCATTTAAATACGATAGAACAGACTGCATAACTTTCGATATACTCTGCTACATTTTCTTCTACAATTACAATTTTTCTGTTCCCTCCTCTTTTTTTCTTAGCTATAAAAACACTATGAAACGAAAAGTTCGCAAAGCGTCTTACCTTATGGTGGATAAGCGATATGTTGTTTGGAGTGCGGAATGATACACCTCAGTCTTCTGTGCGTATGTGTTAATAGCAGGGGACACAAAAGTGCTGAGCTTCTTCTCAATTCGGCAACGTGGAAGGTCATCACTTCGTGCAACACCATTGCAATTGACTTGTTTCACCGGCGAACTTTTTACGGAACGATTACAGATAGTCACGGCGTCCGATCGAGCCTCGTGAACGAACGTTAGAAAACGGACACTCACGTTACCCGCATTACGCTTTTCGATAAAGTGCTGATCACTGCGTTTTGCGGTTTGTTTCTTAATTTGATAAGGCCGCAGATTCGTCTGAAACAACACACCATATCAAGGTATCATTCCCGTGTTTAGAAATCAAATGGACAAAGAATCTATCTCTCACTCACTCACTCTCTCTCTTTCGCTCTCTCTCGCTGATTTAGACCGACTTTCAAACTCCAGTATTTTTATTCGCTAAAGGAAACAAAGAAGATAATTGTAGCGATTAAAACAAATTCCTCGTTCGTAATCCTAAACTCGGCACTCAGGACGAAATTTTCAACGAGATATAATATGTATAAACAGATTATTCTTCTACGACAAGGTTACTCTAGAAACCGATGGTATCCATCTACGAAATATATTAGTTCCCGGAAATATCTCTCGCAGGATATCCTGTATTTCTACTTGAACGGAAATAGTCCAGTTAAAAAGGAAACCGTGATATTCTTCGATGGAACCATATTGATTTCCCCGAAAGACAAACGATTCCGCTGAAGGCCCCAAGCAGCTAAATGAGAAAACTTTTCGCAGATCATGCTGGATGAAAAGGATACGCCTAAAACAACAACGCTAATAATTTCGAATAATTCTGGATAAAGTTCGAAGCAGTGCCACTAGCTCAGCAAGTCCCACGGCCAACTTTTTATCAAATGCCCTCGAATGTTCGGCTACCGTAGGAAATTTATGTTCCCCGATCAGAAGATTTGGTACAGCTCGCTTCTACTCTGGCGGAGATAAATTTCGCGGTGGGGGGGGGGGGGGGGAACTCTGCGAGCATGCACTTCTTATCGTTTGCAATACAAGGCCACTCGCGCGGTCCGACACCGCGATCGAAATGTTAATGTGCACGTTCCGGATGCCGTTCCTTCGTTCACGTGGTAAATATAAATATTTCAGAGCCGTCAGTGGCACCATTTATATACCGCCGATCAGATTGTGCATTTTATTACGGAATTATTGGGTTAGTTAACTCCAGAACGACACAGAGATCGCCGTTAGGCGTCGGGTAACCGAAGTGGATTTTGACGAAATTCTAGGAGAATACGTTTCACGCCATAGCAAAGAAATATATGTATATTAGGGTGGTCGTCAAAAATTAAATCTTTTGCGACGCCCCCAAAAGCTTCCTTATGATGCAAAAACACTGGGGAATTTTTTTTTTTAATTAAAAACAGCACGTGCCTCAAGACGATCTAAGTTTATTTTTTGGTATAATCATACTTTTGGGAATTTTTATGAAAAATGCAGTTTTATTCAAAATATAAACAATTATAGAACCAAAATCAATAAAAAAAACCCAGTTAATCAAAATAATAATAAAACAAAATTGAATACAAAATTTTTTCCAGTTGATTTGATCTATTAAATAAAAAAATTAAAGACATTCAAATTGATATTTTTATTTTAAAACTAAATTAGTACAAACGTAATTTTAATATCTAGATTTCTTAACTCCAAGGTTTAACTAATGTTTTTTATTGATTTGGGTTCTATAATTGTTTATATTTCGAATAAAATCGTATTCTCATAAAAATTCCAAAAAACATGATTATACCAAAAATTAACTTAAATCGTCTTGTGGCACGTGTTGTTTTTAATTTTAAAAAAAAATCCCCAGTGTTTTTGCATCATAAGGAAACTTTTTGGGGGGCATCGCAAATTTAATTTTTAACGACCACCCTAATGTATATGAATTTAATAGAATTGATAAGATATTCGGTAGGTCTTCGTTTAGCAGACGACAATTCTGCCTCGAACACTGTGCGCGTATTCGTGAACGTGTGAACTATAGTTTATGACACGCGTTAATAAGTTAGAAGTATTATGCTTAATTTGTATGAAAATATTACATAGTGTTATAAATAAATAATGATAATAATTTAAAATAAATTTGATGACGAGAAATCTGATAAAATATAAGTATCCCTCTATTAGAACAGTGTAAAAGCGTACGCATACATGTGATAATTAAAATTTTTTAATAAAAAATCTCGTTTGAAACATAACGTTTATTCATGTATTTCGATTATCTTCTTCTGCGAATATCAATGAATAAAATTCGCGAGTACATGCATGTACGTACAACACTTTGCATATTCATACAGCCAATTAGAAAAAATTGGTAATTTGGAAAGCTTAATGAATTCCTGAAATTAGTATAATAAACGCAGTGCTTGAGAGAAATCGGGTGAATTCTTAATATAGTTGGAATTACCGGGGGAAATGCTGGAAAAATACAATGGGGTTATTTCGTTTTAGAACTCCGTTATGCCCTATTCAATTCTAGCGTGATTTGAAAGGGTTCGTATAAACTGTATGAAAAGTACCGATAGATTCTACAGAATGTTATCGCAACTACTGTCTCTGTCAATAAAAGATTCCATGTCCAACACACTTTAACCAGTACATGATTCATTTCTTTCGAAAGTATCGATCGCAATCAATACGATAACATTTTAAAAAATTGTATCATTTAGAGGAAGACACACAAACGGATGTGAAAATTGGTCACATTTGCACGCACGTTTTCTGGCGATGATCAATGAAATTTAAACTATCACCAGTCAACAGCTAGCTGCCGAAAACCCTACAAAAAAAAATGGAGAATCGTTCGGAAATTCCGTACGATCCACATTCGTGTCAGCTGTTTCGGAAATCAGGAATCGTAAGAAAAGAGGCTACCACCTCGACATTGTCGAAACGCTGCGAGAAAGAAAGATGTCCACGTACATAAAAAATTAAGAAACAACAGAATCTGCGCATTTCGCAGACGCATTAAAGAGAGTATCATCGTCGGAATCGTCGTCCGAAATCCTGGCGAATCGTTAATACCCGTCGAGGCACTGTTTCCACCTAATTCCGTGCTATCAGCCAGACCGTCGAAAACAATCGAGCCACCACTTCACCATAACAGAAAGAAATGAAGAACACGGGTCAAGAAAGAAAGAAAGAAAGAAAGAAAGAAAGGATGAAAGGAAAAAAGACGAACAACGATGAGAAATACGATAACGAATAGAAAGAAAGAAGCACAATAGAAGCGCATACATCTTTCTCGTGGTCGTTACCACTTGTTAGGTACCAGGTGGATTCGTCACGCATCAATCACGTTTGACCGTCGGTCGAAGGCTCGATTCAGCGTCTTACACGCGGATACACACAGCAGGCGGTTCTGCGAGACGGAACGTTTGACGCATCGACGAGTTACGGGTACTCCTCCGGAGTACGGTGTCGCGCGACGACGGCGACGACGGCGACGACGACGAGGACGAGGACAGCGGCAACGTAGCAGGATGAGGATCATGACTCGTCTCTACCATCCATACCGTCTGTCCACCGCGACGTCCCTTTATGCTCTTAACGTTCAGGCCTCGACGTTATCACACTGGATTTAGCAGGGCCGACGATAACAACGATAACGACGACGACGACGGCAACAGCTGCGGTAACGACGACGGTAGCGGCACCAGGAACACTGCTCTCGAGGCGTGCGTCGACCGTGAACGACTGTTTACATGCGAGAAGAGGCGCCATGGTCACTGTACCGCTTCCGATCCACAGATCCGACGACCACCGTGATTCCGTAACGTTCTGTTATCATTTGCCGTGACCGCGCCAACACGTGCTGCATCCCCGAGTACCGAACACCCGTTGTCATCGTGACAAGCCACGCACGATCACACGTTCATTCATCTCCGCGACGTTACTTTTCACGATCCGTGCCACTCTTGCTTCACGCGTACAGCCCTTCTCGATGCTACCGTGTCTGTCGAGTTCTCTGTCCCTCTCTTTCTACGTATTCCTCTGCCCTTCCGTGTCCTTCTCTCGACAGACCTCCTTTCCACCCTGCTTCTGTCTTTATCTCTTTCTCACCCCCTCTCTCTCTCTCTCTCTCTCTCTGTTTCTCTCTCTCTATCTATCTCTGTCTCTCTCCCGTGCCTGTCGTCCCGTGGTCGCTCGGTCACTGTCTGTCTATCTCATTTTCTCACTCTATCGTTCTTCGCGCGATGTCGAAGCAGCAGATGTCTGAACGACGCGGGTGCTGCTCCACTGGTGCGTCGCGTGCCGGAGCTTTCGTTCGACTAAGCTCCGGTAGAACTAGCGCCACGCCCTCCAAGCAGGTGGCAGCACCTATTGCAAGCTCGTGGACATTGGACCGATTCATCCACCGTTCGCGTATACATAGTACTCTCTTTGCCGTTCTTGGCGTGCACGCACGTTTTCGCCAGCTTTCCCCTTTGCCCGTGTACTGGCCCGACTCTTTGCCCACTTTCGTAGATCGAAGTCCTTCGCTTCGTTTCCGGTCTACTTCTTACCCCGGATAGAGTTACATATCTACCTTGCACCCTATTTTTGCACCCCCTCCCTCTCTCCCCCCGTTTTCGCACCATCCCTTCAATTTTCTTAACCCTCGAGAAGATCTATTACACTAGTTTCAGTGAATTTCCATTTGATCGCGGTGTAATTGATCATCGTGTAATTGGATCGGACCACGTGGTCAAAGCTACTCGAGTATTATTACCGACCCCCGATTCTGGATAGACAGATACCTATGTATTATTATTATTATTTTGCTTTTCATCGTGATGACAACCGGCTATAAAATAGCGATTTAGCATTCGTCGCGCGGGTTTGTTTTTTTACTGTGCATTCACTGTTATTGTGGTAAACAAGGCAATGCGAAATTCTTTTCGTGAGACGTTAAAAAGTGAAATGGTCAAAAGAAAACTGTACGCTATTTACCACCATAGTTCTAAGCGTGTGTGTATTGTACTCCGTTAAAGTGTCGTATTCGTCAGTATGCCGTTGATCTGAATTTGAATAGGTTCACGTTTTTATTCGTTTGTCGTAGAAATGTTTGCCAAACGTAAACTGTCGCTATTCATGGTGAAACCAAATTTTGGGCTTAAATCGATTCGTTCTTGTGTAAATAATTATCACATAATCTTGTGAGACTTTGTCTAGTGTCATGTATGATTACTACCATGTAAGACAGAGTAAAAAATGAACGTAAAATAAAATGATTCATTTCAAAGAATAGAAATTGTCTTTATGTAATTTGAAATGTGATTGATGAGGCTATCCTGCAGATTTTGTGCTCCGAATAAAACATTCTCTCGCGGAGAGATCATTTTCATGAATAATAAATTCAATTTTCATTTAAATTACAGTAGCAGCATTGTTTGTATATACGTGAAGGGAAGAAGCACGAGTGTTCCGTGAAAGACTTGATATCTCTTATTGTTTTGTGTAAAGTTGTAGGTGTTAAGCAGATTTACTATAAAGAATTAAGTGCTAAGAAAATTGCTGATAGAAAATTATGAAAAAAAAACCGAGAGCTTATGAATCATATTATATTTCGGCGCAAGCTATGGAATCGCTTATTCTGTTTCAATTGTTTCGTATTCTTCTGAAGCCTGGATACTGCTTTCCTATTTCTAACATTGTCTTAGCAAACAGGAAATAAATTGAAAACTCTTGTCGCCGAAACTAAACATTCGTTCAACAGAATACGTATTTCTAAAGCTTCGTAGATACTGAACTAACATTGATACTCGCATTGTTCACAATATTTTTTACGATTAGGGACAACAATAAACGTAATAAATTGTTTATTTGGCTATATCTAGAAGAAAATGGAGGTCGCGATCCAGTCATTCGAAATGCCAAGTTTTTCCCCATACCTTCTAATTTAATTTCCAACAAATTTTTGTAGAGGAGCACGTGAAGAAAAATTAATTGAAAATATCTATATTAGTCTTTGTCGTATTTTGTATTAATAGTTTTGTTTGTCTGTGCTAGAATTAAAAAGAAATTATTATTATATTTCCGATGGTTCACAATTTTTAAAAAAATGTAATTTTAATATTAAGGACCTTGCGAATGACATCGATGATTTATAGCCTTGTTCGGATCAAATAATTTTGAAAATATCTTTGAAACATATGTGATTCAAAATGAAAAATGTACTTCATGAAATAATATATATAGAAAATTTAATTTGCATTTCACCGTTACATTATATTCTCAGGTTTGTGTAGTTTTATTTATTTCAAACTTTGATCGTGCCATTTTTATCTACCATTTTCTCGACGATCTCTTCGATACACTTCTTTTCCTTTTTTATAGCCCCTAGGCTTTCTTCTTCTACGAAGTCTAACCTTTGGAATTTTCTGCAGAAGTTCTTCTTCTCATTTCTACCGTCTTTTTCTTCTCTGAATTTCTCTCCTCCCATATATTAATCCAATACTATAATTTATATATCTTACTACAATTCTTTATATGAATTTTAATAAATAACTCTGTCACTACCTCGTTTCGTATTGTATTTTTCACTGTATTAAATACGACAACGTGGTCTCCATGATTAAGACATTAGCATATTTAACAATATTTGTATTTGTGACCATCTTCCTTCCACTTTCAATTTATTCATGTATTTTTTCGTTTATTTCCATTTTCGGCTCTCAACCTGTTTCCAATTTATTCTGCTCTCCATCGTTTATATTTGATTACTCAATAAATTCAACTTTCTCCATAATTATTACAGATATAATTATTATAAATACTTGATAGATCCAGATTTTCATCCGTTTCCTGTGTCTATTTTCGCGGAAGTCAACGTTTCGATCGTCTTCGGTTATTAATATATTCCATAACATTTCCTTAGATTTATCCTTCGTCCGTTTTAATTATTATCGAAGTGTATTCCGGCAGATTCGAATTAGTTTGAAAGCAATTCGCGAAAAATAAAACATTATTTCTATATTTACAATAGAAAAGTATTACCAAAGTCTCTTGAAACTACATATTTCCTTCGTGAAAATCGATATCGAACACATTGTACACAGGATCGTAAGCAGTTAAACTGGTCTAAAGAAAATTATTTCCGTATCGATCTGAATTTTTACGATTATTTCACCGTCCTTTACAACGTTTGTACTACCACTGTATCACGTGGTGCTCTAATCTCTAATGGGTGGATTACGTCGCTGTTGAACACGTACGGCGATGAAACACTCCGGGAACGAGAGACACGCTCTACCGAGACATCATTTTCTAAAGTGAATGTATAAATGAAGCCGTAAATTGGCATTTGGATTTTAGAAATGTAAATTAAGCTTCCACTTACCGATAGCATTACACAACGAGTCTTACGTCTGTACTCAACGTGTTAGATTGAAGACTTGCGCAATCAATTTTATGGTGCAGGATCATAATGCAAAATAACGAGGCTGTATATTTTTAGTGCCTACTTGAATACTCCTGGTATCTGAATTAAAACGTCGCGGAGGAATAGCTGATTGTATAAACGAAAATTATTGCGCCCTAAGACCCTGACTTTAGGATCTAGTTAATGCTAAGTTTATTAACGAACGTCACGCAAAGTTTTAAGATCAGACAGTGGGAAAATACAATGAAATATATATTACTTTTGTTATCCATCTCGTATTTTCTACGAAGTTAGCAGATCCCCTTCGGGAAATTGCGATAATTTTGTACGCGTATTGTTCCTGTCATTCATGTAAAACATCTCGTTGTCACACGATACATTTAATTAAGCGAATATTTCATGTACCTGTCACGCAGTCTGATATCTTCATTCTTTCTCGCTATAATACCGCAAATTCCTGTGGCTATATTAATATCGATCCCGTTGGAAAAACACGTTCTTAGCGTTTTGAAAAAATTGTAATATCACGCTTTGCAGACACATTAATATTTCCACCGTACAACTCAAATAGTCCCCGTCAAATTAAAACTGATTACTCGCGTAAAACTTCGTGAACATTTGAAAGCTATAATTCGTTAATTAAAACTTCCGCAACGTTCAATTATCTTAACTTATTAATTTCACTCTACAATAAAAAAAATAAAGCGCACGATAATTCGACTATTTCTGGAAGCTTACTGGCAATTACACTTGTACATGGTTTAAGTGGTATATATTACCGTTCGATCAATCTTCTTCTACTACCACCACGTTTTGCCTAATCGTGCTATTTCTAGGTGCTGTGTCTGGGTTAGACTAGATAATAGCCGTTCAGACGAGATTGAACGCTAAGATAATAATTCAAATGTTAATTGCCTCCCTATATTCGTTTTTGCCAATCTACCTGACGGATCCGATATACATATGTAAACCTACGGACGGCAAGCCACGAATTTCCCAATCTGATTCGTTTCCATTTAAATGCCTCGGAATACTTTATAACGTATCCCGGATTTGCATAAAGTTATGCAGTCTATTTGTTCATGTGTAACGATCGTTCGTTGATTATTATTGACGAGCAGTATATCAATTCAGTAACTATCAAGTTGGACAGTAAAATGTGTATGAAAATTAATTTTCACATACACGCTCAGTTATGGTGTCATAATCATTTTATGGTGCATATTTCAGAATTTCTTAATTGGAAAATTGCAAGTGATGGAATTCCAAGAATGTCTTGTTGGTTGTAATTTAATAAAACATTAAAAGATACATTAATATTTGAACGGTAAGTTTTACGATTCATTATACTTCTCAAGTTATATGAAAAACGGAATCTTAATTGATGAAGGATTAATTAACATAAGGCATAAAGTTTATGGAATTAATACGAACAGTTTGTATATACGATAATGGAGTATAGCTGCTGCTAGAAAAGTTTGCTCTGTCAACCGTGAGAACAAATAAACTAATCTATTTCGCGCAATAGTTTGACCCTCGGAATACATAACATAAAATATACGTATATGCATATTGTACCTATGTTGCGCATGGCCGCGCACCATGCAGTCTCATTAAGATCAAAGAATTTAACTGGATAAAGTTATTTGCAGAAATTTGCATTGTGTCACCGCTATCGTTCGCGCTTGAAATACATTATCATAAATTTTTCCGCACGTACTATATGTTCTACAAACATCCGTAATTAATGTATATGCGTATATACATACGTATATACTCGATTCAGGTATTACTTGTATCAACAGCAAGGTTTATTTTAATATACAATCTTTCCTAGGAAGGTCGTTGAAGTATAATCAACGGTTAATTATATTACATAGAATTAAATGATTCCTATTAAATATTATTTATTATATTCGTGTTATTCGTCAACGAGATTACAAATAACGGTATAAATAGCAAATCAAAATTCCCGATTAATATTAATTCCCATTCTACTTCCCAGCAGATATTACAGCATTAATTCGTCTTCTGCGTGAAGGAATAATCTGTTCGGTTAGTATTGTTATTATTATTATTATACAGTAGTAAACGGACTTAAGCAGATACGAATTTCAACGGGAATAAATGCCATGTGAAGTACAATGGGGAAGAAAATTCGATGGGAAAGGAGGACCGCTCATTTTACAGTCACTTAAACAGTCATATGCCGAGTATAATTTAAAAGGGCATTATAGAAATGAGTTGGTTATCATCCAAAGCAAACGCCTGAAAAACTCATTGGACAAATGCCATGGGCGTATGTGAACAGTTATCCTTCGTTTATCACAAAATAGCTTCTCTGTTACAATTACAAAACACTTTCTGGTAAATTTTTGTGTACAATCTCGAATGAACTTTCGCTTTGGTAGATATTGTTTGAACATAAAAAAAAAATAATCGCACGCGGAATTTTACAAATGGTCTTAAAAAATGTATTAATTGTAGTAATACTGCACAATTGAGGCTAGAATCGATAATTGTGAGTGAGAAAAGTCGTAAGTGTTTACTTCCTTTGATTTTTCGTTTTTCATTTTAAATTGGATATTGTGCAAATGTAAAATGTTTAGAAAAAATTTATAACGAGACATCAAAGAAGTATATAAAACGATGTGAAGGTTATTCGTCCTGTTTTAAAATAAAGCTATTTTTTTAACTAAATAACTTTTATCCTCAATTTTTACTTTTTGACGCGTACAGCCTTTTTATATTCAATCTTCGCTTAATACATACAAATTGTAAAGGATTTTTCGCATTTGTTGCAAACGAGACGTTAAAGCTTAATACAATGTTTATACTTTTGTAAACGATAACGATATCTCTTATATTCTATGGTAACATTATTGGTACAACGTGAGGTTCTAATGGCTTTTTAAAAATAAAAAAAAATTGTCGTTAATTAAGAGTAACAATCATTCGGCGTTCGTTCAATCCTCCATCTATCGTAAGTCAACATTCGCTAAATTATAATTTAATTGAAGAATTGTCGTCTTACGTAAGAATATAAATACACTTTGTGCAGAAATTTTCAATACAGTATTCTTTACATACCACTTCCTTGCATCACATTTTTATTTCGTAGAAAATTAAAATAATTAAGCGTAACAAGCGACATTCAACATTAGCATAACAAATCCTGCGCCAATAAATATTTATTTACATCAATAGAGCTTCTTGTGTTGCTGTCAAAAATTTCTCCAGTGTTGAACTTTGCGAATTAAGAGCATTGTTTGACAGATCAGAATAAGGTCAGGAATCAATACCTTTCGTAAGATCTTATGTACGAACACAAGGTAGATCATAAGGTAAAACATTCGTGGACATAGAAAAGTTGCGTAAAACAAAGCATTATAAGCCGTGCTCTTCGAAACTACTGCAAATATGCCGATAAGTATTTTTATTTTTAAAATGGGATGATTGTTTGGTGTGAACAGTTTTTTTTAGAAGCTTTTGAAAGCATAAATTGAACGATGTCCTCTGTTTTTTCATTTACAAACAACAGCTGGTGAAAGTTAGTAACGAGAGTGTCATTTAAACAAATGTATATGCGCTCCGATGTATCCCCATAACAATTAAGAGCTAGATACACTTGTACGAAGCATACTGCAATTGATTTCTATCGTTTGATTAAAAAACACAGTCCTCCAGTACACTTGTATCGTATCATTGCACTGTTCGTATAAGAATCCTGCACAACAGACACTATTCAATCGTTCACTGTATAGAAATTGTCCAAGCTAAACGTAACGTCTTGTTATTCCTCGTCCACTATCTCGCAACTGTGATATTTGCTCGATGAGTCCAGCCAGCTTTCTACGCCACTGGACGCCAAATCGTCGCAAGACGGAAGCTCGGGTAACGGTTCCATATTGGGTGCCCCTTTCTTCGTCAAATTATTTGAGGGACGGTCTTTTGATTTTGTGCTTCCTGAAACAAAATTTTGAAGTGAAACGTTTTCGAGCGTGGTAACGCGAGTGCATTCATTCAAACTTCGAGTGAAACGAAAAGTGAAACACGATGAGAGTTAGCCATTGCAGGGAGGGGGAAGAGTAGTCTCCCCCCCCCCCCAATGGTTCCCGCAATCAGTGAGTCAGTAAAGCGCGGAAAGTATTTTCGGTCTTTTTCCGTCTATTCTGTTTATTGATGTGTTATACATTTTTAATTTGTGTTGTAATTCCTATTGTATCATTTTGTATTTGATGTTGTATTAATTTTAAACGATACTAAGTGTCTGAATTGAGCATACAATCAGATTCATTTCACAAATTACATTCCTGGCACGTAGTGTTTGTATACATTTTATAAATGTTTTTAGTTCTACGTATACTGCGATAGACTTTCGATAACTTTCAGACTACATGGATGTAGGAGCAGAGAAATGTCAAACACGAACCCAAATTACTGTCAGTTAGGAACATAGAAAAATGAAAAGTTATCAAGAGCCTAATGTATGTTAATGTAGATCCATGTAACAAGAAATTTTAAATTTACTTTTGCAGATATGTCTTTTTTATTATTAATTAAAACTAGCATAGAATCTTGCCAGGTTTACTCCGATAAGTATTATACTTTTAACTGTAAGATGTATATGTATATGCGTGGTATTTGAAACGGTTATGCTAATAGGGCAGCTGCAAAGTTTCCTTTGAATTCATTTAACAAATTACCATTGTCGGACGAGAAACTTGACTCTTTCCTTCGTAATAAAGCTTGTCTGGATGCCCTTGGGCTTGTATACTCGCTGCTTATACCTAATCCCGCACTTATAGTAGGAAGCCGAATGTCCAAATGCGATCCTTTATCTGTAACAATCTAATAAGATGTTAGGATAAAAACGAGCGTTTTCAGCTTTAACCGACGCATCGAGCTATTACGTTGCGAAGGGTTATTCATTAAGTTAAGAAAATCTTGAATAATTTATATACCATTACGTCTTAGACAAAAAAACAATTTACATTACGCACGACAATGCCAAATAAAACGAATTTATACCAGTAACAAGAGTGACATTCATGCAACATGTAATAATTGAAAAATATTAATGCATACAACACGACAAGATATTTATGTTTTGCATTCCAGAAAGGAACGGTAGATTACATTTTAGATAGTAGAATTTTCTGTATGCAAAGGTGCCCGCGGTTACCTTGTTATTCATCGCGTACAGTTTCGTGGCGATGTCTCTTGCAACCAGCGTTGTTAAAACTGTAGCGAGATAAGCCTCTTTGACTAAAAGGTACTCCAAGGAAGACCTTTGCCAATATAAATATCTGCACGAGCTCGCCGCAACAATCGATACCTAAAGTAGATTACAAAATGTTTACAAGCATCCGTATAGCTCGAACTTAATTTGACAATAGCGTTGATACTTCTTGTAAATGTATTTGTAACAAATTATCTATTAACACTAGAACTACCGAGGATTAATTCAGTATATTTTAAAACGCTGGAAAGCTGTGTTTGAAGGAAAGAAATAAAGGAGAATAGTAAATCGATCGATTTAATTATCTACGTATAGAAACATGGTTATTTAGTATTTTAGAAATCGCTGTGTTAGAAATTAAGGGGATTTTTATTAGAAACTTCGAACCAGTCATTTTGACTGCCTTGGTGATTCTAGTGTTAAGTCTTTGGTTCAAGTAAACTCGATCGTTACCGGTTAAAAAGTATGTACGTGGGGATCAAACGTTACCTTAAATTTATCGTCCACGGAAGCCCGAGAGCTTTCGAATTCTGGCGAGTCCAGGAATTCGCAGGGCAGTATGGGGTGTAAAAAATTTGCATCGCTAAGCACGTTAACCTTTCCGCTGAGTAAAAGGCCCAATCGATCTGTCCGCGTTAAATTTTGCATCGCATAGGCCTCGCCAGCGTGTAACGACATTATCGATGAAAATTCTGGGGACACCAGTCGTTTGAATTGTAACCGAGAGACCTGTTTTATTGACAAAAGAAAAAGAAATTCATGTTGAGCATCCTATGACACTCGTGTTTTTACATTAGCACCGCAGAAAATGATAAAGTTAATCGCAACGCGTAGAAAATAATCGCTTGTGATTATTTATTTGTAAAAACGTTTGAAAATAAACCAACAATCATATTTCCCGAGAATCTGAAACGCACGTCGGAATTGCAGGAATTTTGCAAGAATTTCCGCAACTTGGCGGATATCGCGCTAAATAAATATTTGAAATATGCCGGTTTATTTGACAACCGTTCTACACGAAGGACAAACTCACATAATTTCGCAATATTCTGTTACTTGCGTTTATCTCATGCATATGATTAGAATACATTTTTTCTGTGAAGCTTCTGAAATTCGATCATAAACCACAGCCCTTTTTCGCCAAGATTTCAAGGGTTCATCCGCTTGCTATCGTAATCGAATGTTTGTGAAAGCAAATTTTCCAATGGTGCTCCGTACATAGTGGATTTGTGACGGTATTTGTGTACGATAAGTTCGAATAACTTTTAAAGAAAAACATTATTGCTTTTTATTTTTCTTAACGAATCAAAAGTATTTTGCAGTTCACTGTCTTATCAAAATATGTAAGGAATCTTCACAGATGACACCCAAGTTTCTTTTTGCACCGAAACCATATTTCCGGTTTCAAAAGGGAAGTTTGTTTAAATAGAGCTACATTTAATAACTTAATAATTCAAGATTAAAATTGGTTTGTGGAAAATTCGTCGAAAATTAAAGTTTTAAATCGCTTTGCTTTTCTGCGGTGCAGATAACCGCGGCCTTCGTTCGAAACACTCGATTTTGATATTGATACACGTACGCACATAAACGGCTCTAGCACATATACACTTTTTGCGAGTCTGAAGGCGTAATTTGTGGTCAAAATGTGAAACGAATGATTATATCAAAAATTATTAAACGTTGTTAAATTCATATACTATCTGAATCTTCTTCATTCTAAATTGTACGCCAATTTACGAATATAAACTGCGAAAGAATAACCATCTATAATCATCTTTGAATTGTTTGATTGTATGTTAGCAATTCGATTTCACGGTATGTAATAAAGTCACTTGAAAATATTACAGGCAAAAAAAAATAACACTCGGTATTCTGTTATACACTGAGGTTTCTAGGGATTTTTTTACGAATTTAGGCAAATCTAGCCTGCATACGAAATAGTCTGAGCAATAACACTGTATACTCACTTTAATACAAACATACAGACCTTAACCGGCTATATAACGATCATATGAAGAACAAAAATTGATTTAAACAGAATTACTTACTTATCATCCATAACAAGGCAATGTTTTATTGTAATACTTTCCAACGTTTCGGTCATAGTGGTGACCCTCCTCAGGGAAAAATTAACTATTATTTACCTTGTTATGGATGAAGAGATTGTTAATCCCAAATAGGGAACTTTTGGCAAGAAACGGTTACATGTTCGTCGATGGCGAGACTGATACGCACTGCAGGCAGGAAAGTATTACAATAAAACATTGCCTTGTTATGGATGATAAGTAAGTAATTCTGTTTAAATCAATTTTTGTTCTTCATATGATCGTTATATAGCCGGTTAAAGGTTTGTATGTTTGTATTATATTTACGATCGTTAAAAATTTATTATTATACTCACTTTAAATGGGTAAAAAAGTGTGTGGTACGCCTCTTCCAATTCAGGATCGAACTTGACGGGTCTCATTTCGTAAACAATGTAAACCAACTGGCCGATATTCAACAGCAAGAAACTGAAGTTCCACGAGAATATATCCGGGGCGCAAATAACGTGCCATGCCCATCCGGACAGCAACATGAATCCTATGAAAACACCAAGGATAATCAAGAGTCCTGTAACTCGCATCATCGAGCCAGTGAACTCACCTAGTATCAACACGGAATGCATGAACAGTATTCCCTTTCTCGAGGAGGGCGCCGAATAGGACAACGCGAAACAAAAATTCGCTAACTGGAACAATATATGTTGCGGTTGCTGCCACAAGCACAGCGCCGTATTACCTGCAAGCAACAATTTGCTACAATTTTAGGCGAGTGTAACGTGTGAAACCGCGTGAAATATCGGCTGTTTGGAATTTACCTAATGTTGTAATGTTGTAGGACGGCAGTGGATCATGTCCAAGTCCGGGACTCATGTTGATTCGGGGCCTTATCGCCGTTGAATTGATACAGACGAAACGGAAGAATAATGTTCTGTCGCTACTTCTTTCCCATGTTCACTGGTTTGTTTTGGTTAAATTTTGTTAGCTGGTATGCTTACCCTTAAGTTGGGGTGCGGCGCATGCCCAACTTTTGGGCGCTTGCGCCAGCATCTGGATGATCGATTCGCTTCCTTGTTGGTGATGCAGATTTAGAATCTCATGGTTAGACGCATTCTGTGGAATATGTACCGCCGATGGTACACAATGAACTTTCTAGCCAGGCTGCATGTACCGTAGGTGGTTTTTCGAATGCGTTAAAACAGTATATTTTATAATGATTAAAAACTGATTGGAGTGCCAAGTGCGTCACGGATGGCACACGATGTGATAAGTGCTATACGTATACAAATTAGTTACTTAGGGATTGATGATGTGATGAAAGATTGTGTGATAACATATCAATTTTTAGTTAAAATATCAATAGCCTGAATGAAAAGTAAAGCAACAACGACTCAGCAAGGAACGTGGTAATGGTAGATAGTACCAGCAACAGGAAAGAAAGAACCACGTTGATAATGATAACGGAGAAATTATGGATTTGAAGTTTCAATGATAAAATAGATAAGTTTCAATGTAATATATCGGCGCAAGCTAAAATTGGCAGAGGAGGTGAGAAATACTTGAGTTGAAGAAATTAGGAAATTACGTTTTGCGGGTAAAATTGCAGAATAGACTTTCCTTTGATATACCTAAATTGAAAAATAGTATTTTTTGTACAATTATTCATGATTTTCCAAGAACCCGATATATCGGCTCAAGGTATTGCTCCCAAGGTATTTCGCAGCGTTTATAGAATTTAACATATATTATTCGCCAGATATTAAAACAACTGAAAGACCTTATAACACAAGCCCTTCAAAATATTTGTTAGAAATAGAAGAAATTGTCATTTCTCATGAACGATAGAAGTAACTCGCAACATAAAGAAATACAATTTTCTTTCATCTCTAATTCCTCATTTTATTAGAATATCAAAAAGCTTATCAATAGAGACATAACGACGACGATAAAATAACTTTTGTCATATTCCGAAATTTTACATCGTTTCCTCGACTGATGGGATGTAACTCCAATCATTCGATATCTCTATTAACCGCAAAAGTATAATGCGATCTATTGCGAATAAAAATGAATCACTCGAAGATCCAAAGTGAACGATCTCGTGACAAGTTGCATTGTCGACCATGGATATATAAAAACTCAATTTTCCAATTCATTGCCATCGCAATCCTTGCGCTACGCGCATCAGAGAGTCCTCTAGGCGCTCCCGTCCTATCATTGGATTATTTGTGCCAGCTAAAGTAGCGCTCATCTTCCAACTTCTTACGAAAATGTCGCACCTGATTCCACGCAAATTGAATGCAGAATCTCTCCTCTGTGCGTCGCACATTTCGCGAAGCTGGATGGGAATTCGCTGATTCTGCAACCGTTTCGAAACAATTGCATGACGTCACCGGGATATGGGAGAAGAAGCGCTGGAGAAATGGCTATGAAGACATACCTCTGAATAAATTGAGAGGAAAAACACAGACCGTGTCATCAAGCGTATGCAGTTTGCCCAAAAATGTTGTGTATGCTGCCACCAACTGAAATCTGGGATTTTTAAAAGATAAGTGAGGCAATCAGAATAACGAGAAGTTTAATAACTTTTTTTATTAATGTACAGTAAGAAGAATAGTAATTTCCTTTCAACAATAGAATGTCTCTATTCTACCTGAATTTATAACAGTGAAAATAATTAACTTTTATGGAAAAAGTTTCTTGGACTTTCAAATTGCAATTATTTCACTAATTTATTTTAATATTGATATTCGTGAACGAAAAGTAATGTGTGAGAATTACATGAGAAATGACACCATGTATATACAAAATTTATAATCGCTCTTTAGTCTTTTTATAGTTTTGGTAATTACGAATTAGAGTCTTAAGAGTTGGCGAACTTTGTGCTAATTACGTTACATTCATTTCCAAAGAATTCATCAGGATGGTAGTATCACATATATGGTATGCACCTTAACATCTAATTAAAAGTTTCGACCAGCAATATAGTACTCATGAGGGAGTTGTTAATGGAAGCTATAAGCTTTAATGTTTCGAGCGATCTTACAATCTTCGTTCTACTATGAATGGTACGTTGAATTTTCGTAGATAAATGAAAATTAGGCGAAGAATTTAATTAATTAACATTATTAATACAATGATGGACTAATAGAGTGAAATTAGACCTCTCGGCCACATTGTAATGAAACAGCAGTAATAAATTAATTATTTAATCCTTAATGTGTTGTTATATTAAATAAATTGTTTATTTTAAATAAGCCTTGAATATTTCGACAATACTTTAGGAAATGTAATGTAAGAAACAAACTGTTACATAATAACATTAGCTCCCTATTTTCCCGAAATTGAATAAATGAAGAGTGTACGGACTGATAAGACGAAGAGACAAATCGAATTGTCTTGTTAGATCTTGAAGTGGGAGGAATAAACAAAAAGAACGACAAATCTGTAACCAGCGAGACGAATTCACGCAACCTGTCCGTATTTCCGGAGATTAGATATAACACCTAAAAAAAAAGAATATACAGTGTATATTATCAATTAATCCTATCTAATTCTATTCGCCACCCTCTACAGTAGTACAACTCAGCCCAGTCCCGAGTAAATTGGTCTGACCATTGACTTACAAGTGGGCAACACGGTAAATTGCGAAGTAAATCGAAGGTGAAACCCTTTCCGAAACCAAACAATTATATGAACAATGAAAATTAGATAGATTTATTGTATCAGGTTCACTCTATCATTAAAATTAATCTTAAAAAGTAAAGCCATTAACAAATTATACACGTTTCAAAAGTATGTAATCGCCTCCATTTGTAGATTTATGGAAATATAGAACTGTAACAAAATACTTGCTAATATTTGTCTCCCATTTCCAAATCGTTGGTGGTATCTATATTATGTGCTGAATACCTATAAATCTCAGAATATGTATAAATGGATCACTACGCTAATGGCAAAATACCCTGGATCTCTGTTTGAAATTATTCAATTATAAAATTTTGTATAAATTTTGTATAAAATTGTGTATAAATTTTGTTAAGGCGAAAGACTGTACTTTTTGCCGTATGCCTTTTTCTTCCGTTAGCTGACGGCAGACCACTGCAACAGTTTCAAAAGCATTTTGTTCATATTCTCTTAGTATGTACGGTTTGCATCACTTTCGATACTGTGTGTATACCTTTCGTGAATGGGATCTACTAGAACTATGATGTTTACTTCACATCATAATAATTTTTAGATTACTACACTATCATTTATGTATCTTATCGATTGTCGCTCACGAGTTACTCACGTGTCGCTTACATGTGGCTCCAGTTTAAAGTTCTCCACGCACAATAATATTTATACTGGTCTTAAACTGGTCTACTCAGAATAAAAACAACAGGGTTGCACGTATATATTTTCTTTACATTGCAATTATTTTCAAAATTACCAACACCTGTCAATATTTCAATTTTTTAAAATTTTGGTTCAAGATTCGGAATTTGTTTATTAATTCAAATTATTTTAAGAATATTAATTCTTATAGAATTGAATTTTTGTAATGATACTAATGTTTAGAAATTATTTGCTGAATTCTACGCTCTATAATATACTAAATTTCCCATTCGGAATTCGGCGTACATCTGTCCAATACATTCGCACACTGAGCATATCAGCGAAACGGTAGGGTGACGCATTGTGTGGCGAGCATCAGAGTTAAAGCAATTATCATACTGTTCATACGCCGAATTCCGAAAGGGAACTTTAGTATATTATCACTGAATTCAGCAACGAATTCCCGTTCTTATGTGCTATTACAAAAATGTTGATATCGAGCAAAAAAAGGTGCGACTAACTTTTTTGTTATAAATAAATTGCTTCTTTTTACATAATTTGTAAACATATTCCTTTTATATTCAAAAAGCCATAAAACTTTTCCTTATAATATAGTTTTCTGTGTACGATAGGTTACAAGTTAGCATATTCCTGATGTAACTTCTAAGGGTGTTTTCACCCCTTAAACGTATGTGCAATTGGGCCGATATATAAAAAATATGTATCGATTATTTTCACCTGCTTAATAAACGTACAAAGTTTCATTAATATCGGGTTCAGACACTTGGGTATGATCCCTTTGGGGAAGGGTTATATAAACGCCAGTGGACCTTTGCTACTTCAGTCTGTACTAGCTTTTATCGAGCGTATTCGATCTCTCAATTACTTACCTGGACTGTTTCGATCCGGATCGAGTTATCAAGAGACAGGATTCTATTGAATCTTGGATACTTGCTGATGCTTCAGAATTCATCGAGTACTTACTAACACTTACCAAAGGGTACGGGTTGTATTTTTGCTTCTTGTATTATATTTAAGAAATTGGAGTTCCAGTTCCCACGCTCTGCTTTCAGTTTGAAGTTTCGAGTAATTTACGAACAGAACTCACGTTTGATCGTTGGTTTCGCAGAACGTCCAATTCTAAGTTGCTACTTCACTTCGTAGTTCGCGCTGTCTTGATATTAACAAAACTTCACTGGAAACTGTAGTTGGAAACTAAAGTCAAATTTCAAATATAAAACGAGATTCAGGAATTTTTGGTGTGAGAATGCATATTTCGTGGTTTAGAGCGGAGATTAAGAATGAGTCCGACCGCGAAAGGCATCAGTATACATATCTATACGTATACCAATTTGTGATGCCTCTCACTTCATCAGTTTCTAAGACTTTTCAGGACTAAACAATGATGGTATCGCATTTGACAATCAAACGCACTTAGCAGGGATGCACTTCGGAAAGGATTCTGGCAAATCTCCGCGGTATTGCCTTCCATATCTCATCCCTTTCCAATGTCCCTTGCACAGGTTGCGCCAAGTGCCAGCTTTACATTTCCTCGTGGACAAGATCTTCATTCTATTCCTTGAAATTAAATGTCTGAAACCTTCTAATTTCGAGGGTTCGCGCGTTTATTATCGCAATTATTCAGCTCGATTTATATGTAAAATTCAGCGTAGTCTACTAGTCTCTACCAAGACGATCGCACAATTTGCCTTGACTATTGGAAATTCTGGCAACTATTCTTTTCACTATTCCTACTGCATATTAGAAAATTATTCAAAAACTTTCGTTTCGTATGTTGAATCATGATTATTTGTACTGCGACTTATTCGTCTGAAAAGTACGTAAAAGTATACATGGAATTTTTCTTGTACCATGCTCCATCAGGATAATACAGGAACGTATAAACCATGTATCTATAAAATGGTCCCAAAGGATCAATTCTTTCGCTATAGAAACATTCAAGCATCGCGCATAAGGGAGAAGGAGTAGATTAAACCGTACAGTTCCTTCCTTTTTCTATCTGTACTGTAAAACAATATTAGTTGACCTCTCCGATGCCTCCGTAACAACCGATGATTACACATAGACGCTAACAACCGGCTACAGTTCACAGGCAGCAAACATTTGAAATATTCCCAGTTAGCGCTAAAGGGTAAACATAATTCTAAGTTAACGCCACTAATTGCCCCGGAATCCTCCAGCGTGAAACAATAGCTCATACCGGATCCTGATTGGCCGGATCAATGAACCGGAACGACTAACCAACCGTAACGAGGAGTATATAAACCGAGGACTATTCAGGAGAGAATCATTCTACTGCTGGAAACATCATGGAGTTCTTCAGGTCATTCCTCCGCAACGTTGGATTGTTAGAATCCCCTAAAGTGGACTTCATTTCCGATCTTCCCATGGAGGTATCGCATTTAATTCTTCGCAAGTTGGATCCCGAATCTCTTTTGTGCGTAGCACAGGTTAGCCGGAAGTGGACGAGAATTTGCAGATCCGATCATCAATTGAGACGAGCTGCGAGGCGTCATCTGAGGAAGGAGAAGAGACAGTTGGACGAAGAGTACGGAATCGTTGTTAGAAATAACAGAACCGCTAAAGTACAGCGGGAATCGACCCACGTACAGAATTTCGTTAGACCTGTTTCACACGCTAAGGTTAACGCAAATGCGGTATTTGAGAGTGGACTTGGAAATAGACGGAATATCCGTGTCGTAGATAAATCGCAATCTTTAAGTAGACGGTCAGGTAGATCCATTAGAATTTAAGAAAAGTATTGGTAATTTTGACTATCTTGGTATTTCCAAGCAAATGACTTATTTATTATTTAATTTCATAAAATACGTAGAAAGGACAATACCGAATTGGTGTATACGATTAGTTGCATGTTATTATAAGGGTAGAGTATATTTCATTTTCATAGTTATTGTTAATCATTCATTTTGTTTTAGTTTATTATCATGGATTTAAATATCAAAGAATCTATTGACTCAACTTTGTGCAGATTCTTATTATTTCATGATTTACAGCAATGCTGAATATTATCTTACTCTTCATTGATATAGGAGAAATGCGTGAGACGAGGGGTATGAGATCTCGAGTTTAATTTATATAATAGAATAATTAAATAGTAGTATAGTTTTCTTTTATCTGATGTTAGCGTAAATACTTTACTTCTAAAGTAGCATTTTCTAACGTTCTCTTACTTCTAATGCGAGATAAAGATTTTGATAGGAGTTAGTTTAATAATATGCAGTATATAGGGAACACAATTAGGTTAACAGCCAATGTCATCGCGGAATATTTTTGCAATTATAGTTATATGGCATTTGATTATCGCCTTGGGCAGAAGACTCTATTAAATACACGAGGATTATTGGAAATTGCTGAAACATTTTGGCAAACCAAATATCTAGATTACTATTGACGATCAGTATGACCTCGATTATGTCGATAAGCTTGGTTCGATTGAGTGTCCGCGTTCTAAATTTTCCACCCTCGTACGTGTACAGCTATTATTGCATTTAAACATTCAAAAAATGTCTTGATGATGTTCAGATTTAAAATCGTGTAAATGAACAGTACTTAATTCCTTGTAAAGAACAATCCTCAAAAAGCGTAAAAATGCAAAGAACCGTGGATTACAAGTGGACGTGTCTTTGTGATGTGTTTTTAACAAGTGATTTTGTCGGTAAAAAAATGTGATGTAAGTTGACGCAGTCTCCGCTAGGCGGCTACGATGGATTACGCCTCATGAAAGTTGCGCAAGAGAAGGAGAAGGAGAACAAGAGGATGACATTTCTTACGAAGAACTACTACATTTGGGATCAAGTTACGAGGGTCGTTTGATAAGTTTGGTAAATAAGTAGGTAAACATTTTTTTTTAACAAACCTTTATTCGTCAACATAGTCTCCTTCAAGAGCGACACACTTAGCCCAGCGAGATTCTAATTTTTTCATCCCGTCAAAAAAGTATGATTTTGTCAAATTCTGCAAGTAGGCATTCAGGGCATCGATATTTCCTTCATTCGACGAGAATCTCTTCACACCGAGTCATGTTTTCAAGTTGGCAAATAAAAAAATCACAGAGAGCCATATCAGGAGAGTAGGGTGGATGCGGAATCAATTCCAAGCCCAATTCGTGTATTTTTCACATTGCGATTGCGGAAGTGTGAACTGGTGCGTTGTCCTAAGAACTACTAAGTCGCTCGTTTCAAACGTCTACCAAATCTAAACGAAGTGTCGCTTTTGAGCAAAACGTGATATTTATCAGCCAAATGAATGCCACTTTGAGCTTATGTACTTCAACATTTTTTGCGATGCGATATTGTTCAATTTTTACCAGACTTGTCAAACCACCCTCGTATTCTTACGTGATTTTCACGGACGATTAAGGAAAAGAAAAGATATATTCGTAAAAAGAGGTAAAAATGTACTGCCCTGAGATCCGCAGCCCATCTCCTTATATGAACACGTGCTTACTTGAAAGCGCCTGACTTTCTCAGGGTGGTCTGATTTGTCACGCGTTTTCCAAATTCTTAAACCTAAATACTCTCGAACCACTCGAGCAGTCCCGAGCTCGGGAAAAACAGTAAGAGTTGTGAGAAACGTCTACACAGTAATTAAACAGAATATGAACATCGCTACAGCGCCGCAGGCAAGCCGGTGCTGTATTTATGTACATATTTCTTCATTTATTTTAATATTCCGTGTGTTCGTAAAACATTATAATTTCTGTATAATTCTCGCAATACTTGTAGGTAATTCCTGCTACAACAATGGAACGCAGCTTCCTGTTTCGAAAGAATTATCCGCTTTGTTTCCAAGTTTCCAATGAGGTTTTGTTGAACTACTAAAACCGCACAAGAATTTGAAGTGGAAATGCGAGGATAAAGAAATAGTTCCGATTGCAACCGTTCAAATCGATGATCCGTTCTATTTAATCCAGATTAAATAGTTGCCATACATATGGTATGTGTGTGTATGTTGAAGAATCGATAATTTCCATTGTCGAAGTTGTGTGATACATTGTACCAAATAGACACGAGTAAGGCTATACGAATATATGTACATATGTATATTTGATAACGGGAATTATTAAGACTTAGCATTTCCAAATACTCTCTGTGCCCCTTAGTAAATGTCTAATTTGCAGACAAATAAATCCGTTTATCCTTAAAGTACAAGTTGTTGACATAATGAACGTAAATAATATAATATTGCACATAAATTAGAAGGATAACTACAATTATTATTATGTAATTGCCGAGCTGTTTAAATTTCTCGTTTACTACAAATGACATTTTTAAATATTTCTCCGAAAGGTTTTAATCTTCTTTCGCTGCTATGGGATAGGTTATATTCCTTCTCTCCTTTACATAGCTTTGTTAGCTTTTGAAGGTTTCTGAGAATTATTTCCTTTAATGTGTGACGATAAATTAGACCGAATGTAATTATGTTGTATAATATTCACAAAAATCATTCTCTGTAAATTATTTAAGGTTGACTACACACTTGAATTTCTAAATGGTCAAACATAAATGGACTACTAGATTCATTCCATCAGCATTCTCTTCAAATTTATGAAAAAAAATGTAATGCAATATGTCGTTGAAATTAATTTAGTCGAAAATTTGTTCCGGAATGTAAGGATCATATTGGAAAACTGTTAGTTTATACATCTAAAAAAACTTGTATATCAGACTGCGCATTTTTGTGTAAGTACATATTTTTATACGTAACTAATAACGAAATATGAGTGGAAGACGTGGTTTTCATAATTCTTTAACTAAATAATTAAAGTGTTGTGTAAAAGAGTCTTAAACTGTATTAGACGAAAAAGATTGCGAAACAACTGTTAGATTTAAACGCAATTTATCATTTGTCGCCCATGGAGGACATAGATTTGCATAAATATCAGCAGGCTGTTCGCCATAAATTCGAACTAGCAGCCCAAGGCTGAGGAGGCCGATACCAAGGAAACATCAAATTAACTCAGTACCTGTATCGTTCTATGCGACGAAGATGAGCTTAAAAAACTCGATCATATCAGAATACATGGTCATCGTATGTTCCCTTGGTTGCATATGTCTATGTCCTTTTGCTCTCGTGCTTTGGGTCAGAGGGCAACTTCGAATTGACGATCTGTAGCACGGATGCAAACAGCTAAGTCTACTTCTTCAGATCTACACCCCCACCATAACTGCCAAACTTCCCCGGGAGAGCTACCCTTATCGTACTGATCAAACTCCTCTTGCAGAGCCACGCGTATCAAGGATCTCAAGCTCTCCTTGCGAAGTAATCTCCGTAATAATTCTCAAGCTTTCACGAACGGAATCTTGAAAATTTGCAAAATTTAACCGCGAACGGGCTTAAGTCCCATTACAGCGAATAGATCACATTACATCGGTCGATCTCGTCTTTGTCGACGGGAGAAGAATGTGGACACCAGACACTTAAATTAGCAATACTGTGCAATATATTTTAGTCAATCTTTAGCGCTAATTAAACTGAACATAGAATAAAGGGAGAAACCCAGTCTTTGTATATTACTTGAGTTATCAGCAAGGGCCGAGCCAGTAGAAGTAGAACAGAAATTCGCGAAAGTGAAAAATATGTAATTTTACCACGAGTACCGGCATATGGTTGTTCACCCGATGAGACAACGATGCAAAATGATTAATTATAGTTAATCAGGAATTAACGAAAGGCGGGGGTGACCTCTGGATGGAGTTGAGTCACGGCTAGCTCTGCGCTATCTTCTATCGATGACACATTCGCTATTCAGAGGGATTGCGCTTAGAACTGATTGTTGACGCCAGCTGGCGCAAACGGTTCCACACCTATTCGTTTAGAGTTGGTGGAGGGGAGGTCACTATGATTGTACCTATTTCCACTTTCTTTTACAAATTATTTGTCATTGATAAGTCAGTTGATTTCGTTGCTTTTAAAGACTTAATGGACTTCCTGGTTTGCAAATACATGTACATATACTTGGATACGTTTTATTCGTAATCTGAAAGTGTTTATGTTTTTATCGATACTTTAAGTATTTCAGGGGCGATGGTATAAACGTTGTTGTCGTATTAAAATTGATGACCTTGGCTTCGTTATTTGTAAACTGACTGGACAAAGGGAAAGGATCATAGGCATGGTGGGGGTAGCTCTGCAGGGGAAATTTGGAAATCATTGTGGGGGTAGCTCCGGTCAGGCAGCCTACACACGGGCGTGCACTGTTGGGTATTTCAGTGTGATTCTAATAACAGCTTAAGGATGCCCAAATGTGACTTGGAGGGGAAGCACGAAGTTACGAGGAAGGTAAGTGTGAGAAAACTCTAAATGATAATCGTACAAAACGAAGGGTGACCTAATTAACTTGCAATTAGCATAAGTTCAGGTTAACCTTATTAACTTGAAATTAGAGTGACCAACATTCAGTGGTTTTGTAAAATTATAATGGCTCAATTGAAATTGTTGCGAGGTGCCCCGAAATGAGAGTAATAAGCTCGTCGAGAATCTCGTGTGTGGATCGCGAATTAATGAGAACCACACTAGTTGGGATGGGATACGGATCGTAATTTCGTGGATAGAAAACTTTCCTATGATTTTTTTTTCAAATGGTTCACTCAAAACGTTTATTTTATTTTGCGCAATGACAAGTTACGCTGAGACGTAATATTAGATCGGTGGTGAATTTTTTCTTCTATAGATAACATCTTGATATCTGACTTTCTTTCGTTCTTCTGCCGCGCTGTTGATTTTATATCCTATTCAGGGTGTAACAGAAATACTGGGATACTTTTTCAGCATCGATTGTACGCACCAAAAGATGAAAAAAAAGTCTATAAAGTTTTGTCTAAATACCACCCCCTATCGAGATACAACCCCTTTTGTAATAAATTTTTTAAAAATCATATCTCCGAAATGGTACGTCGTAGAGGACCCGTTTTGATTGCAATATAACCGGAGAAGATCAAAGATAATAGAAAAAATATAATTGCTGCGATTATTGCTGTTAAATAGAATTTATTCTTGTTTAATCCAAACAATGTCGATTACCTATATCGTAGCAGGTTTGTAACAACTTGGGAAAAATTGTGGGCATTCACTAAATCTTCCTTTGCGTAGATAGTGATATTTTTTTCACAAACTTTAGTCTCTTCCGGTTATATTGCAATTAAAATCGGTCCTCTACGACGTACCATTTCGCAGATATGATTATTTAAAAATTTTTTACAAAAGGGGTTGTATCTCGATAGGAGGTGGGTTGCGCCCACAACTTATAAGACTTCTTTTTCTTATTTTTATGAGTTCTATCCATAAACCTAAAGTGTCCTAGAATTTTTGTTACACCTTGTATAGAGGGTGTATCGTAATACATTTGGTCATTCGAAATGTAGCATTTATTCTTGTTCACTCCAAACAACTTCGATTACCTATATCATAGCACGTGTGTAACAACTTGGGAAAAATTAAGGGCGTTCACCAAGACTTCGCTTCCGTAGATAGTGATATTTTCTTTCGTAAACTTTGATCTCTCCCGATAATATTAAAATGTAACGCATTAACTTCACTCGCAAGAACTAGGTTATCTATAATTGTTATAAATTAGCGATAATTATTTGCAAACATTTGTATAACAGTAATTTACCTAAATTTATTGTTCAATTCAAATGACGCTCTGTGTTTCCCCTATCTTATGCAACATAACTATTTAACCTTAACTCACATTACATATTTACAATCATATATTTTCACGGTTTGACGCGGTCATTAGTTTGTTTAAAAGAACCATGAGACTGAAATATAAGATAAGGAGCTCTCTCTAACACAGCATTTATTATCTACAAGTCACTATTTATCACTCTAGGAAGAAGTATTAATATCGGTACTTGCTATCTCCAACAGCAGTGACACTCTTACGGTCGTACTGAAATAATCTTATTTACTGAAATCTTTAGTTTCGTAACTCATCAACTGTAATGAACGTCGTTCGTTTTGTGCTTTTGGCGGCACTTTTGCATTGCGCGTACGCTGAAACAGTTGTGCGAATCCGTGATGGGCTTTTGAACGGCACCAAAACCAGAACACGAAATGGGAGAGAATTTTCAGCCTTTAATGGAATTCCTTACGCGGAACCACCGACTGGAAGTCGCAGGTTTGTGTTTTATTGCGTTTAGGGTTTCACGCATCCCTACTTTGCATCGAATCAATTTCATGCAAGGCATTCATTAACCCAGTTTTTAACTTACAATTAAATTTAAATAATAGTGATGTGTAAATGTTAAGTAGAATAGTTTGCATTAGAATTTCTGATTTCAATAAACATGTGTTTGATAATTTGCATGCTGTCACTGACCGATTCTGCCGGCAATTAGAGATATTCTCAAAGCGTAGCAAAAATGTGGTAGTTCACGTAGTTCTAGAAACCAGCTGTTCCCGATTTATAAAGCAAATCTATATAAAAGAAAGTATTAATTAGACATAATTGAAATAACGTATATCGCGAAAGAATGAACTCAGAAAAATAATTATTATCCACTGAGATTTTTGTTTATTGTTATTTTAATTAACTAATGTTTTTTATTGATTGGGATTCTATAATTGTTTATATTTCGAATAAAATCGTATTTTCCATAAAAATTCCCAAAAAACATGATTATACCATAGAATTAACTTAGATCGTCTTGACGCACGTGTTGTTTTTAATTAAAAAAAAAATCTCCCAGTGTTTTTGCATCAAAAGGAAGCTTTTGGGGGGGGGCGTCGCAAAAGATTTAATTTCTAACGACCACCTTAATATACATGTATATGGAAATTGAACATGGGTAAAAGATAACTCAACATGATTTTTCGCGAGTATTCAACTTCCGGTTACTCGTCTGTTAAATTTGTTAAGCTAAAATAAGCGTTCATTCCAAGGTTTCGGAATCCAGTTCCAAAAAAGCCCTGGGCTGGGGTACTCAGAGCACAGAAAGATGGCAGCCAATGTCCTCAGATTTCTGAGAATGGTGTAGTGGGGAACGAGGATTGTCTGTACTTGAACGTGTATACCCCACAGGTAGAATAACATTCACGTATCGCGTGCCTCTACTTTCACTCCACTTGAAATATACCTAACGATTTGCATTAACTGTGCAACAGGTGTTTCGCTACCCATAATTAATTTAGTTATTCCATGGCTTATCACGCATATACATAACTAACATACTTGTCATCTGTAACAAGTGCATGGTATCTTTAACCATTAATCATAAAATGATTTCAAACAACGTGGAATCGCTGTACAGATATATCAAAAGGAGAATTCTTTGCTACCTGTAATGGTGTATATTCACGGTGGAGCTTACGCGATCGGAAATGGCAGCAGTACCGAGGTTGGGCCAGGATACTTGTTGGACAAGAATATCGTACTGGTTGTAATGAACTATCGTCTAGGAATCCTTGGATTTCTAAGCACCGGGGACACGGAAGCACCCGGGAATTTTGGATTAAAAGATCAGTCGTTGGCTCTTAAATGGGTTCAACGGAACATCAAAGCTTTCGGTGGAGACCCGACGAAAGTAACGTTGTTCGGTGAAAGTGCCGGAGGGTCGAGCACAAATTTGCACGCACTTTCCAAACAGTCGAAACGTAAGTAAAATATGAAAATTTATCGGAATATTACAGTGACGCCGGGTGTTTTCTGATCAATAATATTTCGCTGACGAAGGTGCGATAAGTTTGCAGAGTTTTAACACTCAAACGAAGATTAAAATGTTCAGATACAGAGAATTTAGGAAAATTATTATATGTCATGATTAATGATATTAATACCAAAGTGGTGCAATAAACGTATTGCGATACTCTGTTCTTTTGTTTTGCCATATTTTGGGCGATGTTTTTCGTTCCAATATTTTTCTGACAATATATTTTGTATAATACGATCTGCTATATACAAGTTTAATGGCACCGTCGCTTATGTATTTCTACTGATTAACTGAAATTTATTCTAGATCTTTTTCATCGATACATAATTCAAAGTGGAAGTGCGCTTTGTCCATGGGCGTTTCGCAGAAATCAATCGTATTACGAGTACCCCGCGAAAATTGCTAAAAAGTACAACTGCGCCGCTAACAACTCCGCATCGATAATAAATTGTTTGCGTAAACTCAGCGTCGAACAATTGCTGAACACGACAGACGAATTCAGCGATGTCTTCCAACAACTGCTTACAATGTGGGGGCCAACGATCGAACCACACTCTCACGACGCATTTTTGACAGATACCCCGGAGAATTTGATGCGAAAAAATCAGATGAAAAATAGCCCGATGATATCAGGAGTTGTCAACGATGAGGGATTACCCGTATCCACATGTAATGCAACATCATTTTTAACATTACTCTTTATACACGGTGTCCCAAAATTATGAATCAGGCGGGATCATTCGGATTATTTATAACAAAACCAATTGAAAAGGCCAAAATATATTAAGCATCAGCTGATGACATATAGCATAGAAAAGTATTGTCGCACGATTTGCGTGAAGAGGGGTAGTAAGGTAAAGGCACCAATAGTTGACACTTTAAGGATTTTTTTTTCCATTTATTCACATAGAATAGACTGAGTTCACTTTATATAAAAAACATAAATAATTATCATTGCACTTGACATTTTACTACCATAATATCACAAGAAATTCGTTCATATCATGCATGTAAAAAAATATAGTAGTTTTATTTCGGTAAGGTCATTGGATCAGTAGTTGACACCCAGCCAAATCGAGAAACTCTAAAAGATTATTGCATTCCATTTTTTACCAAAAAATACTATTATCATAATTTTTTAATATTTACCGTGTACCAATGCCCTTAACGAATACTCTAAGGAAATCTTGAAATTATCACGAAACACGTACAACGTCTTCATTATCTGAACTTCACGTCGTTATTGACGCACGCCCACCCGCAATTGTTTCAATATTGATAGTTGAATAGTACTGTGATACGTTTATGTAAATTTCAATTTGTTTTAGTGCACACTTTTCTAATTTTACGTCTTTTTATACCAAAGTGTCAATACTGGTGCAGTGTCAACTACTGGTGCCTTTACCTTACTAGGCTCTTTGTTGCTTATAGCTGGAGTGTAATCATCACTGATGTCTGACAATATGATAGCATATAGGTATTATAAAAGCGTCTTTCAACCTGTAAAACGTTTACCACTACTGGTAATGAAATTCTCGTAGAAGATGAGGACAGACGCTTGACCGGTTGAGAGTCCCTTTATTTGTTATCGCTCTTTGTTTACACAAATAGTGATGATCGGTGTCCTTTCTATAGTCAGCAGCCAACAACGATCAGCTCGAGTACCGATCGCTACTCGTCCCTCTGCAGACTGTGCATCATTATGTTTTCAGATGCATACGTGAATGAGAAATTCTATCAGGCACTTGCCAATGATCCTCTATCGGTGATAAGCGGTACATTTAAAATATACGAGCCAATGCCAGAAGCTAATATAACGGACATGAGCCTGAAAATGAAGAACTTTTATTTTGGCGCTGAAATGCCAAATGAAAAGGATGAAGTAAGTATTAACTGACATAGAATATTTGAAAAAGAAATAAAATTAAGTGGCAGTCAGTTTTATAATGTACAGGATGTTCAATGTATTATAGCATTGATATTTCAGAAACTTTTGATAAATGCCATAAAACTAATATATGTATATGAGAGTTTATTATTGATGTTCTTATATCGGTAGACTTGCATTACTTCAACGATTTGCTTCGAATCATGAAGGTAGACTCATTATGTTGTAAATGTAATCATTTATTACTCAACGGTTATACAAACATTTGGTATTTAGTAGCATAAAGCAAGAGTATTATGACAATTAATTTTAAATGTAGGAAGTTAAGAAATCAACCAGTGCTATGACATTAAAATTTTAAAAAATTCTAAAAACGGAATTAATCCCTTTGGCCTGTTAACGATAATGGATAATAAATTTTGCTTCATAATTAGTTTCTGTTACATTTTCGTAATGTAACAAATTTTACGCGTCGTTAGCGTTGGGCACACGGTACAATATCAATTCTACATAAAAATATACAATTGTTATCAATATTTTTTCCACATTTTCAGGTTATCAATAGGTATACGGAGTTCATATCAGATCTCATGTTTCTGTATCCCCAAATGCAAATGATGCAACAGCGAATGAGGTGCCATGCAGACTCTGTATACTTTTACAATTTCAATTATCGTGGAACATTTAGTCACAGTTTAAAAGTGACAGGCGGTAATAAAACCTATGGGGTATCTCATGCGGACGACTTAATTTACCTGTTCCCATTGAACGCGTCCAATTTTGGCGTGTCGGAAAGCCTGAGACCGTCCAAAACGGATTATAAAGTAGTGGACCTAATGGTGGATTTATGGACATCGTTCGCTTCCAACAGGTATATACGAATATTGGTAATGGATCGACAAAACTTCACTTTTAATTCCTTGTAGATATAGCTATGACTTTTCATGTTTTAGTAGAAGTTGAGTCGCTTTGACAAACACGAAAGTATATAATACAGCACAAATTATTTGTTTATTTACGAAAAAACTGAGACAGTCCTACAAATATCTAAATAGAACAATTGATAAGAAATTTTTGAACCGTATTATACAATAGAAACAAAATTTTGATCAAGACAATAACAACGAAAACAATATGCTATTATTATTATTAGCGTTATTATTTGGGCGTTTCTCTATAAGATCGAATTCTATATCATCGAATGATAATAATATTCAATATGCTTGGGTTGAACCAGGAAACTCAATGTTATATTAATTTATACTTCGTATCGAAACATAGGAAAATAACGAGAATAATGATATTATAAGTATTAAATTTGAAATTAATGGAAGTTATTTAACTTTAGCGTTCCCATCTCGAATGAACTGGATCATCCCTCACTTTGGCAACCGTATAAATTCAATAACAGCCACCTTGAAATAGGCAACGGCAGAAAGGTGGAAACAACTTTACAACATTCATTCCAAGAGGCAAGAATGAAGTTTTGGTATAAGAATGGTCCACAATTTTTTCTGGATTCATGCTAGGAAAGTCCGACATCATGGATTTTAATGAATACAAATTTTTAACGATTTCTGATGTAAAGAAAGCTCCTATTCGAAAGAAATAAAAAATTCGATTTGTATGGCTAGAATGCTTATTTATTTATAAAGTAAAACAATTAAGAAAAGAAGCAACTGTTTAAATGCTCAAAATAAACCATCTTTTATTTTGATTTGTATATTAAAAAAGATCCCATCGTACAATGCAATTTTTTAAAAAATAGTCTGATTTAATCAATTGATACGGAAATGTAGGCTTGTAACGATATAACACCCGGTATATTGATAGCTTTACGAATAAAGCATGATCAGCGCGTTGTCAAAACGCAATCAATCACTCGTATGTATTCAAATTAATAGAAATCATACCAATCGCACTCGGAATAGCCAGCGACCCTTTACCAACGATTCATATTGAATATAATCAGACTTTGATTTAATGATTAAATTAAAAGGGCTCGTCAAAGGTAGCCAATTTAATAATTATCAGCAGATATCATTAGACCAGACGTAGTAAACTGATTTCGGAAACGATCGGAATGTATTAATTGAAATGGCGACTGATTCAAATACGTCAAAGTACATAATTGTATTTACCTCACTGAACTATCAACCTCGAACCGTGAATTACCGCTATTGAAATATATGTATCTGTAGACATTTCTCATGTTATCAGATCAGCGAGAAATATTGGAATTAAGTGTACTTACCTGTATGTAAATACATACATACGTAATTAAAAAATCAATTACTTTCTTAACTTAATAAATAACAGAATTTGTTCAAAATTAATTACTTACCTACATCTATTTCCCATGTTTGCGAAATTTATATTGAAACGCGAAAATCCGATACGGGAACGTACTTGTATGAAAAGATTAAAAACGTTCCGAGAAAAATGGCAAATAAAATTATTATTCTTATCCGCGGAAGCTAGTAAATTAACATTATTACGCAAGATAATATTATTTTCAGTCGTAATAGTATCATAGATAATACTACAAAAGATAAATTATAGTAATTGGTAACGAAGAACAGTATAATTTCTATGATAAGTACCTGCACGATTTAACATTACAGAATTTATAATAGTACGTGTCATGTTTATGTATATGTACGCATAAATATCATTTCTGTACATTATGATAATACAGAGTAATGCGTTACACAAGCTAACTCGGAATCGCACATAGATACCAATAGTAAAAAATAGTATTTATATACCTCAGCAGATGAATAAACGAATTTTAAGATGAAGGCAGAGATATAAACTTTATTTAGAAATTGTATATTTTACTTTCAATTAATAATATTTAATTTTCTTTATCAAAATATGTTCATGGCCAAGCTTCGTACCCATAGTTGAAATAATAACTATGAATAGTTATAATAAGAAACTGAGAGTACCAATACATCATAAAATGGAGTCATTTTGCAGGATATGGTCACTTGTCTACTTTGGATGTGTCACACAGTGTTGTGTCTATAATTATGACTACGAAATCACAAAATAACACCTATAAAATGTATATGATGTATGGTCCTTACAGTTATGTAGCGCTTTTGATAAAATTTTAATACGTTACAGGTAATGTCGAAAAACAAAACCCATTTGAAGGAATTTTAAAAACACTCAATTTCTTTTTAGTCTTAGACAGTCAGAATTTAGTGGATCGATTTATTTGGAAATTCATAACATGATGACCTTAACAAAACGTGTTTTAGAATTGTTCAAGAAATGTTTACAATTTTTTAAACTTGAATATCGTTCTATACGGGCAAGAATTACAAAGTGCATTTTTATAATTATATTAATGACTTTAAACTTGCGAACTTTGAGCTTTGAGTTGTTGAATTTGTAGTACTCACATTGTACTGCGTAGTACAATAACTTCACTTTGTTGGAGGACGGAAATCTCTCAACTAATTACTAGAACGATGGATATTAAACACGCTCGTTAAAACTAAGTTTGTCGATAGTAAGTGTAGCTACCTTTAGCTGGCATTATTACTCGCTGATTTTTTCGAGGAGAAATTACATTGTACGAATAATTTACATCGATCATCCAATTCTATTGCTCTACTACACGTCAAACAGATACTACAAATTGATATGTAAATCAATGAGGTCTTCACATTGTGCTACTTACTTGTTAATAGAATATTCCAGGAACGTGGAACATCGAGTCAAGAATTTGTATTAGCATGAGTATCGCGTGGCAGTTATATTTGAAAGCTCGTTCGCTCGTGGCAGTCGTTATCACCGGTCTACCATGGCGGGTATTATATCTTTCTTCATAGTGTTGTGTTTAACAGCCGAGTTGCTTGCTGTACCCGTAGTACAGACAAGTCAAGGATCTGTGAGTGGTACGAAAACAAGGACACGAAAGGGCCGCGAATTTTTGGCGTATTATGGAATACCTTATGCGGAACCACCTATTGGGAAACTCAGGTTCGCGATTGAATTTTTCCAAATCTGAGCTGTAATTTATATTCCCAAGTACCTTTTCAAGGTGCACAATAATTTTTACTAGAAATTGAATAAATCTGAATATATGTATAGATTTATATGATACTAGATTTAAATGAGAGTTATTGCAAAAATGAGAAAATGGGACCTTTTTACTTGTGAGAATTAACAAAACATTGTTAAATTTGATATGTAATGCTGATTAAAGGTTTCGTAGTCCGATACGTAAAAAACCATGGCATGGCATTCTTAAAGCAAACCAGACCGGACCTCCATGCTTACAGGAACAAGATAATAACATAATCGGCAGTGAGGATTGTCTTTTTCTAAACGTATATACGCCGCAGGTATAAGAAATATTTTTTATATATAAGAATTATACAGGGTGTAACAAAAATACTGGGACACTTTTTCAGGGTCGATAGTCCGCACCAAAAGATGAAAAAAGAGTCTATAAAGTTTTGTCTAAAAACCACCCCCTATCGAGATACAACCCCTTTAGTAAAAAATTAAAAAAAAATCATATCTCCTTTTTTAATCTTAAATTTTTTACTAAAAGGGTTGTATCTCGATAGGGGGTGGGTTTGAGACAAAACTTTATAGACTTTTTTTTCATCTTTTGGTGCGTACAATCGATGCTGAAATGTGTCCCAGAAATGTTTGCCACAGAATTACATGAAAAAATAAAACTATTTACTCGGAATACATCAAAAGAAAGTGTTTACAGTTTTGGATTTGAAGTTTACATAAAAATGACATACTATACAGTGTTTTCTTGCAGCACATTTTAAAAATCCTCTAACGATAAACAATGCTTGCCTTACTTTCTGAAGAATGTAAATATCTATTTAAACAATCGTCAGCAGACTATTTAAAATATACAGTTTTACAATGATTTTCATAATATTTCTCCGTCGTATAGGTACATCTGTCTGGAAAGCATTTACTACCTGTCATGGTATACATACACGGAGGAGGATATATGGCCGGAGAAGGTGGTCCCGATCTTTACGGACCGGAATATTTGCTGGATAAAGACATCGTTTTGGTTACAATGAACTATCGATTAGGAATCTTCGGTTTCCTCAGTACCGGCGATTTGGAAGCGCCTGGTAATTTTGGCATGAAAGACCAACTATTAGTCCTTAAATGGATACAGGAAAATATTCGTGAGTTTGGAGGCAATCCACATGAAGTAACCCTTTTTGGCGAGAGTGCCGGGTCCGCTTCTGTTCATTTGCACACCCTTTCGTCACCCTCGAAACGTAAGTAATATCGGCAGACTTATTTTTTTCTTTTTACACATATACAAGAATCATGGCAATGAATGGAAGGTCAAATGAATGAAATATTCTTGAATTTCGAAAGCCTACGGGGGAGGATATTGTATATGTATATGACAAAGGTAACATTATAACTTTATAATTGCCAGCGATTGTGTCGGTCATACTGTTCGCCCAGTAAATTTTACTGTGAAACATTTACAAACGTTACCAATCGGTCCACAACTTGTGCCAATTAGCGTGGTTAACCTACGATTCAGTACAACCGAAACAGCGTTGTGCTCACATTGTAACTCTCCGCATTACACTTACGGGTTGGTCTCGAAAATCAATTCGTTACAGCAAAAACAATATAAACAACATCGAGATTTTGTTCCGCGTGAAAGTTTGGTTAGAATCGCCAAACCCGTAGCAAGTTATTAATTTGTAGTTCAGACCAACCTGAAATAAAATTAAATTTAAACTTCAAAGTTATGTTTACATACAGCGTGTCCCAGGGAATTTGGACGGACCCGGAACCAGGTGATAGCTGAGGTAATTCTAATATAGGGATTTAACATTCTCAAGGTTCTATCTGAATCCGTGGCCGAGTTATTAAAGAAAAACGACAGCCAATCAGAGGGCTCCGTTAGGCCCGGCCGCGCAACAGTTCCCACTGGTACGGTACCCTACTGGTGTAGAACTTCTACTGTCGCGCGGCCGGGCCTAACGGAGCCCTCTGATTGGCTATCGTTTTTCTTTAATAATTCGACCACGGATTGAGATAGGACGTTGAGAATGTTACATCCCTATATTAGAATTACCTCAGCTATCACCTGGTTCCGGGTGCGTCCAAATTCCTGGGATACCCTGTAGAATTGCATTATTTTTAGATCTGTTTAATCAGTACATACTTCAAAGTGGAACCGCCCTCTGTCCATGGGCATTTCGCACCAGGTCTTCGTATTACGAGTACGCGAAGAAAGCCGCGGACCTGCTGAACTGTACGAAAACTAATTCATTTATGATGGTGAATTGTCTGCGAAATCGCAGTGCTCGTGAACTAGTCAATACTTCTAGCATATTCGATTATATATCGGGAGTAGTGTCATCTCGATGGGGACCCACGATCGAGCCAGCATTCGATGGCGCTTTTCTCACTGATAGTCCCATTCGCATAATGCTGAGGAACCGGATGAAATATAGTACAATTATGACAGGGATCGTTCAAGACGAAGGGCTCTATGTGTCAGCAAGTAACATAAAAAAATATGAAACTTCTTCATCGATGTGACTTCTTACAACCTTTGCAGAAAGAAATCCCTTTTCAGATTTGTACGCGAATCAACCAAAGTATGAACTGTTTTATAATTATCCGGAAAGGGTACTGGAGGAATTATTAAGTTACTATGATCCGTTAAATAACAGAAATCTGACAGAGTTGGCTGTGAAAATGAAACGTTTCTACTTCGGTGAACAAATGCCAAATGATATATATACAGTAAGATTTTACATCTATGTACAAAGAAATCGGACAAGTTTTTTTTTTATATTGAACGTGTTATTATGCACGAGTGATTACAAGTAAATTCATAATACGTATTTATTTACGGCAGTAAACTTCGTGAATACTGAACGTCATTAATTGATAAAAAGGACGATGATATTAGTACTAGCTAAAATTAAAAAAGATGCGTTTAACTGTTAATTATTAAACTTAGGTTTCCTTTATGCATAGAAAAATCAAATGCAATTTAATCAAGGTTTGATTTTTTTTTACCACTACAAAATTAGCCAGTGATAATATCGTCTATGATTCTTAAACATATATTGACTGTATAATAATATGAGTAATATGAGTAGAAATATAACCTGGAATACCGAGCGAGGTCGATTCGTGACCCCCACGTTTTTTCCGCTAAAACAGCAAATAAAGTTCGCAAGTTTATAGCAAAATGTTTCTGAAATATATTCCACCGTAAGGTAAAGTCGCCAAATAAGAGACAGGTTCCTAATTAAAGATACCAGCTTAACTGTTCAAGTAAGTGCTGCCATTTCTCACCAGATACAGAGACACGCTGGCTGACGTCATACTGCATCCTGTTGTTAATTTCCTCATCCCCGTTTGTGAAGAAAGCACGTGGGTAGTGGAAACTGGAATCTCACACTGTATTTTAAACTTAGCTTTTTTATTGTTCAGAATAATTTTGCTAAAAACTATTGTCTCGTACTTAAATCACGTGTCTAAAATACCGATGTTCACTCTCCTTCTTTTTTTCCGGATTTTTTCGGGAAAAAAAGACGAGCCTGAACTTCGAACCGTGAATGTGAAAATTAATGGAAATATCGGAAACTTCACTTATGTCACTGCGTTTTGCCTTATCATTCATTATTCCAAGTTATGTTCCTAACGTTCAGTTTTATCAATAATTCGATGCACCGGATATGAATATTGAAAGGAAACCTGCTGTTGGAATCGTTGCTCGATCTCCTCGAATATTTCGAAGATGAAATTCACAAAGTTCATGTGTCACTCATATATTTATCGTTTTCGCAGGTTGTCAGGATATATAGCGACTTCGTGTCAGACCTGTTTTTTTTCTACCCTCACGTACAGTTTCTGCAGTTTATAATGGAGAGAAACTACAAATCAGTTTACTCCTACCTTTTTGCATATCGTGGCGCTGTCAGCATAACATCGAGGTCATCGAAGAATAATATTAACTTGGGCGTCACTCATAGCGATGAGCTCCTGTACTTGTTTCAAGAAAATAGCACAGTTTTAGGTTTACCAACTTCTGTAAGAGGATGTGGAAACGACGGAAAGATACTGAATCTCATGGTGGACTTATGGTCGTCGTTTGCGCAAACAAGGTATCGAACAAGTGACGTAAAACTCGTGACGGTCTTATTTATAGAATTTTTTTAAAAAATTTCTGAAATAAAATTGAATTAACATACCTCAATCACGTGCAGGTATAGCGATCACTTTGCGTAACGAACTTTTCCGAGCTTGATACTAAATGGATTATTTGTACAAACTAGGTTTCGAGTTTAAGACATTCGCGATTAAAATAAGAGTTAAAAAAGACGCTAAGGACTTTCCGTACTTTTTTTCTGTTTTTATCCACAGTGATTTCAAAGTGGATTAAGAAAGTTTATATTTCATTTTTGCTAATAAACTCTACGCTCGGATTTGTCTTTCGAAAGATAAAAAGAGATTGTTATTGTGCCACGATCAATTGGTACACATTTTTCATGGTCTGAACACAGGGTAAGCGATGAAGTCAACTTGATCTGAATTAAGTAATTTAATTTGGAATTTGTATCAAGGCAGAAGAATGTATTCGTGTTTATTTTAGTATTTTCTGAAATATTTGTAATACATGAATCGTTCCCATTCCTTTCTGCACTTAAAATTATTCAGGAAAAAGAATCGGCTATTAATTCAATTTCAAAGCAATAGAAATAAAGAAAACTCTCGGAAAAAACAAAAATCATTTGCAATACCATGATAACCAAATTGGTTCTTCGCATCGCAAAAATATACGTAAAGTTTTTCAACAGCTTTGTCTATATTATCGCATTTCGAACAATCAGGAATCATGCCTATTAAAATCTCCAAATAATAAACGATTTAGAAATCTGCATTATTACGTCGAAAAGGTTTCGCAAAGTGAAGTTATGATGTGGGTAAATTAATTTTGCAAATGAATAAACGACCTATAAAGAAGAAGACGGATACTGCGGTAGCTTTTATATTTTTTCGCGACAAACTCTCAGAGTTGCCGAATTTATAAATGACGTGGCTATACCGCTTCTCTCGCATGGTTTGTGGTTTAAATTATTTTTATTTTATTTTTTATCAAAGCCAGGCACTATATTATAGCAATACGACTTTAAGAATGTAAATTACTCGTGGGATGAACATTTTTTGGCGAAATTTGTAGGTTCCTTGCGTATTTGCCTGCGCGGTGAGATTTCTTCTTTGCTTTTCCTCGTGATTGGTCGTTGTGTGTAATTTATTCTCCTAATTTATTCGTCCAGGGACTTATTTACAGTACAGAGAGAAGCGATCGTTTATAATTAGGGACACTTTACTTAAAAAGGGACACGTGGTTGAATCATATGATGGTGTAACCATACGATCACTTAGTCCGATTTATTACAGTTGAAAGTGATTATTTAACTTTTACATCCTACAGCGAATGTAAAATTTAATTTTAGAGCTCCCGAGTCGACGTGCCTGCATGATCACAGTGTTTGGAAACCGTACCAGTGGAATAAGAGTTATTTTATTATTGGAAATAACTCGAATCCCACAACAGCCCTAAAACACTACGTTCACACAGAAAGATTACAATTTTGGCTGGCAAATGTCCCGACATATTTCGATCAATAGAAATATCATCAAACAGATTCCATCTTATCTACAATTTCCACTGTCTGAATGTCGAAGGGAATCACTAGAAGTCGTGTTTCCCACGCCACCAGGCAAGTATTTCGAGTTGAACATTACTAATAAATTATACATAAATAAAGAAAAGAAAAAACAACGCTTTGTTTTAACACCTTATTTTCCGAGAGCTAATTGCAGCTCAGCTCTTTCTTTTACTCTTCAACGGCATACTTCTGAATTCAAAGGTTATTTACTCAAAAGCCATTGAATCCGTCTTTTAAATCGTACACTGTTAAAGGAACAATTAAATAAATCAAAGTAAAGTGTGGCATTGTAGTTTCCACTCTGACAACAGCTTATCTCAAATGATCACAAAGGGCAATCTCCCTGAAAGAAACATGGCCGATACAGATCCTTTGAACATAGAGTAAAGGAAAAAAGATATACACGAGATTTATTGTTTACAAACGCCAGGCTTGTCAATACTCTTCTAGGTCAAAGTCTCCCACGTTGATCCCTCTAAGTAATTAATTAACGGCCACGTTTGTTCGTTCCCGCCATTTAACGACACTGTAGCCGGAAATTGGTTCCGAACGTTTCCCAAGCATGACCGTTGAATTTCCAAGGTAAGCAACTAATATTTGGAGCAAAGGACCGGAAATTGAAAAACCACCACTTTCCGATATCCAGCTTTCATGAGGGGCTTTGGAATCTGTCTAGTAAATCAATGGTATTTGGCATTTAAAATTACTATTGTTGTAGCCAATTTGGGAATATGTGTCGGTCCCATCGATTTTCGGTGAAAATTTTGGTCACATCACATCCCTCATGTTAATTTTGCATGGACAATTACTTGTTATAAAACAAGAAATTAAAATTATATTAAAATTTTTAAACAAAACAATAAGTTTGTAACAATCATATTTTGTGGATTGAATTTTATTCAAAGTTAGATAGAGTTTTTACAATGAATATCCAAAAAGCTGTTTTAAATAATCGATTCAGGGTATGAAGTATGCAATTAAATATTTGAAATCTGAATTTTAAATACATTATGTATTTCAATTCTTCGGTAAATAGATTTTTTGCGGTAACAGTGAGTTTGAATATATTTATGTAGCGATGCTATTGTGTCGAAGCTGTGCAACAATTTGATTGATTTCAAATAATTCGTATAATGAAGTTTATGTTAATCAGCAATCGACTCCAAAGTGACATTCCCTTGTACTTGGCCCATATCTTTATATTTTTTATGATCTTTTGAGGATACAAATATTTTCAAATCCAATGGGATACCTTAAAAGCTAAAGTGTTTTAACCAATATCATAACAAATTTCGCCGCGATCAGTGTACTCTTCTTCCAATAATCCTCATCTAATCGTATTATAGAAATCTACGTATCGAGATGGGATCAAGTGAATGTACAGTAGCTTCTACGTCTGCCTAAACGTATTCTCTCCTATAAGTAGACTTATCCAAACAATCATTATCCACAGAGAGTGCATTCTGAAAAGATATTTCATCTACTGTTGTTAAATATCTAGTGTGTACCTTTTTTCCTAAACAAGCCATCCTATACATACAATCCAATTAGTTTAAATGCATTTGACAACGATTATTAAAATCCTGCATAAATGGAGAAACCATATTATAATGAATAAAATTCGTTGGACATATATTCCTAATAAAACATCCATTATGAAGTTTAAATCTTTTTAACAGGTATTATTAAATTCTTCCATTAATAAAGAGATAAACGAACAATAGCTGCATAATAGAAAAATAAAAATTCAATAACCCCATTTCAAACCAACTGGGGTGTAGCCCAATCTATAATTCATCCTTTTGAAAGTTCAAGCTGTAAGGATCATGTATGATTATAAAAGACAGATTTGTGTAGTTTTTATAATAACAGTGGGTGCAGTTTAAGTTGTACTTGTTTTCTGCTAACTAATGTCTCATCTAAAAAAATTAACAAATATATTACTTTTTAAGTTAAACGGAATGAAATTCGATATTTTTTAAAAATGTGTTCTGTTACACGGAATGAAATTTAGTACACCATTATTTTTTTAATTTATACTGTTACATTATAATTTACGTGGATATGAACGGAATATTATTTAATTGAGAAGACTTTGAAAGTCTGTTAAACAAATTCGAAATTTAATATAATTTTATTTTGAATTTCCCAAAAACGCGCTTGAACATTTCGTTATCTCTCACACAAAAAACGGAATCGATGGGCATAAGTATGGTAAGCAAAGGTTAAAAAGAAATTAATCGGTGACGAACTGAAAATTATGGTACAATAATGGCGTCTGAAACTTTTGTGTAACTTCAATAACCGGTGATTTAACGACATGTTGACAAACTTTAAACAATACGCCGTAGATAGTACTTTAGAGTCCAGAGAGTTGTGCAACTCCAAAGATTGTTTTTACATTGTTATAACAGTGTCACACTGCCTGTAAAAATGGTCGTATGCAAAACGCTGTCGCCAAAAATTCTGTTCAAGTTCTGAATTTATATTTTACGGCGTAATTCGAACAATACCATTTTCTTCAATGCGCTGCCAATTTTATGCATGATGATAGCGTGTACAATTCCATGCTGGTTTTGGTCGTCAAGATAACGAAGAATTTATAAATGATAAACTATTCATGAGTATTACGTTTTGTTAGGAAAATCATTTAAAGGGTAGTACAACTTCGTCGTAGAAAAATGAAGGTAAAATCTGATAATATATTTACTTTAGGAGATATAGAAGTTTAAAAATGCTAAAGTCCATTCTAAGTACACTCTAATCGCCATTTACACGGTATGTACGCTTCAGATTATGATAAGCCGTTAGTAATCCCCGTTTGGTTGCTTTGATGATTTTATGCGATTTTGGTTTCACGTGATCTCATTTTACGTCATCAAAATTTATATCTTCCTACGGTAGTAATTGAAATTATTATAAATGTATCTTAATTTGTATTTTCATTTAATTATAAATGTCTTTATCGAAAGATCTTGCTTAATTGAATTTAATACAATTATTCTGAGATTGTGGCTCGATTTACGGAACATGTCATAATACTGATAGTGAATAAAAGAAATTCTTTATGGACTTTCCTTCGTATTGTTGCCCGGAAACATTTTACATAATTATTTTTACTACATGCACAGACGATTTTTTCATTTGTACTGGCACACCAAATGAAAACCATTCATACCTTAACTTTAGACGATTTCTTAAATAAATATTTTTTGTCCATCCCCATACATATGTCATTAGAACGATTCTGAATTTACAATAAAAATATTCGTTATACTAAAAATTTTCCGGTTGTCTAAGTAATTCTGCTACGAATGACAGCGTAAAAACTAACATAATCATAACTTGAGTTATTGTAGTATTGTTTTCTATTCTATATTGAAAGTTTCAACACGGTGCACATACCCCCGGATACTTTCATCTTTGAAATATCTAATACTAATAGTTCGCCTGCAGCTATTTCGACACAATCGTAATAGCTTTCAAGGAAACAGTCATAATCGAAATGTTAATTCCTGATAATTGCATTTCAGGGATTCTGATTTTAGTATATAAATAACGGGAATTTTAATGCTGCATTACAATCACGAACACATTAGCGCAGTATAGTTCAAACGACAAAACAATCATGAAATCCGTAAGTAGCAGCACTAAAGTATAAGTTACCTTTGCTGAAAATCGATTTTATAATTACATGCAAGTACGAATCAATCGCTTTAATTTGATATACGTGATTTTAGAAAATGATAGTTATTTTAATGTTATTAAAGGGGATCTCTACATCTTTTGTTAAGACTCACCTATATCCAAATTTATTGCCAACGCCAAACCTTTTAAACTTAAATTAACACGAATACTATTAGGCATTTAGCTGTTTGCATCCATATCTAGAATAAACACAGACATACTTTTCGTGTCACTTTATATAATATGTTAAAATTTAACAACATCAACGTTACATTAATGAAATTTCATGAAATTAAGCTTAACAATTATTTATTCTACACAAGCTAACATATTTTCTCACCTATTGTTACAATTCACCTATTTTTTTTTTCTCACTGGTTTTCAGGTTCTATTTGTCGTACTGTTGGTAGCCAGTTCTGCTTTCGCTGCACCTGCGGAAAGAGATCATTTAGGACGTACAGCGATTCTCCAGCATGACTTGATTCGCGACGAATACGGACAGTATATTTTCAGATACGTATCTGGCGATGGAACGATAGTAACGGAACAAGGTTCTCTAAAGCCGAATGCCGCGGGAAATGCCTATATATTAACGAAACAGGGATCTGTCAGTTATTTTTCTCCCGAGGGAAAACACATCGCTTTCGAATACATCGCTGACGAAAATGGCTTTCGCCATAAGGAACCGCACAATCCTACGATATGACAGAGTTTCAGCAACGAATCCCGATTTACGTGAAGTACGAAATTGTGCAATATCATCTTTCTGATAATTGCATCAAATAAAAACTAATATCAAATTATATTTCGATTGCAATTTTGACTGATACTGTCACTCATTTTCCGGATCGTTCACATTACATTTATTCGTTCTTGATTAATGGACAAACAATAAAATAAATGAATTGTAAAAAAGCGTTTCGTTTTATTCTGTTCCGTTAATTAGAAATGGGATTGTCAATATTGTCGATGATTCTCAATGAGAATTCACTGTAATTTTTAAATAATACGTTTTAATAGAAATCATCAGAATTTATTGAGATATGTCAATTCACAGTATTGAGGAGTGTATTTTTTAATTGTATTTCTGAAATATTTAGAAAATAAAATCTGCTGATACGTTCGAATATTCTTTGAATTCGATTTTTTTTCCGATTTCAGGGATTTTATCGAACGCCAAGAGAACGCGTCGGCTGCAGCCCCGTGGAGACTAATCATTATGTAATCCGACTTACCTATCAAGAGATTACGAAGTTCGCTCTTCCCAAAAACGCAGTATGTTTTTTCCAAGGATTGGAAGCAACAGCCCTTCAGTTTCCCAGAATTACTTCCCTATCCATTTGACTTTCCTCGTCTTTTTACAAATCTTCGTAAAAAAACATCCTATATGATGCATCCATTGGCTTAAAGCCACTTAACATATACTACAAAGTTGTTCCATTAATGAAAAATGAACTTACGTTTGAATAAATATTTAATTTATCCATTAGGAATTTAAACTTGTCAGATCAAGTATGATTAAAAACGACGGGCTTGAGAATGTATAAACTTAAAGTAGTTAAAATTAATATTTTCGTTATGGTGAAAGTTAATAGTAGTTTAATTATAATATCAGTCTCATTATGATGACGTTTCTATCATTTTAATAGTATAATATTTAAGAATAATCTGCAACGATTATGGTATCTATATGTATTAGTTGGATGCAAAAAATAATTGGAATTTTTCCTAATCATTTATGATATGACTATCGGAAAGTTGCGTTCAATATGTATTAACTTACAAGAAATCTATTTCTGTAAAGGGCACGTGAAATAATAATCGGAAGAAGTGTGTTTTACATATTTAATCATAATATAGCTGGTGTTGAATATGTAAGAAAAGTTTTCGAAGGGTTTAGGTAAATTGTACTTTCTAAGCGCGCTTGTTGTTGATAGTTTAAAAAATTCCACCCCGGAGATTGTCATTCACGCAATGAATCACGTAGTAGAAGCCTACCGTCAGAGATAATCGTTCGTTATAAACAAACTTTAAAAATCTCAGTTTCAATTTTCGAGAATTCATTTTACACAGTACCCATAATAGGCCAACTACGAATTCCTTGTAGACTTCTTTGTCTTCGTAACATTCTTCTTCATAACTTGTACCATGTTTTTTTAAGTATATTTTTATACCGGTGGACTCTGTTCGAACGATTTTCTTTCGCGTGAAAAAACACATGGAACGAATAATCCTCGTAAATTTCGGATCGGGTATTCTACAATGATATTACATATATTGTTAAACGATATACATATATGTATATGTATTCTTTATAAAAAATATACTGATAAACATAAGTTTGCAGATAAATCCGTCGCGAGATAAAACCCCTTAAGTAACGCGAATACGGAACGAAATATTGGAAAAATTCTATCTCCAAAGGAGGTTATTACATATGTATAACTGACTTTTGCTTTGAACTTGCCGAGAAGGATCAAAATTATTTATTAACTAGAATATCACTGTAGCGATTACAATTTTACCACAAGTATTTTTTATATACATATTTAAAATATGTATGTATATTTATTTAACGTAGAAAGTGTGTACTGTTATGCACACAGACAAACCCGGAGGACGAACGTCATACAGTGGCTATCCAAACAGGCCAATAGTATATGTATATGCGTACATACACATATACACATATGTTGGTCACTAATCGACATCAATACCCAAATAGTCAATACAAGCTTTATTATTAAAGAAATTAAAAAAAAGAAACATTTATTCGAAAAATAACGCAATTTAATGCGTATTACGCTCTATGAGATTAAATTAAATTCAGCGTTGAAATAATGATTCTCGCAAATCAGAGAACTTGGAAAATGATCATGTAAATGAAAACGCAATTAACTGGAAACCACTAAAGTGTTCATAAGTCCTGACCTACTACATCGTCGGGTGAATTCATTTCTTTTCTAATCGTTTTTACATTCACAGTTTGCATTTCTCTCGAAAGGGTACCTGTGATACACAAAAGAGTACGTTTCAATTAGTTCTTTTTTCTTGAATTGAAATTATACCGTACAAACATTTCGTACCCGTTGAGGATACGTATGTGCCTGTTCAGTCTGCAAAATTAGCATCGCTGTTAATTAAAACTAAATTTAGCAAAAAACCCAAAGAACGTAGCGCGAATGCTATTACTCGGTATGTTTTATTACCGTATTTCCCTCATTTGCAATAATGATATATCGAATGCTTCGTAAGTAATATACTAACATGTTAAGTATGTCCTACGATTTCTAGAATTTCTTGCAACCAAATGAATAATTAGCCGAAGACCATTCCCTTATATGTGCATGCTGCACGTGACCTAACGGATGGTCTGTAGCAAGATAAAGGTCCAGATAAAGTAAATGCACTCTTTCGGATTATGTAACGAATGGAGACGACTCCGCGACCGGTTACCGTCTGAAGAATGTGTACGCTGTTTTCTCTGAATAGCGCAGCCTACTAGGACATATCTGCTTTGTCCAAAGATGTCAAGGATGACATTTAAAAGACATTGGCATGGATGCCTTTTTTTTTCCTAACGCGGTGTTAAATTATTCTATATTTTTATCGAATTTGGGCTTATTGGTAATAATATGTGTTAATATAGATTTATATATTATTTATACACATTTATTTATACATTAAATATATATACATATATATACGGTCCCTCATCATCGAATATTTTTAAAGATGTTACATACCCGCGAATTTCTAGAAATTTCACTGATTCGTGATATGGACATTTAGCGAAACTCGAATATCCGTGAATTGTCGATACTGACGGTATAATCGCAAGAACAGATATTCTGAGAGCATAATTCCCTTAATTGGATTTCGCTGTCAAAGGAACTTCGTTGATTTTTTTATTCTATTTTACTGCATTGAATTTCTCCTCTTGGATTTGGTTGCTTGTCAGACATTTGTTTTTCCGCCATGTATTATTTCCACGCTATTATTACATAGTGCATGTAGTATTTCCAATTTCATAGTTGGCTGAAACTCTGATGATACGCGCGTGCAAGAAGAACCTGAATTGGTTGAGCTTTCTGCGTACAGGAAACATTCAACGGGTTTCCCCTTTGTACTCAGAATAGCGTAGAATTTCCCTGACTACGCAGTTAAAGAAAATATATCATCGAATAATTAAACATTTTATTACAGAATACAACGAAGTGACACGATTCGGTTCTTGTAATTAAAGTACAGTAAATTGACTTTAATTAATGATAACTAGACGTTTATATCCTTGGATTATTATTAAGGCTAATAACAAATGTCAGGAGAGCAAAACTGATGCAACGTTCTTTGAAATAATTAGAGTGTAACGATTCCGGTATAAGTAGATAGTAATTGTCTCAGATGTTCATCTCACGCGTATGGATTTTCATAAAACAAAGATGTTCCTTTTCGAATCCGTACTGTTGAATAAAGAGTACAATACTAAATGAAAATTCATAAATATTATTTTTGTCACCCATTTCCAATATACGTATACTACATCACTGATCTGTTAGGTTAAGACAGGCTTTGTTAAATAATTTCTATTTTTATCTCCTGTAGCTAGGGCAGAGATCGGAAACAGAATAGTGGAAGGATATTGGAAGCAAAGAGAATTGCTAAAGGAAAAGGAAATTGTATGAATTTAATAAGAGTAATATCAGAAGGAGTCAGGATACGGGAGCAAAGAAACAACTCGGATATTTGCAGAAAAGAAAGGTCTCTTCGTATTTAATGATCCGGACATAGATAATGCGTTGAGATGTGCAGCGTATCTCCTTGTAAGAGAAGGCTTTGATTTCTCGTGTGCTATTAACTTGTCGTGTGCTATTATTAGTGTTATTAAAACAGAAATATGCACCTGAAGAAATTGTACAGTTTACTTCAGTCTTTCCGAGGTTTCTTTCTTTAAAGCTGGTCACCGTACTTCCGCGTTGAAGCGTTTCAGATTGTAGCAGAGAATGCGAAAAACCAATAATTGGTGCCACCAGAACAAACGTTAATTAAATGCAGCACTTCGTCACGGTAGTTTATCAATGTCATGGTGGCCCATAAATACTCGCATCCGTCAACTTAGAATGTATACATATACACATTATACCGTGAAGAATTTAATATGTATTTTCGCTTGAAGGAAGTTTCTTTGCCAAAACCCCAATGTAATAATAAGCTTAATCGTCGAACAATTTTTAGTTACTATACAACACTTTTTGAACAAATTATTCAATAACAATTTTACCACTTAACGATTATTTTTTGCTACGTAATCGTTATATTGGGTTGGCAACTAAGTGATTGCCGATTTTGTGGATAGATGGACTTTACACTTTGTTTTGTTTTGTTAACGTGGTCAAAGCATCTAACATATATTTGTTTCTTATTGTTTGGACTTCTACCTTTAATTTAGTAAAAAAAATTATATCGATTAGTGCTTTAGCTTTGTTTTTATCCCAATTTAAAAATGGAAGAACAGGACGTGCACTTCAGACATATTTTATTGTATTACTTCCGAAAAGGCAAGAACGCATCGCAAGCACAAAAGAAGTTATGTGCCGTATATGGAAATGAAGCCTTGAAAGATAGGCAGTGTCGAAATTGGGGGAAAAAAAAAGATTATGCTGTCAGCCTGGTGGGATTATAAAGGAATTTTTACTTTGAACTTATGCCACAAAACCAAACGGTCAATTCAAACGTGTATGTTCAACAACTCGCCAAACTGAACGATGCAATTCAAGAAAAGCGGCCGGTATTGTCAAATCGTAAGGGTGTTGCTTTCCATCATGATAACGCAAAGCCCTACACGTCTTTGATCACTCGCCAAAAATTATTGGAACTGGGTTGGGATGTTTTGTCACATCCACCATATAGCCCTGATCTTGCGCCTTCAGATTCCCATTTTTTGTTTCGTTCCATGCAGAACTCCTTAAGTGATAAAGTTTTTAATAACGCTGATGATGTCAGATCACATTTAATTCAGCCTTTTGATTGCAAAGATCAGAAATTTTACGAACGTGGAATTTTTACACTGCCAGAACGATGGCAAAATGTCATCGACAAGAACGGACAGTATCTAATTGAATAAAGTTCTATTTTTAAAGAAAAATTTGTAATTTTCCTTCTTATTTGAAATCGGCAATTACTTAGTTGCCAACCCAATACTTTAAAAGTCATCAAATTATGGTAGATTACTCTTCGTCCTATTGATCGCAAGAAAATTGATTATTTCCATCAAGTGTATCGTGGATTCGTGCATTTTCCTCGTCAGTTTGTTATCGATATGGGCTGTTAAAGGAGAGAAGCGCTTATGCGCCGCGACGTCGGTCAATTTATTTGTTCCCAGATAAGAAACGAGTGATTAATTGGATTGCAATCGCGTCTCCCCGAGCAGTACAATCTCCGTTACGAACATGATATTAAAGATGTGCCCTGAGTCCCTAGCGATTGCGCAATAGTTCACGTTGTATCGGAGCCGATGGGCGGTCCATTCTTTCGTGACATTAATGTTCACGTCTTTGTTCTACTATCGATATTTCGTAATGCCATTCGACGTACCTCGCGATTAATCACCGGCCAGTTTTCTATTAACACGGCCGCGTGGAAATTTCACGGTGCAGCGCGTTAAATATGCAACGACGTTTCCCTTGCCAGATGTACCTGCGAAAACTGAGTTGAACTTTAAAATTACGAGCCGTACGTGATCGTTCGTATTCGGTTGTTTGGAGCGATCACGACTGAGAGCCATAAGTTTTACCTGTCGGACATTAACTCGGCAGAAATTTGTATAAAAAGCACGGCAATGGATGCTGAAGTTTATTAGGTCGTCTTTCAAGTTTTATCACGTTTTTCAACCTGTGTTATTATTATGCTACGATAACAGTATAATATATTGATTATTTTGTAAAAATAAAACTCTTAAAGTTTGGCGAATTTACAGAATGACACTCACTGTTAACCCTTTGATCGCTATGAACCCCTATAGTAATTCTCACACAACCATTCGATTTTGGCTATAAACCCATATATACAGGGTGTAACAAAAATACTGGGACACTTTTTCAGTATCGATAGTACTCACCAAAAGATGAAAAAAAAGTCTATAAAGTTTTGTCTAAAAACCACTCCCTATCGAGATACAACCCTTTTTGTAAAAAATTTTTTAAAACTCATATCTCCGAAATGGTACGTTGTAGAAGACCCGCTTTGATTGCAATATAACCGGAGAGGACCAAAGATAATAGAAAAAAAATATATAATTCCTGCGATTGTTGATGTTAAATAGCATTTATTCTTGTTTAATTCGAACAACGCTGATTACCTATATCATAGCAGGTTTGTAAAAACTTGGAAAAAATTGGGGGCACTCACTAAATCTTTTTTTGCGCAGACAGTGATATTTTTTTTCATAAACTTTAGTCTCTCCCGCTTATATTGCAATCAAAACGGGTCTTCTACGACGTACCATTTCGGAGATATGATTTTTTAAATATTTTTTACAAAAGGGGTTGTATCTCGATAGGGGGTGGTTTTTAGACAAAACTTTATAGACTTTTTCCCGCCTTTTGGTGCGTACTATCGATACTGAAAATGTGTCCCAGAATTTTTGTTACACCCTGTATACGTTCTCACATAATTTACTTCAGTTACAATCAATATACTTGGAAGGAAAATTTAGTGGTTTTCGTACGGAGTGGGCAGTCTATGACACACGCTTAACGTCGGGCAATTCAGTGCTCAAAGGGTTAAGGGTTAAGGCGTTGGGTCCTATCTGTTGTCAGCTAATGGATGAAGGTTTCTTTCCTGCGTCTCGGACAAGTTACACTCACTCAAAGTATTTTGAAAGTCGCATTGACACTTATTGCTTCGTAATTGAAATGAAAGGACTCCGGACGCGTATAAAATCAGACTAGAATTATAAGTTAGAGTATTTCGATCAAAATCGAAAGTATAAGTGAGGACTGCGACGGAGGGCTCCGGTACACACAGGGTTTGGGCCCTCCCAATATAGAAGAGTCTACAGGTCTCTATAATTTTTAAAAATACTTCCGCATAAAAAATATGAAAGGAAAGAAATTAAATGTTTCAGTCAGCCCTCCAGTTTTGTCGAAATTGAAATCGAGCATGACTTATGTGTTCTCTAATTTAAAAAAAAAAAAAAGATCATCATTTAGGTGAAACAAGTAATTCTACTATAATTACCATGACGGACGTGAAAATAATGAGCTACGGTACACATGTTACAGAAGCGTCTCTCTATAGTTTGGGTTTCAGTTGATGCTATTTATTTGCACGTCATAAACGTAATTATGAGTAAATATGTACATGTATGTATACATATTACGTATTCTAATATATCTCTATCCACCTTGAGTGGAATATATTACCATGAAATAAGTCATTGACATATTAACCAGCTGAAATAAAATGATTGACTGATAGTTGCATATCACAAAATATTCATTCGGATCGGCAATAATAAAAATGCGCACCATTCCGAAGCCTTCCAACGATGGTACGAATACACCAAACAAGTTGAAACTACAAAACTTTTGTGATCGTAGCATAATCAAGCATAAATCCTTTTGTACAAACAAACCCCCTTCAAACCATTTTATATCATATCTATAAATATATTAAAACGCTCTTTTGTCAGTTTGCACTACAACGGCAGCAAACCGAAGTAATTTGGATATCAATATACATATAGTATTTCTCTGCCGTTGAAATATCCGTACTACAATAATACGAGTGCAATAACAAAAAATTAAAATTATAAAATACTCACGATGTATTAAGTATGTCACTGTTGGAATCTAACATCTGTTGCGACATATAGTTCCCGTAAAACATATATCCGAATTCAGAAATAACGAACAACATTGCAATTAGGAATTCGTCAGATTTTGATGAAGAAACTGCTTGACTTAGCTGGAAAATTAACACTTTTTTCTAGAGATCGGCTAATGTATTATTTGGTATTTTCACGGAATCGATGGGAATAAAATACTACACACGCGATACAAATTAATGCTTAGGGATGTAACTCCCAATGCAAGTAAAACAGAGTATGAATGGACTAAATTTGCGGATACATTATCCAAAAATCTGTAAAAATATTTAAAATTAATTCAATGACGCATTTTTTCACAATTTGAACATCAGCCATTGTACATGAAAACTTGTTAATGATTACTCACGTCTGGGCATTTCGGTGCATCTCAACAGCACTCTCTATTTTTTTTTTATATACGGATCCGCTCTTATTGACAATATAATCAGACTCTTTTGGACAGTCCGGAAGTAGGTGTCTGATTCGATAACTGTGAATTTTAATAGGGTCATTATAACATCACACTGACATGAGATATATCAATCACAGTTTTCTGTAAATCCTGCGTATACGCTACATGAATTAACATTAGTAGTGAGAATAAAAATAAATAATACAGAAGTAAACTGGCACATGTGAGTGTGATTGAAACATAGGGTACGTTTAATATCCAACTCACCTGGCAATCTGCATTAAACCAGAAGTATGCTGTACCCACATAAAAAATATACCTTCCGTAGATATAAATGTAATACCAGATATGATGAGTGTAATGTTCAACAAGAATGTCAAAAAGTGAAAATATTTTTGTTGATCGACAAAGCACTCCACCGTTACTGGGAATCTATGTGGGCGAGTTTGGTTCTGGGGTAAAACGACGTCGAGAAAATCGGGAATGTAAAGAGATAATATCAGTGCGAAACCAGATGGACAAATGAAACCTATAAGAAATTGTAGCTGACATATTATAACAAACATCCATAATACTATAATCCCGTTTGCTATTGTAGTTGATTCTCACATGCAAAAAGCGTGGAATAATCATTTCCCAAATCAGCGTATCGTTTTAGAATATCGTATTCGAATTCATCTTTGATCACTCTCCAATGACATTTTACCTGTTGCATTATTTCCTTGATCTACGCTCAATTATACACGTATACATCACGATTTCTTCGGTTAGTTTATTATTAATTCATTTATATAATCCATTTTTAACTCACAGTTGCAGATTTGAACCAAAAAGTAATGTATTTGGCAACGACACCCAACACCATCATCACAGTGGACAGATTGTTTATAAAAAGTGCAATGGTAAATTCCCTTGTTACGAAAATCGTTAACTGAAGATGGTACATTAAATTGTTTGCATCATTATGCAGGTATATTAAAACACATATGAAATCGTAATCAGATTCAGAAAAAGAACAATATAAACATTTATTGAATCACTGGTTCTATAGATTGTCATAAATTTGTAATTTTCGCTACTCAATATGTGAAAGATAATAAATTAAGGTAACAAATATAATTACAACCGATGATTGATACAACATATTTTATCATTACAAAATTTTGAAAGGAGCAAACGACAAAAAAAGTTTTATACCTGCGGAATAATAGTTAATACAAGAAGAATTAAACACAGGATATTTTGGATACGCCGATACGTTGGTTTGTCATAGGGCCACAGGCCAACACTTGATAGCAGTATACGATGTCTATAGTAATACTTATTTACCTCATCCATACTGTTCGGTGGTTGAAACTGATCTGATGCCGCGTACCGTGCGCGTAGCTTCTGCCCCCACTATTTCCGGCACCTTCCACCCTTACTCAGTAATAGGTCATGCATATTGAAACAAGGTATTACACTGCGGCCGAATGACTGGCAGGATATATGATTTAAGTAGGAATTGCACGAAAACGCAGTCCACGAAGAGTAAACGATCGATTCTTATTTCCCCAAGAACCACCTACAATGTGTGGAGCAAATTATGAAAATTATAGGTTCTTGAAAATAAAAATGATATTCGAATATTTTCTATATCGTTCCCCCTCATTCATCGATTTATTTTGCACTTTGCTTATCTTCAGTCTTACTTTTTCTCTGCAACTGGATACACGTACGGCAATGAAAAAAAAATTTGTCCCAGGAAAATATCTGTTCACTCATAACGGTTTTAAAACTGTAATGTAGAGCGATATAGATAGGTATGTACATACAACGTACATTATTTTCCAATGATATTGAAAGTTGAAACGAATGGAAATTGTTATCGAATGTGTAGAAGATTATTTTAAGGAGAGGCAATTCAATAAAAATTAAGGTGTGATTATGGATTATGTATTTAGGCACATGAATCATTGTAAACTGACGACACTCATTATTTATTACGTTCGCTCGTTGCATCTGAGATTTCGCATGTCGAAGAACACCAGACGGTTTCGAGCAATCTCGCGCTACGGTGCAGAAACACCGGATTGACTAATTAATGTTGCGTCTCGAAGTATCGTTGTAAGTATAGGAAATGCGAGATTTAATTACAAGGATTGTATATCTGCTGATCGATAGAGAGAAATATTCCGTGACGCGTATTTCCTTGGATTTATTTATTCGCTAAGTGTCTGCTACGTTTTTAATGTAAGTTGATCAGGAGCGATGTGCGTTGATCTGGAAGATATTTACTTGTTCTATTTATCTAAATTGTTACGGTATCGTCGCGTGAAAGATTCTTGTTTAGTATATAATTCATTATTCGACTATTTTCTGCATCGTTTCCACACATTCACACGTTTACTTTACACAGCGTACATCTTCAGTTTCAGTTTTTCTCTTGAATTCGCTGCAAGTGCGGCAGTGGGAAAGAACTTACCTCCAGGAAAATGTCTGTCCCATCATAATGGTTTCAAAATTGTAAGGGGATGCGACGTACATACATACATTATATTGCAATGCTATCTTTGAAAAAGTGAAAGATCTTATCGAATGAGTTCCACAGAAAACTCTTTTACTATAGGTGTCAGCCTAAACGAATTTCGGATTTAATTTTTTGCATACAGTACCCTATTGTACAGAATTTCTAACCTGGTTGAAGTTATTTTATAGCAACATGTGAATGTTAATTGACGCTGATATACAACGGTGAAATTAAAGCGATGGAGTAAATGTTTTATACCTTTATTTTTGTCAGTTAATTCTATGCTATTTTTAGACACTATTTACCTATATCCATGATTGTATGGAATATATAACCATAAAATAAGATTGCGACAATTTAACTATCTGAAAAGAAACACTGATTGATACATTCTTTCGAAATTAATATTCGTTCTGAAAGGTGTCCCTCGAACCACTGATGGTTCGGGCGACGATATTGAAGGCGGTGCTGAGTCCGCCTGGACCCGTTGTAGCTATCTTTCGGCGATCATTTTCATTGACCTTTTTCGTGAATTTATTATACTCTTCTTACTTCTTCTTTACTCTTGACAATTTTCATAATAATATATCTGAACAATAGAATAATTATACATATAATAACAAAAGCTTATCACATATATTATTACAATATACATGAATAATACGATTTATTTTATTAATGATATTAATTTCATTTGTAGATTGCGCGCTATATACGTATTCCAAACACATCTTATATCCACTTTTACATTTCTCATCCTGCCCTATACATATGAACATCACGCAGTGAGTCGGTACAAATAATGATCGAGTCGATCTTGATGACTCGACTGTCGGATCCGAAAGGGCCCAGCATCGCGCTCTGAAGATTGCTCATAGAAATAAATACCTTCGCAAACCCCTCAAACGATGGCTCAAAGAAACCGAAAAAGTTCCAATGTGAAGTTTTCTTACTTTGCATCATAATGAATAATAAATCCTTTTGTATAGGTACACACTGTTCGTACCAATTTATGTCGTATCTACAAACACGATGAAAAGGTGTATCGTTAGTTTCATCGACAAATACTGTAGAATTGTTATTCTGCGAAAGATTATACAGAAGCGAAACCAGGGTAATACCGAGTCTTTACTATTAACACTAGAACTACCAAGGGGGTCAAAATGACCGGTTCCGCATTTCTTCTAAGAATCGCTTAAGTTTATAACACTGCGATTTTCAAAATCCTTCATAACCATGTTTCTCTATGCAAATAGTTAAATAGATCAATTTACTATCCCCCTTTATTTCTATGTTTCAAACATATTTATCCAATGCTTCTAAATATACCGAATTAATCCTCAGTAGTTCTAGTGTTAAATATAAGACTTGTATACATATATGTATACGCTTAGAATTGTTTAACTCATTTTAACACTGCACTGCTCCACTCATTCAGGTCACATCTATGCATTATTTGCATTCACTCATAGATTTATTCATCATTCACGCATGCGTGCCACATGGCGACTATCGCTCGGGGAAATTCCAAATTTTCTCGCATGCACTCGTCGAACTTGTTCAGTTAACACAAAAGCCATGCAGCGAAGTTCATTCTAATGAACTGCCACTCGAATCAAATCCTTTTCGTTCGCTGTCTCTTTGTCACTCGGTCAACTGTTCTCACCTCGCAATATCAAACTGGTAGATCAGGGTAATTAGCACAGTGATGTTAGCATAGAAACAGGTAATTCGAACACTTACAATGTGTTAACGATTTCACCAGAGGAATCTATTACGCCTTGTACGACATAATTTTGAATGAACATGTATCCCAATTGGCCAGCAACAAACAGCATCGCAACTAATACATCGTAACCATTTAATACTACCAGTGCTTGGCAGAGCTGAAAAATTCAAATCGTTGTTAGAAATCCGGTTAAGTATAGACTGCGATCTCTTTAAAACATCCATGGATGCAAATATTACCCACGCGAAACAAACAAATGCTGTGAGATATGATAGCGCATACGATTAAAAGCAAATATGGAAGCGTAAAATTTGTCGTCACAGTTTCCGTAAATCTGTCGGAAGCAAAGTAGTTAATTAAACAATGTCATCATAGAACCAAAGCGTCATGTGTCGTACACGAATATTTGACGAAGAATACTCACTTCCAAGCTTGTCTCTGTATATGAATAGCACTTATTAAAAACTTTTCATTTATTCTTTCGTTCGTAGTAACACGAGAATGTCTCGAACAGTGCAGAAGTTGTTGTCCGATTCGATAACTACGGATCGTAGATGAAACGGTAAAATATAATATTAACTTTATATAGAATATTGATTGATACAATACTAGCACGGTCCGTTTGTATGCAGAACACACCATTGATAGCACAGATTTAAAGATGAAAAGAATACTAATACAGTAAACCATACGTGTTTATGCACAATACGGTTTCTGCAGAAGATCATAACTAACGTAGAGTCTCACTGTAGCATAAATTTATCTATCATACATTTACGGTTTAAACTACTAAGGAATTCCCCAAAGTGATGTTAATCGGATTTCAATTAACTCTGAGATACCAATAATGCTATTTCTATATCAAACGCTACAAATTAATGACGTTATAGGAGGGATATTTGTACAAATATTGAACGGCAAACTGCCACCATTGGAGATACACTCCGTGAACGTTAAGGTGGAAGCGATATATCGTGGCGAGTCTATTTTTTGTTTTAACGCTGCTGGAGGAGATTAAAAATGAATTAAAAAATAATAAACACTCTATCTTTATTGATGTGACTTGATCATTAAATGTGTACAATCCATCCACAAAAGAGTATGTGCTTCATGTTAATATAAAACCGTATTATGTATTCCGCTAAAGTGTATGAGTTTAATCGAACCAATTCATTATTTAACGTCATTAACAAATCTTGCAAGTATTCCGAGTTTGCGAATTTAACGGTAACTGCTTGTCTGTAGGACCACAACGTACAATTTCCAACATCAAGAGCGCCTGAGACAGGCTTACTCGCGTGTATACTCTTTTCCACCACGCCGCACCAGTTCCGAGACAACTACATACTTTCTCACTTTGTCCAATAGAACTCAACGTGTGGAGAGAGACGGCGCTAAGGTCTTGCCTCGCTTAAGTTGGAGCTAGGAGTTAAAGAAAAGATTCTCACACTCATGCTTCTTGCTGCACTACACTGATGTAATCACTATGGAGAGCGCTGACGTTTCGCCAGCTGACAAAACTGATAACGATTAGACAGCGATTGAAAGTTTGTTACTGATTAGAAACTATGCTTCGCACTACGTTCGCTTTTTGAATATTTTCGAAAGAACCGAGGAGAATGGGTTGCATTATTTCTAATCTGCATCCCGCCTACTGTTGGCAAGTTTTGTTAGCGACAAAAAAACCTTGGTGTCCTAGCACGTAACAGGTGGCACGAAGAGGGCAGAGTAGGAAGAACTTGGTAGTATGGTGTGGGTTAAAATGTTTACATTTCTGACCGAAATTGTACATCCGCGAGCGGAGAAATGCAAGGAAAAGGAGAAGACGCGCTCGGAAGCGACAGAGAAGTACTTTTTTAAATATATACAGTAGGGTGGTCGTTAAAAATTAAATCTTTTGCGTCGCTCCATAAAAAGCTTCCGTTTGATGAAAAAAAACACTGGGAGATTTTTTTTTTAATTAAAAACAACACGTGCCTCAAGACGATCTAAGTTAATTTTTTGGTATAATGTTTTTTGGGAATTTTTATGAAAAATACGATTCTATTCGAAATATAAACAATTATAGAACCCAAATCAATAAAAAAACATTAGTTAATTAAAATAACAATAAACAAAAATTTTAATTCAAATTTATTTTTATCAATAATTAATTATAGAAGTAAACGCATTAAAAATACGAAAAAAAGTTTACTTAAACCTTGGAGCGAAGAAATCTAGATATTAAAATTACGTTTGTACTAATTTAGTTTTTAAATAAAAATATCAATTTGAATGTCTTTCATTTTTTTATTTAATAGACAAAATCAAATGGGAAAAATTTTGAATTTAAATTTTTGTTTATTGTTATTTTGAACGACCACTCTAATGTATAAAAATGCAACTCTGAAAAGAATATTAGACTGCATATTCCGTCACGTTTCCCTAAAAATTTTGACAATGCGGTGACACGTATTAATATGTATACATTGTCAGAATACCCTTATGAGATATAGAACTAGTTTAACAGAGTTCAGTATCATCGAAACATAGTTTAATTTAATCTCCAGCTTACCTGACGATTTTGAACAAACCGGATGAATGTAGTATCCACATACAAAATAGACTTCCCGTGGATACGTATGTAATATTTAATATAACGATTTCAATTTCGAAACAGATCGCCACCAAATGAAAATATTTCTGTTGATCGATAAATACTTCCAGCATTATTGGAAACTCGTGCGGACGTGTTTCGTTTTGCGGTAGAACGATGTCAAGGAAGTTGGAAGCGTACAGGTACATTATAAATAGAGCCACAACTGGCCAAGTACATACTATAAGAAATTGATATAACCATATTACTTTAATTGCCAAGTAGTTTGCGACGTGCAATAATTCTATACGGTTTGTTCTCACTTGAGAAAAGTATCAAATAATAACTTCCAACGGAAGCGTGTCGCGCCATGATATTAAGCTCTGATTCATCTTTTACATTGGTCCAATCACATTTCACCTGGTCCATGATTTCCTTGATCTATGTTTACACATAAGCGTCAAATTCTAAATGTAAATCACAATTACCTCCTCGGTAAGGCGCCTGCGTTAACTTCAATCATGTTCAACTCACTATTTCCGCTTTAGACCAGAATGTCATATATTTGATAATACCACCAAGCATCATGAATATGGGGGAAAGATTATTTAGGAGTTGTTCAAGAGTGTATTCCACTGTTATAAAAGGCATTAACTGAAAAGTAGTGCAATACGTTCTTTAACATTTTAAGACAAATCAATTGAAGCTTCGGAAACGATGAAAGAATTCATATTTCGAATTTCACACTTTCCAGTGAAAAAAATTGATATAAGCGTAACAGAACAAATAAATTATCATACCTGGCAAATTAGACCCAATACGAGGATAGTTGCAAACACAATGTTTTGGATCCACCTGTATTTTCTAGCGCTGCATGGCCAAAGTCCGATGGTGGATAGTAGAATACGATGTGTATGGTAATACTTATTCATTCCATCCATCCTGCTCGATGGTTCAAACTCATCTAATACAGAGCACTGTCCGGATGAGTTCTTTCCCCTTCCTTTTGCAACACCATTCACCCTTATTTCGAGACAGTTCATGCATATTAAAACAAAGTATCGCACAGCAGTCGGATGACTGACGGGGGATGTAATTTAAGTAGCATAGGTTAGCGCCGCACCGTTTGAATAGTGAACGTTCGATTGACGGGCACAATGTGCATGAACACTGTATACCAACCAATTACGAAAATTATACGGCGCGAAAGATAGAAATGTTGCTGTTTTATTTTTCGCGGTGTCATTTGCCATAATTTAGCGAATTACGTGCAAGGCCTTTTTTCAGTGTTATTCTTTTATTCTGATTCTCTGTAAAAACGGAAATGTTTATATAATAGATATACAGGGTGTCCCAGTTAACGTGCACGTCCCTAAACCGGGTGATAGCTGAGGTAATTCTAATATAGGGAAGTGACATTCGTAATGTCGTATCTTAATTCGTGACCGAGTTATTAACGAAAAACGATAGCCAATCATAGGGCTCCGTTGGGCTCAGCGGCGTGATAGTTCCTACTAGCGCAGTACCCTACTGGTGCAGACCTTCTACTGTCACGCCGCCGGACCCAACAAAGCCCTCCGATTGGCTACCGTTTTTCGTTAATAACTCGGCCATAAATTAAGATACGACATTACAAATGTCACTTCCCTATATTAGAATTACCTCAGCTATTACCCGGTTCAGGGACGTGCACGTTAGCTGGGACACCCTGTATACATGTGAACCATGTTGGACGATGCCTGGAATAGAATAGTCGTAGCATCTCTTCGATACACATGTATTTACATCGTGCGTATGCTCGCATAATAATGGTTGTAACATGACTTTATTTAAACATCGACCGGATTGTTAATAGAAATGTTAATAGAAGTTAATGATTAATGAACTCTCTTTTCATTAACGAAAAGTCAAGTTTTTATTTGACCTGATTAAATATACAAGTATTTCTTCGACTACTGTCAAAAGTAAGAAGTGTTGATTGATCGATATTGTTTTCACATGTGTTGTTACCGTGTGTCCGGAACTGTGCTGATGCCTTTTGTTTCTGTGACTTTTTGATAATAATACGAGATTGGCCGAAAAATTATATTTTATCGATTGGTTGAAGGGTTTTCAGTGGGAGAAGATTGAGAGTAGTACATGAAATTCTATTGTATGTAATCTCAACCGTACGTAAACTACGGGTTCCATGAACACTGCTTCGCTGCCTCTTCCCTGCTAGTCCGGACGCTAGGAAATACAGTGGCAAAAAATGGAAAGATGGAATGAGATTGCTGCGGTCAGTCAATTACAGAGTACAATAATAAACTCCGAGTTCGTCGAGCCAGAAGCACACGTTTGTACATAAGTCGTTGAACACTTGGAAATTCAGATGAAAAGTGATTCAAACTTAGCAAGTTTAGCTAAGGTTATGAATTGAATAAGACTACTGTTTACTATAGTGACGCAAATGTAATAGGTGTCTATCCGTTGAATAAGACTACTATTTACTCTATTCAATTTAGATTTGAAATTCCTCCAGCGTGAAACAGTTGGTGCTTGAAAATTTATGAAGCTCGAATGTTGTGGCTCCTGGAAATGTTGGTGCCTAGAAACTCACAGTATCCGGAAATTACTGTGCCGCGAAACTTCCCGATTCCGAAAATTTATATTCGTCCTAGGATGTCTTTGATCTATTGACGCCTAAGGATTTTGTGCACGTTGAAATTTTTCGTCATCGATCTTTTGACTCCTGAAGTTGTGCTTTAGTATTGTTAGGGTATTTGTAATTTCTTACGAAAGCGAAGACATTGATAACGCTGTTCAGCTGAATCAGCTCGTAACGCTGATTCGTTCAGAATGTTTAATGTTTCCACCATGTTAGTAGACAGGAGGGGGGGGGGGGCAAATCTTGATGTTCTTGTCTGATCGCCGTGAGATTGCGAGGGTCAATTTTTGGAATCAGTCCCAAAGGACCGCGCGGGCCACTTGAACGACATTGAGGCCTGAGTGACCCGCGTGTGTCTCCACAGTCAGTTTTAACTGGCAGGCACTGTGTTATTGTCATTTTGTTATTTGTTACAATGAAAGTATGTGGTAATCTGATTAGCATCGCTCAGTCTTCTAGCTGTTGGGTTCTACAAGTGAATTGCACGTTCTGAACTTACATCATATTCTGAAATTTCCAGAAAGGTTATTTAAATACTTTATGCTACATGGACACCTTATTCTCAAATAACCAAGACGGTTACACAGACCTGTTGGTTGTGTATGTCCATGTGCTCGAGATCAGCTTAGTAACCCATTAAGATTTGCGTGGATCCGACATTTGCATACAGTGTTTTTAAAAAACGGGTTTAAACTCATGGTGTCTTATTTTTTTTTTTACTCCTTATACTTTTTTTATTATATGCATCGCAACGGTAGAATAAAAAATGTTAACCGTCATAGGTCTTAAAAAGCCCAATCTGTCAATTTCGGCACTGAGGAATTTCAGCACCGATCATTAGGGCCGCCTGACACGGCACAGATTCGGTGACCGAGCATTTTCTCAGGCAGAAATATTCTCACGGATCTCCGCATATCATACTTTAATAAAAAATATCATTTTATTACTATTTAAAAATGTTGTTTATCATTGGCCATACGAAATTGACTCTTACCTGCAATTAATTACAAAAAATATATTTTTTATTGAACAATCGGTCATTTGACAGGTCTTGTAGACATAGAAAGATAGATTTATTATGTTATATTTACAATAATTTTGTCACGACCAGTAAATAGCCAATTTAAATTTTCGTTGTATTAGAGATAGGAATATATATATATATAAGTTGTCGATAAGTTTACTGTTAAACATAGTAGATGTTCGTATTACTTGTACAAAATAAATGTCGTAATCCAATGGAATTCCATGATTCAATTGGGGTATTCACAAGAAAACCATTTTCACTTCGAAGTTCAATTGACATTTTATACACGATTACCGGAGGATTCCGTTAATCAAATAAATTATTTCGATTCCGGCCCACCTACGCACCAAGATAGCAGAATTTCACGAATTTCTCCAATTTACATATCACTTTTTACACGCACCGACATGTGTTTCCTGCGAATCGCGGCAAAATACTTACGTGGAATATTAAAGTATTGCGTAGGCTGAATTACGCATCGCAAGAAACATTTTATAATTCAAATACTATTCTTAAGCCACTTTACAAAACGTTCCACATTAAGTTAGATTTCTTTTTATATAAAATACGTTACTTACTGACATTTTATTGCCACGTTTGCAAATTCGAGGAAGATGTTTTCCAAATGTGTGAGTACGATTGCCAACCATCATAAATAAAAATGGAAAATCTCCACAAGAAATGTAATTCATTGACTATTTATAAGATTTTGAACAGATTATAATAAATACCCGTGTAACTGACGTTGTAAAGTATCTTAAGCACCTATAAAAAGGACATTTCACACATTTGAACAGATAAAACGAACATTCCGAATAATTTCCTTCCGCGGAGAATGCCACACGAAATAGATAAAGTTGACACTACAATTAATTTTTTGTTTGCCAACTATATCTGATGAAGCAACCGTTTCTATTTGGAATTCTTTTCATCACCATTATACTTCTCGAGTCCGTTCAAAAATATTGTCAGATATTGAACTATTTTATTTCTTAGAAATAAACGTGTTGTGTTTAATTTGATAATTGATCACAATTATAACCGAATAACATTTAATTTGCAATTAGTATTAATTAATTCTCAAAGATACAATAAAATATATCTACTTTAATTAAAATAACAAAGTGATTCATCGAAATTGTTTTCATGAAAAGTAATTAACTAAATTGTAAAAATACGAATACGTCCGATTTAATGTTATTTCTTTCCAATTTATAATGTTTCTTAAACTAGTAGGTAGGTATTTAGCCGACAGCCATATTACCGGGATTGCAGAAACTGACAAACCTAATCGGGCTTACAGAAAATTAAAATGGTAATATTTTAAATAGTCAACTATTTAGCTCATCCCAATAGCAATAACTTAGTCATATGAAATAAGTGTTATTAGCAGTAACTCAAGTTCCATGTCTTTATATTTCTTGCAAAGAATATTTATCGTTGACACCTATATTATTGCCAATATGTATGTTTCATTCCGTTCAATCATCCCGAGTTTAATAAAACCGAAAATATTTACACAAAAATAAAATTGTTCCAAAAGTACATGAAATATTTTATATCAATTGCGTTATTAGATTACTTATTGTAAATACAATGTACATACAATACATTTCCACTTTTATTAAATGGATACTCTGCCCCATACCATTTTATTTCGTCAATAACAGTATTTTCATCCTTTATGCACAAATTAAAAGTGTAAAAACCAAAAAGTCGTTAAATACGTTATATTTTTGTTTATTACACGTATAAATTTAAAGTACTATATTTAAAAGTATCCGAGTGACTTCAAATTAGAAACTACTTAAGGGTCTCGGCACGCCAATATGCTGTTTGAAATTTATCGAAAATTCAGAATAACCAAACAGAAAAATCTGTAAAATGATTCTCATGTTACACTCTATATCGCACAACACAGGGTTCTCAAGTGTGCGAAAAAATATCTGTAATTTCTGAAAACGTGAAAGCAGTGTGAGTTAGCCTTTAGTCGGTTTCGTGGTACGAATCATAAGATTTCGTTCGAATTCAAGGGTCACCGTCCGGGCAATATAGCGTTTTTTTTGCTTGCAACGTAAGAGGACAGCGAAAAAGAATTTAGTCATGGGTTTTCCTGGACCAAACTGGTTTCGGATGCAAGATCCTTCTTGCGGTCGAGCCACTTCGCTGAGGCCGGCACACTGTTAAGAATTTAACGCAGAATTTAAAACGGACACATAAATATGCGTCCAGTTTTTTTCTTTTTTGAAGATAATTATTCTCCAAGTGAAACAAAAATAACAATTTTCTGCGTAAAAATTTATTTGCAAATATTTAACGTAAGTGCGCGTTATTGTAATGCAAAATTTACAAAGGAATAAAATAGTAATGATTATAAATTATTTGTACTGTAGAAATTAACATAAATTCTACACGTGCTATTATAGCGGAATCAGATTTATGAATAAAAATCACATCGAATCACGTGAATATTTATGTTTTTAGTGTTGGAATTGACTTCGAAGATCTATTTAAGATAAGATAAATATGTATGATTCGTTTAGCTAATTCGTACAAAATTTTAGTATTTCGAACGAATTGTCAGAGCACATAAAACTATAGTTGATATTGTATTTTGAATATTCTTATACCACGTAAATGGAATACGTGAAATAAATTAATAGAAATATAGGAGAAAATAGAAAATATATGATATATGAAGAAGGAAAATGCAAGCCAATTTATATCTGCTTTATCCTTTTTCTTAAATAACGACGATAAAACATTTAAGTGCCCTTACCTGTAGCAACATTCATTTACGTATGACAATATGTAAATGAATTATATCTAATAACAATATGACAAACACTTTTCGCAAATTAAATTATAACCACAAAATATCTTGTTAGTTTCAGAACAAGTTAATTCGAATTACATAGGTGGAGTGATATCCAACTCGGAACAAGTTATATCTCCCTTTAAATGACTATTATGCAGATAGACGTTTACTTGTAAATGACCTTATCTTCTTTATGAGGGAAAAATAAAAAACGGGACTGTGTGAATCTTTTTTAACGTGTTGACTACCACGGTAGTCACCCTTAACCAGTGCTTGTCTTCCGTGTGGTCATTCGTGACGGCCTATAAAATAATGAATTTGTATTCTTCTGCCCCCCAAGCTCTAAAAAACGTATAAAACTAACATGAAAGGCAGCGTGGTACAGAGTGTTACCTTCCACATATTTGTAATAATGTTTGAATAATAAATAAAAACTTACAATGTTTTTTACAAAGTAAGCCAGTACGCTCCAATTATTAGCAAATTTCTTTTGATTTCGTTGCTGCTAGAATACATGTCGAAAATGTTGGAACACAACAAAGGAATAAATTAATGAAATTAACTCATTTTACATTTTTGTTCTTGATATTATACATGTAAACTTTCTAGTCAGTGTGAACCTCATAAAAACACATTATTAAAAGGTAAATCAGTCGGTAATTTTACTAACATTTGTTAGCATCATACCATTTACTATCGCGAAGTCTAATTCAGTTTCAATGAAATGTGACATATCAATTATAAAAATGTTCGTAAGTTATGGAAATATTATTCCTGGTTGGATACTATTTAATAAAATAATCCAAAGATTACGAAAAACAAAATCAAAAGAACGCCTTGGGCACTTTATATTCTAATTAAAAAGACACTCATTAAAAAATCAAATCCATTTGAACGTTTCCCCCATAGAGATCAAGGAATAAGCTCCATATAATCCAACATGAAAAACGGCAGACACGTAAAACACACGTAGCATAAAGCCAATAATATCTTTCTTTCCCATTTTATTTCCCGGTTCTATATTAACTGAAAATCACAATTATTATTCACGAATAACTGAATCAAACTGTTGCAGATGACTCTTCTAACACGGCCAACAAACCTCAGAAACATAAATTCGACACAAATGTTATGAAATAATATTTTACCCTGAACATTTCAAATATAGTAAGAATTATGAAGTTTTAATAAATCTGACCATAGAAAATCAAAGCCAAAGAGAGTTAAAAATGCAAATAGAGTTACAATTTGCCACAGGCACTCTCGGAATGCAGCTTTCTCCAAACAAGAAAACGGTTTTTTGCATATGAATATCAAGGTTGGTTTATGCTCTTGATCTTTGGATAAAATATGACGTAACATGTATACACAAAGAAGAACAGGGCCATAAATTTTCCATCCCTGACTGCCATCGGTAAAGATACACAATAAAGACGATAATTAAGACAATCTAGATGCGTAACAAAGGTGCAACACAATGGCAATGGGAGATACATCAGCAAGAAGTTAATCATTGAAATATTCTTGCCATGTGAATGATCGTTGATATCGTTCTTGTGGTAGCCGCATATAATGAGCTACCACTGTTACGCAACGAATACGTTTATCGTGTACCATAGAGTTTTCATAAATATCGCTCCATTCGATATCGTGTAATACGTCGATGTAATAAAATGAAATTTTCATTTCAATATGATGCACCAAAATGTCACTGCTCTTCCATCGGAACTCGTATCAATATGACAGCCACCGAAATATAATGAAATTTTAATAAACGATGAAATTCGCAGTCGAATATTACATAGATAGAACTGTAAATTTTTACACACGACTTTACGTAGAATTTATATTTCAGTTTCTAGATGTGCCTGTTCAGGTGAGTTTTAATTATCATCCAATATTTAATATTTTCAAGTGCTGGGAACTTCGAAGCATATCGTAATTCTTTGAGAAGTTTGAAATATCAGCGCGTTGAAGTTCTCAAACGCGAAAAGTTTCTAGGCAGAAACTTCGAGGCGCAGATGTATTAAGTCGCGGAAAGTTCACGGTATACAAAACTCTAATGACCATTTTATTTAAAGCGTAATCAATTTATGTGACAGTCAATTTGTACGTTGCATTAAATTTCCGTCTGCTGTTAAATTATTGATTTACAATTGCTGGCCATGTATCACAAAGTTTACCAATATGCTATACTTTCTGTAAGAGATAGCTCGTCAAAATAATACACTTCAAAATATGTGCATAGTGCGAAATAGAACATAAGAAAAAATAATTGGTATTCACTTAAATATATGCATGACGATACCTGAAGAAGACGAAAACCTTAATTCTATAATATACGGGATGGTTCAAATACAGAACTTAGAGTCCCTTACTATTTTTAATAATACAAGATTCATCAGTGAATATACACATTAAAATAAATGATATAGCACTATGAATCGTGGTATTTCTCTATACATTACGGCAATATGCAAATGATACAAATATTTGTAAATCTGATATCAATTACGTACGACTCGAAGGTACTGTCACGGTGATATAAATACTATGCGAAATTATAGAGTATTAAAATTCCTCGGGAATATTAAATGTCATACACACATAAACCTTTTCAAGCAATAGAAATAAAGCTAATACAATTAGTCAAACTAACCCTGCAACATCCAGGAACTGCAATATTCAATTTATTGGGAAATCTGAAATTTGGAAGAAACAAAGAAAAGAAGAAATGTTGGGAAGAGCAATGGAACATTTTAAAAAAGGCTTGCGAAAGCGCGTACAGGAGAAAGAGTGTCACTTGACAAACTAACTTTATTCCTACGTAATTGAATTAATTTAAAAATGTACCGAAGTATTGTTATTTGATAAATATTCGTTTCCTCTGTCGCACGCTGTATTGCAATAAAAGTTATATATTTTGCATCCTAGGAAGAGACCTTAATTTGTGCGATATAAACAATCGATGTTTATTATAATAAATCGAAATAAATAATCCTCCATGAGGGGGATACTCCAAAAAGGGGAGTATCTCGAAAGGGGTTGGTTCGCGAATCAACATTTACGTGTTTTCCTAATCTTCTGACGTGTATTGTACGATCTTGAAGGAAAGATTCCGTTGTTTTATAACATACTGTATACGCGCGATTAAGTAAAAAACAACAAAACGTGTGGAATCCTTGCGTGTTGATTGATACGATTCTTCAAGTACTCCAATCAATCATTTTTCTTCGATCGAATTAAAAATAAACATTTAAGCTGTCTCGTTGCCTACGTGATATTTCACTAATGTTATTGTTTCATGTAATTACATATATAAATGGAAAGTCTTATTATGTCACGTATTTTAATATTATTTGAAAACATTAAGCGATTTCCTAAATTAGCCAATTTCCGAACAACGAATCGTGGTGTTTCTCTAACACTCCGGCAATATGCAAATGATACAAATATTTGTAAATCTGATATCAATTACGTACGTCTCGAAGGTACTGTCACGGTGATATAAATACTATGCGAAATTATAGAGTATTGAAATTCCTCGGGAATATTAAATGTCATACACACATAAACCGCTGGCTACAAATGCCAATTCGAAGGCACTGCCTGTCACGGTAGAACGTATCCACGGACTCGAAGTGTCAGGTGCCGAATGCAGAAATCAGTTTGCCCGTCGACCCGATTAAACAATAGACAATTAATACCCCGAAGCGCCGCGGGTCATCAACTTCGGCGGACCTCGTTGCGGAGCGCACCTTTTCAATCGTCCGCGAGCAGAACTCGTTCCGCGTAACGAGAAACGTGGTTCTGCGGTTCGCGAAACCTCGGGCCCCGCGATGAATGTCACGACACGACAACGACGACGAAGAAGAAGAAGAAGAAGATCCTCGTTGCCCGTCGTTATCTTCCGACGATCGCAAAAGGTATCAACGCCGATAGTGAATGCAACCGATGATAAAGGTTGATGACATCGCTATCCGCGTGTGCCCGTAGGCATTCCTTGATCTTTACCCGTAAATCTTCGACGTAATGACGCGAACGTAACGTGCGTATGTACGCGATGCCTGGAATTACAAATCAGGAATGTCCGTTTTCGGGCCGTCGGGTGTGACGGTATTAACAGTTTCGATGGTTGTCGTAACGGATTTGCGCCCGCGCACGTTCACTTCGATTAACCCTTTAACCTTCGTGCACCTCCGTTAGCCGGGTGACACGCGGATGTGTGCGGACCACGAGAGCCGGGTATGTATGTGTCACGTACGCGCGGATCTGAAACAGATTCCGCAGGTAGAAAAAAAATGAAGTCAACGGTGAATGTATTGGCGTGTCCGATTAAGTTTCTTTCTTTTTTTTTATGCATAATGAATAGACGATATTCAACAATTGTTGTTTAACACGTTCTCGCCGGCATGTACCACCAGTGGTACATAGAGGGTTGTCCCATGGGACGGCATGTACCACTGGTGGTACATACACAAATGTCCCATCGGGCGGCATGTACCACTAGTGGTACAAATGAAGCATTCAATTCTATGTGTTTTTTTTCCGCGCCGCCCGATGGGACAAACTATGAATTAGTGAGCCGTCCGATGGCGAGAACTACAAATAAGACCGCCGGCGGGAACGTGTTAAGGTTGATTTACTGTGTTATATACAGGGTGTCCCAGCTAACGTGCAGGTCCCTGAACCAGGTGATAGCTGAGGTAATTCTAATATAGGGAAGTGACATTCGTAATGTCGTATCTTAATTCGTGGCCGAGTTATTAACGAAAAACGAAAGCCAATCAGAGGGCTTCGTTGGGCATGGCGGCGCGACAGTAGAAGGTCTGCACCAATAGGGTACTGTGCCAGTAGCACAGTACTGAATTAAATACGTCGCGTCGCTGGGACCAACGGAGCCCTCTGATTGGCTATTGTTTTTCGTTAATAACTAGGCCACGAATTATCCATACATATAGACATATATATACCCATATCAACCAAAAACTGACCGATGAATAGTGATCGGTAAATTGCGATACAACATATGTATGTCTACGTGTTCATTTCTGCGTACATTTTCCAAAATACATTCTTTCATAGGCACTGTATGCGACTTTATACTATTCTGCAATTATACTAGTGTCTATAGATGTGTACATAAACTTAAAAATTTTTTTAATATAAAACAAAATAGTGAAGATGACACACCATGTGATCCAATTAACACGCTTCTTTTGATTGTGCCGAGACTGTGTTTTTCCACCGATACTTAGTATTTTCATCTCAAAAACGCAGCCGTACAACCAAGATTCGTCTCCGATAATTAGATTTTGTGACAGGTTCAGGTTTGTACTAAAACTTAAATGAACATTGTTGAACGACGAATACGTTATTCGACGTCATTGCATTCCACGGCTTACGGCAAGGACGCAGAGACGTCTGCCTGTAAAAACATCGAACACAATTAACTCTTCGATTGAAGTCTGTTAAAACTTGGTAGTTCCCTATAGAAAGGTCATAGATATAAGCTATACTTCTTGGCTCTGTGTTGCAAACATTATAATTATCATTGCGTAGAGAGTGAATTCACCCTACTTCTTACTTTATTTCATATGAATTTATATCAGTATGTTTTCAGCTACGAAATGACTGCATAATTTCGATCGACAGATACGTGTAGCCTATCGATGACGTGTTTTATACTTAGACAACACTAGTTTGTTTAAACGCCATAGTTTAAATAAATTAATGCCAGATTTCCGACATTTATGCAAATATATATTTTTTAGGAAACGGATGCAGAAAAGGTAGTGAATAAGAAACGTTTTCAATGATCAGGTAATTCTTAATAACCATGACGTTTATAGCAAATTTGCGTGTAACCATAACAAAAAGTATTACCCTGTATAGAGAATTTAGAAAAAACTTCTGCATTCTTTAATCAATGGTTAAAATAATTTTTTCTTATGAGGTTAATGACTGGTGTACATAAAATTACGAAATAAGAGAATTTTGCTATCTCTTCCTTCAAAGTATTCTCATTTTTTCAACAAGGTGATCCCATACTATAAAACTCAAGGCCATCCATGGATACAGCAGGCCTCAAGGGTCATGGCATTTTGTCACCCTACGGTTACAAGACTGTACCTTCTAATAAGCATAGATCATTGAAGCAAGCGAGGTGCTAAATTAACTATGCTGTGATTAAAATTTTTATCCTAAACGTTGTAAAAGTTGCAAGTCCTCTCGTTAAAGAGTCATTAAGAACATGTCTCGCCAAACCGCAGGATTTTTATCGAGCCCCCCGTCGGTACTTTACTGCACTCGAAACTGTAATTACGTTGATACGAAATGCCAGCGCGCAAATTAAAAGTCACAAAATATCAGCGGTTCGACAAATTAAAATGCTGAACACCATCGTGACACATGTACCTGATGACTTAACAGCTGTGAAGTTCAATGTTTCGTGTCAGTGTTGGTAGTACTACTAGGTGTTTCTGCAACGAGCGAAGCATTAGAAAGTAAGAATCATCGCTCATTGATGTTCCCACGGGGCAATACTTAGAATAGCTAATGCTTTTTATTTTCAACTTCCCAAGGTGTACGCCGGCTGTACCTAAAGGACGATGTCAACAATGTTCGCGTTCTATTAACACTAAATTTACCGATAATTTATTATGTATGAGTACTAATATTTGCCGAATAAAGTAAGTATAAACGAAACTATTTTAAAATATTAATACAAAAGATTGTTGCTGTATCTAACGAAAATAACGTGGAAAGTTAAACGTTGACTGCACAATTTTTAGTCTAAAATTTGAAAAAGGTCATTTGACCCACTGTGGTAGATTTACTGTTAAATGAATATTTCAATGACATTGATTCACAATTACTTCAGATCTCCACGTTCCAGATCAAGTTTGTATTAAATAACATTCGACAATAAATCATTATGATTGGAATTAAGACAGAATACACAGAGTGTCTGAGATTCCTCAGCAAGTCAAGTGATTTATAGGTACAAGAACTTTACGAATAGAAATATGCAACAGAAATATAGTATGAATGTTGGGCAGAAATTCTTTTTAAAATAGTTGTAACGAAACTGTAAAACGCGAAATATGCAATCATTTGACCTGAATTCGCATATCGGAAGGATGTTCTACCATCCCGTTAGAAGTTCGACAACAATTTAATGTTAACTTTATCTCTCTATGAATTCCCTCGGAGTTTTGCTTCGTATCCATATTTTACATTTTTAATAATACATTTTCAAATAAATATTTTTGTCTGCCACTCATACCACATATTTTTCCAATATTTTTTCTATAGAATACGTTAAAGAAATTTGACTGGCAAATGCAAGAAAATAGTGTACGTCGAAAGAATGGCCTTCCCTCAAGCAAAACATCAATACCAATCTCTTGTATATATGTATTTTCAATACTTCCCAGAAATACCAGGGAATAAGTTTTACCGCAAGACATGTAACTTATTTCGTTTTTTTTTTAAATCTAGTGTTTTGGATTTAAAGCTAATCTCTGTTTTATGGAAATGTCAGAAAAATATGTTGTCCGCGATTGTAATCAAGATAACCACGGACAGCTAATTAAGATTTCGTAGGACCCGAACACGGTAAGGCCCATTCTAGCGCGTATGGCTACAGTTCACTGACTTTCTCCGTATAAGGGTATGAGTCTGTAGACGGACGTGAAAATTCTCTAGAATAGCCATAACAAAAATAAGTAACGCAAGGTTGGACCGATGTTCACGCATGTCACGACCAAGATTTGTTGGTAACCGCACACGGATATGTTTATTATAGTAGATGCAGCAAAAAATGTGAGATCATTTCGGAATGGAATACCTGATTATCATTGCGCTCCTTCGCGTTGTTATTCTGGGCATGAAAAGGACTTTGAACTGTGTTTTACCATTGCCTTTGTTCAAAGCCCTCGAGGCAATAGTTCTTTTAGCGAAAATAATGTTTATTATCCGCTCTTACGATTGTGTTGTATTGTACAAATACAAACAATTCTTTCTCGAAATGTCCAAGGACGAATTTATTGAGAATGTCTTGGTTCCACGGCATTCAAACGTGGATGTGACGTGTGTTAATCGTGTTAAGTAATTTCTCTTTTCATTTCTTTTTCGATTTGAGATTTGTTTTGTGATTTCCGTTTTTTAATGCACGATTTCTTTCTCCAATTAGGAATTTTGTAATTTTGATTTCTTGATAAATTCCGTTGTTTTTTCAATTGTAACTGTTCTTTGTTGTGGTTCAACGAAAGTCTATCGTATGGTTTTGAATCTTCTTTAGTAGTTTCGATATGATTCTTTTATTCGTATGATTTTTGTCCAATTTTCATTAGTAAATGGCTATACGTCAAATTTTGGCAAGCGCTCGCTGCATTACAATTTTACGATATCGGTTCGGATTTATTTTTATAACATTTCCGTTCATATCATGACAGGTTTTGTGAAGCTTTCTCGTTACATGTCCATTTTACTTCCATTAGTAATCCAACAATGCTGTAAATCCTCCATTCAATTATACATGACTTCTGACTGTTAATTCATTTTACAAAGACATACATATATGTTTGGAATACGATATGCACTTCATAACGAAATTAATTATTCAAAAATACGATACGCATATGTGAATTTAGTTATAATTGAATTACCTTGTAGGAAATCCAAAGATCTACGTACAACGTAAGCACATCCCATTTATATTAGCCCTGCGGACGGTCTCAATTAAAAATATACAAACAATACATCAGTCTAGAGTATCGAAAATTAAAGAGAATTATATCGCGGATAACAATATAACATGAATTTCTTTCACGATTAGGTACGTACTGTATTCCATAACCTTTGTACATATTAAATACTTTAATTCATCGTAATTTAACATAATCATACTCTTCAACGTGTATTTTGTTTATCGACATAAATAGATCATTATTGTATCACAATCCTTCCTTTTCTACATAGACAAGATTTAACACATTCTCCCTCCGATATCCACGTTCCAAGAATTTTCGACGTTCAAAAACTGACCGAAAGGAAAATTAAAAACACACATACAAAAAAGCAAGGGGAAGACTTATAACAGCGCACCTGATAACCGCAGAATTTTTTCAGGTACATCGAAGGTGAAAGACAAAAAGAGAGCCCGCGTTCGTTTCGATTCGCGAAAGAAACGAATGGTCTCGAGGCACGTATCGAGGTCGTTAAAGGTTCTAGGGGAAAAGGTTAATTATCCGGAGTCACCACGAAGAATTCCGGAAGATGTTTGGCAACTGTGCCAGCCGTGGAAGCGAAAGTCTTACTCCCATCGGTCTCTTTGAATCGGGGTTACTGGTCGGTCTGCAAAAAACAACTGTCCGATGCCGTCAGCCAGGGTTTCGGCGTGATATTGAATAATACTCGCATTCACTCCAGTGAGTTAATTGTCGGTAATGACCGTATTACGACAGCTTCCGCTTTCTACACCGTGCAACCACGTTATATCTCCCGTATTCACGGCAGAATTTTCGTCGCTATTTTACCGTTGTCTTCGTCGAGCCCACCCTTGACCCGAAACTTTACGAGCCTCGTAACGCTTATCTACTGTTTGACAGGTTGGTAATTAAGGGATTTACGACGACGTGTTTGAATTTGTCGTTCTCGGCGGAAGATCGAAAATAAAAGGGAAATATATAAAACGAAAACCATGTGTTAATGTGAACATCAAAAGTTTGCCGGGTTATAATTAATGCGTGAAGGAACCTATCGATTAATTGGTCTCACGGTGTTTATATATATATATTTTTTTTTCTTACGATAAATTAGTATACTCTACGGTGGTGTAAGTTCCTTATCGTATAGCGGAAATAATTACGACTCGTCGAATCGATTGTATTGATTTATCGGCACGCCTGAAAGTCACGTAAATACCGGTGGCGTCCACGGTGGAATTCCTTGTCCGTGATCTCGACGGACTGTGAAATAAACAGTGAAATCGTTTGTATATTTCCATATACTCGATAATTCCATCTACCGAAAATCTGACATCGACATTGACATTTCGCGGCATCGAATTTGGATTGAAAGTCGGCCCGGCAGGAAAGAACGGTTTTCAAGTTCACTGGTCTCGGAGCAGCGAGGTCGGTGAACCACGTTCCTATAGACATACATATGGTATCGGGGAATATGTTTAAATTTGTTAAAAGTTCACGCACCGGGGTCAAACGTGCACGGCATATCGCATTCTATCACTGAAAGAATCTCATTATTCTTCGAGCTCTGATACGTATTTGCTATAAATCGACAACGATTTCGCGATCAATGCTTATTCACTTATTTCTAGATTTCTTTCACTGCATGTTTGTCGTTTAAAATGGAATCCCAAAGCAGGATTGTTTTATTGTTTTTTAACGAAAAAATAATTTTATGTACAATAATTTTGGAATGATTAGAATGATTAGATCTGGAGGAGATTGTTATTGTCCTACAGACTTTGGTCCGAATTTCCTATAATTCGACTACAATTTCTGTGCAAACATTTATTAGGTGTCATTACTACATACGTTTAATTATGAAATCAGAATTCACGGTTGAACCATTGATTGTTAATTGTTATTAGAATACAGCACTGAATTATGTATGAAAATACATGCGTTTTATTGAAAATATGTTGGTGCGAAATGATTAAAAACATGAAACATATTTTTTATTCTTAAAGAAAGGTCACTATAATTGATTGTTTAAAAATATTTCTCGAAAATAGCATAAACTGTAATACACAAATATCTCTGAAATGTGATACGATGTAGACCAGAATACAAATGATATTGTTATTAATTTCGATTGAGGTGACAAAACACAATGAACATCGGAAATTGCATGCTATGCAAAACACACACGCACACCTACTAAAAGCTCGATCTGTGAGTATAGTGTAGAATTCGCGGTTCGACATTCCGTTGAGTTATTTTGTTGCCGTGGTGAAAATCAGTTCTTGGAGCGTCCTCATATTTTTTCCGCCGATTTACGTTCTAACGTTATAAAAGTGATTAAGTTAAAAGAAAAGTAGCAATATCTATAAAAAATAAAAAAAGGAAAGAAATCTAAAGCGGAAAATCGAACACCGTTATCAAAAATCGTCAAAATATATATGATTATGTCAGATGTATAACAAATATATATTGTCGTGTAACTAAACAGGCAATCAATTTTTTTTAAATGACTCAAAATTGTTCAGCATGTCTTCGTTGCTTATATAAAATTTGTTTCAAAGAATTCAAATTTAGAACACGTGCATCTACGTCAATGTATACAATGTTTATTATTAAAACAAAGATAATTTGCTTGTTGTTCAACATTAGACCATTCCGCGTATAGAAATCTATTAAATGGCTGTCTATTTTTATCATTCGCAGCGATAAGTGGATGTCTACCACAGTTTTTCTTATAAGGAATCTTAAAACGCACAGTAAACCTTGGAAATATTTACACATCTAATTGTCAAAATAATACGTTTGAACGATGTTTACTTAAAAATAGGAAATAATATAGAAAAATAATTAAATTAGGTAACAAAATCGACCCTATAATAAAGCAGAAATTCAATACATTTTGATCGGAAGAACTATGTTCAACGTCGATAATTTGACACGTTTCAATATTACCAATCTCATGGACCACTGATTTTTTAAATATTTTTTGAATCCCATGTATAGGAATTATTTTTTAATTATCTTACTAAAATTTTAAATATAATTATTATAAAAATATTTTTAACTTTTGAAACACTTCCAACTTGCAATTTCCGAATACACGTTTTCTGTTGACACATACTATGCAGCATTCACTGAATACGTCGCACACACGTAAAAAGTAATGGGATGATAAAAATTAATGCCGGATAATATCTAATGTGCTCGAAATAAACATTATTCGTATTAAACATTTTATTCGATACATTGACTTTTCCAGTTTCCCCAAAAATATGCAAAAGTGCGGTAATCAGGCGTTAAATAACAAGCGCAGAAAGGTGCTCGTCACGATTTCCCCGTTAAATTACAGAGAATTTCCTAACTGTGAATTATTCTCAGCCATTATTTACGCGAGTTGCTAATAGCGTATTATTCCAGAATTACATTAATGTTGCAAACAACATGACAATTAAAATTAAATCGATATGTATGCTCTAACGAAATCAATATAAACGTCGAATGGATTCAATTAATAGAATTATTAAATTGTCTGATTTTCAATGCGATAAGCGTTAAAATGTTATCGTTACTTAATATCACTATACCATAACAATTGTCTGAATATCAAATTACGCGGTAAAACATTCAATTTGGACGAACAAATTTCTGGCTATTCATTTTCATAATTTTCCGGTAAAATCCATTAGAAATAGTATCGTCGTTTTACATTAAAAAATACGTTTGTCACGAATGCTCACGCATCGAACGCGCAGGAAATCGAGCAGGTGGAGGATAAGAAAAAAGAAAAAGAAAAATATGCGAACGCGTGAAATTCCGGCGACACTCGTGACTCGAAAAGCGTGATTCATAAATAAAATCTCATCCGGGTCATGAGACGTAACCTCGAAATACGTACTGAATACTAAAGGATTTCATATGGGTGGAAAAAAAAAGTTTCTTAACGATCGGCTAAAGGTGGGCACTCCTGAGTTGCACATAAAAAAAAAGAAGATACTGGACTTCACCCGATGTTGTAAATTCAATGGATGCATTTCATACGCACGAAAGTACGGGACTTCTTTGTAAACTTCACGCTATTTATTGGACATATTTCTTGTCTGCTCTTTAAATATTGCGAAGAGACAATTTAATGAAGTCGAGGAACGACGAGTTTTATTGTACTTCGAACTGATTACAAAGATGAAACTGTTCCTGGCACTGGGGTGTCCCTCCACGGTAACCCTCTTTCGGGGCATGATTGCAAAAAAGTTTCATTTTTTGCGAAAGATACGTCCGTGGTCCTAGTAATTGCTTCGCTCTTGGTTGGATTAATGACATTTGCTCATTTATCGTCGTTTTAACGTGATTGGAAGAAAAATTGTAGAAAATTTTACTGTACGTCGAATCGAAGTGTAATAGATATATGTGAATTTGTAGAAATCTAAATGACAGCTATTTTAAAATCAAGTAAAGAGGTAGGAGTATAATTTTGTTGTAAATTTCATCAAGTTCGTCAGTCTTGCCGGATGTGAGAAGACTAAATGTACAAACACGCTAATTAACTTTGGGATTACGATGAGGTAAACCGAAATCGAATTTAATAATTGGAGAAAATATCTGGGATAAAGGGGTCCCTGAAAATATCTGGGATTACTTTCTTAATATATGTATGTTTTCCAAAATTCCCCGTTTAGAATAGTTAGTCTAATTGGATAAATCTTTCAATGCAATTAAGTATCCAATTAGTAGTTTAAGAAAAAACTGTTTAAAGAAATCATCGTGGAAAATTGTCTATGCTGCCGGGATAGAACAATTAACCTTGAAAGTGAAAATAAAAATAGAAAAGGTACACTGGTAATAAAGCGTGAAAGTAAAAATAAGTATAAAAAAGTAAAAGGACAATAAACTACGGATAGAAAATTCTTGTATACATATGCAGAGAGTAACGAAACACTGGGGAACGTATATTACGATCGATACTACACATCAAATATTTAAAAAACTCAATAAACTTATGTTTGCCAACCACTATCTAAATACACCTCCGTTTTGAAAAATTTATTAAAAATGTATATCTCTGAAATTGTTTGTCGTAGCCAATCGATTTTGAGTTTCATATTGCTGGCAGACATCAAAGTTAATGAAACAAAATATAACTATCATCGAAGAGTAACTCTTTCCAAATGCCCCTAATTTTTCTCAAGTAGTTGACCCTGTCATAACTATAATATTTACTATGATGTGAGCAATCATAGCTGTTTAGAATACACAAACATAAATACTACTTTGCGCCAGTAATCGCTGCAGTTGCATTTTTTCATAAGCATTGAACTTTCCGGGTGTTATTAAAATCAAAATAGATCCTCTGCGACCTACCGTTTCAAAGAAATATTTTTTTTATTTTTGGAGAAGGGATATCTCAATAGGGAATGCTTTGCGTGCCTCAATGATTGTATAATATCTTTCGATCTGTACTATATCACACATATTTTTAATCAATTAAAAAATTCTGAAAAGGTCTTCCAAATAAATGGAGATTGGATTACACACTCCCTGACAAAGTAATCGAAAGATTTTCATATAACGATTTCGACAACTATTCTTGTCGCGGAATTTGTTTTTATTTTAGAGAATCTGTCTATTTGCACAAAATTGACTCTGTCCAAAAGCCTCAAATATTACAACCGGAATTTCCATACACACGCACTGTCGCAACCGGGTATCCGATTGAATATCCGAAATTCAATTGATATTTTTATCTTCCAATCCAGATAAAAATTATCCATATTTATACGAAATATCATTTTAACATCGTGTAAGAAAATATCAGTCAGGAGATGGGAAGCGCAATAGAATCCTCCATTGGAAAAAAAATACCTCGGGTTTAATGAATTCTTCGAAACGTCGTGAAACTGTAAAGAGTAAAATTTCATATAAAACAATCTAATTACAGGCGGGACGGTTAGATGCATACATTAAACCTGAGATCGTCCGTGAACGCGGGAAATAACGGCAGAATTCTTAGTGAGGCGTGGCTAGGCCATATAAAGCTACAAGCATTGCGATTCTAAATACCAATAATATTGCCTTAACCTGGAAAAACAGTCTCATCGACCTCTACGAAATTATTCGGAGTCATGTCCGATTCCAAAAATCCATAAATATAACGGTTTAAATACCTTCTTATCGCGCGTTTTTCGGTCGTTCACACTATTTTTTTTTTCTACTATCTTGATGTGAAGATACAAGTCCTCAGATTAGATCGCTAAATTATAGCATGACTGCGGAGACGTTACGAATTTCGTATAATGACCCATTCCGGGCGAACGTACACGATGCCCGCGGTAAGCCGTACCTTTCCTAACGGATTTTTATACTGATTTATTAGAGAATACGGATTTAGTTACACGCACCCACGAAATGTCCCGTTTAATCACGTCAGTTTCTTGATTTTTTTTTCTCCTTTATAACCACGAATGTTTTCTCCATGAATCGTCAAATACATCCCATGATTATCATTCGTATGACGATAGGATAATAATAAAAAGAATTATATTATCCTAACTGTCCCGCTTAAGGCGATACTAAAAATGTTAGAATATCGTGTTCGTGTATATTTCTAGTAAAAAGTTTCATATCTCTTTTTCGAGAGAAACATCGACACGGAATCGTTTCGTTACGTTATTCCTCGTTATTACGTAGAATAAGCATACGATTGCACTAGTTAATATGGCATGTTTTATTCCATGGCACTGGAATTATTATATTTGCCTGTATCCTGTATAAAAAGTAGCCTATGGAACGGAAAAAGGTATACAGATTAAAAGAAATTTTCATAGTACCGAAGTTGTTACAGACTGTTCAAAGTTGGTATTTTCTAAATTCCAACGTTCCTCGATAGAAACTCTTACATCGTGGAAACATTAATAACAGTTTATTGCCTGCAAACATTTTTATTAAATTCCCAAGTATCGGCCTCACTGTTGCCTCACTTCAATCTATTATCGGCATTCAAATTCAGTTTTTCTTCCTAAACTCGTTTAATTACTGGATTCCAGATTTTTAATTAGTCGTAACACAATATCACAGTATTATTTCACACACCCACACACCCGCAAGTCCGTTACTTTTCGAAAGGTTTAAAAACACATTTTATGTTTCATATGTGTGTTCCAATTTTGATATCTATCTGACGAAACGTGATCTCCCAATATTCCAGATTTTCGGCAATCCCGATTGAATCCGCTTCTATCAAGTTCTGGTAAACGAGTTTCTAACGTGCCTCGTTTGGAAACGTATTACCCGCATCCGTTCCTGGACGGGTCAAAAGAGGAACGGTTGCACTCAATCCATGTAATGTATTGATCAATCGCCGTTTCAACCGTCCATAAAAGTACCGTCCTTTAACTAACGTCGTGACGCATCTCAGCCGAGGAATTTGTGTTATTAGACTCGTCTTCACAGCTGAATCTAGTGCATTGATGGAAACACCGTCGCCAATAATAGAAACTGGTCTTCGAATGCAACAAATTACAATTTACACGCCGCTACAAGAAAACAAGCTATGATTTCTTAAAACGATCGTTCTACGTTGTAATGCAAGGTCTTCGGAAGTGGAATCTGCTTACATTTTCATACGCTACGAAAGAAATTGCAAGGAATTGCTGGATGATGTTTTTTCTCCTTTTATGCATTGATATTAAAAGTTAACGGTTAGGTTAAAAGTGTTATTTTTTACGACCGTTGGAAAGTAGAAGGGAATTTGTACGATTTCGTCGGAAACATGAATGTGATGTTATACATTACGTTTTCTTTTTACTTGTTTTTTTTTTTTTCTCTCGTCACATTCGAACGTACTTTTGCGATTACATAGAGCCAAAAGTTTTAAGTTGTCGTAGTTTGGAAAAGTAGTGTGCCAATTAAGTTATTTTTACTGAAAGTTCCTATTTTATATTAACAATTATTGAAATAAAAAATACGACTTCGTTCAATCTTTCGTAATTTTCACTGACTTCATTTTTATTCTTACAATACTTCAATCGGAAAGAAACGTAGTCGGAATTCGCGTAGTATGGTAGGATAGCTATATCATCATTACGTAATGCAGTCATCGGCACACGTATTGTATTACAATACAAAAATTGTCAGAAAAATAAATAATGAATTAGTCATCATCGAAACATTTCGACAATTCGTAAGATGTGTGTAGGTATTGATCTATTAAGGTGTTTCACAAAACCGGTTCGCCCACTTTGATGATGCGGGGCCTTAACCTTCTTGCAGAGACAATGATTTAGATACAACGCTAACGTACGTTGCGATAAGCGTACATTTATATAAAAATTACCTCTGTCGTTATTTTCGCAATTTCGATTGTTTTGTATAATGTAACGTGAACATTTATTGTGAAATTTCCCGAAAAATTAATATTACACCGCGATGAATACAGAAATATCACAGGAAAAATTACGATTTGTAAACAATACGAATCATATACCAATATTTAAATACTCATTATTCCATTGTCATTGTACTGAATTTTGCAAATTACCGTAGAATGTGCCGACTGAAAATTATAACACATAAAAAAAAATCAATAATTTTATATCGTAACGTCCACAGTTTTGAGACTGAGACAATATAATATAGATTAACATCATTTTTCTGGCACACCGATTTCCTTTCGCAATAAACTTCAATTAGGATCATATTATCTTCATCGCAAAGAAAATGTAATATAAAATCGTTTTTCTCATAATAAAAAGTACACCGTGTACTGCAGCGTTGATTATAATATGAATCCTAACATTTCTCCTTTAAAAGACTACAAACACGCTTTTTAACACTACATAATGTTCCGCTGGCGTTACTTCAATTTCCCGAGCTTCGATTTTATAAGAACTCTGCTTGTGGCACAAAATTCTCTTCTTACCAGAGAAATTTCGTAGTATGCCAGCAATTAAAGGTGTCATCGATCAGTCGAACATCGATAATAATGATACGTTCAGGAAACAGGATATAACAAGCAAATTATATTCTACAACGACCGGTTTTCTCTGTCTTATTCGCGAAAGCTACCTGCAAATCGCGTTATACCAGTTAGCTTATTTAAATTACGTCGTCGCCCGCTATCAGACATATTTGCATGACGAATATCATTCGATCTGACGTTAAGAACCTGGAGAAAGTGATTTGCGTCGAGATGAGTAATCACTTGTGATTCAGAATTTATCCGACGACTTTTCTTTCGTTCGCGTTATTATTTCATTGCTTCCGTTTCTATCTACGATAGAATGCAGACATTCTGTATTGAGAAATACATGGAAATTATATACGTACTGTGAATGTATACAGGGTGTAACATATCATCGGGGACCTTTTTTCAGAATCGATAGTACGCACCAAAAGGTGAAAAAAGGACCAAGGAAGTTAGGTCCGAAAATCACCCCCTAACGAGTTACAACCCCATTTGTAAAAAATTTTTAAAAAATCATATCTCCGAAATGGTACGTCGTAGAACACCCGTTTTTATTGCAATATAACCGGAGAAGATCAAAGATAACAGAAAAATATATAATTGCTGCGGTTATTGCTGTTAAATAGCATTTATTCTTGTTTAATCCAAACAACGTCAATTACCTATATCGTAGCAGGTTTGTAACAACTTGGGAAACATTAAGGGCATTCACTAAATCTTCCTTTGCGTAGATAGTGATATTTTTTTCGTAAACTTTGGTCTCTTCCGGTTATATTGCAATCAAAATCGGTCCTCTATAACGTACCATTTCGGAGATATGATTTTTTAAAAATTTTTTACAAATGGGGTTGTAACTCGTTAGGGGGTGATTTTCGGACCTAATTTCCTTGGTCTTTTTTTCACCTTTTGGTACGTACTATCGATTCTGAAAAAAGGTCCCCGATGATATGTTACACCCTGTATGTACAACGTTATTATACACCGGCATGACATACCCATCAGGCAATCGATCTTAATATTTCAACAGTTCCATCTTCCAGCTACATTATTCGAAGTTTGAATATACAGATTACTGTGCATGCGTTATCATAATTAACGATGAAAGATTAAGTTGTCCTTTTTGTAATTCTTTCATTATAACAATGATGTTGAAATTCGTGATTAAAAAATCTCAATTTGGACATTCGAACGATAGCTACATTCAAACGTTTCAAATAAATTTTAACTTTTATTTGACGATATGTGCGTTCATCTAGATTTTACATTAAAAATGTAATTAATAATACTCACAACTTTTAAATACACATATATTAATGAAACCATATTTACGACTCGTATCGTGACAGAGTGAAAACTGCATTTCGGAATGTCGTTCGATTCAATCACACAATAAAATGAAAAAGAAAGTGATTTGTGGCTCAGCGAAGCTTACTTACGTCCAGTTATTATTTTCATTTTTCTTCTTTATCCTCCTCACTGTTTTTGCCGCCGTTTCTTTTTCGCAATACCCACTGTCATAAATCACCGTCAATTTTCGTTGAACAGAAAGTACAGCTTGAAAAAACATGTCTAATTGTAAATCGTTTTCTAAGTCGGTAATAAATGTTACTGCGATTAATGAAAATTCGAAGACAATTTCTTTCTTCATCTAACTTTACCGTAACAGTGAAAGTAATAAAGTAAAAATTGTAATAATTCATTCCAAGGCTGCAAAAAAGATAATAAAAATTCTATACGATACAAATTATCCAGATAGAATATAACAACAAAGTGATACGAAACTTGCAAACTTAATTATCGCTAATTACAATACTGTTGAAAATAATTATTTCTGTAATCAATGTCATGTAATTATCAAATAAACGTTCAGGCAAATTCTCCGAAACGTTTTCAATCACCATTATTGATACAGTTTAACCGAGATTTTATGAATACATTCAAATCAAACAGATTTGTCATAATATTCCGCTTCTTTTTACTTTTTATAAATATAAATTCATTTTTGCGATATGAAATTAGATTTGTCAATCAATTTTCTTTCTTAAAAAGGTAACAAGACACCAATTCTTCCGACGTATGGAGATTACACGATGATTTTATTTAATAGCTGCGATCATTTGTAATACCTAATTAGCCGTTAATACGCGAGAGTGCATTGTAATCGGGTAAACAATTGCCGGAAGATACGACAGAGATTTATCAGTTTCTGTAGCAGATAATTCTCAAATTAGCTTGATAAATTGATCTGCTAGTACACGTATGGAGAAGATCATCCGCGGAATTTATCCTGGCAATGAATTTTATTGCAAGAGAAAGTGGTTACGAGTGGCGGATATTATTCCCACGCATAGGTGTTCACCACATCGGCGATTACGAATCAACATAGGACGAAATCATCCGAAACACGACCAATATAATCGAATCATCGTCTGATCTCATTGAACAAGAATTGTATTTTATTACTCAACATCTATTAGACTTTTGCGTAGTATTTCAATTGATCAACAAACTCACAATAATTTGTACCAGATTTTCAAGATTTAAACTAATATATTAAAATAGTGTTTTTTAGTAGATAACGCACAAAATTTAAAATGCTTGTTAATGCAAAAATTTTACTGTATCTGAAACGGTATTCGATTATTTCGAATAATGAATAAATCGAACGACAGTTCCATCGAGTGAAATTACAGAACCAAAATTGGGATAATTCTATGAGTATTTCCCATTTACGTTGTTGCGTGACGTCATGTTGATTACGATCGAAAACATGGATATCTGTAGCAGTGTCTTCGCGAATAATTTACCTTTAAACGACGCGTAAAAATTCATATCAGCCGCCCGTGATCGGGAGGAACCGCGTTACGCACACAGCATGCGAAATGCAGGGCTGCCTGTGGAATGGCAACAAGCAATAGAAACTCTGCCAGATTCAATGTCACGCTTCTCTTCCCATTCCTCGGTTCTTTCAGTCATAATTCGGTGATTAACACGAAATCGAATACAGAAAAAAAACGATTTATTTGAATCGGAAATGGCGGATCCATTGCTGAAGTGTTCGAGTATATGAAAACCAACGAAAGACTTAATTCTCGTGCGAAACGCAATATTCAATTTAATAAATGTGTAGTAGCATATTTAATAGTCGATCGTAAGCGTATTATGTGGTTAATTGAAACGTTATTATTAAGATTTCTTATATCGAGATGGATCGGCCAAAATATGGATTATATTTTGAAGTAAGATTAATTAACGTGTCTCGGAAATACTATAGAAAAGTATAGATAAATAATTAATTAAAATTTTAATAAAGTTCAGCTGAATTAAGGTGGGATGTTTAATTACTTGCTTCATATAGAATGAAAATTAAAATTCTAATAAATCTAAAATTCTGTTTTCACATTTCAAAGTGCACACGTGTGGTACTCGCACGTCTACAATATGTATAGTGCATATTAATATCGCAATAAGAGTGGTCAACCGTATGTATTACTGTATAATAATATAGGAACTTGTGGCCAATTAAATCGTATGAGTAAGAAAAATAATATGATCTAGATGTCACGAATTAATTTTTTAATTATGGTCGTCTTGAAGTAGGTATTGTAACGAAATTTCTATTTTTATTTGCATTTTATCAGTAACATATTTTAGTCATATCCACGTGCTTACACAAGAAAAAATATTTCAATGTTTTCTCGCGTTACAAAAACTCTGCAATTAATGGCCACAATTTTTTATACAAACCTCTGTATATTCTCTGTTTTAATCCCTTTATTTATAACGAACAACATGAAACAGAATTAATATGCCGTTGCTGGTGAATCTCGGAACAGAAAAGATACAATGCAAAGGGTTTACACAAAAAAGTTGTCGATTAAAAAGTTGTCTAACAAAATTGAGGTAAAATATTTGGCCATGTTATTTTCAACAGAATTCCCATGTAAAATCTATTATATCCTCACTTCAAAACAATTCTCAGCGTAAAAAACAATTGAATCGTGGGAAGGTAAATTTAATAATTCCATTTAGTCCACTGCAACGTCCCATCACAATTTTCACGTACTCTAAAATACTTCTGCGAAATTATCGTTGTGGAAAGACTTGTAAAGAGATAATTAATTATTTCAGACGTACTTAAGATCGCGTCAGTCTTTATTAACGGAAATATTTAAAGAAACAAGTGTAAGAATATAGATTTCACTGTCGCGTACTATGTGGCCGTTAATAATTAACAATTCCTGAATTTTATAATGAAAAATATTCGTCAACTATTTTTTCGTCGATCCATATTAATAAAAAATGTATCGCAATTCATTATGATGCAATATTGCATTACAAACCGAAAGACGTCATGGATTTTCCCTAAGTTCCTCCAATAAAACTCCGTGAAAGTTCACTTACGGCCTGACACAAGGTTTCACACATTTCGATCACGCGTAGGTTTACCAATTACATTATTTATACAGTGCGTTCGCGTGAGAAATCAATTTGCATGTCAGGTCTTCCGACAGCGAGCGTATTTTCGGCACATGGAATTAACGTTGCGGACTTAACAACTTTCGATCGGGCAGCGTTTAGATCGAACAGGAACGAAAGTATTAGTAATAAATAAACGTAAAATAACAATGTTGCGTAATGAACGACGAATGTAATAAGTTTATCAAAGTTAAATGAAAATTAAATAGTAATAATAAATAAATCTCAATGTGAGTGAAATATAAATATTACGTGAATTCGTTTAATTTCCCTACTGTTGTTAGCTATAAGTAAATAAATAAAAATTAATAAATAAATAAAAATTCGATATTATAAACGTGGTGGATACGTTATCGCACAGTCTGCAGGAACGAGTTTCAAAGGCAATTTTCACGCCTTAAAATCGAGTTACGCAACAGTACACATGCATCGTCTTTAAATATTACGTCTCCGCGTAACGCCGATCAATGAGCTGACATTTACATTCTTCATCCAGGGTTCCCGCTCGTTTAATTAAAATTGTTCGTCCCGTCGATATAATTTTATTTACAATTCGCCAATATGCCCCGCTGTTTTTCACATCGCGATTATATAATCATAATTACAAACGCACTGGCTCTTACGAGAAATATAACAATATTAACAGCGATACACAAACGCAGATTCGTTGCGAATGTACAAACTCATACACGTTAATTAAATTAGATGTACTACTACATACCCATCTACGTTATAAATCACGTATCAACGTTACAGAAATTTAAAAAAAGAACACGTATTAAAATTATGGGATTTTACATTTAAACGAAAAACTTTTGAAATCTGTTTAGTCGATAAACAATATTTGCAGGCCAGATTTTCCAATATTATCGAATAACTTTATCCCCTTATCTCGTACTTAATTAATTTAATACCAAATTTCCTTGCTAAAGTTTCCATAATAAGAGGAAATAAATCGAGGTTACGTGCGGAGCGGAATAGCCAGGGGCGACACACAGCCAGCCTTTGTTTATGACATCTCTAAGAAAACACTAAGACACGATCAAAAGAGTAACACGTTGCCGTTTTAGGTATTATTGACGCCACACCGTATCGTGGAAATAACGAAGACGAAATCGGGTATCCTTATCGATCGCTAATTAATAATTGATTCGTCCAGTCACGTCCGTCCTCTTTGTTCGTGTCCGCCAACGTAAATTGACGATCGCTTCTGAAACGCACCGTAATGATTTCCCTGATCAAAGCAATTGAGATACCAAGGGGATATCTTAACCGGCGTTCAATTAATAATTGATTATCCGCATTGTTTCTCCTTCGGCCGATAAATACGTTTGTATTATTTATCGAGTAAACGCGATTTCTCACGAACCTACCAGCCGCTCTCAAAGCAGATTGTCGCCAAACGTGAGACACTTAGATGCACCTGTGTTACAATCAACGTGCACGTACCTGTAGAAATATGCGTTCCTGTTTACGCGTACTAATCGAACGAAGGCCGAACGGGTGTCCTTGTCCTGTGTACAAATCCGAATGAATCGAACCCCGTGAAGCTTCTTGGGAATCTTTCACCAGATGATTCGTCATCGATTTCAGATGGACCGTGAAATACCTAAATATAGTTCTTGCAAAAAAAACGAAAGGTTATAGATAGGCCGCAAACTGGCGCTGAATAAAAATGAACGAAGATACATTGACACGGAAATCAAATGATTTTTATTCTCTGTTCGTTATATTTATAGAAGCATACTTCAGAGACTGGACTGTGGCACCTTTTTCTGCCAGAGTTAGTCGAGTATTTTTTAGGTGGAAAGAATGAAAGGATATTTTAACAATTTGATTGCACCACTTTTTTTAAATTTACTGCTGCATTTTTTTAAGGGGTATGCAAGTAATAACAATTCATTATGAAAAGTAAGACAAGAATGTTTGCACTCTCAATGAAATTTTGCTCTGCCTGGCTAACATACAGTTTTAATAACGTTTGCTGTAGGGTAGTGTGGTTTCATAGTTTAGAAATTTATCGTACTTGCTTAAAATTAGTATTTTCCCTGTAAAGCAACCACAAGTGTTACTTACACTTTGAAATTCCGATTGTTGGAAACGTGATGTTTTTGGTAACGTATATGTAAATTAAATCTTCTTATACCGGCAATGTTGAATGATAGCCAAGAATTAAAGTGATTTAAAAAATTTGTAAACGTAAATTGACGTAACTCTAGTTTTTTATACTTTAACAAATTTTATGATAATATGAATTATCGATTTATATAAAAGAAGAAGAAAAATCGTTATATCTATTCTTAATTTTAATATGTCAATTGTCAATTTAACTACCGACCAAGTCATTAATTCTCTTGCGTCAAATTCATTTTCTATTTCTCCAATGAATCTGTTTGATTGACTTTATGATCGATTTCAACAAAGTCTTACGAATCTCATTCACCTTTTCCTCCGTACGTACGATTCGAAATGTAACTTTATCTTTACCTCTGAGCTCAGAAGACATTAACTATAATATCGACCGTAAACGCTGCCAAATAAATTTATTTCCATTCGTTCCAAAATAACGATGATTAATTAAAAGCCTGAAAAATAAATATATTTTCATACGTTTCAAAATAATGACGGAAATTGGAATTCTCGTTAATTCATTCTCTCGTAACAATACGAAAGTACAATACGTATTCAGCGACAGAACCTACGTATCCGGAAAATAATGTATACTTTGTAAATCCCATTAATTTATCAGTAAATTGATTAAATTCAACTAAATAAATTGAATTTATTACACCATAATTCTCCTTTATTAAAATGAAGAAAAAATCAACCATAGAACCTACGTATCGCAGAATAAGAAATCATCCGAATGTCAAAAAATAATATACATCAAATTAATAGGTGAAATCTAACATTTGAACACAGTCGCTAATAACCCTAGACGTTGATGCGACTATAAAGAAAAAGAAGAAGAAGAAGAAGAATATACAAACCAAACAGCACCTCTCCAATAACAAAAAAGCAAAATACCGTATCAATCCTTTTACTTTATCAACACAAAGATCAACGTCGTTCGCTGTGATTCTACGAAGAGTCTAAATTCGCAGAATCGCACCCCCGAAAATACGAGCCCCCCCCCCCTCCCGCGAAAGTGAAAGACCGTAACGACCGTAGAAAGAAGGTGGGAAAGAGAGGCAGACCATGTAAGAATTATCCCTAAAGAGTCGAAACGGAGAAGAATGGGGAAAAGAGAAGACACCAAAGAGGATGGGCAGCAATGTTGGTCGGTTGGTCTGGTTGCCGATCCCCACCCTGTATATAAGCGTCCTTCTGGCTGCGACGTCTTCAGTCTTTCAGTTCGAACGGCACACTGCGTGTATAATCCGAAGATCGTCACACGCCGAAACCGAGATCGTTGGGATGATGGCTTGCTAACGGAAGAAGCAACGTGCCAGGATGCTCGGCCGTGTGCGCGCCGCTTTCTTCTGCCTGGTACGTCCATCATATACTACAAAACCGGCCAGGATTACGTTGAAAGTGCGAGAAATCTGATAACCGTCGATCGAATCTCGAGTGCATTTTTTTTTTCACATGTGTCCGGGCCCGGTTATTACATTGGATTTGCTCGCGGAGGTTAATTGGATCGCGTTATAAAGAATGAATCGGTTGCCCGATATAGAAGTATATATATATTTTTTTTAATTGTGTTATTACTGTTAATTGGATTATTAAAGTGTGGGAAATCCAATTACGATCGATTTTATTATTGCGCTTTTGATACCGCGATCCAGTAGAATCTCATGTAGACGCGAGTAATTTAATCGTTAGACAATTATGAGAGTGTGACATTTTATTAGGCTAGATATCGCAGCTCATGGTTCTGTTTGATTTTCATGTAACATGAGTTTCACGTGAATGAAAAATAGGGAGGGTTTATTGAAAATGTGGGAAAACGTAAACGTAAAGAAAATTGCTTAAAGTTTATTTTCAGGATATTTTGAGCACTGAAAAATTCCGAAAGTGAAGGATATAGTTTTTTGTAATGCTTGGAGTCTTTAAATAATTAAACGGAACAAGACCCATTTATAAATGAGAGATACGAAAAAATTTACTGAAACTGTAGCAATAGCACGTGAGAGTTGTAACTCAGCCGCATTTTCCGTTTTTTTTTTTTTTTTTGGAAGACGTATTTCCGTAACACAGGGTTTTACTAGTGGTTGGATATAAATCGTTAAATACGTGCTTGTATAATTTGTTTAATTAATTCGTTTCAATGAAATAAATAATTCGGAGCAATTTAGTCCAGCGCTATTTTTACATTCGTTTGAAGAATGGTTCGTTGAAATTAAATTACGAGCATTATATTTTATGTGCTTTCGCATAGTCTGCTTTTGCCAGATTCAGCGAATGTAAACGGGATAATCTATGCGGCCGTACGCGCCTTTCGTGTATCATACATTGTCCAACTAAATGTGTCGCAAATGTCACAGCATTAAAAACATATAAAGTAATTGATGTGCTATAATTTTATATTCAACGCAATTCTATTAAATATTTACTCAAAATATCAAAGTCCTTTCTAATTACAAATAAAACAGTTATATACGCAAACCATCACTCTGACGTTAAATAAAAAAATACGAGTAAAAACAGTAATATAATCAATAATAAATACGCATTAAGTACTGTTTCTAAATGATTTAAATTTTTCCAATTCATAACAAATGTTTCGGTTTACAAATCCATGTAAATTAATTATACAGAATTTTAATTCAACTTTAGATTACAGAGAAATACTCTCAATATGTCGTAATATTCAATTAAAATATTTTATGAAATTTTGTATGCGCGTAACAAACATTATGTCGGGAATTCTATTTAAACAGCTATTACAGTAACGGATGTTAAATAAAGGTACGTTGATCCGTGATCCATTAAATACATACAGTGAGGCACATTAACCGACGATCACGTACGGTAGATACACTGTAAATATAGCGATGATATGCGCTTACACCTGCGAGTTCTTTGAGATGAAAGCGGGATTCATGTCACGCAGCGACGAAATACCAACGAATTGCGAAATGGACGAGAACGACGATTCGAGTGCAAATAGAAAAGCGCAACAATCCGAACGCATGTCATCGACACGTAACACGAGAAAAGATATTGATTCGAAATGACAATAACCAGTGACAGTAATTAATTTGATAGTAGCCTTACATTATAAGACACGTCATAAGTGGATAATTTGTGCGGGTAGAAAATATGAGCATCTCTCTTTTATCGCTATCCTATCGCCAAAAAATATTCCAATTTATCAGGGAAGTCATAGAAATTCATTCTGTTGTTACGTGTATGGTGTACAAAAAAATTAAGGAATAACGAGGCAAATGTTAATTACCGAAACTTACAGATTTTCATATTTTGAATGCAAGCTATTAGAAAACTTAGTTAAGCCTGTATTAGTGTAACAGCCGAAATTCCGAATAATCGGCTAATATTCACAACCCGTATATATTTTTTGGTTAATAATCGTGCGAGCAAGAAATCATTCCTAGTAGCATCATCATATTTTCGATTAAATAATTTGCGAGGAGAAACATCATTTCTCCTACATATTTTAAAATTTCGTGGAAGACTTATAATTGTCGAAGAAATTTTTTCAGAAATTTTGTTGATCTCTACGATATGCAAAACGTATTATAATTAATTAACACTAAACAGAATCCACATTAAATTTCCAATTGAATTCACAATATAATAGTCTATCCCTTTAACTTCGTATTTACTAAACAAAATAACACTACACCAATATGACGGGACCTAAGTAAAAATATTTTCAAGTGAATTAAGTTTTACACTCCGAAATTTCATATCGCCACGCGAAAAATGTTCACCGATGTGGTAACAATTGTACGAGCATAATAACTGGTATGGAAATTGCTTGATCGTGCAGTTCCATTGATCTCGACATTCATTCAGTTGTACCGAAGTTGTTACTTGTCTCTGTTGCACTACATTTCATTCATAACTATCAATGCCAAGCCGCGATATTCTTGCGCTCCAATGCGATCTGCATTTGAACGCTAGCAATGCAGTCCATTGTAATGTCCATTGACGAGCAATCAAGCTACTTAGATAGCGTGCAACACGCGCGTATCATTGTTTTCGAAGCCATAAATCGAGGCATTTGCGTCTACGGATTTGTGTTTAGCGTACTTAGCGATCTACCTCGCAGACATTATACGGTAAAATCTGTCCTATTGAAAGCGAAATAATTGTTTACGTCAACATGGTATATCATTTCTTTATTTTTTAAGACTATTTTCGAATTACCAACCACATTCAATTTGTACGTTTGTAACTTTTCCACTAATACAATTTCACCGTTTCAGTGTAATGTAAATAATTTTGAACTGAGTTGTTTTATTTATACTCGTATAGACTGGACATGAAACTATAGGAAGGCGTATTATTCACGCAAATACTTTTCAAACAGGGAAACATAGGGAATGTTATCTGTCAGTATTTTAATGCAATATTATATTCGTTTTAATCAGCGTGGGAATACCGAGTTTTACATACTTTTCAATGTTTTTCCTCAAATAGCATAGTACAAATAGCAGGTACAGGAAAATATTTCATCATTCAGCATGACCGTACAAATGCATTTAAAACGAAATCCTTCACTCCAATCAATATTTGGTGCCGAAATAAAAACATCTGGAAATTTTCTACCGTATCAAACTATGTTATGACTACCGAATAATAGTCTCGCTTCATCGATTTTAACCCGGGAATTACCACTTGAAACAGTCAACACGTAAGCGGGATTATATTTGTATTTACATAATATACATGATTCTGTAATATTTCAAGCAAAAATTACACACAATTATATGAAAGAATTGATACATTGTAATAAGTATTACGAAGTGGATCAGTTCGGATTTACTATTTATTATACGCATAACCGAAACTAATATAAACAGTGTATGAAATCATTGTGAATATCGTAATATAAGCAAAGCAAGTTAAATTGTAATTAAAACAAAAATCTGAATACGGTTATCGCTCTGCTGGGAATATCCTAAAAACTTTGTTTTTTTTATTGTATTGGGAGGTGGAAAATTGGGACCTGTCACTAATTTTTTAGCATTTTTATACAACGTCTCGACACCTCGTGAATTCTGCCTACTAGAAACAAACAGCCACAGATAATCATGTATGTAATTTTAAAAGCGAAATACATTCGTGAGAAAGACTGTATATTCGCTTACTGTCTTACCCGCCGTTTTTGTATGTCTCAATAGTCCACTGGTCAATACAGAACTTACTGAATCAAACGTCGACTGCCGCTGTTTGGACGTTGCAATTTCTAAATTCCATTTCAAACAATCCCGCGAACAAATATTTACTTTTCTATCATACGCTACGGATTGTATCGCGTTTCCTTCCAAAGAGAAAATATTTTCCCTCCTACGGAGAATCAAAAGAAATACAGTTTTCATCTTTTGATCTTCAAGTTTACCGTTACGCTTTGATGTTCGCACATTAACTAATTATTTTACCTGAAACAGAGACTCCGACGGACAACCGTCGCAGTTTCTTTTACAGGAATCCTTAGTGGCAGTTAGATAAAAAAATGGAAAACCGGTATATTTAAACTCGTAGAAAGAAAAGACTTGTGAAATAATAGCCAATAGTTAACAGAAGATCTGCTCGACTGTCGGAGAACTCCCATTACGAATAGCCTCCTCTATCGAAAGTCTGGCAATGATTGACGACTACCGGTTGAACTATAGCCAGTTTAGCTTTATCTTAAATCTAAAGAAATTATCTTCAGGTGGAATCCGTTTCTACTGTTTACAAATCCCGCGAGATACAGCGTTTAACGCTTTGATACGGCTAGTTAAATACAAAAGCTCAGCTAATTTGTTCCGGTCCGCGGCTGCTCGTTTGCTGCGCTTCTGCGATAGTATGGGAAATTTGCAAATACGCCTGGCCACCGATTCGTCGACAGAACCTCACTGTTTTAACGTACGTGTGACAAAGAAGCATATAAAATTTTGGGAAGATGGGAAGTATTTCTGAAATTTAATCTCACACGCACAAACCCGGTGAACGTGAAATATTTGTCCTGAAATTTAATCTGTACGATAAAAATATGCGAAGGGAATGAAGTATTTTCTATCTTTTAATCGTAAACATAAAAATATGTATTGCAAAGTCGTTAAATATTTGCTGAAAATTAATTTTAAGCATAAAAGTATCCGAAAAAATGAAAAGTATTTTTATAAATTTGAGCATTTATTTTTACAAGATGACCAGTTTTCTGTTGCTTTTGTACATGTCATTCCACTTTTATCGTATGGCGTCATTTATTTTACTATTTTTTTATTACTTCAATAATAACTAGCAAAAGTACTTTAAATTACGAGATAACGGAACATGCACTTTCAAATAGTACAAAAGTAAAAGAAACGTATTCATCGTGTTAACATTTCTTGTACGTACATCTTTATTACTACAACTGTCATTCAAATTACTATTATTACAACTAGTGGACTGATCTGTTGTTAAAGTGCCATTATCTTGTACGATATTAACTTTACTACAAAACTTATTACGAAGTGCACTTTAACTTATAACGTCTTCCGCTAACTACATAAAGTAATTAATGAAATTAGTAGTGGTCACGTGAGGTAACATAGATAATAATGTAAATAACGATCTCATTGTTGTATAAGCTTACTGTTAACCCAACGCGTTACAATTTCATGAAATATTGAAATGGTTACCTAATTAATCCCATTCGTTAAAATGTCTGATTCAATAGTGTTAGTGTTCGCCCAATATTTCTGGTATTGTCACATTTCCGCAGCTTTACATTGCTACTATAAAACTTTTTCGTATTTAATTGACAAAGGATACATTCATCGGTCGCAGCATAAGTTTTTCAATCTATTCTCTGTTCACGTTGCAAAGATATATGTATACATAGTCCAATTTTATACGTTCACGATTTCGTTGAGTAAGAAACTATGCATCATAAAGGCAATTAAACGTTTAAAATACATCTGAAATTAGTAGACAGACCACGGTATGTATTTTCAGATTTATAAACTTTATTTTCCATTAGTATTTTTATCGTCATATTTCGTGCTACGAAGTTTGCGAGAAATATTCAAATTATGAAACAAAAATGTCAATTGAAACATATAATTATTTAAAATAACAGCTTATGAGTTTTCCAAAAGCCGATGATTCGTTTCTCGCGTATCAAAAGGTGAAAAAACGCGAACAGGTGTATCGGCTTGTTGCATACAATTGCTGAGTTTCCCACTTCATTAAAAGAAACCAAAAAAAATTGTTGTGGTAGCAACGTTGAACTTTCACACACTTGCCACAACGACCTCCGAACCAGACTGACAATGAATCCGTGTAGATGTTATCAAAAAGCTTTCTTTTTGTAATCTCCCAATAATGCACAAGGTTTCCATCTCCGATTTCAGTAATATCGCCCCCGACCTTCTGATATTAAATTACTTTTACTTCGAGGGGCACCATTGTCCCGACAAACAATTAACGCAATTACAAACAGGAAGCTTTGAATTTCAGTGCCCTGCTCCGAGTATGTTCCGAATTATCTTAATTTCTATCGACGACCTTTTCACCGACTCGTATACATACATACGTACATTCATGCCACCTCATCAAGGACGGGCCACTTAACGTAAGCGTCGCGAGGCATGAATATGTACGTGATACACGTAATCACACCTCGTACATTGACGCGAGTCTACGATAATTTTGAATGGATAAAAGTTCAGTTTCGGATTGCTTAACATTAAACCTACCGAGAGTTTAGGTACATATTCTTATCGGATCCGAAAAAATGATAACTTTTCCAATTGATTTCAGGTAACAGTTAATTTGGCATAAAGAACTGTATTTTCTTTATGTTGATTAAAGAAATTAACGTTGCATATAGGCACATTAATAAAAAATTTGAAAACGGTCATTTGACCCACCTCGGTAGGTTTAGTGTTAAAACATCAGTCGCGCTATAAAATGTAACAAAATTTTATTCTTTCCCAATGATTTACATTCTGCATCAATCCTTATCATTGATTGATTATTTTGAACGATACAAACTCATACATGGATTTCATTGGAAATTATTTCTATTGTATCCGAATGAATTCGGTAATCGCTTAATAACACTTCCACTAGGTAGAGGTCAATTCAAAGCATTCTATACCGGAATAAACACCCGTATCGTCCGCAATCAATGCGGTCGAACCGTAAGATAAACGATTCTCGAACGGAGCTCTGGCCCCGAGTAATATCGACGCTCAGTTGCACAACACACCGGCGACTTTCACTGAAAGATGATGCGCCGATTCGTGTGTCGCGATGTACAGGCCACCGCGCAACCTCGAATTGACCGAAGATTCGCCCGGAGTAATTAACCGGGATCCGGCTCAGGCCGATTAACGAACGGTCTGATTACCGCCGTTCAAAAATTCAAGGTGAGGACTTGGAGCACTCGCCTTTCGTAACGTGAAAAAATTACGCTCGATAATTGTGCCGTTACGATAAACATCGGCACTTCCGTTGCGCAATTCCTCTCTGGATCATCGGCTCGATTTTTGAAATATTTAATGTAACCAACGGGCAATCGTCACGACCTGATGGCAATTAAGTATTGACCGATGCAACTATCCGGTGAATGATCGCGGTTCAATTATAAATGATTTCGAATGAAAAACAGATGGGTTACTTGTCCTCGTAATTACTCTGAACCGGCAGAACCAGTGGATATGCAAAAGTATATTGATCTTCCTATATGTTCTTGCTGTTCGTCACCATTACATAACAATGTAACGCCCGGTTTCAAACGTATTATCCTGGTCATTGATTCTTTCTTTTGCAATGCAAATTATCACCAGTGTAGATATCAATTTATATAACACAGTATTATAGCGTAAAATTTCCTTGATAAATAAGTATCATTCTTTTTATATTTAAATTTACCTGTTTATTTGTTTGTCTACATCACTTGTCGTTATTTTTGCATCGTTTTCGTATTGTCTAATCACAACGGTATAGCTACACTACAATATCCATGTTCATTACATGTAACCACTGAAAAAACGAAATTCGCTGCACTTAAGGAACCGCCGCAAGTAGACTTAAAACTCATCACATTTTGATCACGTTGAAACGTGATCTGACCAAAAGCATAAAGAAATGTGACAATAAGTTTGTTTTATTTACTTTTTTAAACTGGTGCGTGTCACAGTTTTAGCCTAAGATTTCATTTGTGTGTGATCAACACTACGGACACACACACGCTGAAGTTTACAGTATCTGATCAGATTTGACAAGTTCCTCATCAGCAACGTCCCTTGTGGCGAAAATGCATCAGCTCTGTAAGAAAATTAACTCTAAACCTAACGGCAGTTTACATATTTTAACACAACGTACTTGCATGGAATTTTGTAATAATACTCATCTCCGAGTACCCTTGTTTCAGTTTTTCGGTCGCAATTTGATTAATAGGTCGGCTATAAGAAAATTAATTCCAAATTCGCATAGTGTTTGAATATAATTTTGAAGTTTGATGTATGTACTACCAAACTGTTAAAATGACCGGTCTTTAGATAAAAACTGTATTTTTTATAATTGAATTTTAATAACAGCAAAATTTAATACAGACAATAATAAAGAAAAATAGACATTTTATTACAAAAATTCCAAACTGTCATTTGACCAACATTGATAGATTTAATGTTAATTCCTCCTCCTCTTAATACTCTTTATGAGCAGGTGCCAGTAAGTGCTATTAAATAACATCTAGTAACAGACGCACCTTTCTCATTTACCTATCGACTCGCACTTTCATTTTATAGTGACATTATTAATGTATATTATAAAATAACTTTTAAAACAGTTCCTTTTTTCCCACCTTGGCGCTGATTTACTCGAGGCAACTTTCATTCTTAATTCCATGTTGCGCGTCACGTGGCGATACACACGACATGGGATCCACCTTTTTTTTTCCATGTCTGTAACTGCATACTCCGATAATACTTTCATGACGCTTGCACCATATATCAACATAAACCTTGTTAAGCAAATTAAGCTCAAACAATAAGTGTAGAAGATCGGATTCATATTCTTGGATGAAAGAAAATCACTGAACCCAAAGAATTATTTTATACGGATTTTGAAAAAAATATTATACATTGGACGGCAATATATTAAAAGTGACAACATGTAACTTACGTCGTTCTGTTTTACGACGGAACGTAGATGCACTTTTAATCGCACAATTACTTAGGCAACGTATATATAAGTTTGGGTATCGATTCCCCACGGTTATACGAATAATGTACGGTCCGATTATGGAAGCTGAAATATTGAAAGGACTATAAATTCCGGAAACAAAAACAAAATGAGTAACGTCTCACGTTTTTACAAATTTTAGTAGACTGTAGACTTTTAGTAGACGGTTAGTCTACGGAATTATGTTATTCACAGGCAGGTGTAGACACAAATTAACTAGAGGCTGGAGAACATTGCCGTTTATTCATTGTCCACTAAAATATCGCGGCACAAATACCTGAGAGATTAATACTACCAGTAACGGTTGATTCATGACAAGGGGCAGGTCGGGAGTTAGCATATATTAACCTTTCATACACATAGGCAAGCGTACCCATCGGGCAGCCGTGTAAAACAGCCGTCCGTCAACTTCGACCGGGAAAAAGATCTCTCGGGATCACACTTTCCCTTTTCGTGGGTGGAACAACAGGATGGCTGAGATCACCAACTCTGACCAAACCTAGCCAACCAGGATGCGTGGCTGTGCCACTTTTGACAATGACATTTTAACAGACGCGCATTTCACGCCGAAAAGATCATTGTCTAGAAGATATGCTCGCTCGCAAAACGTTTAACGGAGATTATCTCTTCCTCTTTTATTCATGAGTGAAATTTCACCTGCAACCGGCTGACTCCGCTGAGTCCTCGAAGAGGAACACATCTCGCTAACGGAATAATATATAGTACATGTGTGTACACAGCCGTTCAAAAGCAATGGGACATGCATGGTTCGATACTCGTCGCGATAAAGTGATTTAATAAAGAATGAAATGAAGTGTTGATAATTATATGTATAAAATATAGGGCTGCAGTTTTTTAATGCATTTTTGTTGAAATATCGAAGTTAAACTTCTCGACGTATTAATTTGATATTCAATATCATTCAATGTTTGAGACTTTCAAACGGTAACGATGTTGTGGCGCTGAATTTCAAAGCCTCAAATTTGATCGCGCAGAAATGTTTAAGTCGTCTGAAATTTCAAAGCGTGTAGATAGGAAAACACTGTAACATCGCAGCTCAGAATTCTGAAATGTCAATAATTCCAATGCATACAAACGTCGAAGCATAAAAATTCCAAAGCCCAAAGCTACATAGCATAGAAATTTCCAATCTAAATTAAATGCGGTAAATAGCAACGTTATTCAAATCGTAATCACTTGATAAATTTGTGTGACCGTCAAACTGAATTTCTAGGAGTTCGATAATTTATGGACGGACGTGCACGTGTTACTCGTAATAGCCGATTTCGCCCACGAACTGAGTTTTGCAACCAGCCTGCGTTGAGGGCATTGAAAAGTATTCAGACCGCATTGTGAACAATTTACTTCGAACAGGGGACGAATTTAAAAATACTTCATTGGGTTTTGGACATTTTCACTTGCCCATCAGCTGAAATAGTAGCCTCGTCTGCTCTTGTATTACTTCGAAAGTGTTGCATAGCAAGTAGACTACGATTTTGAAGTTCTAAATATTTTGTACTCATCCGTATGTCATTTCGACCACCTTAAAGACATGAAATCGTTGCGTGTAGAAGTAAACGTTTAGCTAACATCTAACATCGTGTATTCTCCTTTTTGGATCGATCTTTCTCTTTATATGCCAGTCATCACTTATCAATCTATCGACTTCGTCAATATCAGAATCATGATTGGAATAAAGTACATTTGATTGTCTGTTTATTTGTTATTTACCGCGATTAAGTAGAATTTGATACATTTTACAGGAAGCCACGTGTACTTTTATTAAAAGAAGAACTTCCATTAATAACATTTCAAATTGATAGACGCAAATAAAGTTGGTGTAGAATATCAATAAATTGTATTGAAACGTCAATTTTACGATTGAATTTCTTTGCAGTACAATGATCACATTTCCAATAAGTATGAAGAAAGTTTTTTTCTTCAATCAGGGAATACAGTAAAGAAAAACCAATTCTTTTTTCATACGATCGTTGCGGCATTTAAAGTTAAATGAAAATACGGAAACGATAATCGGTTTCGCGTATATCGAATATTGTGTGGGATGCTGATTGAACTTTAAAAGTAAATTGGATTTCTGCGGTTTATTTTTGAAGTACTAGCTTTTATTACGCAAGTCAGTTTATGTCATTTTATTGCAGTTTGCAAATGGAAAATATACATATCTGACATTTTGCCGTATAAAATGCGTTTGCTGCGTTACGAGACGTTTCTATACAGCTTCTTAACATTCGTAAAACACTTCCGTTTTGTGAATTATTACACATAAATCATGTTAAACAGTGCTAAACGAGTATCTATACACTTTTGTACGCACAACTTATTTATTTTCTTGCCCTCTTTCACACATAAATTATTACATCTCAACTATAATATGGTGAAATCGAAGATTAGCATTACACGGAACGCCATTATTCTAATTCAATACGCCTGTCAACGGGCATCGAGGTAAAGCAAGTAGCGTCTTGGTTGCCATTCAGTTGGGTGAAACAATGGAATGCGAATAATCATTAATCATGTATCGAGATTGGAAGTTAATCTTGTCGTCCCAAAGTGTACATACACCATTATTGTAGCTCATAGTCCGATTTTACTTCTTACATCAAAACACGTGCCCGAAATGTTACGTCTTGTATCAAATTTATAACACTGCACCTATCCCCCCCCCCCCCCCCCCGCCTATCCTAAAGTCTCTTCCTCTGATATGTATTATTCAGACTAAGATAATGTAATATCAAAATAAACGTTCTATAAGATGTCATGTTGTACATCATAAAGTCAATGCTTTGGGGCACAAGGTATTTCCATAAATTTATTCTGTTAGTATGCCTTGACGTGTATATCAGCCGCGAACTAATCCATAAGATAAAGTTCAGACTAGAGATCCGAAAAGAGAGGGATCTATGTGGTAATAATAATAATAATAAAACGAAGACCTGTACGATTGTAACGAGTTACCCGGATGCTGAGTTACGAAACGTACGATGCTCGCTTGACAGATTACCCGACCTCCCTAAATGGCGACGCAGACAAAAAGGTTCCTTTCGCATAATCGTGCGAGAAATAACCCGACGGCGCCGCATGTGATCTCCCGCGAGATACCTTAAATAGGAAGATTAGAAATTGCCTACACAATCGGAAAGAAATTGAAGACTGAACGTAAAAAACGCTCAAGTGCCATTCATGCCGATTTGTTTTTCATTTGAATAGCTTGATGGAAATTGAAAATGTTAAAAAAGAATTCATTAGACCGTTTCAAGGAAAGAAAATGTATCTAATGTTGGTAGTTTAAAAATGTTTTTATCAGTTTTTTCCTTTTTGCCACCTACCATTATTTTGATGTGCAATCTTCAGTTGATAAACCTCTAAGACCTTCTCCATTACTGATAACGATGAAGGGGCACTTTATAACATTTTACTGTTTTATTATGTGGTTTATGATTTTTATTATTTTTCGTTCCAATGATAACACAATGCATTTAAATAATTTTGCGATCGTTGTTCTTGCTTATCTAAACTTCCCCGTATATTTTCTGATAAAATTCGCATGTAATATTCAACGGTAGACGAAACTTGGCGAGTTGCATAGTTTGGACACGATAATACTTTTGATTCAAATCACGCTGAACGATATTAATGAACATTTTGCCCGAATAATTCTATATTTTTCGTGAATCCATTAAACCTCTCCAGTGGGAAATCAATTAATTCCTATGCAAAATTTAACGCTAGCGTCGTAGAGTTTTTCAGAAATTCCGGAATGCTTCCCAAGTTGCAGATAACTTTTACCTACACGCCTCTTAAATGTCCAAAGAAAGTTCAAAGGTTCCTAGACTTTACTTTAATAATCTGGTAACTGAAACTTGATGCATTAACCTCGATACCGGGAACAATATTTTCAAATTATCGAATTCATTGACCCTCACGATTAGCCATATGATTAAATCGCGAAACTTGTTTTCGCTGCCAATTCCTTTCCGACTTTCGCTAGTGCATAATTGGTCATAAATCAAATGCGTAGAAATTGGAATAAAATTTCTATTTTAAGAAAGCATTGGGTATAAAACAATAACAAGAAGTTTTATGTCTACATTAAAAGCCAGTTTTAGCATTGTACGTATGCATAATAAATATATTCTTCTAATAATAACTAAAAGATTCTTCGACTGTTACGTCCCACACCAATAAACGTCAGCGATGAAATCACGTTTACAGGTTTGTTCATTAGAAACAACTGACGATAGTTTATGACAATGAATGGATACTGCCTAAGTACCAACTTACGTCTGTGTATATCAGATTTCAACATAGTTCAAGCTATTAGCAGATTTATTAAATATATTATTTACTTAATTCGATGCTTCTAATTGATTGATTTACGACTGTTTTTTAAGGCTGTGCATGATTCCAGAAACTTGTTTCTAATTTATGAAATCGGTCACAAAAATATGAATTTTTATTGATCACGAGAAAAATGGTCTTTCCACAGTGTTACAAAAAAGAGATGAAAGATGAATATCGTATCCTCTAAGGAAAATAACGCGTGTAATAATATAACGTGAGATTTAAAAATATTTTTAAATATGAAGTGGATTTTCCAAAATGAAATACACCAGTTTTGTTTAATTTTACTCGAAGAATTAAAATCAATTTTTTTCTCAGCTTACGACGCCATAATTTATTGTTTACTTTCTCCATAAAATTACTTTTTACGGTATCGATATTTATAACGAACAAACATGATGGATATATAAATGAATATATTGATCATGAATTTTTATATTTACAATTTCTCTGACACAAATTATAATTTATTTACGTACTCGCACGTTTATGCAATCATTGGCATCGATATAAAATGAGAATAAATGTAGCGTGAGATCAATTATACCGCAAGAGTAAATGAAGCTCGTGTAAATAGAATTAAAGATCGAAATTTTAATGCACCCATTAATTAAACAACATACTTTCAATTGATCCGACATAATAAAATAACCGGATTAGTAGTCACGCTAGCTTACTTATTTAAATATCCGCAGTTGCAGTACTATTTGAAGCACAGATGATTTTATTGAAGAACGCAATTAACTACATCAACATATTAAGTGACCTGACCTAAGTGGCTGACTTGACATTTAAAATGATATGTTGTACCGTCAGCAAATCTTTGGACGGTAAACTTTTAAAAGGTGAACGGGGTTAGTCCTGAAACCACAAAGCTTACGGGGAAATCGGAATACTGTATTGGCTAATTTAATCGTTTGATCAATGTATTGCATAATATTGTAAAAAAAGACCAAGATATTGCAATCCACAGCTCGTATTGCTCGGTCAAGTATTAAACTTAGCCGCGGGCACATTATGCTCATACGTGCAAAGTTGTCAGAAAAGAGAAAGATAAAACGTTTCAGTTTCCCACTACACACACAACGACAATCTTCTACTTACGTACTTCCTTCCGCGGTCAGACTGATAATGAAGAGGCCATTAACATTTCGTTTTTTGCACTTTTATGCCACGAGGGATACGAGTTTCTTTTGCCATTTAAATGAGCGCTGCTTGATCACAAAGAAGATTAAGACTTATATACTCGTAAATCTTCGTGCCACTTTCACTCGAGATACACGATTGATGATATAAATGTCATGGTAATCGATTTAGTTGTTTGGTCGAAATTGAGAATACACTTATACGCACGTACCGCGGTACGTGTTGATATACTTTATTTGTACCTAGTTATGATTCGATCTGAGTCTATAAAGAAGTCCAACGGGAGCAAACTATATCTGAGCTACATCTACGAAAGCTATTGCTTAGATCAAATTGTCGTATTAATCACTATATTAAGAACAAGCGGTAAAGTCAGAAAGATTTTAATTTTTATGTGCGTTCACCTATTATAATATCCAACATAAATTTCCACAACATAAATCAATCGCTTTTAAAAATATTTCTACATATAAATAATTAATGTACATGAATAATTATAAATTGTTTTCCCATGTTAACACTTTAAAGGCCTCTCGCACGACATGTGTGCGATAGTCGGAACAACTATTAGTGGCCGGCCAGTAAAGTGTTAACTTCACACAAATTTATACGAATTTATATTGTCAAAAATATTATATACAACAAAAATTGAAGAAATTATTTAAAGATTTAAGAATACATATATTTGCAAGTTTCATTTGTGGTTTTCCGAAGCTAATATATACGGAAACTGTCTCACAATGTGCCAATTACAACTAGTATTACGACTAATAGCAATATGCCCCATGCTGCAACTGTTATCCAATAAGGGGCAAAGGTCATTGTTTAATTGGACTTAATACAAAAAAACAAGGATATCGAATAGAATAAAGTTTTATTATTGTACTAATAACTACGAATTATAGCACAACTTAGTTTAAAAATGTAACTTTCTCTAAGTAATATTCTAATCGTAAGAAAAGACTTTCTATCTATCAATATACAACGCAAATGTCATATAATTTAAATACAAAATTTAATTGTACGCAACGAAGACAAGAAAAGTTAGTGTGTAATGTGTTTCCTACTAAATTGTATGTGATATATTTTTTTAACTTACAAATTCCTAAAATCTTATATATTATTATATGTATATAAACTGAGTTACTTCTGCTGAAAGAAATTAATTGAAAGTCCATTTGTAACAGGTGATTGCCACATCAGTGTTGCAATGCACTCAGCAACAAGAGAGCAGGCGAAGTCGGGAAGTCATTTTGAGCATCAGTGATGAACAGAAAAGTCAATACTTAAATCAGGACTTTTATTCAAGTAAGTATTACCAGTTGAAAATGCAGTTATATAACAATTATATTCGTTCAAACATTGCCATTAGTACAATATGTTAATATGTTTGTAAATTCACAACGACGTATGAGCATTAACTATAACTACGCTACTACTAGTGATAATAATTGTGATACTTAATAATAATGATTAATTCACGAAACACAATAGATGCATATAACTACGGCTACGAAGTAAGTCCGAATGGACAATTCCACCATGAAGTTCGCGGACCTGATGATATCACGTATGGATGTTACGGATACATAGATCCATTTGGAAAACTGAGAACAACTTTCTATATTAGCGATGGATGGGGTTACCGTGTTGTACAGCCAGGAAGACCAGTGGAATTATTTCTACATGAACATGAACATCACCATAATGACCAATCAAGCACCCATGATCACGACCACCACGATCATCATGGGGTAATAACAGAATGGAGAGATTTATATTTCCCAGAAGTATGCAGACAATTTGAAGGAACAAACCAACGTCCAACACTTACACCACCAATCGGAGGTATTTATCGTCTGTATGCCAGTAGAAACCTTGCACAGCAAACAAATAATAACACACATAATTTACATTCTTCGTGCAGTACCCAACAATAATGGCTCGAGCAGTGGAAGCACACCGGTCCTACCAGGACATCCAGGCCAGGTTCCACAACGACCAGAATATCCAAATAAACCAGGTAGGGTGTAATCTAAATACAAAACCTATATATACGTATATCTCATGGCCAAAATATTTAAACGACCGCGTCTTTTACAGGACATCCTATTGGACCTCCAAGACCTGAGTATCCAGGTACACCAACGTATCCAGGGCACCCAGGAACGCCCGGCACACCAGGCCATCCAGGCACTCCTGGCACGCCCGGCACGCCAGGCCATCCAGGAACACCACCATATCCAGGACATCCAGGAACGCCAGGCACACCGGGTCAACCTGGCACACCAGGCCATCCAGGCACACCACCGTACCCCGGACACCCAGGAACGCCGGGAACGCCAGGCACGCCAGGTAAACCTGGCAGGCCGGGTAAGCCAGGTAAGCCGGGTCACCCGGGCAGACCACCAAAACCGGGTCATCCCGGCACTCCTGGAACACCAGGTGAACCTGGCACCCCAGGCACACCAGGCCATCCAGGAACACCACCATATCCAGGACATCCAGGAACACCGGGCACACCAGGTCAACCTGGCACACCTGGTCATCCAGGCACACCACCGTATCCTGGACACCCAGGAACACCAGGCCATCCAGGCTCTCCTGGCACGCCCGGCACGCCAGGCCATCCAGGAACACCACCATATCCAGGACATCCAGGAACACCGGGCACACCAGGTCAACCTGGCACACCTGGTCATCCGGGAACACCACCATATCCAGGACACCCAGGAACGCCAGGCACACCAGGTCAACCTGGCACACCCGGTCACCCAGGCCATCCAGGCTCTCCTGGCACGCCCGGCACGCCAGGCCATCCAGGAACACCAACATATCCAGGACATCCAGGAACGCCAGGCACACCGGGTCAACCTGGCACACCAGGCCATCCGGGAACACCACCATATCCAGGACACCCAGGAACGCCAGGCACACCAGGTCAACCTGGCACACCCGGTCACCCAGGCCATCCAGGCTCTCCTGGCACGCCCGGCACGCCAGGCCATCCAGGAACACCAACATATCCAGGACATCCAGGAACGCCAGGCACACCGGGTCAACCTGGCACACCAGGCCATCCGGGAACACCACCATATCCAGGACACCCAGGAACGCCAGGCACACCAGGTCAACCTGGCACACCCGGTCACCCAGGCACACCACCGTATCCTGGACACCCAGGAACACCAGGCCATCCAGGCTCTCCTGGCACACCCGGCACGCCAGGCCATCCAGGAACACCACCATATCCAGGACATCCAGGAACGCCAGGCACACCGGGTCAACCTGGCACACCAGGCCATCCAGGCACACCACCGTACCCCGGACACCCAGGAACGCCGGGAACGCCAGGCACGCCAGGTCAACCTGGTAGGCCGGGTAAGCCAGGTAAGCCGGGTCACCCGGGCAGACCACCAAAACCGGGTTATCCCGGCACTCCTGGAACACCAGGTGAACCTGGCACCCCAGGCACACCAGGCCATCCAGGAACACCACCATATCCAGGACATCCAGGAACACCGGGCACACCAGGTCAACCTGGCACACCCGGTCATCCAGACACACCACCGTATCCTGGACACCCAGGAACGCCAGGCCATCCAGGCTCTCCTGGCACGCCCGGCACACCAGGACATCCAGGAACACCACCATATCCAGGACATCCAGGAACGCCAGGCACACCAGGTCAACCTGGCACACCCGGCCATCCAGGCACACCAGGTCATCCAGGCTCACAGGGCACACCTGGACATCCTGGAACTCCTGGAACTCCTGGAACTCCTGGCACACCCGGCACTCCACCATACCCTGGACACCCAGGAACGCCGGGCACACCGGGACAACCTGGTAGGCCGGGTAAGCCAGGTAAGCCGGGTCACCCGGGCAGACCACCAAAACCGGGTCATCCCGGCACTCCTGGAACACCAGGTGAACCTGGCACCCCAGGCACACCACCATATCCAGGACACCCTGGAACACCAGGCATACCAGGTCATCCTGGTTCTCCAGGCACGCCAGGCCATCCAGGAACACCACCACATCCAGGGCATCCAGGAACGCCAGGCACACCAGGTCAACCTGGCACTCCAGGCTCACCAGGCCATCCAGGCACACCACCGTATCCCGGACACCCAGGAACACCAGGTCATCCAGGCTCTCCTGGCACGCCCGGCACACCAGGACATCCAGGCACACCACCGTATCCTGGACACCCAGGAACACCAGGCCATCCAGGCACACCACCGTATCCTGGACACCCAGGAACACCAGGCCATCCAGGCTCTCCTGGCACGCCCGGCACACCAGGACATCCGGGAATACCACCATATCCAGGACACCCGGGCACACCAGGTCATCCTGGCTCACCGGGCACTCCAGGCCAACCAGGAACACCACCATATCCAGGACATCCAGGAACGCCAGGCCATCCAGGCTCTCCGGGCACGCCCGGCACACCAGGTCATCCAGGAACACCACCATATCCAGGACATCCTGGAACGCCGGGCACACCGGGTCAACCTGGCACTCCAGGCTCACCAGGCCATCCAGGCACACCACCGTATCCCGGACACCCAGGAACACCAGGTCATCCAGGCTCTCCTGGCACGCCCGGCACACCAGGACATCCAGGAACACCACCATATCCAGGACACCCGGGCACACCAGGTCATCCTGGCTCACCGGGCACTCCAGGCCAACCAGGAACACCACCATATCCAGGACATCCAGGAACGCCAGGCACACCGGGTCAACCTGGCACACCAGGCCATCCAGGCACACCACCATATCCAGGACACCCAGGAACACCAGGCCATCCAGGCTCTCCTGGCACGCCCGGCACACCAGGACATCCAGGAACACCACCATATCCAGGACACCCAGAAACGCCCGGCACACCTGGACATCCTGGAACTCCTGGAACTCCCGGCACACCCGGCACTCCACCGTACCCGGGACACCCAGGAACGCCGGGAACGCCAGGCACACCGGGACAACCTGGCAGGCCGGGTAAGCCAGGAAAGCCGGGTCACCCGGGCAGACCACCAAAACCGGGTCATCCCGGCACTCCTGGAACACCAGGTGAACCTGGCACTCCAGGCTCACCAGGCCACCCAGGAACACCACCATATCCAGGACACCCAGGAACACCAGGCCATCCAGGCTCTCCTGGCACACCAGGCCATCCAGGAACACCACCATATCCAGGTCACCCAGGAACACCAGGCCATCCAGGCTCTCCTGGTACGCCCGGCACACCAGGTCATCCAGGAACACCACCATATCCAGGACATCCTGGAACGCCGGGCACACCGGGTCAACCTGGCACTCCAGGCTCACCAGGCCACCCAGGAACACCACCATATCCAGGACACCCAGGAACGCCCGGAACGCCCGGAACGCCGGGAACGCCTGGTCAACCTGGCAGGCCGGGTAAGCCAGGTAAGCCGGGTCACCCGGGCAGACCACCAAAACCGGGTCATCCCGGCACTCCTGGAACACCAGGTGAACCTGGCACCCCAGGCACACCAGGCCATCCAGGCACCCCACCATATCCAGGACACCCAGGAACACCAGGCCATCCAGGTTCTCCGGGCACGCCCAGCACACCAGGCCAACCAGGAACACCACCATATCCAGGACACCCAGGAACACCAGGCCATCCAGGTTCTCCGGGCACGCCCGGCACACCAGGACATCCAGGAACACCACCATATCCAGGACACCCAGGAACGCCCGGCACACCTGGACATCCCGGAACTCCTGGAACTCCCGGCACACCCGGCACTCCACCGTACCCGGGACACCCAGGAACGCCGGGAACGCCAGGCACACCGGGAACACCACCATATCCAGGACATCCTGGAACCCCGGGAACGCCGGGTCAACCTGGCAGGCCGGGTAAGCCAGGTAAGCCGGGTCACCCGGGCAGACCACCAAAACCGGGTCATCCCGGCACTCCTGGAACACCAGGTGAACCTGGCACCCCAGGCACACCAGGCCATCCAGGAATACCACCATATCCAGGACATCCAGGAACGCCGGGAACGCCAGGCACGCCAGGTCAACCTGGCACACCCGGTCATCCAGGCACACCACCGTATCCTGGACATCCAGGAACACCAGGCCATCCAGGCTCTCCGGGCACGCCCGGCCATCCAGGAACACCACCATATCCTGGACATCCAGGAACGCCGGGCCATCCAGGCTCTCCTGGCACGCCCGGTACACCAGGTCATCCAGGAACACCACCATATCCAGGACATCCAGGAACACCAGGCCATCCAGGCTCTCCGGGCACGCCCGGCACACCAGGCCATCCAGGAACACCACCATATCCAGGACATCCAGGAACGCCGGGCCATCCAGGCTCTCCTGGCACGCCCGGTACACCAGGTCATCCAGGAACACCACCATATCCAGGACATCCAGGAACGCCGGGCCATCCAGGCTCTCCGGGCACGCCCGGCACACCAGGCCATCCAGGAACACCACCATATCCAGGACATCCAGGAACGCCGGGCCATCCAGGCTCTCCTGGCACGCCCGGTACACCAGGTCATCCAGGAACACCACCATATCCAGGACATCCAGGAACACCAGGCCATCCAGGCTCTCCGGGCACGCCCGGCACACCAGGCCATCCAGGAACACCACCATATCCAGGACATCCAGGAACGCCCGGCACACCGGGTCAACCTGGCACACCTGGCCATCCAGGCACACCACCATATCCAGGACACCCAGGAACACCTGGCCATCCAGGCTCTCCGGGCACGCCCGGCACACCAGGCCATCCAGGAACACCACCATATCCAGGACATCCTGGAACGCCGGGAACGCCGGGTCCACCTGGCAGGCCGGGTAAGCCAGGTAAACCGGGTCACCCGGGCAGACCACCAAAACCGGGTCATCCCGGCACTCCTGGAACACCAGGTGAACCTGGCACCCCAGGCACACCACCATATCCAGGACACCCAGGAACACCGGGCATACCGGGTCATCCTGGCACTCCAGGCACACCAGGCCACCCAGGAACGCCAGGCACACCCGGCCATCCAGGCACACCACCATATCCAGGACACCCAGGAACACCGGCCATACCGGGTCATCCTGGCTCTCCAGGCACACCAGGCCACCCAGGAAAACCACCATACCCAGGACATCCAGGAACGCCGGGCACGCCCGGTCAACCGGGCACACCGGGCTATCCAGGCACACCACCCTTCCCCCCGTCTCCTATAGAACCAGGTATACCCGGAATCCCAGGTACGCCAGGAACCCCAGGTCATCCCGGACTTCCACCATATCCAGGATATCCGGGCACGCCCGGTGTCCCTGGAACTCCGGGCATTCCAGGAAGTCCTGGAACTCCATCATACCCAGGTCAGCCTGGTACACCGGGTGTACCAGGGAAACCGGGGAAACCGGGGAAACCAGGAAAACCGGGGAAACCAGGAAAACCGGGAAAGCCAGGTAGGCCTGGAATACCGCCACATCCTCCATATCCTGAGCAACCTGGAACACCAAGCATTCCTGGCACACCTGACTATCCTGGATTCCCATCGTATCCAGGATATCCTGGCACACCTGGTATACCAGGAATTCCGGGTACACCCGGATACCCCGGAATCCCGCCATATCCAGGTCAACCAGGAATACCAGGAATCCCAGGGTCTCCTGGACATCCCGGAATTCCACCCCAACCTGGATATCCTGGTGTTCCAGAAATTCCGGGTACCCCTGGCACACCCGGTACACCTGGAACGCCAGGAATCCCTGGAAGTCCAGGTATCCCGGGACAACCAGGAAAACCTGGTAGGCCTGGTAAGCCTCCACACCATGGACATCCGGGCACTCCTGGTTCACCAGGAAAACCTGGCAAACCAAGCAGACCCGGCAGACCTGGACACCCTGAAGGATCGAAACCTGGTATGCATGTTGCTCGCTCTATTATTTCTCTTAATTCGCGTTTTAATATAACAGGAAAATAATGGTTCGATCATTTTTTAGGTTACCCCGGTCATCCTCATTACCCACAAGGTGATGATGGCAGCGATGGTGGTATAGGTGGAGTCGGCGGTGTCGGTCCTGATGGTCCAAATGGTCCATGGCCCGAAGGTCCAGACGGTCCTCAAGGTCCAGAAGGTCCAATTGGTGGTGTTGGTGGAGTAGGAGGAGTTGGTGGGGAAGGTGATGTTGGTCCCGACGGTCCTGATGGTCCATGGCCTACTGGTTCCCCTGGTCCTGACGGACCATGGCCTGGTGACCCGGATTATGTTCCGGGTTTGAAAGCCACTCCCGGACCACGGTACAATGGGCCAATAAAAGTTCAGTCGCCAGTAGTTTACTATGAACCTACAACACCGACTACATTTGACCAACCGGAATATTCTGACGATGTAGTAGAAAAAGAAGCGGAACGTGTAACATCTATTTCCAAATTCAATGCGGATTATGCAAGAAATATTTCTTTTGATGAAAGCTTTGAAAAGGATGTTGATTCTACGTCATTTATAAATCCAACGAAAATAAATAGTCCGTTTGGTTCTAAGGAGAAGCAATCGGAACATCAGCAAAAAGATCAGTTTCAATCTGTCGGTTTCAAAGAGGGAAATATCAATCATAATGCCGATGAAATTAATTCGTTACTTCAAGGACAGCAAAATGGACCACTAAAATATTTCCCCAAAGGAGAAAGAAATAGTTACACTGAAACGAAAGTGTCTGACAAAGTGAGATACTTCAGTCAACAGCAACTTCAGCAGTCACAGAGTTTTCGTGAAAATCGTAAATACCCGGAGCAAGTTACAAAACTAAGTATTCCTCAAGGTTCAATTGCATCAGAAAACGAGCCAATTGTTGAAATAGAAACAGCGAATGCTGCACACCAAAATGACGGAAACTATTATAGCGAAAGGATCCAATCATCAGTTCAACAAAGCGTACCGTCATCAAAAGTGGGAAATCAATCTCCTGAAACACTTTTAGAACCGAACCCGAGTTTCGCAGCCATTGGAGTTCAACCACCAAATTCGATCAACTTGAAACCATATGAACTCCCTATAGGGCCTGATCCGCAAGCTTGTCCTTGCTATCTTGTTGAACCAAACAACTCCACTTCCACCACTTCGAGCAGAGCATCCATTCCGTTCGTCGGACAGTTGGGCTTTATTCCCGTCATTTTTGTGCCGTACTGTCCAGGCGACGATACCAACGCCCAAAAAATGAAAGACATGTTCCCCTCTGCAACACGTGTTCCATATGCATGCAACGCATGCAGTGCGCAAGACACAAAAGTTGGTACGAAGCTTCTCGACTTAAATAAACTTGGCAATATCGAAAATCTTAGGGAAGCTTTGAGGCAAGCGAATCTTGGATTTTTAAATATTCCATCCAGAAGCCGACCTGAGAGGAGAAGAGCAAAAAGCCGAAACGCGGAATGAAGAATGCAATTACAATTCATTGAGTTTAATTCTCAATCGAATAAAGGGGATAGGGTTTCTTTATTTTGTAAGAAACTCATAATAACAAGGTGTTGAAACTGCCCGTCCGCCAGCTGCTGGTCAGCTGATGGATGGCCAAATGAACATAATGAATGAAGCACAAAACATCGGCCTTGAGGGTATCCACAATCTACGCTTACCGCTTAACAATTTATTTTCCTAACTTATTGACGTTGCGTCATAGGATATTTACATCGGTGATATGTATTCTGTACGCGAGTTGGGTAAGCACTGGTTTTAGCGGAATTTACATGAAGCAATTGATTATGGTTATCCCTAATTAATGGTTGATGACGTAGCACGATGTTTATTTTTCGCTCTCTTTTCTTTTGCTTCAACTCCCATCAGTTTCTTATGGTCAACAATATGTGTCTGTTTAATATTAAAACATATATATTTTTTCACGTAAATGAGATTACTTTACATATTATCGAGTGTCAAAATAAACAATAAAAGAGTCAATATGAAGCAAAAGATGCTGAATCTACTTTCTAAAAGTCTATGTAAATGAAAGACATTACTTTGCCTGATTTTTTAAGTAATCTTGACATAAATGTTGAAGTCAGTTTGGAAATTTCTACAACTATTTTGTGGTCTAGAATCATTATTACAGCAAAAGAATTACTCTATAAAGTTCATTATTACCAACTTGTACTTAATCTCAAGAATACTATTTCATTTTTCACGACGTGTGAGTATCGTGTGACTGGATTTCATACCATAAATTGCACTCGAGATTTGTTATCTAAATTATGTAAATATCGTGAAGGATAGAATTATATAGTTCATTTTCATCTTATAATCTTGGTAAGCTTGAGATTAAATACATATTACAAGTGCTAATATGTACCGTAGTGACTATTGTGCACGTACAGACGGACTGTAGTGGCAAGGATTTTATTAATCATTTATTTTCTTGAAGTTTAGATTAAGATGTTCGCGAAATATTTGTAGATATTTTTTCTTTCATAATTAATGGGACATTTCTTTCTTTCTATTTGAATCACATGGGACGTAATGGGTGTAGTTAAATACTTTCGTAGATTGGGTTATTTATACATGTATAATATAAAATTACAGTCTACGATTATCTGTACGTGCTCGATACACGTTCTAGTAGAAATATCGTATTTTTACATTGGATATAAGCTATCTAATATGTATGGCATTCTTTATTATAGGATGCGCCAGATTTCGAATAAATTATATATATTTGTACATATTAATAACGCGTTCATCCAATGTTCCTTTATGTATACGCATTATATATTTTTATTAAATAAAATAAATCATATTAAATCTAAATTGTACCTTTTCTCCATTCCCTCTGTAATCATCTGAGATTGACTGATTTTGTAGGATTTTTGTTTCATAATTGAAATAGGTAAACAGATAAGGGTTTCTTACATGGTAGTTTTTATTTGTTATACATATTAAGAAACACGGTTATACAAACTGCTTTCAACCAAAGGTGGCAAAAGATCAAATAGAAACGAGATTCATTTACTAAAATAAATGAATGCTTCCATGCTATTTATACAATTCAATCAAAATCGATATAAAACATCCTGATCTACTGATCTGCATTCTACAAACGTACTACTCTTCATAACGAAGAAAATGTAAAAAATATAAGAATCAATGGTACAGAAGTTTATTAAAGTTATTGTTCCTTAGTTTTAAATGTATCAGAAGAATCTTGTATGTGTAACTTCTTTAAATTTAATTACAAGCAACAAACTTTACGAATAACCTCGATATCCTGTTGGATATCCAACATAATTTCCATAGCTGCTTCCACGATAACCATAAGGATCATAATTGCTTCGTACGTTATACGTCGATCCATAATTCGATCCCCCGTACCCACTATACCCTGTTCCATATCCATAACCATCGGAGCCACCATAGCGACCATAACCACCTCGTCCACCGTAACCGTAGTATCCGTCATCGTAAGCCCCTGTCCCGTAACTTCCTAGACCGTAACCGCTGCCATAACCGCCGTATCCACTGAGTCCAGTTCCATACCCACCGTATCCATTATAACCCCCATAACCACCATAGCCACTGTATCCTCCATACCCAGGACTTAAACCAGCATTTCCATAATAACCATATCTGTATGAAAAAATGGTTCAAATTATAGAAAATGTCAAGACAGATTTCAGTACATGATGTTATTTTACGTACTTCGATAAAAATATGTCAGTATTTTACGTTATCTATTATCAACCGTTAGTTATATCGATAATAATCATTATTTGTTAATAAATGTTGTTTACGGTATATCGAAATAACGTGCGGTACAAATTTTAAACGGAATATAAATGTATATGTATAATTCATATATAAAATAATTTTCCCAATATTTCGATTATCCAAAACTATTCATATTACAAAGACATTATTCAAATTTAAATTATATTTGAATAAACTTACCCTACATTACCGCCACCAATAATTCCACCTACTGGGTAGCTTCTGTATCCTGGATTCAAATACCCCGGACCCAAACTCGAGCCCCGATATGTACCAGGGCCATATATCGAACTTCCCCCAATCCCGTAATACGATCCGTACGGTATACTTCCGGCATATCCACCAGGTTGGCCGTATTCCTTATTAATGTGAAACGCTGGAAGCAAAGAAACTTTTAAGGACATTGTATATCCAAGCATCATACTCAACATTCCAACGGGTATAAGTACAGTAAACCCTCCTATAACACGGTAATCTTATAACGCGTTTTCATATAACGCGATTTCATGTTCCTCGTATAACACGTGTTTTTTCCCATATAACGCGCGGATTTCCCACGTTATACATATTTCTGTACTGTGAAATTTATAATGAATTTGTACATAATCAATTTCGCGTACGTTTGCACGTTATGTCAATTGTGTTCTTATAAAATTTGTGACAATGCAGATTTTTAAGAAATGAAAAATTACAAAACAGTTTTTTATTTAAAATGTTCTTAGTTTGATTTTTAATAAAATGAACATATTTAGGTTTTCTTTAATATTCGATTTACTTGAATCATTTGTACACAACACGTTATACTCCTACAACGCGTTTTTCTATAACGCGGAACGGACTACCGCGTTATAGGGGGGTTTACTTACTGTACTTTTATTTACCTACTGCATCTCATTGCATACAACAATAATTATATCATTATTGAAATCCGCACACACTCAAGTCCCATACCCGACATTTATTTATTTATGAAACAAGACGTGCACATGCTTTTTTCTACTCGCTATATGTATCTTATTATTATACCAGTGAGCCAGGGTACATTATCGTATATCACAGTAACCCTATGGCTTATTCTGTTAAAGTAAGGTATCACATGTGGTTCGAAAACCCACATAATGTATGGCTGACTGAGCCGTTAACAATCCACCTCCAACGGGACCGTTTTCCTTACGACTGGAATGTATACAGATTCATCCATATCATAAACCTGTTACAATATTATCAACTTTCGAATCTGGTTCTCGTTGTAATACTCAAGTTCTTATCGCGGCTTCTTCAAAGCGACTCATTTAAGATTGTAAGGCCAAATATCTCACTTTTTTAGAATAACACTTTTGTTCTCAAATTTCTCAATTTCTTATGCAACGAGGATATGGTAAGAAATTTTTTATCTAATCGACTTGAAAGTTCCCATTCACAAAATAACGGCATTTTCTTGACTCTAATAAAACGTGAATACATTATAACCTAAATGAGAAATATTGTTGAGGCACGAGTAATACTATTTGTCCTATAATGACAAATATATTAAATTAATACAAATAACAGTCGTTTAATTAATTTAGCACTGCGGAAATTTGTTAATTTGACGTCCATACGATTTTATTAACACCATAAGCCATTTCTTTTTCATCAATTTTTCATTGCTTTTTCAAAGCTTTATTCATTCATCAATATTTCCGATATTAAATGACAAAAGGTAGATATTGGTATTGTTAAACACGCTTTTACGTCATAGGTTGTTATAATTGTTTCAAAAGGTACTGCCCATAGTGAAACAGACTAATCCATTCAAATCATTAAAATAATCTTAATATCTCCCAATCAGATTCACCTATAGAAAAAGTTGTAATGATCATAATTATGTGACAATCTATATCGTGTAATTTTCATTAAAAAACTTCACTGGCACCAATAATTTTGGACGCGTATTCAAGTTGATAACAATTATTGCTCCATTTTGTATGACACAGCTCAGCAGGGAATTCGAGGTTTTTACAGTATCAAGACAGTTTCCATATTTGTTCCATGTCTCTCACGAAAAATGAACAGTGTTTCACTTTCAAATGTATTTCCAAATGGATGTGTGTTAAGATTAAGCCTTGACAGGTTTTAATCAACGGTACGTTGCTTTTTCACACATCCACCGAATAGAAGTGTGAAAAACTAGTGGCTATGACACGTAACTGTTCTGGAATTCACGTCTTACTCTGTTATTTTGTTACTCGTCAAGTTATTGAAATTCATATGACATCAATTATTAACGTAACATATTATAACTTATGCCGGAGGCTATGAAACAGTAAAAAAATGTGATTGTTTTATTTACCATTGTTAAGGCAAATCTTTGTTAAAGGTATCGTAGTGTAGTAATATGTAAATGATATATGGCAATGTGATGAGAAAAGTGTATAGTGATGAACGAACGACAATTGATGTGTTTAAAATAAAAAGTTTATTGTGCGAGACTCAGACTAACAAGCGGAGGGCAAGGCAAAGAAGGGAATTCGTATGCTGCCGATACCAATAACTTCGGTCCCACGGTAGACCCGCGGTGTCCAAGCGCTGACACTGGACATTCCGCGATAAGGGTAACGTGAGTACATCGTCACAGCATCGTAATTAATAAGAGAGGTGAGAGTCGTAGCAACAAATATGAAATAAATTCAATATAAATTGGATTTAATTTTTAAGAGTATGTAACCGAACCGCGGCACTTGGCAAGAGTTTACGAATGCATATCTGATGTAGAAACGTTGCGATAATAAAACGGTGCAATAATAAATACGAGAGGTGCGAACGTTTGGGGAGGAATAAATATATTCCTCAAATTATCTATATTTAACTAATAATTTGAAATCCCCAGAGTTTTGGCAATTATTTGCACTGTCTGCTACGATTCTTTATCAAACTGCAGTGTGTAGAATATTCTATTTGTTAAAAATTGTTCATTTTTTTACAGAATGTCGGTGAAATTTGCTGCCCCGTCACTTATATCTGTACAAACGCACACGTGCACGGCGTACGAAAAAGTGCATGAACCACTGGTAACAACCGTCTACGTCATATATTCAGTGCATATTCAGAATACTCATCTGATGAATAGAACTGCATAATTATGTAAACTCGACAAGATGACTACTATTATTAGATATAATCGATCTTTATTCAAGGCTTCCTGGCAAGTGTATTAAATAAGTGTGTCAGTACCGTTCCCACGATCTGACTTCAATCGTATTTCAATGTAAAAAGTGACATTCGATATAATAACATGCTAATGGAATGAGACTGTCGAAGGTCTTCCTGCATCCGCCGATACGGCATATTTCTACTACATTTGTACACATTGTTCTGCATTAGGTCACTGTTATGATGACTCACATAACGGCACAACATCTTGTCGAATGTAATTTACATATCTGGTGCGGCCCCACTAATGGACAATGTTCAATACCTTTGGCGTTAACTTTCGAATGTAAACACAAGCTGACAGATAACTGTTTCCGTAATGTGCAATTGTACAGTTATGACTAATTCCATAAATGGCGCATTTCTTACTCGTAACATTCGTGTCTTTTCGTGTTTACCTCTTCAGAAAATATCAAAACAGAAATTGGTTCTCGACGATCTATTACTCCAGATATACGATATTTCGAAAAGTTGCTTCCACTTGAACTTTAAGGAAGTTTATTTCTATTTTTATTTTCATCTTTTTCGATGTGTACAATCGATCCTGAGAAAGGGTTCCCGATTCTATAGTAAACATCAATCAAATACGGACATTCTTAAGTAAATTTAAAAGGATAAATAAACAATTATTTGGGATAGCAAACACTTTGCTCCGAAAATTCTGCTTCATAGAAGGTTCAAATGTTTCCTCTCGAGAAATTTTATTTGTTCCGCTTCGTTTCTTACAGAGAAATGGAACGTAACAATTCCTTTTTCGTATTATTGTTTGTTACTACTGCGTGTACTTACTTCGATCACTAGCTGATGCTGTCAAATCTTTGGCATTGGTCGCATAGTTTGCGCCATTTACCGGTGTCAATTTTGTCAGTAACTTGGAGTCCGTTGGTTCGATAGCACTGTGGCCGAATGCAGATAAACTAGCAATAATCGATACCTAGAAATACAAATTTAATTAGCATTATTGTAACGAACCATTGGCAGGAATGAAAACGGGAAAAATAATGCCAAGCTATTGTCATAAGCCTACAGAATAAAACTAACATAAACTTTTCTTTAGAAGCAAATGTCTACAGTAATTAATATGAACAAGCTTATCGAGTACACACTTTACAAAGGAAACTTCCATTTTCTCATTTTCATATTCTCATTTCAAAGAATATTAATTCTTCCCTGTAAATCACTTTCTATCTCATATTTGCTCGACGTGCTTTTTATGATTCTCGAGAATTCATCAGTCAAAACTTTAAACAATAAAAGGTTCAAACATTCCCTTTGAAAGTAGCCATTCTACTCGTCCTTGTTAAAAATTCAGGCATCGTTCGACGTCAGCAGAACTGTTCGCTAATTTAAATGGAAATTCTGATTACATAAATATTGATGAGCTTGATGCATCCCTTCTGTGAAGCAAGAGAGCCCCCTTATAAAAGTATACAGTACATACATACATATATGTATATATGTTCGTCTTATTAATTGATAAATTGGCAGTGATTATTCGGTCGTTACTCGTAATTACTGTCAACCTTTGCCGGACAGACATACAGGATAATTTCGGAAACGATGAATAAAGACAAAGTCGTAGACATTATGTAACTCTTTACACGCAATTGTACTAGAAATTTGTACGTGTGTTAAACAAAATATGTGAAACGCACATAGTCTGCGGATGAAAGGTACTACGTATAGAAAGATGTAACGAAGATTTATTGAAAGTAAATGAAATCAATGAAATTTTAGAACCCATTCATCCGTTTTGCTAATATTAAGATATTATTGAATTATTTATAATCACATTGAGAATTCATTTAGGGATCAACGCATACCCTTTTTTTGCGCTCTAAAAATACTGATGGCCATATATCACCGAATTCCTGAAAATGTATGAACGCTTCTCTGACAAGATCCATTAGCCATTATATACGTCGCAGAAAAAAACCCATAAAAAAGGAAAATCGTGATATCATCCACGTCGATTATCATTAATACTTGTGACAATATTTTAATAGAAATATTCCAGACAAATAGTAAATATACATAGCAATTGATCTCACATGAATGATTGCTTATTTACTGATTAGCTATTTACTTATTGTAATACAATAGCTATTCGTAAAACTACTTATGTGCATTGATTTTCATCGCAACGCTTTCAGGTACGATGAATTAAAATTCAATACGAAGTAATACACCACTGGTAGCTTTATCCTTATTATGTTCTCTTTGCAGAGATCAAGCGTAAAATAAATAAAATCCGTAAGCAAATGAAAAACAGCTGACACTGCATTTCACTTTCCCTTTACTGATTACAAATATTGACTGTGAATAACGGTCTCCAAGAAAGAAAGGAAACGAGATTATTATTTCTGGGTTGTGCAAACAGAGTTTACGTAACATTATAGATAAATATTGTTATCAGACGTGAACACTTCTAAATAATATTTTGTCCACTATTCATATTGTGTTCAAGTCTAGTTTTTTCATCATGATATGAAATACTATTTTTCTATTGTTTAATTAATAAGCAAAACAAAACTTCGTTCAGATTTTTCATTGAGAAAACGCGTCGACTTTAGGCGTCGTGGTAAACCTCGTTTCAATGAACATTAATAGTTAAGTTGTCTTTCTCTCTAACTCAAAAAAAAAACTGTTTTATGAGTCCGGGACCAGAAATTTCCAGATTTGCTTTTAATTTACATTTAATTCCATCCGTCGTGCAAGACAAAGAAATCAATAGGTTGATATCTCAAATTGTTTCTCAAATGTAATAATAAATCGTTAAATTAATTCTTATCTACGTACGTCCATAATTGTGCAGCAAAGTTATTCATGAATCTTTGAAATTATGTTTCAAAATTAAAATGGAAAAAGGCAAGCAACGATTAGTCTTCCAATGACACCTTAAAGTGACGAACTAATACATGATAACAATTAGTCACCATTATTATCATGCGCGTGAATATTCCCGTCTATAAATAAACGTCGTGTGAATGGTACTTTTACACCATTCATCTGCGATGACATTGATAACGGAGAGGAAACTAAGATAAAGTTTATGTAATGAATGCTCGTTAATGTTTCAACTTAATACAAAAAAGCCATGGGTATAAAAAGTGCAAATTGAAATAATATACATCATTACTGAACGATCTTCTGAACATAAATCAGCGTCATGTTGAAGCAAAATATCTATCTAACGAACTAACAAGAGGACCTGTAAATTAGGAAAATTCCAATTTATTTGGAATTTATAAATAATGAAAACACCACTTAATCTTAATTATATTTCCCTATTCTCTCGTATACGTTGAAAAATAATAATAGACATACACAAATCAGAGTACAAAGTGTTAAGAAATTGACACTGTCGGGTATCCAAAATCTTTCGCACTTTACTCAATAACTTCAATAACTTCCGAACAGAAATATTCTAATTCCCACTCGATATTAAGAAAAGAAATCCTTCTTCGACACAAATTTCAATACACGCCAATGGAAAATAAATCACGATCCACCAACTGCGACGTTACATTTCCTTACAATTCTTACAAAAAACGTCTGACGACAGCCCCGCGGCAGTTTCTTTTCGAATCGTAAGACCGAATCCTCCCGGTGAAATGGTACGAGATGCGCAACAAAGAGGAGATGCAATCTACTTACGAGGAAGAGGACTTGCATGTTTCCGGTCGGTTGGCAGAAATATTCGAGAAAACACGTTTGTCAGTCGACAGAACGGTGCTCTGACAGCGGCAGACGCGTCTGAAACCTCTATATACGTGTGTTTCAGACACCCCTCCTCGTCTTTCGCACCGGACTCGGTTTGTTTGAGCTTAAGTTTTACTTGGGTTACGACTCGTTGACAAGGCCGCCGTAGGGAATCGGTCGGCATTCTGCACGACACGCCTGTAACCAGGCGTGGAGTCGGCGCGGCCTGTGGGAAATTACGTTACGCCCGCGTTTCCGTCTTTCCGAATGTGCGTGCATACGTACAGGTGCTATACGCATAGGCAAACACCGCAACATCCGCGGTATCCTTCGGTTTCCGTCGCGTCATCGCGCGAGGACGTCAAATTGGCTTCAAGTAGTTCAAGATCGAGGAACTGACTGATTTCCACAGGCCTGAAACGCAACGCCGCGGTGGCGAGTTCTTAATGACAGAGCGATCGGAATAATTAGATGCGGTATGGATTTCAACCAGTCACTGATTTGAGGGAAGGAACTGGGCTTCTTTGAATAACGAACCACATCGGGACAACTGTTTCTCGCTGTTGCCGAGCATCCACACGTGAACAAAATATTAAAATTAATGAACGTGTAAAATGTGTCTACTAAGGGGTTATACATATACAGTTAAGAGACGCAAAAAAAGCGATTTTTCAAGAATTTTTCCTGAAAAGACAGTTGAATTGATTAATGTAAAAATTTTTACACATATTGAGATAACTTTTAACTGTATTTTAACATTTTTTATGTGTAAAAATAATAATTTGTAGAGCTGTTATAGCTGATCTCCAGGAGCTCCTCTAAAAAAAAGAGCTTTGCGGTGACCACGATATCTCGGGACTGAATATTTTAAAATGAAAAAACCAAACGGATTTCGTTAAAGCAATGTATAATCTAGTAAATAATCGAAGGAATAAGCAAAATAAAATTTTTTGACAAAATGACGGCTCCTAAAAAAAAAAATTAATTTTTAACAAAAATTTTGACCTTAAAATGGTCATAAAAAAAATATTCATCGGTGAGAAGAAACCTTCGATTAATTACTAAAAAATATAGTCAACAAGATTGTGTTAAAATTTGAGACTGATCGGTTCAGCCGTTTTCGAGAAATCTTGGTCACCGAGTTTGAAAACACAGTTTGGAGAAAAACGCATTCAAAGTTTCAAAAGCACTTGACATAAAGTACACAAATTTTGTTAAATATGCGTGTAACTTGGACAATAATCGCCGAATTGACTTGAAATTTTCTGTGTGTGTACTTAAATGTATGTACATTACGAAAATGAAATTAAAAAAAATCGATTTTTTGAAAATCTTAACTGCATATAACCCCTTAAACGTTGCACCAACTCATTATGCGTAGTAATGAATTGGTATTTTAAAAACTTGAAAAGTAGCCAAATTAGTGCCGAATTTGCACGAAACTGTGCTCTACAGTTTTGTCTTATACAAAAAAATAAGTGAAACATAATTTATGTATATCTGACATAATGATTAAAAAATGCCTACTAAACTTTCGTCCTTACAAGTGAAATTCAGAAATTAATATGAATCATTACTTACACTGTTTTAAATCATGCACTTTTCATTATCTTTCCATGATTCCCCAGTCCTCTTCATGCATGAAATACAATTTTCCATATCGTATTCCATTTTCAAAATAGCGTGAAAACCATATAAAAAATGAGAGTCAGAGGTTTATTTCTTATCTACTATAAAATGTAAATTTAACCCTATGGGTGTAGTAAACGGCAACGAATTAAATTAATATTAACCAAATTTAGATCACCTAAGACCCTAGTGTCGCCAAAAATCAAAATTAGTGTCTAGTGTATTGGTGAATGTTGTTGTGATACATGATGCCACAGTTACTACAATTAGCATGAATGTTCTACCTACAGTTCGTTATATTCATGAATACTAACTTTATTGACTTTCTTGCATTTTATGTTGCCACAGTAGAAAACCAATTTAATAAACCTCGTGGACCGGCACTCTTTTTTACAGAGTGGTTGCACACTTAATTGACATTCTTCTTTGAACGCATGTAAAGTGTTATACTGAAAAAAGTCAGTACTGGACTACCTGGATACAGTTTAATTGAGTTTTCCGTGAAATTTTGTATCTCTTTAGCAACAGATTTAATAACCCGGTCAAATTGCCATCATTTAATATAAATTTTTTCGATCAATGTAAGTTTAGTACTGTTTTAACTGAAGGTCACCGAATTCAGAAGCTGAAATATACTAGACAATCTCTTGGGATCTGTATGAGAGTGGAATCATTTTTCTTATAACACTACCACTTTTTTTAAAGAATTAAAATATGTATGTGTATACATAATCAATTTTAGAAAAAAAATATGAATTGAATAATGTATACGTGAAAAAGCACATTCATGAAAATAAACCTATATTAGAAGGCGCGTTAATTAAATGATGTTCGTTTTAAGTATAAATACCAATTAAAAATGGATGCATTTTATGTACTGATGTTCAGCAAAATGTACAGAAGTATGAAAATATGAAAGGACTAAAAGGTGCCATTTTTTAATATTTCGTCCATGAAAGCTCGTCAATTAGCAGGTTTGGTGAAGCTTTAAGCATTTCTAACAATTATTACAGCACATTTACTATATTGCTACCTTTTTAAACTGATTGAAAGTTCTTGTTAGGAATAATACGATACATTATCTTAAAAATTTATTTCGCTTCCCGGGATTCAGAAATCTCTCTGTTCATCACATTTATGCTGGAATATTGAAATTTTATATACTTTGTCATTTACTTTCCCGTGAAATCTGCATATAATATTTTTTCCTATTGTATTCTATCTAGGCGTCCTCGAACTTACAAATCCGAACAATTTAGAACTTACAGAAAGCTGCCCATTATATTCTCTATCCAACACAATAATTAGGTAATCGATAATGTTTATGTTGAAAATTGTTTATAATAGAGAATTGGCGATTATTTCAAGAATACTATTCATCGAATACGCAATATATTCACAAACACACAACCAGATTTTTGCCAGTCAATTTAAATCTCTATCCAAGTATCTCTAACAAGAAAATATAGTATAAAATTACCGAATTATTAAAACTTTCCTCGTTTGAAATTTACGTAGCGAAAAATAAAAACTGATGTATTTAAAAAAAAATAGAGAATCGCACGTTTTTCAAGAATAACTTTCACTTAGTACGATAGCGTCAAGAATAAGTATTCGTTTGCGAGATTTCTTCACTTTCCCGTTAATCCAATAGCAGTATCAGCTTGATTTCAAAAGCGAAAAGAAACATTCTTACGAATACGTGCGCAAATAATGTCACCATGCGAAGTCAGTTTAATGTTCTGGACACGCCTTCTATGTATGTGCGTACCGTTACCACGTCATGCACATTTGTAGATACTTCAGACAATCTGCAGGTAGATTCAGGCAAATGATGTGTTGCGTATGAATATGTATGTGACTAGTGTAATATCCATACGTATGATTGGCCTAGTGTTTGATAAGATGATTGATGTGTGTTCTCTCATCACCGCGTCAAACGAATATGGTATTTTTTAAAAAATAATTATTGCTTCAAGCTTTAATAAATCTTATTTTACGCTAAACCTCCCGCGACTTGTATGTAAGTCGCAGTAATCTGTATATGGCTGGTTTTTATATAAATGTTATAATTGTCGCAATTGAATGTAAGTACTTAAGAGGAAATTTTGTGAAATAAATACTAAGCATTATAATTTTGAAAATGTGATGTAAAGAATGTATCTCTTCATCATAATTAAGGAAAATAACGTTGAATGTAAAATTTTTACTTACAAATATAACTGCACTTTTTTGTTGAACCTATGACAACATTTGATTGTAGTGGTCTGAAGAGTAAAATCCGCAAGAATTTTCATGGTTTAGTTTTATCTGAAGTTATTCACGAATTACTACTCACATTCACATGGTGTTTAAATTGAACGGATATTGACCCAACCACGGAAAATCTATTGATCAAATGTTAGCTCTGAAATTACCGAACTAGAAAACATAGAATATATGTTTTTATAAAAAGAAAACCAAAAAAGCCAATTATTTCTGTTGAAAGGAGAAATAAAATGTTAGCGAATTTTAATATACATATAATTTAAGCGTATTCGGCGTAAAAGGCTTAAATAATCATAATTCTGCTTACTTTTCTTGATCGCGGTCTACGTTAATTAAACCAATATAAATTAATATACAAAGCAATAAATATGCATTTATATCGACAAATTGGTATTGGATAGTTTAAACGTTAATTTTTCGAATGTTAAAACATGCAACTAATATTTTATTCGCAATAAACTCTCAAATGCTTCGCGGTTGTATACCTATGTATAATATCTACTACATGTTGGCTATATGAAATAGTAATTTGTATCCGAAATTAGCGTATATGGATTATATTGATTTTTGGAAGCTAATTTCAAATTAGCAGTTGCTGTCGGCAACTTACGCGGAGTTTATTTGATGATAACAATTTAATTCACATACATATTACCTAATCGCGATTTATCTCTTTGCTGAATAGTTATACATACAAATAGTTATACATACATGTATATGTATATCCTGTGCATACATACAGGGCGCATCATTTTAATTTGAGCCAAATATATAGGTCGCACCACACGTAATTTATTTACGTATTAAATGTTGGTTTTCCATGATCTTTAAGTGTACTGCAAGCCTAGCTAAATAAAAACATATACACATTTGCATTTAAAGCCAAACATATGCCATCTTGATACTTCAAAAAGTCTCTATCTAAAGCTTAGATTCTAAACAAATTTAGTGGATATCATAAGAAGCCTCTCTCGAAACAGAACAAACTTAATTTGATATACTTTTTCGACAAAATGAAATGAGAGGCACCCTGTAAAAATCAACGTATATGTTGCCTCGTATAAAATTAAATAGTAATAGCTTTGTATAGAATATTCTATACCTCATCGACACTTGTGTAATACCTTTTAACGCAGTAACGTACAATCTGCGGTAAGTATATTACATACTTTCAAACGTTGGAAAGGTTTTCTGAAATTAATCTTATTCCTCAATATGTATTTAATAGGAAAATATATCATGTTTAATCTAGTATATCACAATAAATTAAATGCTGTATATATATTAAATACTGTATATACTGTATACAGGATGTCTAGTGATTCATGGCGATAGATGATATTCTACTTATTAAACTTATTGTTCGCGAAAACTACTTTATAAACAAATTTTCGCAAAACCACAGATTTTCGAGATTCCACCGCATTTTTTACGAGTTCGCATCTTTACTCCTCGAATAAGTGGGATTTACCATTCATCCGTCATGTTTCTTTATGATGCTTAACGTATAATTCTCCTTTTTTGCTTCTCGTAACGACATACATGCATGTATGTGCAGTTGGTTGCCTGTCACCAGGAGTACATCACTCGAAATGATGAGGCTTGTATCTAGAAAAAGTATGGTTGGCGGAAATGTTGTATTTATCTAGCAGAGGTCGTGCCTGATATGCAAACGTTTTTATAAATATTTGTAACTGAAGCAGTGTGCACCCTGAAGGAAAATAATGTAGTGTACTTTTTTTAAATCATTTCTTACGAGATGTTTGTTAAGAATATCCTGTCGAGCAGGAATTTAAATATGCTCAGCATATTGTATTGGTTTTGAGTAGAATTCATAATAAAATTAATTTAAGGTAACCACAGTCTTTTAATAACAAATTTTTCATTGTTATATTAATTCATATATTAAGTGTGCAAATAAATTTTCCCGACGAACTTCAGTCGTTCTCTATGTTCATTTGTTGCGGGATAATCTGCGGCTTATTTACTTTACTGATTTGTAACTCATCGGGAAAGAGGCGAATAGTAAAAAAAAACGACGTCAAATATTTCCATAAATCAGTTTTCATATCTCTTTTAAATAAATGCTTAATTTCAACGTCAAATGATCAACAGCAATGGAAAAATTGTTTGCTAATAGACAGTTCTTATTTTAAATTAATTTTAATTTAAATCATCCAAATATTTTACTCTAATTGCGTAATGGAACACATATAATACCAAATAATATCAAATGAATCAGTTTCTGCGGTCAAGTTTTAATGGTTGTCTTTTATTGAAATTATTCTACCGCTACTTTAATATTAATAAGTCTGCTTTCGACTAAAGAACGAACGTATTTAATTACATGCATAACAACTTGTATTATATTACATTCTACAAAATATCATTTATGTACATTGAATAGATATTGATACATATGGAATTATTTCTGGTTAACTTTAACAAAAATTCATTGCGCAGTTTTGCCACAGTACAGTTTTGCCGGTTTTTTACTGTAATGTTTATTCTCATCTCAGACTCTTTCCCTTATCCTCTCCGATCGTTTCTCATCTTCCCACGCAATATTTGACCCTTTTTCAGCATTCCTCATCTCCTCCCGTAATCTTTCTCTCACTCAAACAATTTGATACACTCTTACCCTCTGTCATCCACTCCCACACACACTCAATTCCTCTTCTTGTCCTCTCTCATATGCTTTCACCCTTGTTCCACCTTCATTCTTCCTCATCTCCTTTCACCCTTTCGCAATGTCTATCGCCCTCTCCCTTCTTCCGTCCGTTTTTCTTTTTTCTTTACTGTCTTCCCACTATCTTCTCTTTTTTCCTCCGTCTCTTTTTCCTGCTTTTCATTTTATGGGTCATCTATAATATCGAACAAATGATATACAATGTATATCAATTGTCAAAAAAGTTATAGTATTATAAAGACACCGTATCATCGCCCGTGTATGTGTAAAAACATTAAATGTATTTGGTTTTACGAATTAATGTAAAGTAGAACCTGAGAAATATCTTTATATGTATAAACCGAATATAACAATATCAGAATCCTACAAATCTGATAAGAAATTTAGAGAAAAAGTTTCGTTTCTGGCTAACAGACACAAAAAAAAAACAAAACAAAAAACACAATGTTTCATGGGACTCTCGTCCATTAATTTGTATGTATTAAATTTACATTCCTCTTTATCCATTTTATCTTTCAAAGAAATTATACCTCGTATGTCTATCAATAGGGGGGAACCAGATTTTGACACTTTACGTTGACTTCACCCGGTATATTTACAGGTATACATAATAAAACTAATTCAAGCGTCAATTCGATAAGCAACGTTCTGCTGCTGCCATAAGAAAACATGTATGTATGTATGTACAACTTATCTGTGTATTATGTAGCTATGCTGGAAGTGAAGTATCATTTGCGATTGGCAAGCGTGCCCCAATTTTTAAATTTCCGTTCAGAGGAAGCCAGATATTCTCACACGTATATTCCGACTCTACATATCTAAGCGCAAGCTGTTTGCGGAATACGGCTTTCTATCGTGACTCTTACACGTTCGAGGGAATATATTTAAGATATCCAACATGTTTCCATTACAAGTAACGACGTGATATCATGAAACGCGAGAAGAAATTTCTTTTCATTGACGGTCGTATAATATGGACAAAAAGTGTACCATAAAACGCTTCGAATAATACGATTTCTTTATACGAAACTGTTAGCAATATTTCAGAGCTTTTTATATAATATAATGCTCGTGGTTACGACGAAAATATGTGGATATTTATAAATCTATAATAATAATTGTCAAATCACAGATTCTGTATGAAGACTCCTTATGCTTCTTCAAATTTGAATTATGGTGGCAAACTGTCGTATAATTAAATATCCATTACTTGTTCGATAATTCGGAAACACTTGAATGACGACGAATGACAGCGTTAGAAGTCTCAATTGTCGCCGCGAAAAATAAGATTGGATCGACCGCCCCCCCCCCCCCCCCCCAGCAAAAGGCATCTTAGCGAAATGACTGTCGTTAATCCACCCTTCCTTTATTTAATACCCGTACCCACACAATTCCAGTTAACATCGGTTCCCGCAGAACAATATCGCAAACCTGAATAAAATTCTCCCGGACGTCAAATAAAGTTCAGAACACCGTATTATATAAATGTAAGCGAAGAGCTTCTAGAAGCTTATCGTTTTCCTTATTCCAGCAATGTCCGCAGTAAAATATTGCCAGAGCAAATTTCCTACATGATACTAATCTAACAGCAATTAGAGTGAGTAATCCCTCTCCCACTTATCCTCTTACTGTACTCACAAACTATGTTTTACTTATTACCGGAGGACAAACATAATATCTGTAGTCAACTGAATCGGTAAGAATGTGAATCACACGAGTAGTTTAAATCATGTAATGAAAAGATAAACTGATAATTATTTAATATCTCGAAGATGCACTAAGGATAATAAAGGACTTATGATTTATTTTTACTGCAACGTCAACTCTTAACAAATCGAGTGGGGATGAAAGAGAAATTAAAGGCAAGCGTCGTTAATGATTTTACGAGCCCATTTAGACTTACCGATGACCTGTGACATGATAGACATCGTAAAAGAATAATGACGCACCCTTGCAGAAAAGTTGATCTTTCGTTTCCCCTTAAGTGAATTGGATGAATAACGAAAAAAGGGAAAAAGCAGGAGATAAATATCACGAGCGCGATACACATTTAATTTATGAAACTAATATGGATATTGTTTAGTTTTACTACGATTACTTACTATGTTTTCATTAGTACGAAGTTCCTACTGGTACAGTAGCCTACTCATTGGGTGTCGTTCTTCTTTAATAATTCGGTTACGGATTAAGATACGACATTACGAACGTCACTTCCCTATATTAGGGAAATACTCATATCGATGCGATATTTTCGCTACGATTGTTTCTACACCCCACATACGTAAGTAATTGACAAGAAGTCACATTTACGTAACTTTAAGATTAAATAGCGTGAACATAAAATATTTTCAGTAAATTCATTCCTTCGAGAGGATAAATTCCATTTTATCATACTTTTTATACTTTATAGGGTGTTCTTCATGATCAATATATATATTTTTATTCTGAGCCAAGAATGAGATGAACAGATTGGAAAATAGTATCCTGCTTCCTCACTTTTAATAAAAGGAGCATAGTTGGAGAAGAGTCTGCTTTTGCAGAAACAAGAACGGTTAAATTAAATGCTTATAAATCACGTGAAGTATTTTAATAAAAACGTTCATGTTATCCGTGTAACTTACTGCAATATAGACAAGATGAAGATTACCCGAAGAGTTTTTCGTGAAACTTTTTTAACATGCGGTAATTGAAAATACATGTTACATATGGCTCCCCTCATGTCAAATAAATCTGGTACAACACATCAATTATATAATTTTGACTTTTGTAAAAACAGCTGAACTTTAAAAAATCATATCTCTGTAGCAGTAGTTCGTAGAGCAATTTTCCTCGTGTGAATTTTCATCAGAAAGGATCAAAGTATCCATGAAATAAATGTGCATTTAATAACCACCGTTTCATCTACTCGTGAGCAATGACTTATCGTTAAATGCAATTAATTTATATATTTTTCTGATTGGTTTCCTGACAGCATTTGTCGTTTCGCAGGCATCTGCTTTATATGTTGCACATACATACAATCACATACATTCCGTACAAATATTAACCATTCCGTTAAAAAGTTTAATTGAAATCACATTTAATTACGATTTATCGATTAATCATTTCTGCTTATACCCTTTGTAGTTTAACTGTCGCTTAAGTCGATAGAGGTTATAACGCTTCATTCTTGCTTTTTCGACAGATTATTGATTTTTATCTCCAACGTATTCGTCATCTGGAACGTATCAGATTTCGTTTATTCGAAGTTATTCAGTTTTATCTGAAAACTGTTCTTTAGTTAAACCCGTTTCTGTATCCAGATATCTGGTTATTTTCCTAGGCAACTGCGCTCGTAGATTAACCCATTGCATTGCAATTTACTTTCAGGCAATAGTAAATATCTATACATGTTTGATTCGTACTTTTATATAACTGTTGTTTTATATGGATCTGCATATACATATTGGAACAAAATTAGTGTCAACAAAATTACTGTAACGCTTAACCCCTTGTAGGGTAAAGGCACCAGTAGTTGACCAGTTAAGAGAATTCTGCCACGTGAACAATAATAACTATTTCCTCGTTCATTGAATTGCGAGAGTCGATGCTTGTAGACACTATTTGAACCTTCTAGATTATGTAACACAACCACTTTTTTAAAAAAAAGCTAAGTTATACACATTTAAAAAATATATTTAAAATATCAGTAATTGCTTCAGAAGTTGACCACTTCCACTATTGAGAAAATCAGTAGTTGACCACTCTGTTCGCTAGTAGTTGACCACTTGTATTAGAAGGCAGGTTTAAGCTATAATGCTGGGAATCATTTTAATATCGTTTATTTGAAAATTGAAAATCCGTTATGTGTTATTTTTGGTATGCAAATTTACGAGCTGCTGCTCGTATTGGTGTCTTGTACAACCGAACAGCTTCAATGGCTGTCTTCATCGTCTATGTCATTCGGCATCTCTATACATACATATAAGTAATAAAATAATTTCTGAAGAAAACTATTAAGTAAGTCGATTTTAACTTTCCGGTAGTGTTTATAATTTTAATAAAGTGGACACTGATCACTAATTGACCGTACATATAGTCAATAGTTGACCATGTGGTCATCCACTAAAACGCGGTATGATACAATTATTTAAAATTATATTTCGTATTTGTAACAAATTTAGATGTAAAATAAATACATTATAAATCGTAAACAAATTTAAATGAGGAACATCAGTAATTGACCACGCCGGTCAACTACTGAAAATAGTTAGAATAATAATATCCAGTGTTTAACCCCTTAATAAACTATTGATTTTTGTCGTTAGAATAATAAAATCGATGCACATGGAAAGGGTGTGAGAATTTAAAAAGAAAATAATTCGGTCGCGAAGCGTTCAGAACGTCTGGATTTTTTTTACATGAGTCATAAGTGTAGCTGTTCTTAACAAAAACGTTAAGGAAATTGACATGTCACGGCTTCTGGCTAACCTTAATGGATTTAAGTGTCCGTATTTCGTGTGCATACTTCATTTTACATGTTATTATTCTAAAAATTAATTAACAGATGTCATGGCATTTGATGCTCACTTGCATCGAAAGTGCACAACATATAAAACCCTTATTTTTTGTTTTTCCCAAAAATGGTCAACTACTGGAACATGGTCAACTACTGGTGCCTTTACCCTACCGAAGTGACGAGTTACACTTGTCATTGCCCGATTGGCTTAGAGAGCTCATGACAAGCAGAACTCGTCATTTCAATCCAAGGGGTTAATACACCATGAAACTGATGCCGGACAATATATACTCGTTGTTGGTTATGCTGCAACATGTCCGCTAAGTAGACATGTGCCCTTTTGCCTTGTGAACGACAGAAACTGTAATACCTGCTGCACAAACGGCGACGAATATATATTGTCCGGAATCGGACTCACGGGATTGTTGCATGACGCACATGTTTTCGACACTGTGTACGATGATATTGAAAGTAGATTTACAAAATCCAAAAACCAGAAGTTTAAATTCTGGTTTCGCGATGCGCGAAAGCGTTATACAGAATATTCGCTTGTCTGTCAACAAATATTTTGTGAAATGTAAGCTGTCCGTCCTAATCACTATACCTGTACGAAACTGAATTTGACAGTAAACAAACGCACAGTTTTTGTTTGACCTCGTAATGCATTTATTTTGGAAATATCAATCGCCGGGTACGAAGCTTACGGAAACGATAGGAACCGGTTTTCCGCGAAACAAAAGCACCGTGAAAATCCTACTGTACACTATCCACTAACAACGTGAGACACGAAATGCGGAACACGAATTGTCCCCAGGTGATTTCATTAAAAGTTAGAATTCGAAACGTATCATTCCGCCCACCTAGAATTTATATACATAATACAAACAACTTCGAAATTAATTACGACAGAATAGCCACGAAAACCGTACTTACAAAAAACATACTTCTGATTCTTCCTGGACAAACCTCAATCGACGTAGAAGGCAAGAACCGAGAACTAGTACCAGGTCTCCGAAAAGAGAAACTGGTTTCAAAAATTACCTTTGACATAAAAATGGAATTACCTGAAACAAACAAATTGTGAAACGAGTCAGAAACCACATCTTTCAAAAGATAAAATCTATGTTATATTCCCCGAGAGGAGATTTTACATGACCATCATTAGGAAATTATTATTTCAATGATTAAGGAAGCGAGCAATTTCGATATCATTTCATAACTCGTGGATATTAAAAAATTAGTTATAGCTAACGACGGACGTTTGATCACTTCGCTCCAAAACCCTTCGAAATATGAATTTTAATGAAGTTTAAGTGGTCGAAATATTGCAACGCAGAAAGTTGAAGATTTTTAAATGTTCGTGTTAAAACACAAAATTTCATGCGTTTTTTAGAAATTAATTTAAATGGAAATAAAAGATACATATATTCCAAATGTTTACATCATATTAAGACATATTTGAAGTATATGTCTGAATGTATAAACCAAAAAATATGCAGTAGATTTCCGCTAGAGAGATGTGATTATAACGCGTTAGCGGTGGAATTGAAAACTTGCGATACAAATTTCATTGAATGTAACGATCAAAAACACACGAACTCAGTTTTTCTTATTAGGTAATGATATGGCGTCGTCGAAAAACCTAAAAAACCGCAGGAAATTTCGAAATTGTAGAAATGACACAGCTTCGAATCCGAATGTAAATTTTATACCATATTTTATATTCACTTTTTCTCTTCTTTCGCACAGATAAATGGTTTAATTGTAGAAATGTCAGAATATTTTATCTTCAACGACGGTGGAAAGTGATATTCTAAAAATCCGCAAATTTTCAAAAAAATCGGATAAATAGTTTGTAAGTTATGTCTACTGCCAAATTCGAAAACTTTTAAAATATTGGATTTAAATTTTTACACGCGGTACGAATTTACGTTTCATAAAAGAGTTCACTGTATAAAAGTCGGTATCCTTCATTACCATTACTCTTTCTAAAGAGGCTACAGAAAAAAAACAACAGAGCAAGAAAAGATCGAAGCAGAGCAGTCAGAGTCACACATATCCGTGTACTCACCAACATATTATAAAAAATGCATCACATCTTTGAAAATGTTTGGAGTTTTCACTTGTAACTTTCAGGGTATATTTTCAAGCTATCATTCTAATGATTTATAAAAGAAAAAAAAAACGAACATTAATTCCTCTGATCTTAATTTTTGGTATAAATTTTATAAAAATTCGAACGGTGGTTCGCAGAAATCTAAGATGTACGCACTTTCGTAAAAGTACTTTTTTCTTATAGCCGACATCATAAATGCACCCCGAGAAATTAGATTTGTCTGCTCGAATTTGAGAAATCCATAAATAATTTCAATATATCCAGTGTACGGCAGTGTGCTTCACAAATCATGGAAGATATCACTCTATCTGCACAATGGTATAGAATTGCACAATGAAAACCAGTATCCTACGGTATCAGATATTCGGTAAAGTGTTTGCTGCTTTATCGCCAGAATTTTTCGTTTCAAGCACGCGTACATCGTGGTTCAAAGTAAGGTCGAGAATGTTGCGCCTGGCGCTGTCTCACAAACGCTAACATCTGAATTTGATAGGCGATAATATGATACGTTGACATAGCCAATTAAGTCCACCGAGCAGCAGAAATTTCGGTTGCGTACAGCTGCCGATGTTGAAATCTCTCTGCTGGAAATCAATGCTGCTGAACGCTGTACCACCGCTTTAAAGATCTCTCCATTGACTCGCATCGTACGTGTCCTGCGAATTTTCAATGTACATGTAATAATTTTTCCCATAAGTAAGATGCAGCATCGTAACAATATTTAGAAGAAATACTTTACTATTATTTAATATACATATAAAGATAAATGATGTGTCTTTACACAACTTATGGAATTTTAACAAACTTCACTCAAAAGAAGCGTCGACTATTATGCAATTATTCAAAGAAATGTTCAATCATTTTTTCGTAAATTTTCAGTCTCGATATTAACTGCAAACACCGAGCTGCTCGAACTTCGCGTGCGAACTGTAACGTCGCTACAGAATGTATTCGTATTTCGAACTTTCGAAATAATTATACGATACGAAAAATATTTTCATGAAACTATTTTTTACGATTTCGGAATTTTTTGGGTCCATGACGAAATACGTGGAATTTACAAAATCAAATAGCGGCGAAAAATGCCAAACAAATGATTCCGTGAAGAATCTTTATACGGTACCCGCTGTTCTCTTTGCATGAGAATTTTGCCAATAACACTGTACAACACCAATTTCGGCGCTTGCATACCACTGGGCAAACGTTGAAGAATTCTCCGAATTTGATTTGGGAATTGGAATTGCTGCGTCAGCCCCGGTTTTTGAAAACCATAAAAACACGAGTTTCTCCAAAAAACGACTGACTTTCGCAGAATCGAAGTACTGTGTAAAATCTAAAAATTCTCGGTCAATTTAGTTTTAAATAATGGAAAAAAATTTACGCGAAACATTCCTCTGTACTGTTCTTAGATCCTGTAATTGCAAATGTAAATATTTAAATGTTTCAAAAATGTGCCGAACCGCGTATTTGCTACGCGGTATTTTTGCATGTTTACGAAAAATTAATCACGTAATTATGAAGAACTGATGATAGTGTTAAAAACTGAGATCGATAGAACAATTCTGCTTTCGAATTTGTGTCTGCGACGAAAAAATCTGACAAGGGCCACTTGTTGTCCGTGGATACTATTGTGGCCCTCGTAATTGCATTACAAAAATATGTAGGCAATCGAATTTGTTATCTGCTTCGACTTCCACCTTTGATATAGCATTTATTCTTGTTATCAAAAACAGATTAAAACTTCTGACATTTTCGTCCAGCTTTCACTAGAATTACTCGCTTTACGTAACTCTTAGCTTTTCTACGTAGTGAATAATGTAGAGGCTGTCTATTCTGAACAAAATGTTCGACTGTTTAAACTGTTCCCCGGTGTACGGTATCACATGCCACCGCGAATCGGTCCTCCAGGGTATACTTTGACAATGCGGAACGCCGGACCTGAGATCTTGAAGAGCGAGTTTAGTATAACTTAAAAAGTATTATACTATGTGTAGAAAGTATACTCAACATCGTACTGAAATGGTGTTGATGTTTAATATGGGATTATTTAAATTTGGCACTGTTATGGGAAACGCAGTTATATTATGTAATTAAATTATATGTAAGGTATGATAAAACAACCTTTAACCCATTTCGAGAATAAAAGGATAATTCTTGAATATACATACCTGCTCGTCTTCAGTACTATACATTTTCATATTTATATACATTTTCATATTTCCCTGGTAAATGATACAGTAATTAAGTGCACAAACCCGAATATGAAATAAATTGCTCAATTTATCATGTTCTTTATCAATTATTTCTATACAATGTAAAGTGGTTTATATTATTTATGTATGTATACATATACTCTCGAGCATCGATTTACGTTATTATCCGATCCATACGGTTATTTTTACGCGGAAAGTTATCGTGACAAAAGGATTCACGAGCATGAAAAAAATACTTAAAAGACACACTGTAATTACAAAAGGTATACTTTATATATTTTCACAAAGAACCTCTAACGCTAATTTACAGTAAAGCTATTATTTCATAGAAAGGATAATAAAAAAAATGGTAGAGAAATAAATGACCCACGCATACAAAATCCGCATGAATTGGTAAGATGTATAAAAAATACGTGATAAAACAAATATGTTTAGTATACATGATAAAGTTTACGCAGATGTGTTTTATTAATTTTACCATTAAATAGAAATTGTTTAATTAAAAAAAGAAAATTTTATCCAATAAATCAATATTTATTCTGATTATTTTTGTATGTACACATTTCTTTCCAATTCGAACAAAAAAAGCATTTCAATTTAATGAATACGTTCCACAGTAAACAAAATATTCAAATTTCGCATTTTTTATATCTATACTCATATGTTTTATAAAATTGTCTCTAAACGCAACAATCGTTAATTCTACATGAAAAGTGAGAAACTTTTAACGATTATGTCAACGCTATTACGTTTGACGTTAGTTTCAATCGATATTTTGGTTAGCCTTTTACGTTCTATTATATTATATAAGGTGTATCTACACATCGAGTCCTTTTTTCAGAATCGATAGTACTTATCAAAGGATGCAAAAACAAATTCAACTTAGGACCGCAAACTTTACCCCTATCGAGATACAACCGCTTCTTGAAAAAATTATAAAAGAATTATATCTCCCAAGTAATAAGTGGTACAGGACCGATTTTTGTTTTCAAATTACCGAGAGAGATCAAATTTTATTAACAAAAATATATAACTATCTTCGAAAAGAAAATCGTAACAAATGCCCTGAATTTTTCAGAAGTTGTGAAAAACCTGCTACAATATAAACAGTCAAAATTGTTTGAAATAACCAAAAATAAATGCTACTTAACATCGGTAATCGCGTTATTTTTTTTTAAATTTGTTAATATGCGATCTAGAAGCCTTACATTCGTCTGCCAAAGAATGCACTGGTTATTGAGTTTTAATTAACACAGTCCCACCAGGCATATGAAAAATTCCATTCGCAGCACTTACTGCGTTTTCAGCTGTGATGGATCGAATTAACAAACAATGTTACAAACACATTTCGTTCTGTACTCCTGTTTTTTTTTCTCTATAATTCACAAACATTTAAAGTTTGTAAACCAAGGAATTATTAAATTAAGTACATGTTCTCCAACAACGACTGAAACGTGTTGAAATTTCAATTCATATCGCGGATCCATTACAACACTTTTTTTATACGTTTTCTTCTCGTACCACTTTTCCACGATTTTTATTTTTTCATCAAATAAAGCAACGTTATTCATGAACGATACATCACTTTCTACGTGTTGCTTTCAATTAATTCCGTGCATTTTATATTTATATTATATTTGAAAAGGTTGTCGAAAAAATATTAACGTTATTTGCATTCGTATGTAAATAAAAATAATTTTAATAGCCGTCATTTTATTTTCCGATAACATCGAATGTTAACATTGTGAAAACAAGTTGTATGTAAAGTGCGGTTACAACGTGAAATAGATAACAAATGAGAAAATATATTGTTCCACATTCTCAATTACGCGATGCATTCATAACAGTTTGCACGTTTAATTCTCTACACGTAGGCTCGCGTGTGCAAAAGGAATCGGCACTGAAATCGCAAAATATCAAAGTCTTTATTTTAATTATTTTTTAAAAAATTTTATCTACGGAATATCAGGAAACTGGGAAATGTAATAAAACATCTTTCTAAAGATTGTAAGTGTGATATATGTATCTTAATTTTTGTTCAAACCATGCCAAGGTGCGAAGATCATTCAGTTTTTCAATTACAAAACCCGCATAAAACTGTTATGATGCACAATATGTAAAACCTCTAAATAAACAAGCGTATCATACGTTTAATTCGTATGTATGTAAATTAAAGTTTTAATAAATTCGATGGGATACGTGTTAATGCACTATTGCCGTAAATTAGATTGTTTTCGTGTATTTTAGGATTGAAATTTGTATAACTGAGAAATAAGAGGAATGTACTTGCAAGGACTAAAAACGTAACTTTACTAGAAACTGAAGTCAACATTTGTTTGCATGGATTAAAAATGTTTATAAAAGAATTAAATTTGAAGTGTCTGAATAAAAATCAATTTTCATTCAATAATTATGAATGTATCTAAACTTTGAAGAGATTTCTCCTTGTAAAATGACACTTCGTTTAACGAAAAGAACATTTTTTCTCCATTTATAGCCCTTTTTCATGACTATAAAACAGATAAAAATGGTTCCAAATGTCTAACGTTATTAATACAGAGGTTCACATTTTCATTATCGAATCTGCTTAATGAAACACAGTAATAGCGACGTTAAATAGCGGATAATTTCTCCAATATTCTCCACCTATTTCGCAGATCAGAAAGGCGGCAAAGCGTTTTGTTAAAAAGTCAACAAAAGAGGAATGCTTCTCGATAAAATCCGCATTCAAAGCAGAATGTTGCAAAGAAAACTTCCAAGGCTTCGTAAATACAATAATAGCGACGTGCTAAACGGCATACAAAAACGCAAAAAGACAAGGGATGCCGCGAAATTCGTCAGCTTTACCGTACACGGCCCCAACACATTTTAGTAATTTATTCGAACCGTGGATAATTGCACCGAAATTTACGACGCAAAAATTTCTCATATCCGCGCGAATAAAAACAACCGCGAACACAGGCAATTGCCCTAGAAATCTGTATCACTTTTCACAACGTTAACAGAACTCCGGACCGCAGAACGGCGGCAATGAAATCGCGACAAAGATCGGCGATCAGCTTTTACTTCCGGGGCACGATTTAGTAACTGTTTGCGGCACAGAATTACAGGCAATAAAATAGGCCCGTGTTGCACGGAAATTTGATCGCGTTTTAAATCGAGACGTTCCGGTTACAAAAGAATTGGCGAACCTGTATCGGCATGTTAAATGTTTCCAACACAAGTGAATACAATTGTAAGCATTTGTTGAATACATTACCAACTGCTTTACGTAAATAAGACGAAATGTATAATAAACCTACATATACGCACGCAGCTATTCAAATATTTCGACGTGGAACTAAAAATGTCCCACCATGCACCACGGAGCATCAAAAATATTCGGACACTTTTAATGCCACCATACCCAAAACAGTTTTTAAGTCGCTCGAGTGAACCGTAGTTTCGCGACAATAATTTCACAGCGTCGAATACGTATATGTATACGTCGCAAGAGATCGAAGGGCTGATCGGTAAGGATTCCCATTTCGGCGGGCACACTTATGTGTCACAATGATAGGGCCACGCAAAGCGCAGGTCCCATGAGAAACTCCTTCCACGCGGAAAAGCGTACCGAAGTCACTCGCGCCCCACCGTAGACACCCCCACCCCTCGAGTCCGATATTCATCGCGAAAACGAACCTCATTTCGACGCGACTACTCGAAAGGTGCAGACCTATCGAATGTCATAATCGATCGGGCCAATCATAGACCGAGTAATAATAATAATAATAATAATAATCGATGTGATAAAAATCTAAAACTCGCGCAAAAAGCAATCGCGCCCGATTGATTCGTAATTTAAAAGTCATATGCGGATGTAAAAAGCATGTACCAAAGACAGTGATGTTGTGAGAAAGATATAAAGAAAACGTAAGGTAAGATTTTGAAAGAAACGAACGGAAGATAAGTACGTATTGATTAGAAATAAAATAGTTATTACGAGATCGACGAACACGTTGGAAATCGTGATCGTTGGCCAGTAACGAAATGGAAGCAGAGCAACGAAACGATCGAAAGGAACCGTCGCAAATGATATACGAACGACAGAGAAAGTAATGGGGAAACGTCGATGATTGAGAATTAAGTGGATCGGAACGTAACGTGGACAGTAATAAAAGAACGAAAGCCTTTGATCTAATTGCACCAGCACCAGGTGCGTGTATCAATCGCGAACACCTAACTTCAACTAGGCTAAACCACGATCGCTGGTATCAAGACGACAGTCAATTAATTTCGATTTGCACGTAGTGTATGCACGTGGCTACAGTAATAGTATCTGTCGTGTACGTGTTGCGAGTGTGTACACTGACGAGTGATGTTCAATATTTAAGAACACTGTACACGGTAAATCACATCGCGAACATAAACAAACATTGCGGGGAAAATCGATATGTTATTCTGTGAAAGTGTAATTCATTAATTACGACACAACTATAACCAGATGAACGTGTGAATTACGTGCACGGAAGTTCCGTGAGTGAATGATATCGTGAAAAATAAACATAAAGTTGTGATATTTGTGATTTTTCATAATGCTTTAGGTATTGCCGAAATTTCGATAAAAAGTGCTCGAAGTCTGTTAGTATGTAATTGATTGTTATTGAATTAAAAAGGAGAATGTTTAATTGAATATAAAGAGCGACGGCCGCAAAAGTGATCGAGTTTCGATAACACCTTTACACGCATAGGAAGAGTGTATGTGTGTGTGTGTATATATATATATATACATATAATCACGTTGACGATCGTCTAATTTCCATAAACTTGAATACCGGTACAAAAACTTCGATAGAATTCGTTGTATTCGCTTCTAGGTGGGAAAAACGCTTAAGTGTGATGTTGCAAGAGAAACTGATAGGAACGTAAGGGAACGTAGCGATAAAAAGTAAGTGCTGTGAGAAAAATCAATCTTTAACGGTTGACCTTGAAGATTGATCCGGAACGTGGTACCAAATTTGGTAAGTTTCACTTATTTTCATAAAGACTTTCGCATCAACAGCGAAAGGAAATCAAAATTTTACCTGGCATCTTCCTTTTATTCAATCTGAAGCAGATAACGAACAGAAATTTTCATCTCCATTCGATCGTAGGACGATCAGAAACATACTTCTGAATATTGATGAACGCTGTATGCCCAGAATTATTAACAATGATTAGTATTGACGGGTATAGCATTTGATATCGGATTGATCCCCATTGGAGTAATAATATGCTGGAGTAATACGCTTTCTCTTTTTAATTCGTGTATATCGCTGTCTACAGTGGCATGGTGCGCCGACAAAAAACTTAGTTTTTTAAAACTAGTTGAAAAGTTCTCGGAATTGGTTCGTTTGTCCGAAAAAATGTGTTTTAAAAATTTTAACTCGAAGATCATAAGGCGTAGCAGCAGAATCGGTATTTTAGTTGTTTTTATCTGAAACAATCATTTTTTACAATAAAAGAAAATGATACCCATTGTTACCGTTGCCTTCTGACATTTAATTTTGTTGAGCAAGCGTACATATGTATGTACACATTGTTTCTGACATATTCTTCAAAGCTTCGTTTTCAAAATACCGTTTCCGAAAAACCTGGTATTTTCCTAGCGAGCCAATAAAAATTCGAGAACAATGAGGCATGCATTGTGTACCGTTCGGCATCTCAAACTGCATATAGGAAATTTGTTCCGTCCATTGTTTAAGAATTTGAGAATGTCAAGTTAGTCGGACTGAACCATGCTCTTTAAGGATCTATCTGGTAAAATACGGGTATACTGGTAAATCACGAGAAACAATTGCTTAAAGCTAATGCTAATACCGAACATTCCACGCAGATTGCATGCTGTACACGAGGAAACCAATTTTTATTTCATTTCTAAAAAAAGTAGAACAGGCATCTCACAACTTGTCAGTAAACATTACGTGATCAAGCGATACAAAGCTAGCGATAAGATTGTCTTCCTTGGAATCTAAGGAATCTAAAGTTTCAGATTCAAAGCAGCATCCGTTCGAATTTTCGCACCTACCAGCAAGCGAAACAAATTTATAACGCAACTCAACTCGCACAATTTGTTTTTAATTACACTAATTTGTTTTTTTTTTTAAATATTTCCCATATCATTGAATGATATTTTTAAACGAATTAGGCAGGTGAATAAACTGACAGCTTCGTTTCCCCCGCACTGCAATGCAACGTTTTCGACGGTTAAATTGTTTTGACACGCGTTACAGTAGGGTGTAGAGATACGCTTTGGATGAATTTCATGTGTGAGCTCTATTACTACGATATTTCGAATAGCATTGTTTTTCCAATCGATGGTTCCCCTCCCAGAGTTTTAATAGAAGTGTTTTAGAACAGTGCAGAAGTTCGTCGGTTTTTCAAAGTTTCACTTCCTTTCCAATGTTGTTTGCGTTGGTACAATCATTATAAAGTTCTGTTATGTTATATATGGAATATTTTAGTGCTTCTTTACTTATTTCTACGTGTATAGTTGGATCAAATCATACCCTCGAACATAAAATTTGTCTGTTGTGTGTCAGGAAACTGTTAGAGTTAATTAACACTCGGCAGCAAAATCATGATGTAATATATCACACAAGCATGAACTGTTATCTGACTGTATTATCTCAAACTGTTTCAATCAAATGTATCGGAATAAATTGGAAAATTTTATCTATATCTGAAATCAATAAAATATTCTTTTTATAACAATTGCAATTCCTTTGTGAGGACTGGTATCTAGTAAAAATAATTGTATTCTGTTGAAAAGAATTATTGCGAATAACGGTCTATCTCGTTTTTTCATCTAGAATACGACGATTTATTTGTCGACATAATAATAGCCAACTTAGACACGAATTTTTTAAACAAAGTTTTCTCTGGCTTTCAATACTTCTACAGAGTAATATTCTGTTCAATGTACGACGTTTCAAAACATTTCACTTATTAATGGACGTGCTGTCAAGATTCCCGATATTTTTAGTTAAGTATAGGAAATAATCTACTCCTACTTGTTGAAATTGGGAGAAATTTAAATTTAACTTTTTGGGTTTAAACAAAATTATTGCTACATCTCCGTACAACCCAATTTGATATTTCAGATTTTGGAAAATAAACAAGTATAATAGTTTGAATAGACACTCGAGAAAAGTCAATATCTCAACGTCATCTTTTCTGCAACTATCAACTTCTTTTTCAAAATAAATTCGTTGCATGTACAGGTTAATTATTATGCAATCTGAAAGAAAGTATTCAAATGCATAAAAAATATTAAGCAAATATTAATAATAAACATTTCGTGAAATCAGAACTTTTACGCGAAACGTTCGCCCCTTTTTTATGACATATGAAACGTCTGAAATTGAAAGTGCGACGCTTCGATTGACCAGAGACAGCGCGATGAAGTCACAGTTTCATACATATATTATTTCCTTCGTGCAGACAGTACTTAAATTAAAAAATATTGATCGTATACACACAAAGTCACCATTTTCTATAATATTACTAGTTGTTACATTTGCACTACGAATTATATTTCGATTTTATTGGCAATAGGTATCCCCCTTTTTTACTAATTCTATTCAATACTTTTAAAGAAACTTTTAAATTTGTTTACTAAAATAAAGATAATTTAGATAAATAAAGGAAAAGCCAAATACATATACAAACGCGTTTCATTCACGTTTTTCTTACATTTAGAAATTTTGAAAGTATGAAAATTGTAATTTTCAGAATGAAGACCTGGTTTTCTTTCACACATTTCACAAAAATATGGTTTCTCCTCTTCTTCCTCTGAGTATATTCGGTTTGAGGTAACTGTACAATCCTTGTATTTTTTTAAATTAAATTCTAAGGGATCGATTTTGGCACTCGTTCTAGGCCTACTCAATTTCCCGTTTAGAACACGAAAAATCACGTGTATAGTAAGAACCAACAGAATGCTTCTTCGCAATCTTATACAAACTTTACAAAAAAATGTTTTACAAAACACACTGCATATTTAAACTGGCAATTTGGAAATGTCACGTGTATCGTAACATAGGGTTCCTGAGATAAAAACTGAAGTCGAGGCAAACTCGGCAAGAAGTGCAAAAGAATCAAATTAGACGAATACATAACAACAATAAAATAAACGGACATATATGTAGAACAGTTAAAAATATATTGTTTACAATGAATATATCATTCTACTTTTCTAACGGATCGGTAAGCAGTGACCCGCCATTCAACATCAAGGGTTAATTGAATCACATCGCATTAATGTCTGTGGTCATGAACGACGAGGTACATAGTACGTTTAGATGATCTACACACTCTCGTAGACCGAAGTATTTTTAACACTAGAACAAACGACAGATTTTTGGTATATTCAATGTACTCTGATACACATAGATGAAACATTAATCTATGTCAATTAAAGTCATATTAATTGTGACAAAACCGCCTTTACCATTTCAATGAATGTAAAACAAGGAATATGAAAATCCGTCATTTTGACGAGTTCGGATGCTCTAGCGTTAATGTATACATAATATGTCGTATGTACTTGATTTATAAATTTGCAAATTTGTAATATTTTATGTATTAGATACATACATACATACATACGCATGTTTCTACAAGTAATATAAAATGAACAGTATCAACAAATAATATTGAAATATTTACCAAATATTATAATTTTCAATTTCGTTTAATTGTGAATGTAAAGTTACTGGTTAAATATCATTCATTGTATATTAATTTATTAATAGAAAAATAATATTTAAAATTCAATGCTTCAATTGAAGTGCATATTTTCATATAAATATTCTGAATGCGCAGTAAAACTAATTACTGTAAATTTAATTTTTTCGGAATAACCGTTTATTATAATCCTCAATTTATTTGTCTGTCACTATTGTGTACACTTACAATACAAAACAAATAGCTCTTTTCGTAAATTAAAATTATCCCATTCTACAACCTTCAATAGGTTCAACGGGTGTACAACGTACGAAATGCAACAAACATAAAGCAGTTGAATCACTCGCATAATTATTGATTATTTGATATTTAATACATATATGTATATGTATGTATATGTATACCTGCAAACCTTTACCCGACATTCCTATGTGTGTGTTTCTATTTCAATCAAAAAGTAAATCTCTGTAGAGTTAGTGCTGTATCACGATGGTTGCAAAGTAAGGCAATTAACCACCCAGTAGAAGTTGCAGATGACCCTGATAATTGATGTGACTGATGAAAACGCGGTATACGAACATTTGTTTTTGATCTTTCGTACTGCAATAATTCATTCAGATTTTCGCAAAAATGGAAATATCATTTAACGAGAGATGAAAAGATGATCGAAATATTTGCTGTCGCTTTCTCTCATTCTTCGCCGCTCTTCAAAGGATTGTGCATGAAATAAATGCATCGGCCCTTTTTAAAACTAATGGCAATTTACTACCATATAAAACCACGAAATTGAATAGAGATATACATTAATACATTCGAAATACTCTCCTCTATCTTTTAAGACTAAATTAACATTTTTACTAAAAAACAGCCATGTATCGACAAACACGTATTATTCAAAAACTGAGGTATATAAAGCAATCCTGTGGATGTATGGAAATTTAAAGTAGGTCCCAATCTGTTGTACAGTGTTGTAAGCAAATTATCTTGCAAACAATGAGCACAGCAAACGACAGAAATTCGTCGTGAAGAACCTGTTTCTACACACAATAAAAAACTTGTTTTGCTGTACATTTATTATTCCAGAATTGTGGGCTCTTCTCCACTGGGCTACTCAATTATAGAGACCACTTTGGTCGGCACTACAGAGTCCTCCGCGACGAATCTAAACTATTGTTTAGTGACCAAGTATGGACTCCTGAAAAGTCTTCTATAACGCGAACCGTTCGACCCTAAATAATTTTATAGCTGCGAACGGGACAGCAAGACCTGACATTGCAAATCTCTGACATAGATATGAAAACTGACAACTATTAGTCACGAAGCGGCGTTTGTCACGTTTTTAAGACAGCCTTGGACGTCGTTTACACCGAGTTTCATTCCGTATAAATGCAAAAAATTACAATCTTTTTCATAAAATGTCACTAACGATTCACCAAAGAACTAACGTTACACAAGTTTTTACCAGTTTTTCCATTTCTCTTTTTCTGCTCCCACTGTTGCTCGATTCTTTTTAATCGAGTGAAGTTGCATGTATTACTTATAGTATGTAATTAATATTACTAATATGTAACACTAATAATATAATTATGGATGTATATTATAATCGAAGGTCTTTAAATGTTCTTTTATATCACACATTAGTTTTAATTGATTACGCGTTTTATACGCAGCACGAATAGATGCAATTTCTGCGACATTCACATATAATAAACGAAATAAATAAATTAATTAATTAAAAGTAGGGTATAATATAAAATAGTTCCCTTGAGATCTTCGAAAATGATACATAATTTTCAATTGTATAATTAAAATGATTTATATGCGGTCAACGGAAAATCATGCAAAACTAATGCCATGAAGAAAATGGAAGAGCTTCTGGAGTAATTCTGCAAAAAATTACCTGCATCTGCACTCATAACTTCCATTTAGGGATCTTCCCGACCATTTATTTCACAGTTGTAAAGATTATAGTAGATTAGAGAGGCGGAACGAGAGACGGTATTGCTGAGTCCAGTAATTTCTGTACACTACCGTGATTCGACTGGAAACTAAGGTTCTTACGGAAAGTAAATAGGGTAAAGTAAATAAACAGTATGTGGAAGGAACAAATAAAAAAAATGTCAATACATTCCGGCATTTATTTTACACGTAACAAATATCCCGTTTACACCGACTTACTATAATCGTAATCAATACCACTTGTTCTCCAACACAGCAATGGTACATAAATATTTGAAATTTAATTAAAAAATTTGCACGATATAAAGTGTCACGCGAATAACAAGTTGGGCCCTAAAATTTCCTAATGAGATCGTAAATGTACAAGTTTTTAAACAATGTTGAAATCTAATATCAACAGATTCGTAGCCGGTATATTTCTGTTGAGGGTCTCCTACGTTTTTTTAACAGTTGCCATGCTTTCAAAGTTGCTTAAAATACACGAATTTTCGAGAACGCTGTGATTTAGGCGGTCTAGATTTTTTCTTCCTATTACAAACTGCCTGCGGCGAGCTTCCCTAAACAATTAGGTAAGTACGTGCTAACACTCTCGGTATCGTCGATAATTTCTCGAGCTCGGCTTATTTTTGGCTTGTGTATACATTATTTGACACAATTTGCAGCCGTACAATGGCAACCAACCGGTGAGTTTGCGCACATAAGATGAGCGTCGTAAAAGACATGCTATAAAAAAAGTATACCGCTAATGTACGTTAGCGGAAAGTAAGATAGAGCGATTTAGCCTCGCAGTTTTATCAGTAACGAAAATCCGATACATACCAACGCATCGTTCCGGCAACGACGGGTACGTCTGTCTAAAAGTTTTCTGCATTTCAGAAAAAAAAATTCTAAATTAGCGGAGAGAGCGGTACGATACATTTATACTCGTTACGAAACTTTACTTTTTAACCATACGATTCGTTATATTCACGATGTGCCAACATGAAAAACGTATAAAACATATCTAATACAATGTATTCGCGTTCGGAAATCAGAAGTTACCTAATTATTCGTTTCGTGTGTGTACACAAACGTATTGGGTAAAAAGAGATTTTTAAACATTCGAAACGTTAAAGATGACCTTTTAAAGTATTCTAATTACATAAAATTATTTATGTAGCTGAATATTTTTTTTTAATAACGACGACTAAGCAGTAATGACTGAAGCATTACGTAAATCTTTAAAAGCTAAGGTAGAAGATAGTATAATTTTATGTACTTATGTACATACATGTATCGTTAATGTTAATCTTCGTTTCAGCGAAGAGACGACACAGCTGAAAGCAGCAACTTTGTGATTCTTAATTGTACCGTAATGTTCATTAGGGTGCATATAATATTTGTGGCCGGCTTTTTACTACTTGATTGCGTTTGGGCCGACAAATATGTATAAGTTTCTTTTCCCTTATTCCCCTGCGCGGCTGTGAAATGGTCGTATAAAGGCTGTCAATTAGTTCGCGCACGTGTAACCCCATCTCCAAGGGGTAGAGCAAAGTAGATCTATTTCGGATAATGATGGCTACAAATCATTTGACGTAATTTTCCTTAATTCACTCACCAAACGTGTATTGGCTTATAAAATTTTATTACTGGTTTATCATAATTGAGAAAACGTCGACGAACATGCCATCCTTGCATGTTTTGTGGAACGAACAAATTTGGTACTGTTTATTTATATTGTACATCTGAGTCAAAGACATTATCTATGATTGATTTAATAATATAGTCGACAGCGTGGGGCAATCAATTTATTGTAGAATAATATTGCGACTTTATCTTTATGTACAAATTATTTTTATTTTATATAATTTATAACGAATTATGAAAAAATTAGACATGAACTGAACCTCGCTACGTGGTTTCTACGAGAACTATTGCAATCTTGGATAAACTTCGTTTCATTTGTCCCTGGAGAATGGATAACATCTACTAAACTGTTGCATTCTTGAACTCGGCGGTAGACAAAACGCTTTGCTTAAACTCGCGTGATAGGAAATCGAGTTGTAGGAGAGCTATTCTCGTATAACACTAGTAATATGAAATCATACGATTAGAATCATTATTAATTATTAATTGAACTTAAAACAACATAAACTGACTATTTATGAATAAAATAGTTTAAAATCATCAGATATCTTATAGTAAGAATTGTTCTTCTAAATCAAGTTCACCTAAAAATAATAAATGAAAAATAAGTAAAATTGAAATAATAAATAGTAAACATTAATTATTGTCATCCTTCCTCAAACGTTATTTTCACACTCACACTCAAGCAATCGCGATATAAAAGTATTCGGTATCACTATAATAATCGCCAAGAATAAATTCCATTTTTAAATGCACGGAATTTCCGTATTTTACGATATTACATCGCGCTTTTTTCGGGATCGCGTTATATGAAAGCAGTGCTCGCAGTATCTTTGCCGCGTTATCGGAAATTGCGTTGTAAGAACTCGCGTTATACGGGAGTCAACTATACGTATAGTGTGTACACATTTTTCTCAACTATTTCCGTTGGAAGAAGTTCGCCAATCAATTCCCGTGCGCATAGCACGTTTGGACACGCCATAGCGTATTAAAGTGGCCCCCGCATGTTCGTATTACGTCACCGAAATGGCATAATCACGTTATCGGGGACAAAGTGCATGTTGTGCCAAGGAAGCATAGGAGTAACAAGGCATTGTGAGGGCGCCTCTCGTTACCATAGCGCAACACTGCGTAACGTCTGATTGTAGAGCGTCGCTACCCCATTCAGGACGACGCGGGCGTCGTTACGAGCCTGACCTAGGTGTGGACAGAACCGAAATTTACGCGGGAAAAATGTCACCGTGATCGATCGTCGCTGGAAGGAAATCGTTCTATTCTTGACAGACTGACCAAAGACCGAACCAAGAGGTCGCTGTATTCGTGTTCACCTGTTCGTTGCAGAGAGAGTTAAGCATGTCATACCTTGGACGGAAAAAGTTTACCTTTACCCTTTCGGTGCTATGAGCATGTGTATATACATATATAGGTGTCATGAATGGGCAACTGCGAACGCTGAGGGCGTATTTACACGACAGCGTAATCATTTTTAGATTACTAACGTATCATTGGATTCATCTTATAGAACATCATATAAACAATCTTGGTTTTTTAATTTTCCACGAATAATATTGGGAAGGTGTAGCGGAAGTTCGGGAATAGTTTATTCGGGAAAGTTTTACTTAATGTTTAGCGATTTATAACAAACAGAATGGGAGAAGTTTAGTAACTTAGTACTGACATTCCTATAAGAGCGAAGGTAGTAGCATTGTATTTGTAACGTCATGATATTATTCCAATATTTTATATAGATACAATAATAATAATATTACTGTTGTTGCCGTATAGATGCAAGCCCGCTTTCACACGGACCATGTTTTTTCTTTCCGTGTACTCCATATCTTTGCGTCTTCTTATAACGATTATAATTCGTATTTAATCTACTTTTTGTCATTTTAATACACGGACTCCACCCCTGACGTTATACCCACATGTTTTGAAGTACCCTATCTACATGTACATACTTTTTACCAAATTTTCCGACTTTAGTAAAAACAACGGAAGATTGAAATTTGTATACTTTCACGGGGTTGCTAGAAATTTACAATACTTAATGAAAATGACAGTACAAACTTTGAGGTCCAACGCAAAGATAAAACTAACATCGTTTTAGTCCCGTTTCCAGAAATGCTGGAAAATTACAAAAATTGCAAACAATCCTGCGTTTATGCTGAAACCTAACCAAGTTTGAAAAAACTCCAAGTACCTAATTAATGGTTAACGTATCAGTTTACTATTCATATTTGAAATGCCATTTAACAAAAATAATTGTATTGTATTATAATATACATATTATTTACAAGCTTTCCAGCACATCTGAATAATCATGAACTCGATGAGTCTCACCACTCATTAGCATTTGCCAACCAATACAATAACGTATCAAACAAAATTCATAAACCAAATGTACAGCACACAAGTATAGAAGCCAAACATATTTAAAGCGTGAAACTAATATGTCGTATGGTATGAAAATACACAAAGTCATTTTGGCTTAAACAATTCATTTACATTTAACTGCAGTTTAATCGGAATTCAGTATACATAGTATACATATTGCTTCAACGTAATTAAGCAACTACCCCTGTCAACGGGGAGCGTAAAGTATTTGGTAAGAAAGTGATTAATTTCTGCACCTGCAAATCACGTAGCATATTTCCCCAACCGTGAATGTCATGAATAAAAAATCATAAACAAAAAATTACTGTGGCAGCATCGTTAGTCGAAAATTATAGGAGAAAATATGAGCTTCAAGCGGAAGACTAATTGACTTTCCCATTCCCACGTAATCGTTTTCACATCCGACCATTTTGCAAACTAGAGCTCGTACTGAATGTATTGCAACTGTTATTCGCTTTAAAACTTGCTTCATCTGCAAGTATAATAGAATGTTCTTTAGATTATGTAAGTTTATACTTTGTTGTAACCCATAACTATTCGATAATGATATTATAGTAGCCTTTCCTGCAGTCTTAAATCAAGTCGTTTAAATATTGACACATCGATAAATCATTCGTTTATTTATTTGTGCTCTGCAGTTATACACTTATACTTTAAATTAGAAGTAACTGTACATAGGATGTCTCACAATAATCGAAACAAATCTTTGGGCGAAAATTCTTCAAAGATTCTGGATAGTAATTTTAATTTAAGTGGCATATGCAACGATTTTGAAAGAATCTATTAAATTCCCATGTATACATCTATTGAATACGAAATACGAACAATAAAAGGCTGACAACTTAATTATATTACATGGTCATAATACGTATAATATAATATGGTATACGTATGTATAATACGTATTGACCTCGACCAAATATCAACCGAGAATGATCGATAGGCCAAGCTTTCAACTGATAAAAAAAACTCACTATTTCTAATAAAGGAGATAACAAAACTATTTTTCTCTATTCGAAACATCAGTTATTAAAAAATGTCAGATGTTCCACAATTGAAACGTGTAACAATGTACCTTTGAACTTTTAAGGTGTAAAAAATTCAAAAAACATTACATATACCAGACGTGTGTGTATTAAAACGATGCATAGCGCAGACAACAAAATATGTAGTAGTATAAAAATATTAATATGATAGTAATCAATAAATATCTTATTTTACCGCTTAAATAATTATTATTTAGTATTAATTTAATAATCTGCATTAGATTCTATAATATAGTATAGCATTCAAGCAGAAGTTCTGATTTGGAAATGGTAGATTTTCATGAAACTGGGCTTAAACGATACAGAGTCCGCAATATACGTATACGTATACATACATGTATATGCAACATATAAAGCTCACTAAATCCTCGTTACTCTGAGTCAACTTTTTTATACAGGAAATTGCGAAACAAATTAATTTTGAGATCGCTGAATTGAGTCGAAACTCCAATGTTTCTAACAAACCAATATAGTTGTATTTGAAACAAACGATTTGCCACTCACGGATCGCTACGTTATTTGGACAACACACATAAATTACAATTTCCCCGTGTGTTCGACTGTTCTTCCTATTATAAACCCACCAGCTAATGGAAGCCCACGGTTAATGGAAACAGATTATGTTTAGCCCAAGTGGAAAACAAAACCCGGCTAACCAGTCATAGTGAACAACGCTTAATTATATTAAAATTAATAAAATAAAAATAAAAATAAACAATACAATTAATTTATCAATCGTTTTCACTGACAAACTGTATAATTTTCATTGCTTAACTTAAATTATTTTCTTATTTATAATAATTAGTTTACTATTTTCATACACGTGAAATTTTAATTTATACATGATGCAAATAAATGAAATGTAAATATATTATGAGCCGAAGCGGTTATACCATCTGCGATACGTACGACGGATGCGATTAAAATAATTCATTATTGGCATCGGAATAAGCTTATTGGGTGAATTGATAGAATATAAGTGAATGCTACAGTTAATATACCGCAATAACTTTTAAAAGCCTTTCAGTCTCTATACTACAGAGATAGCCTATAGCTATCGACCAATAACTTGATTTTATGCATCGGTAACTCTCATATCGATTTCAATTTCAATGGAAGTCGAGCTTTAATTTTATGTCACGGGTTCGGCGGGTAAGAACGGTTGAAAAACAAAGGTGGTTCTGAATTCGACGGGTTTATTCTTTTACTTCTGTTACGGGTACGCTAAAAATGCATATCTAGGAATGAAGTAAAGTAAGATACTACGTATGACAAGTGTTATTAGATTTCACCCAGCATTCGTAGAAAGAAATGAAACAGGAAGGAACGAGAATACGTAGATAGTCTTTTCACTGATACAAATCTCTGCGCGAATCTCCTGTTTCGCAGGAATAAAGATATTTTTGCAATTTGAACCGTCTTTGCTAAACATTTTTAATAATCCGCCATAGTGCTTAACACGTAATCTCTATGGTAAACACTTAGATGTCGGTAGCAGTGTGTGTTCTTGTAAACATCTATCACATAATCAATAATACTTAAGTACAGCACGGCACCCGAGACGACAATGCTAATATTGATTATGTGTGGTTAATATTGATACATGATACCGGAATTATTATTGACTTCACATTATACACATATAGATAGACTGAGTATAAGTTGTGCAAATATTGAATTTCAAACTGTGCGACTAACACTATTAGGTAGGAAAACACTGGCTGTATATTAATACTAATTATATGTTTCACGTGGATTAATAATAGTAACAATAATAACAATTATTTTGGCCACTGGCAGTCTGTTCTTCAATCATTAAATTTTCCAGCCCTGCTCCTTTTCATGAATTTGGGCAGACGAACATTAAAATTAGAATATCAGGTGATATAAAAATTTGGTTTTCAATACAAAAGGGAAAAATTCATCTTAAAGTCAATCAATACGATACTTATTCTTCTCAAGGGATAAAGTTATCGTAAAATAAATGTATACATGGCATATAAAATGATCAAGAATCATTTTCAAACGCGAGAGTAGGTGTCAAAAGATTAAAAAAAAACAAACAAACAAAAATATAGATTAAACATTTTTTAAATACTTTCTGAAAAATTACGTGTATGAAAAGGGGTAGGTCGTAAGCAACCGATTTTTATTTTAACCCTTTTGCAGTCGAGAGTTGTCATTTTCCTCTTATTTCGGCGAGCGCAAAGAGTTAACACTAAACCTACCGAGGTGGGTCAAATGACCGTTTTCAAATTTTTTATTAAAGTGCCTATATGCAACATTATAGCTTTCAACGTTAATTTCTGTAATCAATAAAAAGAAAATACAGTTCTTTATGCCAAATTAACTGTTACCTGAAATCAATTTCAAAGGTTATCATTTTTTCGGATCCGATAAGAATATGTACCTAAACTGTCGGTAGGTTTAGTGTTAACACGTTCCCGCCTGCGATTTTATGTGTGGTTCTCGGTATCTGACGGCTCTCTAATTCATAGTTTGTCCCATCGGGCGGCGCGGAAAAAAGCCACATAAAATTGAATGCTTCATTTGGGACAATTGTGTATGTACCACAAGTGGTACAAGCCGTCCCATGGGACAGGTCTCTATGTACCACTGGTGGTACATCCGACGCAAACGTGTTAACCGTTTGCGTACCAGAGGATTTTGGAAAAACACGATCGAAAAACGCCAAAGAGCGCGATCGCGCTCCTTCGACTATGTGTCGAAAAAAGCCTAGGAGCGCTCCTTTGATTACGTGTCGATAAAAGCCGTGGAGCGCGATAAATTTGTCCTAATTTTAATTTGTAACTTATTATTTTATGAACTATTATAATATATACGTATACTGTACATATATGTATGAAAAACTAAAAGTTACAAACGAAATTTAGTATATGTATATATACATATATATGTATATATCCAAAACAAAAAGTTACAAATGAAAATATATATACCATTAATTTACAACAGGTGACAAGAAAATAATGATAGTAAGGGTACATGCGTCCGAGAGGCTGAGCGCGTTTCAAGAAATTGTGAGCGCATCGTCGATTGTCTGTATCGACCAAATGCGCTGGCTTTTTTCGTAACGAAATCTGAAGAGCGCGAAAGTGGCTCGTGGTACGCAAGCGGTTAATAGCAGATTTAGTTGAGGACTCTGAAATTTGAAAACAGTCATTCGACCATCCCTGACAGGTTTTGTGTTAACCTCAGCAGGCTGAATAGCCACTTTAAAACGATTCAGCTCACGTCAAAGCTTTGGTCTACTGTTTCGATAAATCGCCAATTTCGTTCCTCTTCAATTCCTTTAATTTCCTATATTTCAATTGAAAAGGGTTTCAAATGGCACGATCGCACCACAGGATAGTTAACGAAAAATCGTTGCATACCTTAAGCATGAAATGCAAACATAAATAGAATTTTATACTCATCACAGACATACAATAATCGAACACACCTACTGAAATGTTTTTAATTTCCCCGGAAAATCTACCGAAGAAAATCATATCTACCGTAAGGCAAAATGAAACATAAATAACGGCTACCGTCGTAATCTTAAATCGTAAAGTCGTACGCACGTGTATGCCACAAGTGGTATGACAAGACCGTGGGATAAATCGAAATATAGCAAACCCCCACCTATGACACAGTACATACTCCCCATAAAGTGGTTTCTATATAACACAACTTAATTAGCTTAAGCAATAGCATTATCTATATAGCATGACTTTACTATTAGACATTTACGGTTGAAATTACTGAGTAATTCCGATGACTTTTTCCGTATACTGGTATACATAAATCACCATTTCTCAATTTCAGTTGTCAGGGAACTTCATTGCAAATGCAGATATGAGGCAGCACCGCTCTTTTTATCAAAACTACTGATGTAAAATAGATTGCCTAGGCAGTCCAGTGACAGTGACGTTAATCCGATTTGTACGAATTTTGAATATCGTATAACGCGGTTTCCATAGAGCGTCGTACGATTTATTCGTGTCATTGGAGAATTGATTGTAGAAACATCGGAAACCAATGTATATTAATTTCACGTGTTTCATCAATGTTTGAAAAATTTCAGATTCTCAAAATACTTGTTGTGCGTCTGGAAACAGTAATAGTCGGAAACATAATTTGTATAAAGCTTGTCAAGTGGTACGTGTATCACAAAATTTTGAATTTTAGCGTACATACTGACATTGATACGCATTTATAAGTTAATACTTACGTTACTTTATCCCTAATCGTATAGAGAAGATAGTCAATCTCAATTTTGTTCAAGTTTCGATTATCACCCGTTTGAACGTCAATAATACTGAAGCTGTAACAGCAGATGGTCCGCTGGTTTCTAATTCGCAGACGAGAAACTACGAGCGATTGGACATAATCGAATGAACCCAGAGTCAGGAGAGACAATTTCATCTCGAATGGCTTCGGAGTCGCACCGCGCACATATCTGTCACGACTGTATCTGATTACACTGATACAGTTATTTCCAGATCATCGCATGATTTTTCAAAAATACATAGAAAACCTTATTCGTTCGAAAAATTCAGCAGCTTCTCGATTAACATTGTCAGATACTGGAAACTTATGTTACACACTTATTCGACTGTTTTTTGAAGCTATTTTCTTAAACAATCTGTGCGAATAAAGTTAAGTTGATTTATTATAGAAATAAAATTTAACTTTAAAAAATAGCCGAATAATTTAATCTTGAATTTATTCTTCAATATAATCGGTAGCATTTATTCTTGAATTCATTCTTCAAGATAATGGTTATAAACAACATTACAGATTGGTTTTAACCAATTTTAATAGTGTTTTTCAATCTATCCAGACTTCAACTTTCTGATAAATTTATTTTAAAATAAAATTTAAAAATTGTACTAATACTTTCCTGATAAAATGAAGAGAAATATTTAGAAAATAATTCTTTTGAACATTCATTTAAATTTTTGCTTATTCTGCGCTATGTCGATAGATAAAAACTTACGGTATTTAATTAGCATATGTATGGTTGCAGCTTTTATATAAATTCCTCCATTAAATCTTACGAGCAGGAAAAAAAAACTGTGGCAGATAAAACAGTGGAAAGTTAAGAAAGGTTTCTCGGAAGATAAGATTTTTAGTCACGATCGGAAAACTTGGTATTTCACTTACATATTTGAAATTCAAAAAGTTTTGTTACGCTTTAGAGAAGATAATTTATTTCGCAGGTTGTTTAACAAAGTTTCTAGAAGCGCATTTACCGATTTGCATGTCCACTAGTTTTACGTATTATAGGTTACGATTTATTGCCCGTTAACTGTGAGTTTAGCCTCGAAATGAAGTTTGTAGGCACGTGAAGTTTCATGAAGGTCATATAGCACACGATGTTCTATAGTTCTTTTATCGTGGCTTTCACCAATACAGATACACGTATTACATACATACGTATCAAATTTTGTAGTCATGTCAACAATTTTTATGTCAGTTAAAAAGAATAGAAAATAAAACATTCCGTTAAACTTTGTCTTTATACATTATGAACCATTCGTAGGCTGAAAACCTACTGTCTTTGTTTTTTTGGTGTAAGGTAAAGACATACACTTAATTTTAATTAACTATTACCGAAACACGTCTGACAATAAATGACGACAATTACACATTAGTAATTTTATTTCGTTATACATGCACTTTTCGAAATTTTTACTACTGTCGTTGTCGGTAAAAGTTGGTGAAGATTGAAAGCCACATTAATTAATCATTCATATTAGAAATCTACTGTATAACATTAAATTTCGGTACGTTTCTAGAAATTTAAGCTACAATTTACCTGCAGAACAATACAGATAAACTGTTCCGCAACGAAAACTCAAAACGTATAAATATACGTCTTCTCTGTAAACACGTTTTCCGTGCTAACTACCACAACACTACTAACATCATACAGTATGACGCCAGGAAAGATATTCTCGCAAATGGTGAGAGCTCGCTGCATTTTCTTTCACAATTAACAGAATGTTATATATTTGTAGACTTTGCCATACTATATAGAAATTACGTAAATTTCAGGTTTCAGAAATAAAGGTATTATGACGATTTCAAGTTGAGGCATATAATTGAATGTAGCGAATAATTAGTTGTCTAATTGTATTCCACTCAGACGGGACATTATTTTTAGTCCCCGCAGTAGGGACTATTGTTGCGATTTGAGATATGTACATAAAGTGAGCAGGTGTAGTAGACCATTAGCAAAAAATCCAAAGATATTTTTTTTTAATTTCCCCGCAACAATTGATTTACAATTCCATATTTCAATTTTGTACACAGTTCAGATCTGCAGACTTTGTGAATATGCCTCGTAAGATAAACTAGTAGAAAAAAGTTTTCTTGGTGTTGACCAATTAGGCTACATTGGGTGTCTATCTCGGAATCCCAACCTGAACTGACGTTGATATTTCCACCATTGATAATTTTTAAAGAAATACCGAAAAAGGTCAACTGACCAATAAAAATCGGATAATTGTCTACTAAAACTATTCCTGGTAATATTAAAACCAAACTCGATTCTCTAAGACCAAGCACTTGAATATATATAATTTTTTAAATAATTTTTCAGAAAAGAAGAGTATGTCGACAGAGGCTGATTTGCAGGTCTAGGGTTATTGATTCATTTCATTTTTTTATGCCTATTAGACCCTGTTATAGTACTTGTTTGTTACGGTCGACCCTCCTATAACGCAATTAATTCGTGCACCGTTATAAGAAATTCAGACTAAAAACAGAAAATCAAATAAATCCATAGACGTTGCATCAGTTCAACTGTCACATTCACTACATTGCCCATGCAATCTATTTTAAACACTATAATTTGACAAAAAACGGCAAGTCTGTATCGTTCTGCATTCGCAGGGACTTCCCTAACAACCGAAATTGAAAAATGACGATATACAGGGTGTAACAAATATACTGGGACACTTTTTCAGTATCGATAGTACGCACCAAAAGATGAAAAAAAAGTGTATAAAGTTTTGTCTAAATACCACCCCCTATCAAGATACAACCCCTTTTGTAAAAAATTTTGAAAAAATCATATCTCCGAAATGGTACATGGTAGAGGATCGATTTTGATTGCAATGTAACCGGAAGAAACTAAAGTTTACGGAAAAGAATATCACTATCTACGAAAAAGAAGATTTAGTGAGTGCCCTCAATTTTTCCAAAGTTGGTACAAATCTGCTACGAAATAGGTAATCGACGTTGTTTGGATTAAACAAGAATAAATGCTATTTAACAGCAATAATCGCAGCAATTATATTTTTTCTATTATCTTTGATCTTTTCCGTTTATATTGCAATCAAAACGGGTCTTCTACGACGTACCATTTATGAGATATGATTTTTTAAAAACTTTACAAAAGGGGTTGTATCTTGATAGGGGGTGGTTTTTAGACAAAACTTTGTAGACTTTTTTTTCATCTTTTGGTGCGTACTATCGATACTTAAAAGGTGTCCCAGAATTTTTGTTACACCCTGTATATACTCACATGAACAAATAAGAGAGTTCCTCATTAATTTCAAACGTGAAAGTGTAAGGGAATAGTTCATACTAATTAAGATCGCTTAAGTTGAAGCGTATAGAGACTGTTTTCAAACAGTATCACGTTATATACCTATACATAAGAAAGTTTACTGTATTTGTATCAACAAGTTTCCCAAAATTCTCGCAACTGGACGCTGTAAATTAATTTTCTTAGAATCGACGTTCACCGGACACCACAGTTTAGTTACATGTATGTAACATACATACATCTAATACAACACTAGGATTACGATAGACAGGAACGCATAGTTTATGTGTACCGAGTGTAATGAAATCGCGTGTTGTGTCAAATCCGTAATAAAACTTGTCTACCCGCGCGAAACGGTTAACAATCTGCACGCGCCATTTCAAAGGGTGTAATAATACGCGTTGCATGTATGTATGTACACGGAACCACTGCCGCTGACACGTTTGAATACAACGTGAAACACAGAAATGCACCCACACTCGCCAAGCACCTCGTCGATTCGCTTATTGTATACATATCACGTTTCTACGTACATACACTATTCATGTATAAGTTTGTATATGTATACATATATACATATATGTATATAGCACGTCACGTTCATCGTTATATGGAATTCGCATTGAGGTGTAGGAACGCAAAACAAATCTGAGAGGTTTTTAATTAAATTTCGTATAATTGAATGGTACAAATAATAATCGGTGCGCTCCCTCGCCGTCAGAAATATAAATTTTTCTTTTTGATAAATTCAGCTTGCAATACTGAAAATCGTGCGACGAATCAGATCGAGTTCCAAATTGTTTGGACGTAATTAAATTATAAAATAGTTGCGCAATCTGACAAATATAATGCGTACGGGACATTTGAGTGTCTGGTAAAAGTCGAATTTGGTGAAAATAGAATTTTCCACATTCTAAACGGAATTCTCTCTCACTTATCGAAAAACACATTAGTGTTTGAGTCATTAGACTCCACCTCCCTCCAGTCCCACCTTTCGTCACACCTACACATCGTCCCCGATTTTCTGAATACAGAGGTAACGAATGCCCGGTATTTACGGCAAAGTGAGAAATTCGTCGTCGATTTCGGGTGCCACGATATTGATGCACACTTTCGACAAAAACTGTGACACAAACCGTTTTTTTCTGACCGGTAGTAAAACTAGAGAATTGCTACCCACCTAACGACCCGCAAAAATCTGACCTACATATTTTTTCTGCGGAATACCACAAGGATCGATATTCCTAAATTTAATTAGTTATACCTCGCTGGAAAAGTCTGACTATTCATTAAAAGTGCAAACTAAGCATCTGTTTGCTGTTTATACGTAAAATTACTCGTCTGCGTTAAAATAATTAGGTGTTAGGTAAATTTCGTATAATACATTGTTCACTATGTTGGTTTGTTGCGATATAATTTATTGGTTCGTAACTTACCATAAAAGTGGTAAAGTGTCGTTGAATGTAATGGCGAATATTTCAATGATTAACTTTTTACGTAACTGAACGTAAACATGTTTTCGGCTATGCGAACCATTTGCAGCCATTTTGAAAAAAGATTGACATAAGGTGAAAGTTTGATGTGAATGATTTGAGAGTGACCTATTTTCGTGATCTGATGACAGTAGATCATAGAGATATTGTTAATCATATTCTGTACCATCACTGTCTACATATTTTGGGCATAGCAATTTCCACTAGCAGCGTACACATTTCCACTTACGCTGTCACTTGGTCCAAACAGCCTTTGTTCACAGCTTACCTCGACACCCAGTCCAAATTTATACTTTTTATTCTCACTGTCCCTATCATTCAGACCAATTTTCATTCCCTACGCAATTTTCATCGAACAATGACGTTTAAATTCTGTAATACCGCAAATCCAAATACATAGTTGCTTACCGACAGTGATCGTTCGAACCGGGCATCACATCATGATCATCCCACTGATTTCCAGAGTCCCGACAAACCCTAGATGACATTCGAACCAGTGATACCATCACCCACTTCCGTAGCATTATACAGGGTGTAACAAAAGTTGTGTACAAATCTGCTACGATATAGGTAATCGACGTTGTTTGGATTAAACAGAAATAAATGCTATTTAACAGCAATAATCGCAGCAATTATATTTTTTCTAATATCTTTGATCTTCTTCGGTTATATTGCAATCAAAACGGGTCTTCTACGACGTATCATTTCGGAGATATGATTTTTTAAAAATTTTTTACAAAAGGGGTTGTATCTCGATAGGGGGTGGTATTTAGACAAAACTTTATAGACCTTTTTTTCATCTTTTGATGCGGACTATCGATACTGAAAAAGTGTCCTAGTATTTTTGTTACGCCCTGTATCTCTGCTGACGTGTTCGGTATTTCCTAACACTGAATGTCACGTATGTACGATCCCTTTCGACGAGTGACAGCCCAGAGCCTCCCACAGGAAGACCCGGACACAGTCGAACAAAGAATTCACATTTTTCTCGACTTTACCGCGTTCCTACGTTCACGCACCTCTCCACCCACTCATGACCTGTGTCCTTGGAGTCCTTACAAGTATTGCAGTATTCTGTGAATGCGGCAGACACACCATGACGTGGGCAATTTACCCTCCAGATAAATCCTTCCTTATCGCCTTCTCCAAGAACTGGGCACGTGACGCTGTTATTACAATTGGCTGCTGTTTGGTAATTCTACAAATTCCACGCAAATTCTTTGGACTAGTAGAAATATAAAGTATAGTGAAAGGAAAGAGTTCTCGTTATACCACTCAAAGATCGATCATATCGTATCCAACATATGCGTATAAATTGAAGTGTTGAAGACTCAGGAAATTGTAGAATGAAATTTATTTCATTTTTTGTTGTATATGGCATAATTCTCGAGGAAGCGGTTAGCTTAATGTAATTTTCTCGTTTTAGTAGCAAAGGCATCGTCAGAGATAAAATACTGCCTTGTTCAAAAATAGGGGCCGAATTTCCACGAAATTTTAAGGATAGGTATAGTTAGGTCGGGAATAGTTGCCTGTTGATTGTCTCATTCACTGCCATCTACGAAATATCTCGTAATCATGGTCTAAGTGTACAGTCGTGTGAGTTATGAATAATGACTAACAACTTATAAGAATGAATGATAATTTATGGAAAATAAAGTTTTAGTAAGACTGCAGTTGGTCAACAAAGTATTAGTACATTTAATATTTTTTTATAAATTTATGCAGAACATATTGATCAACATGACATTTTTTACAGTACTTATTTGCTAAAATACAGGGTGTAACAAAAATTCTGGGACACTTTAGGTTTATGGATAGAACGCATAAAAATAAGAAAAAAAAAGATTTTGATTGCAATATAACTAGAAGAGGCTAAAGTTTACGAAAAAGAACATCACTATCTACGCAAAGGAAGATTTAGTGAATGCCCACAATTTTTCCCAAGTTGTTACAAATCTGCTACGATATAGGTAATCGACGTTGTTTGGATTAAACAAGAATAAATGCTATTTAACAGCAATAATCGCAGCAATTATATTTTTTCTATTATCATTGATCTTCTCCGGTTATATTGCAATCAAAACGAGTCTTTGACGACGTACCATTTTGGAGATAAGATTTTTTTTAAAACTTTTACTAAAGGGGTTGTATCTCGAGGGGGGGGGGGTGGTATTTCGACAAAACTTTATAGACTTTTTTTCATCTTTTGGTGCGTACTATCGATACTGAAAAAGTGTCCCAGTATTTTTGTTACACCCTGTATTTTGCTGTTTGTGCATCATTGAAATTCGGTATATTTGGAATTGTGGAAATTACGGCCAATTTTCAAGTTTTCTATGCCGTCCGCGTAAAAAAGAATTGAAACATATATTTTGTAAAGCTCGTCAAATTGTATGATACACGTCCTGCAAATTTAATTAAATCCAGTTTATCCGCTGCAGATCTAGGCACTTTCAGACATGAAAGAAATTACTGAAATTTGCCATAATTATGGTATTTTGTACGATTTTATAATTAAGAATTTATTCCTAAAAGTGAATATAATATTCGGTGGTCCTCTTTTAAAGTATCCGAGTTCTGAGTAATTTGCTTCGTTATCTTGATGCATCCTGACATTCACTCTTTCGTATGGTTAAATTGGATGCGTTGTGGGTGATTTTAAAACAATAGGCCAGTTAGTTTAATACACACATATATTTTATAGACTTTGAAAAATACACGGTTTGAAAATATCCACAGAAATTTCCACAGAAATATGACTTTTTGCAAATGTTGTTGCAAAAGCAGCCAAATGATATGCTCTGCTCTAAAGTCTCATGTATATTAAAATTCAGTTCTGTGAATGCGTATGCAGTATATATTATACATACATTATTTGCAGGTATTCTGTTAATTTCTATACCAATATGAATTTGAATAATTAAATTTACTTACTTTTAAATCCATGTTGAAAAAAAGTTACAAAATTCTATTCGTAATAAATTCAATTTATTGTAACTTTTCAATATGGGAATTCACGTCAGTATATGCGCAATCAAACGTTATATTTAATGGTTTTGATAAAAACAGTTTCGTGCAATATATGTATACTTACAATTGGATGAACATTTTTTTCGAAGTTTGACGTTTCGTGTCGAAATTACAATCTTTCACGCGAATTAATATTTCATATGCCACTGTCAATTCTATTCAAAACGTGGGAAATAAGTGCAGAAGGTGTTCGTAATATAGGGTATGTTTTCTTCACACTGCACACGACATTTCGTATGTCCCTCTCATGTTATCCACCGAGCAAGATATGCAAATACAAATAGTCAACTAACGTATCAAACAGGAAAATAATCAGGTTCCATAATTTTCCCCTTGTATCAAATAACGTAATATACGCAATTTAAAATTTATTCATGAATAACGAAATAAAGTAATATTGAAACAATTGTTTCGAAAGTTCGTCCTGTTCTACGTCGCGACAATCGCAAACAAACGATATGACGACAGAAAGAAACTAACCATATGTAAAAATTAATTTTACCGCAGGAGCGGTACATACAATTTTTTACGAAGCCAACCGGCAACATTAATTAATTAATGCGCGCACAAGGAATTAGTTTTGGCATTCAACATCGAAATACACCACCAATTTAACACCGTGATAATTTTAATAAAGTGACGAAAATAACCTACACATATTCGCGTAGCAATGTTTTAATTAAAACGGTCTGTGGTGTACGGCAAGAGAAAAAAAGAAACGGTGACCATACATTCAAACGTGTCTAGTAGATTGTGCACAAAGGAAAAAAACTCTTTCGAATAAATTCGCAACTCGTTAAATTTGTCACTATCACTGTATTCTGCACAACAGTTTCGTTGTTCCCACGCGACAATCCACTCCATTCTAACTTTCTGATAGAATTTTGAAACATCTGTACTTTGTTTTAAGTTTCGTAAGTACGCCTTAAATCGTGGAACCGTTAACCTGGTATTTCGATATATGTATGTATGTACATACATATTTATGTACATGTTCTATCTGGAACGACATATCCAATTTTGATTAAACTATTATAATTTGAATACGACGCAAGTCATTTCGAAACGAATTGGAATGAACATATAGACATTCATAATTTCCTGATAATTGAGAATACAGCGTACCGCCATAATACTGAATTATACGTTGAACTGTTACAAGACTGTCCGTGATACTGATATTGCAGACAAAACATATTAATTAATTCATAATATAAACGACTATTTGTTAAAATATTATAAAGTCATCGGGCGTAACTAAATTGTTAAACCATATTGATCGGAAAGAAATACACGTATATGTATAAGTATCATTTACACGTACATGCATTTGTATAATACTAATAATAATACGTACAATACTTGGAAAACTCGTAAAAGCTACTAAACCATAAGTAGAAACAACACATTGCAATATTCAAAGCTTGAATAACGTGTGGGTAGTATGTCTTTTCTCTGTGTATATAAAGTGGTACTTGAAATTTTAAACATGGGATTACGCTATTTTTCCATCCGTCACGTAAACTCCCCGTATCGATCGACCGACTTTAACGATCGTTAATATGATTTCAATGTACTATTCGAATATAGCATCTGCTCTCATTTTTACGGAAGACGGAGAGCCCAGTTTATAGGTGTGTGTAGAATGATTTGTAAGGAATACAGGAGCTTTGCCTCATTTACGGGAAAACATAAAGATTGCCTATATGTATGTTTAAAAAAAAGAATACCAAATAATTTAGTGCAAACCTGCTATTTATATTAAAATAGTAAGCGTTGAATTTAGATAATAAATACAGGAACCAGCTAAGTAATATATGTATAAAAAAACGTGTTACTTGTTCTATCAACTTGTTTACGCTCTCACTCTCGATTACAAGTACGGTGTGATGGGAAGAAAGTTTAATAGGATGCAAATTTCGATTCGCGAGAAGAAAATAAAGCGAAAAGAAAACCTGCAGCAAATTGTGCAGTATATTTTACCGATTTTCTCTACGTTCCTACGGGATTTTATAAAATCGTATCTACTTGAAGAAAATTAGCGATTAATTATAATTTTTTTACATTCGCCACATTTTTGCATATAACTGCAAAGAATTTTGCAATTCTGATATCTTAATCAATTCTATTATTTTAAGTTCTCATTGAATAATAAATATAAATTATAACATAAGAATACGTCTCTAAGCATCTCGTATCCGTTTGAATTTCAAAATTTCGAATAAAGAAACTGGAATCTTTTCATGTCCCATAAAAATGGTTAAAAAAAAGCTTTTCTTTTATCAACAAATGAAAGCCCTAGTGGTGCTATTGAAATGTTACTGACAGAATGCATTGTCCATTTGTATCAATACAGTGTGCACCAATACAGAAAAGTAAGATCAATGTGCGAAATAACGCTTTTACATGTATCATGAAAGAGAATTTTTCTATTTCTTATTTCGATCCTTTATACACAAAGATAAATACAAATATCTGATTACAATTTGTATGTGCAAGAAAGCTTTGAAGTTTGCAGCGTCCGCCCCTGCGTTTTCTATATTTCAAAAAAACATGAAAGCGTATATACATACATACATACATGTCCGTTATTTGCAGTGGTATACACTGAAAAGTGTCTCCATGAAATTCTAATATGGACACGAATGAAATCTACGACAAGATATTTAGTACTCCATTCCGAAATCAGCACTAGCATTCTAATATCCTATTTGCTCCACTTTTACATTGATTCTTGATTCGTGGCGAGAGATAAACTTCTTTTAATACAGCAAATGCAATATCTTGTCTGTATGCGAAAGCATGAAAACACGTCGTAAATATAAGAATGAACTTTATAGTACAATTTTATAGTTCGTTATTTTGTACAAATTTAGTTGAATAATTTCTGCTTTAGAAATAATAGTAAATACTGAATTTCAGTATAATTATACAATTCATTTACGCAGGGGCGGCGCGAGACGGGGATAGCGCCTTCCCTGGAAATTTTGTGAAAACTCGAAAAATGCAATCGCGTAATTCACTAATCGATGACAACTTGCTGCACACTGACATGAGTGTAAGAGATTCTCTTCCGTCTTTGCATTAAAATATTTCGTTGCAGCGTATTGCAGACGAGGCTATTAGAAATTACGCAATTAGTAAACACCGATTTTTATAGACTTTTTACAGAATGATGATACAATAAACAGATACAAGACGTTTGCATGCCCAAATTCATTAATTACATTACAAATAATCTTAACTAAGTATGCCAATAACCGTGGATTCAGCTTCGCGCGGTTGAAATTAATAAAAAATGAGCTTCGATCATCATCAATAAGCCAAACCGATTTACATCTCTGGCTATTCTTTCAAAAAAAAAGCGAAGTAACAAACTCAATCAACTGCATTTACGGATATAAATATATTTAATTACGAAAAGGTCCAAATGATGTTAATTATAGCCATCTTTTTCGATGTCCTATGTGAATCTCTGGCCGAGTTATTAATCTGCACTAGAAGACCCTTAACTATCACCTCGTAGAACACCCACAGACGTGCTTGAGACCCTCTATACATATATATTATCCATACATATACAAGAGGTTTGAAAATATGTGGATGCAACTTCAAGGGTGGATTCAATGGATTGAAATAAGAAAAAAGATTAATATATAACCACATGTACGATATGACCTTGCATCTGAATTACAGTCACCTTTTAATAATTCTGATAACTATAGGAGTCCAATACACGCATGCCATACGCACTCACACATGAGCGTATGCAACGTATAGCGAATAATGAAATGACGATCGGAAAGTTGGAAGGAATACTGGTACCACCAACGCAGCAACAAAATGTCGCGAACCACGTATTCGCTGTTCAGTGAACGTTCAGGAATCGTGTTTGATAACGGCGACTACCGTTGACGACGATCACTCAATGTGCCGAGAGAAAAACAGTGAGAGAAAGTGAGAGAGAAAGAAAAAGAGGTGAACGTGAGCTGGTCCATACGAGCGAAAGTGGTCTAAACCATAAGACAAAAAAGAAGTGGGCTCCCGAAGACACAGGGTGATCCCAGGAAGAATACGAGACCATATATCACCATGACCAGGGGTTCCACTAATGTAACAAGAAACCAAATGCGACGTCCTGTCTCTGAAGTTCCGTAGAGCCTCCCTCCACATCCATTGAAGTAGCGTTGAGGTAACCTCGACCTTCACCACCGATTCCCCGACGAGATCAGATCTTGCCGCTTTACCATTATCGAACGACCAGGTTTCTAGATCCTAGAAACTTTGGGCTGTACGCATGCGAAAGGTAGTTAGCCGTTTCCCGTAGATCCCTTGTGAAGTTTGCGTAACGCCGAACTGTTTGGAGCACTCCGTAAACCTAGAGCTTGCCAGTCTGATACTTATAAACATAGCTCCGGGGATCCGAGTAGCCATACAATGTGACAAATCATCCGCAACCAGTGGTTTGGCCATTTTTATCTCTCCGCTGAATGTTCGCAAAGAAAGAACGGTATTTGCGAAAACGAAGGAATTAAAAGGCATCACAAAACACAAATCAAGCTAGATAAGAAGAAAGTTAAGAATAATCATCATCGACAGACGATTGAGACGGTCATGTGACAGTTGGTACAAACATACGAACACCAATACTTGTGCTTTGTATCCGTTACGCCTATAGTGAAATACATTTGTTCCAAAACCAAAAGTCAGGAGTGTGGACAGAATCAATTCAGTCACTTAGTTTCAATGCAGTTTCACTCTATTCCACGTTCTTCGTACCCTTTCTTCGGAAATCTCTACCCGCCTTCTGGATAGGTTGCTGAACAGCGTCCTTCACAACGTTTACAACTGTTATCACACGGCTGTAAGATCACTTCGAATTTAGCTTAGTCTCGTCTATTCCGGGGATTCGGAGACCCACATATAGATATAGTATTGTAGATCCTTTAACAATTTCTCGTGGATTCCGTTATTGTCTCACGTGCTTCGGCCAATACACGCAAAGGTCGAAAGACAAACCGATCACAGACGATGCAATCGAACTGCTAGAAAATTTTTGTTCGCGAGGTTCGCTGTTCCGCAAAGATTCACCGACAATCAGAGAAAGACAATTCGAGTCGCAACTGTGTATACAGGGTGTCCCATTTCCTTGGACGCACCCGGAACCAGGTGATAGCTGAGGTAATTCTAATATAGGGATGTAATATTCTCAATGTCCTATCTCAATTCGTAGTTGAGTTATTAAAGAAAAACGATAGCCACTCAGAGGACTCCGTTAGGCCCGGCCGCGCGACAGTAGAAGTTCTGCACCAGTAGGGTACCGTACCATTGGGAACTGTCGCGCGGCCGGGCCTAACGGAGCCCTCTGATTGGCTATCGTTTTTCGTTAATAACTCGGCCACGGATTGGAATGGGACGCTGAGAATGTTACATCCCTATATTAGAATTACCTCAGCTATCACCTGGTTCCGGGTGCGCCCAAGGAAATGGGACACCCTGTAGAATTGGCGCATTTAACAGGTACAACTCGCATACAAACAACGGCGTACCACCCGGTAGCGAACGAAATGGTCGAAAGACGACTGCAGAGGCAGTTAAAAGCTGCAATAAAATGCCACAAGACGGAAACATGGGCAGACGTTCTATGCCTTGTGTTGTTAGACGTACCCACAGCGTTTAAAAGCGATCTAAAAACGACATCAACAGAGCTGGTGTATGGCTCCGACGTTCGGTTACCAGCAGAATTTTTCACCGAAAACAGAGTCGTAGATACCGCCACATTCGTGAACCGATTACGATATTTTACGATATTACATTAAAAGCGTGTGAACTAGTACCAACATCGCGACATGCTGATCGAAAAGTTTTCGTATTTAAAGAATTAGGTCTTCCTGTAGCATGACGCTGTAAGAGAATTTCTACAAGCAGCGTACGATGATCCGTACGAAGTTCCACGGCAATCGGAATGGCACATTCTCATTCAACGAAACGGAAAACGTGTTACAGTTTCAATCGACCGTCTTAAATCAGATGCTTATCATTCTGTAGAGGAGAACGTCTGGACCTCAGCGAGGAAATCAATCACCACACAAAACGAACCGACGACTTTACAACGGAACCCGGTTACACGATTTGGAAGAGGCGTACGATGGCCAAATCGATGACTGCAGGCGAATTTTTGCTAAACACGTACATAAGTAAACGTGCGCGATGCAAATGATTCCATAAATATGGTATTAAATATTTAGTATTAAGTAATAGTTTGAAGTGACACCCGATAACGTTATCGCTAAAAAGGGGGTGATATAGCGGTACAACGCAGGCCGGCGATACATACTCACACATCTATGTTATATATGTATAAGAGAGCTAGCGGACGACACGCGGCTTAGCGACAGCGCATAAAGAAATGACGATCCCGCCTGGCGACAGCGAATAAAGAAATGACGATCGCGTCTAACGTATCGGCGGACAAAACGAAAATGCCTCAGTTGGAAACGGAACTGGTGACAGGCCACACGTTCAGAGTGTGATAATAAAAGAAAAATACGTCGATGAGACAAAAATTTACGCGCAACGATTATTTCCTTCTTTTTCCCATAATCCTATCCACTAAGTAACTTTGCCGTCAGCTTCCTTCAAGTACTTACAGGTAACGTCTCTTATCTCATGAATCCACCTCCCTGTCTGCTGTGTAAACTCTACTTCAATCAGTTCACTACATTCTGTTCGTTTACAAGACACTAGTACAGAAATTTGAGGATCTTCGACACCGTATCCAAGAGGGTTGTCAGCAAACTGAAACAACACCTGGTATTGTTGAACGAGCGAGAAGGTCTACGATGAAACGTTTGGAAGCCTGGATTCAAGCCGAAGGTGTTGCCCGCTTCGAACAATATCTATGAAAATCATTTACCAACAGGTATAATACAAAACCGGCTATAATTCGGAAACAATGTCATATCGGGCACATGGTTATATGAACATTTACCAACTCCAAAACCTGAAGTAACGTCCGCATGTTTTGAATCACCCTGTATAGCACACAAAACTTTCCATTTGAATATAATATCTGGCCATGTATAATCCACTCTATATTCACGATTTTGATAACGAATGGTATCCCCTATTGTATTACAAGCTCATGCATATTGGTATTATACCAAGTCTAGTGTAATCAGTTGTTTCTTTTTGCATTACAACTTGCTGATCATATCGTATGAACAATAAACACAGGATACTGACATGCATGTAGATAAGTATACACACGATTTAGTACAACGTTTAAAAACTTGTACAATTTGTCTATTTCCAAAAGAATGACTACCCTAAAATTTCATTAGTTTCACACACTTTTTACAGTTCGCCGGCAAATCTACAGGGTGTCCCAGCTAACGTCCAGGACCCTGAACCAGGTGATAGCTGAGGTAATTCTAATATAGGGATGTGACATTCGTAATGTCGTATCTTAATCCGTGGCCGAGTTATTAATGAGAAACGATAGCCAATCAGAGGGCTCCGTTGAGCCCGGCGGCGCGACAGTTCTACTGATACATACCCTATTGGTGCAGAACTTCTATTGTCACGCCACCGGGCCCAACGGAGCCGTCTCATTGGCTGTCATTTTTCTTTAATAACTCGACCACGGATAAAGGTACAAAATTACGTATGTCACTTCCCTATATTAGAATGACCTCAGCTACCACCTGGTTCAGGGTCCTGGACGTTAGCTGGGACACCCTGTATACAGTCTGATATACGTACGTAATTTTCGTAATTACTGTTAACAATTTAACAATTCCAGAACAGCGATCTTTTCTTCTGAATACTTGATATTCAAACGGTTAAGAGACAAATTCCATTAAAAATATTATTTTGAGGACACGTGTTTCAACGGAGATTGAGGGTTAGGAGTAGGTTACTACTTTAATGATATTTCTTACAGAAATCTAGCGCGCCAATCTATGATATATACATTTATTTATATATGTATTTTGATACTTTTATTTACTTTTTTTATTTTATAATATTATTCCCTAGTCAGAGTGATTCATAACTTCATTCGCTTGAATTACTATATTTCTTTCATAGAAACACAATTAGAACAAATTAAAATATTATGTGTATTTCTGCCATTTTTGTTAATTCCTCCGAGCTTCTACGAAAAATAATTCAAGCGTCTGCATTTTTAAAAACGAAAAAATGCCATTGATTTTTATCGAAGAAAAGTATTTTAACAATTTTTATCCTTACAATATGTTGTCAACTTAAAATAGACAAATTTATGTTCACGATTTTTGTTCGTCAGACTATCGACAGCAGATTAAAATTGTAACTACTGTTACAAGGACCATCCTGTGTACTTATTAATTATTTTCCGATAAGCCGATATATCAGCACGAAGTACATATGTATATACATATGTATGTACTACATATGTACATTACGCGTCAAAAGTACAGGTTCATTTTTGACGGTCAATTTCAGTATATTGTTCATCGAAATGGAAAGTACCAATGATTCCACGGGATGCAAAGCATTAACAGCAATAACAATATGTAATTAGTTTTATTATAGCTAAATTACTAAAACAAGTGATCGGAAAACTGTAAAAACGGTACGTGCGAGCGCGTCGAAAATACATGTACATATAGGTCCACTTTGGAAATTATTGCTTATTTCTTTAAATAAAGCACGAATTTTAATGTAATTGGCAGTAAAATCATTGTTGAACCATTGCCAATAGGCGTGCAAAAAAAACATGAAAAATACTTTGATAATTAAATTAACTGACAAAGCGTGTGCAGTGGCGCCGCTTTGAATTATTTTATTCATACTAGCAACTGCATGAAGAATACAATTATTTGTACGAATTCAATGCATAGCACTGTGTGCAATAATTCTTCATCAAATATCGGTGCGTAGAATATCCCGATTGTTAAAAATTTTGTTATTTTTTACGCAAGATCGATGAAATTGGCTTTCATCTGCAAATTTTATATTGTTCTGCTGTCACATGCGATAATACCTCGAGCATATCGTGGATAGACAATTTGCGATGATGGCGGTTCAATATAAACCATCATACAATACCGTCAGGTGGTTGATAGTGTGTGTAGAGTCGAATGAATTTGTGTGAATTTTCGCTTCCCGGGCTATTCGACTCGCCAGTGACATCGTTCGTTAACAGATAATGTATAGCCACAAAAAACGGCCGTTTAACGTGTGTGTCACTGGTAAGAATACTATTGGGGCATTTGTAATAGTCGATTTATCGGCGCTTTGATTTTAGAATATTTAATACTTTCGTTATTAAGCGCCTTTCAACTGAATTTCTATTCACGTGAAGTTAATTATTTTCTACCGTTATGAAACACACTAATAGTTTGGTACATAGAAGCATTTGTGTGTTAGACGTGTATTAATTGTGCTCAACGAAATTGGTAGTAAATGATCGTGGTTGTGATGAAAGTGTTAAAAATAATTTGATACAATTCCAATGGCATCACATCGGTTATTACTTTTTGTGTACCCCTCTGTACAAATAACCTACTTTTCGCGGTCTATGGTAATCATATTAGTGTAGGACATATGTATACATTAACTAAATTACGGGTACGCACTTGAACCGAAACGTGAGTGTATCGCTGCAACTGTTGTTTGCATTCGGACGAATTCGTTTCGTTGTTTAATTTCATTAATTACCCCTCAAACCATCTGGCAACGAAATACTGCAGTTCCGTAAACCTTTCTCACGTTTTACGTTGTAAACATTATTTACTTGAGCTAGATGGTATCATTTGCTGTTTGTTTTGTGAATCTCTGATGAAATGGAAAATTTACATTTTTTGTATATCGGCGAGATTCTTTTTTAATTTATTCATTTTACGTTATGTACACCTTGATTAACATTATTTGCTTGTACACAAAGTTGGTTTCGTACAGGTTCTAATTCTAACTTTTTGCGCTCTAGATTGAATAATATAATAATAATAAAAAACGGAACGTATGTCTCGCGTTACAAGAGGTCCTATTGTATTCGCTTTATTGTTACAGCATCTATATCTAAATTATTCTTTCTTTGTTACAGATTGATACCCTCAGAATGACTGCCTCGTGGCCAGAGGAGTATGAAGATTTTGAACGATTCGGGCTATTCCTATCAAACTACACTTATTGGTTGAATGAAAATGGCACCATATACGAAGATGATGGTATTGGTTTGATTTCTTTCTTAAGATACTGTATTTATAACGAACTATGTCTGCTCTACTATTTCAAATGCCACATTTGCACCTACTAACAAATTTTGAAAGAAACATCTTTACACATCATTTACATTATGATATTTCTTTGAATACCAATTAGCAAACTTTATTAAACACGATAGAAAAGTATACAATTTTATACATTACTATATAAAATAAAAGTTTCGCCCTTTGAGAATTGTTTTAACAATTTCTTATTACATTTTTAAATAAATTTAAAAAATTATATTTCTATTTTTTTCATTCGTTTATACAACAAGTATACCGTCTTTTTAATTCATTCAAAAACCTAATCAGAATTTGTTAAAAGAATTCTCAAGTACCTAATCAAACTTTAACTTTATGTGTTTCTGCCATAAATAAACTTGAAATAATCCAAACGTTTTTGAAAATCGTGTATTACAATCTATCATTACATTTAACAAATATTTTATAACTGGGCTGCGTTTTTGCAGACTTCATTGCTTTAGTTAATCCAGTCCCAGATTATGTACACTGAATACAAGGAAACCTATGGTTAACCCATTATAAAAATAAACTTGTATTAACCGTATACGTACAGACATTGTTAACAGTACGTATAATATTACAAAATATTATCTTAGCGATCATGTTACAAAACACCGCGTTAAAAAACACGTTAAAAATGCACAGAGGTACGCATATTTGTATTATACATAGTGGACCAAGTAAAATATTACAAAACTTTTTCTCTGTAATCATTATCATTATTTGACTTTTATAACATGAATGATAGAACATGACAGACGTTTATTGAGGTACATTTTTCTGAAGGTATACTGTGAAATTCAAATTCAATAAAGCATTGAACAAGGTTATTTCCCAATGACGGCAAGTATACGTGTGACAATAGTGTCAAATTTTATTAGATTAAACAAATATATTTCACAGGATAATGACTGATTAAACATAAACGATATTTCGTTCACATAAAATTAATCCAAATCATTAGAGTCCTAAGCGTCGAAGCGTTACGGCCGAAAAGAATTACAACATTTTTATGTCTGTAGATAAACAATTTGTCTTGTTGTGTATACAAAATGTAGGTATACCAAATTAATTTGCTATGATTCCCATAAAGATCTCAAGTGAGTCAGCCACACCACATGAGGACAAAAATTCCAGAATGATGCACTAATTGTGTGCTCTTGATATGCTACTGTTATCAATTTTTCATTGCATTCCTGAGGCAAAAATTATTACCCCTGTGAAAGGGAGGGGGGAGATTGACTTATACAACACTCAGGCCCACTCGCCCCCTCCACTCTAACCTAACCCGATCAAGTTGGTATTATGATAATATTAATAATTAAACAATACTAGATGGTGTAATGACTATGTAACAATCCAGTGACATAATTGGTCGAGGAATCAGTCATTACAAGAGACAAACCATATTAATAAATTAATAACAATACAAATGTAAAGCAAAAAAAGGAAAAGGAAAAAAGTATATCGTCAAATCATGTGTATTGTTAGTCTCAAATCCTTGTCGATGTTAGCAGCGCTAGTGTGCACTCCTCACGACAAATATCCTAATATTATAAATACGTAAATTAGAGTGGTATTTCGAAATTAAGTCTCCATATCGCAGTCAACTCTCTCCAGTGAGTATCTAGGAATTCTGATCCATTTCTACGCTCTCGGATCGCAAAAGTTTTGCTTTCCGCGCTGCAATTCCTGAAACTCGTACGACACATCCTTTCATTAGAGAAATACCCGGCCAAGTGTTAGTTGTGAATAGCTAACAACGACGTAGCTAGTGAGTTTCCTTCAAAATCGACCAGAACCAGTTAGACACAGTTGCATATTAAATGATACCGGGAAGCTTCTATTCATCATCGAGTATCTTGGAATCCCGCGTGATCAATGGCGCGAATATAATGTACTTTACGTGGGTAATTCGCAATCGGTAATTCGCACAGAAAGACCAGATAACGGTGACGATAATAATAGGATATAAAGAGCACGTTATTCTAGGATTTTCTGAAATTTATATCTTTGAGTGAAAGGCTGACTTAGGTAATTGACGTTCTATGAAGACTGGTTCTAAGTGTATTGGAAGCTTTGCACCCGTTGAACGTATACATATATTATATGTGTGTATACGCATGCATACACATAGGAATGAAGCATATAGGAAAGGAATTTTGTTTTGAAAATCCTCTATGGAAGTGATTTCAAATGTACGTGGAAAATAAGAAAGTCATTGGTATTCGTGGATTTTTCCACGGGGATTCTCGTCCGCCTACATTCGTTGTTGCTTTTAGGTCTGGGAGCCAGGAATATCGTGATTAATGATATTAACCAAACCATAGAAACTCTGAGAAAAACAAATGGGCCGACGTATGGGGAAAGGTTTCTTTTCCGCGGTAGTACACATGTATGTTTGAAAATGTGATCCTGACGGTTCAGTATCAGAGGCAAACTCAATTTTCTTCTCTTTACATGCTCATTATGTATTACAACGTTAAACTGGGAGTAAGCTTACATAAAACTTTGAAGTGCTACGATAATTATGATCACACGGCTTTCGTGATCGTTTTATTCACGATCGGATTAAAGATATTTGTTACCGTAACCGTTCGAATGTTCTTCATATCGACTTACAATGAATAGTGATCATTTTTAAACCATTGAACGCAACATCGTGGAATTTTAAGTAAATGTATCGCGAATACAAGAATGGATACGTATTTCAACGAATTTTCGAATGATAGTCATTTTGAAATTATCAGAGCGATAACTTGCTCGACTAAACATTCCTAAACAGCATCTGATTCCTGTTGTATCAAACTAAATGGCTATTATGGAGTGACCTTTCCGACCGCTGACCGAAGGGCTACATATCGAACGACGGTAATTGGCATTGCATAAGACATAATCTGGTGTTTAAAATATACAATCGATCCCAACAAGTAAGAACTTCTAGGAAAATACATTTGTTGTAATAAAAATAGATTTTATATTTCAGTACTTAACATGTCATATGATTTGAAAATATAACTAATTAATGTCTTTTTAACATCCAAACATAGAAGCAGTAGCTTGTAAAATGTGACTAGCGATTTATCGGAGAGAAATTATTTGCCGATCTTCGTTGTGTGCACAAATTAGCGCCCGGTCGATAAGCGTATATCGTAAAAAGCAAGATTCAGTAGCCAATGCCACACCAATTGCAAATACATGCGAATGCGGACTAAATAAGTGTTGCAATTTGTGACACCAATCTCTGCAGAGCCATATTTATAAATCCATCTTTAAAGAAAAAAAAATTCAATTCCCCGGAGAAATTTTAAAAAATTGATATGTTTGAAAATATCATTTCAGGGATATATAACTTTTTTAAAACTTCCTTGCATATTGAAATCAAGGGAGTGCTTTTCGAAAAGAGATCACCATCCCTTGATACATTTAGCATTAAATATCTTTGCATCGCACATACTCTTCTTGAATTTCAACCGATAGAACACGATCCTAAATTTTCAGATACGAACCTTCTTACTGAACTTCTTGCATTACATTCGCCGTAACATATTATTTGATATGGCACGAATTACTATGAATAATACCTATTCAGTCGAAGCTAGTTCAATACTATAGTTCTAACGCCATTGTACAAGTTTGGGCAAATAGACGACAATAGATGATAAATCCTTCCTATGCAAATGGAAAACATTTAGGGTTCTAGATATTCGGATTATGCTTTATCAAATATACAGGATCGTTCCAAACACCGTTTTACGTGCAAAACCACGTTGCATGTACCAAACGAAGTGCGCTCCTTTCAGGCTATCAGCATTAAAACGAATATACAATATAGAATTTCTGTTATGAATCCACAAATACCTTGGAGATAAGGAATAGAATAAAATGTCATTTTTCTAAAAACCATGGTTTTAGCGTTAAATCGTTCTGAAACCTATCGCTTAAACTGTTTAAAAAGACATGTTCATTTAAATAATTGCAAATGTAGATATCAAGAGCAGAACGTAGAACTTTTCTCAATTTTGTCTTTGTACTCTAACTTATATATGTATTTCGAATTGCGTAACATTTTTAACGAAGGTTTTTTTGCTATACATCCACGATTCTCTACTCACTTTATGGAATTAAAACGAGAAATTTCGAACACATGCGGGTCATATTGTACCTAGTGGTTTTAATATTGTTACAACTGAATCCGTAACCGTGATAGGAGTTAAATATAACTGGGAATTCCTTTGTGCGATCAAATCGAGCCACAGTTAAGTAAGTTGTCCTACGGCTTGATAAATGCTGATAGTACAATGAAAAGCATTGTGTCAAATTAATTACGAAAGAGCTGGAGCTTTTCATGGTTCATTGCGAAATAACATTTCTCAGAATCTTACTCTATGTACTCCTATTCACGCAAGAACTAAAAGTATTCTATCAAATGAAGTAGTTTTTTACTTAAACGATTCAGCATGTACTACATTAGGGTGGTCGTTAAAAAATAACTCTTTTGCGACGCCCCCCAAAAAGCTTCCTTATGATGCAAAACACTGGGGAAATTTTTTTTTAAATTAAAAACAACACGTGCCTCAAGACGATTTAAGTTGATTTTTGGTATAATCATGTGTTTTGGGAATTTTTATGAGAATAGGATTTTATTCGAAATATAAACAATTATAGAACCCAAATCAATGAAAAAAAACATTAGTTAATTAAAATAACAATAAACAAAAATTTAAATTAAATGTATAACAAATTGTTAGTCATATACTAATCGACTTTATTTTCCCTTCATTAATTTTTATTGATAACGGAAATAAATAGTACGTATCTAGATTTTAGAACAAGCATTTGTCTCCTAACTTATTTATTCGAAACAATCGAATGACATAAAAATTATTCTCTTCATTCCACTCTTATTTAGGCGTCTTTCGAACAAATTTGTATTTGCATATATAAATGTATACGTATACATTCCAAGTCTAATTACTGTTATATCCGTTGCAACTCTGGCTCTTCTTTTATTCCCTCTGCCTGTCCGCCAAACATCCCAGGATTAATTTGTTGAATAGCCAACGCAACGTTAGTTTACATTCGACGGATGTATAATGCAGCTTGCGTTGTGTTTATAACTTATTCTGAAAATAACACGTGAACATGAACACGGCAAATACAAATCTATTTAAAGTTATTTCAAACGCGCAAAGTATCTTAAACATATACCTACACTATCAATATCGAAAAGTATTTACTACAAAATATTTCTAAATATACAAAAAAACACTTAACTTGCACGGATTTTTGTGTGATCGTAAATAATTTATTTTAGCATGAACCGAAAGTAGTTTGGAAATTCTAGTGACGAATTTGAGTTCGGAAAATGAAACTAAATTGGATGGATTTAAAATTACGTACTGCATAGCGTAATTAAATCTGTCCGAACGATTTAAACTGATTCGAATTAATTTCACTTATTGTTACGAAAACTATGTTGACTTGTTCAGGGATACTTCTAATTATACATTTATTCTCATTTGCAGACCTGTTGTACGACGTCCCAACTGGAATTATTGTGCTCCTCAGTATTTGCTATGGGACCATATCTGTGTTGGCCGTTGTAGGAAATTCGCTTGTAATGTGGATAATAATCCGATCGAAGCGAATGCGGAACGTCACTAATTTTTTTATCGCAAATTTAGCCCTAGCAGACATTCTCATCGGTTTATTTGTAATTCCATTTCAAGTAAGTTGTAATCTTTTCTTCCTAGATTTGTGTACACACATGGATATATATGATAGGTAACAGACAGTATTTATACCTTGCCAGAGAAATGAACAAAATTTTAATTTTAATTTCTTATCATTATAATATCTTAGCGAAGCAAATATCTATAGAGCTTATTCCCTCGAATTTTGTTCTCCAATTTGTATATTTTTGCATCGGTTATCGTATTACAGTATAGAATGGATCGCTAATTAAAGAGGTACATGTATATGTATAATTAACTAAACTTTTCAGTCGCTGTATCATAAACTTCTCCGACACGTCACGTAGACTTACGCTACAATTTGTTTGACGACTTTGTAAAAGCTGTAATATTGTACGAATTTTGACGATCTAACAAATTTTACTATTTCTGGCACAAGCAAAATTAAACCAATCGTCTTCGTTACGTAAGTTTCTACCGTGTTCTGTCAGTGACAACTTCAGTGTGACAATAAATTATTATTCCCATGGTTTGGCCCTTTACCCGTCAGGCCAAAGACTGAATATTATCATATAGAGATAGATATAAAATGATATAAAAGGCGTAATGTTTCCATGTGTAGGATAGTGAAGATTTGTATCTTCTCTTTTAAAGTTCCAAGCAGCCCTCCTACAAAGATGGAACTTACCACACTTTATGTGCGCATTTTGCCCCTTCGTACAAGTTCTTTGCGTCAACGTCTCAGTTTTTACTCTGACAGCGATTGCAGTCGATCGACATCGTGCAATTTTAAAGCCTTTAAGGTACGTTTAATAAATTTCCATAATTATTAATGTATGTGTATTAAAATGATTACACTGATTTTTCAATCATCTTGGTATCTATCATTTGCGGCATAATAATCACATGTTTGAAAACGCACAGTTTCTCAAGAAAACCACCCCGAATCTATTTGTAAACCAAACGCAACTAATAAAATAAATCAAACTGCTTATTAAACGGTACAAAATCTTGCTGCGTTCAGAGTTCGTAGAATCGACTACAGTATTTTAGATTGTAATGTTTAAAAATTGATAAAAAAGTAAAATACTTCGTCAAGACAGTTTTCTGTGTTCCTCCCGTAATTTATAATAGAATTCTTTCTTGAGCCACTGAATTAGTCTGTAACCTTCAAGCGACAGTAAGTGAGATGAACTTAATTTTATTACCGTGCACTTCACGACATTGACTGTTGAACGTATTTTCTTAGCGTTGCCTCCAACGCCAGAACGCACTTGTCGATATTAGAATCACGTCGTGATAAAATATACATACATACTACGTAATAGAATTGTGTACAATTATCATAAGCACTACATTAACCATTAACTATTCTACCGTTAATTACAATTACAAAATTATAAACGTTGTTGTTTGTGAATTTCACGAGCATATATGTGCCCATAATTATAAAAGTGGTCTAAGTCAATTTTTTAAAAAATTTTGGATATTACGTTTTTTAAAGGTTTTAGAACATTTATTAACAAATTATCAAGACTTTATTTTTTTTTGAAATATTGACTTGGACCACTTTCATAATTATGGGCACATACATTATATCGATCTCAGTTACGCCGGTCACCGATGATCCCCGCAGTACTACGGACAAATAGAGCGTCGGTCACCGGTGACCGCCACGGTAGTCAATGTGTTAAGCCTTACATCTGCCATTTTTGTTTTTTATACATTTATTTTCCTTCAGATAAATCAGGTAATTTTATTATACATAGTGCACAACCAAGCAAACTGACGGCAAGAATTATCGTCGCCTGCATTTGGATACTCGGAATAAGTTTGGCTGTGCCAATGGCGACGGCACTTCGTGTTAGTATGGTACCGGAAAGTACAGGTGGTAAGTTCTCATAGCAATTCGTAACTCTAGGAAAATTCTTGAATTCAGATTGAGACCGGAGAGGTCGTTCCGTGACATTTACAATCGCATCGTCCCCTCAACTTTAACCAATTCTTTATTCGGATTCGATGCCTAACACTGTGAGCTATAACCATTTAAAGTTGAACAATATCGATGAAGATGATAACTCTTCTCCGCAAAAAAGAAATTTTTTGTGCAAAGAAATCTTACTAGAGGAAAAAACTAAGAATTTTACTAATAATTTCACTAATAAATAGAACGATTGAACAGTATGAGATCTCCTAATAATTCGAAAATTAAAGATTAATTATTAACGTTACATTTAACCACGAGGATTCTGTTTCTATTACATCTTTGACGTTACTTTAATGCATTCGTTCACAGAATCGCTTCTACACACAGACACTGATCACTTATTTCTTACGTTGACTTTTACGCGTCATTTCAGTTTTCCATTATCTCGCGTGAATTATAAATTATTATAATTCGTAAAATGTTTGTAGCATTTTCGTATTCCAAGGTTCCTTGGCAATGCGCTACTTCTTTCTCATGAGTGTACTTAATGTTGATTACTTTAGTAAAAAAATGTATAGAACACAACTATAGGATACAGAGAAAGAAGGAGTTCATCGCACTTCTTTTCGAAAAAGTGATTGTCTCGTTGATGGTCTATAAAAATAACTGAAGAAATCACTAATATTGAAAGAATATTAGAAATTAACGTTGTGGAATGTTTCGCTACATTACCGCCAATACGAAAATTAATATTTAATAAGAATGCCTTTATCGTTCGGACTATGAATGAAAAAAATTTTAATATTTATAATACAATAAGCTACAGACAGAGCGTTTTCTTTCGCTGTATACCACAAATAATATACTTTTAATTTGTTCAACGATTGAAATTGTAAATAAGAAGAAAATTAGGAAGAAAGTTGTCGGAATTCACTAAATAAATTTCCAATCTTCTTTAAATATTAATATTAAGATTTAATGTAAACAAATATTTAAAAAGTACCCTACCCTCCGTAGGAAAACATAAATATTTTGTTCATAATGCGTAAGCAGATTGGGTCGTCGTTTACATCTAAGAATTATAACCATACTTTTTCACTTTTATCCAATCCTTCAAAAAGATCTAAAAGAATCCTGAAATAATTAATTAAAGTCGCAGCTAGATTATACAACCGTACGCCGCGTGATATGTACACAACTTTTTCCATTGAAAATAGAAACGTGGAGGACAGAATTTCGTGAAACAACGACTCAGATTGCCTGCGGAGGATTAAATATCAGATAATTTTAATGATGTAACTTTCTGGCGCAGGTGGTCGAGTATATCTGAAGCCATTTTGCCGGAACAAGAATATGTCCGAGAATTCCATGTTAACTTACAGAGCATTATTGGGATTTCTGCAGTATCTAACACCATTATCAATTATCTCTTGCGTTTATATAAGAATGGCTTTAAGGCTTTGGGGAAATAGAGCGCCGGGAAATGCGGAGGATTCTCGCGATGCGAATCTCATGAAGAATAAAAAAAAAGTAAGACAAATATCGTTTTCACATAAATGTCGCAGCGTCAAGAATGTCTCAATTCATTTCGCATTAAGCTATCTGCACAGAATTAATAAGCAACGCAGAGGTAATTGCACGCTACTGACATTCTTCAAATACGAACGTAACACAATGGAATTGTTAGTTATAATTAAACAGGATACTAGATGTAGATACTGAAACATGAAACCTACAGATATGTTCATTAGGTGCACATCATACTAACACTTATTTAACAGATTAATCGGTTTCTTTAAATTTTTAGGTAATCAAGATGTTGGTCATAGTCGTAGCTCTATTCGCATTTTGCTGGTTACCGCTTCAAGCATATAACGTTCTTCAGTATACTTATCCGAAAATTAATGAGTAAGTAATTAATCGCCGTGCCTGCTATGAGTAATATATAAATTTACATACGATTGCAGTAACATTGAACTCATAAAATAATATGATGTTTAGATACCGGTATATCAATATTATATGGTTTTGTTGCGACTGGCTTGCTATGTCGAATAGTTGCTGTAATCCATTTATCTATGGAATATACAACGTAAGTCTTAATAAATGTGACTTCGCCAATTATTACTTTGATTTTCTTCATTCGGTGTAGCGTCCTCTAACGATAACATATACCTTGTATTTTCTTTCAAAATACAGATATTCATTGAAGAGTATAATACACGTAAAATTGTCTATTTTTGGAGTTATTGTACATATGTACATTATTTATACACTTAATGAACATAACGTTTTTCAGGAAAAATTCAAAAGGGAATTTCAACAAAGGTGCCCCTTTAAATCATTCAAGTGGTTGACCTTCCACAATGGTCCAGCAAACGAAAGTACAGACATGGATAAGTCTCAAATGCGAGCCTCCATCAGGTATATCTCCATATGATTTCTTTATATTTGATCACATTTTTTAAACGCCTTTTACATGAGATCATACAAATTAACGTTATTACACGTCAGTTCCTATATGTATCTAGATTGGTTTAAATTGGTTTTTTGTAATCTAAATGTGTGTACATACACCGGTGTTGTATATCGTAAATGAATAACTCACAATCAGTTATATCGCTTTATTTTCGCCCTTACTTTGCTCAATTGATGTAACATTCATTAAGTAAATGCATTAAATACATAAAGGCATGTTACGCAATTTCCGATACAATTTAAGTATTAAACCTACATTGTACAGAGTTTTGAAGGCATCTTCGTAAATTTATAGATACGACTGAAGACATACAGCTTTCGGTAATTTTATCCAACAGTTGCTTCATTTTACAGAGGCGTATCAATGAGAGAACAATCCCATTCAACAAATTCGCCAAACACACCGAATACAAATGTAGACAGCTGCTTCGTCCGTAATGAGAATCATAACCATAGCGCAATTACGAAGTCATCAAACAGAACCGAAGAGTTATACGTATTCTCACCCCGACGGAACAAACACTCCCGAGATCGTGGTACAGAAGAATTATGTCTGTAATATTAATATTACGTATAAGGGATGCTGGACCAGACCTGTACGTTTATTTGCTTGTTAGCAAAAGTTAGACTAATTAAATTTTTCTTGTTTTATACAAAGAGAACGGTTATCTTTGTTAAAGAGGAAAACCGACGAAGGAAGATAATGGAAATTATGAATATTTAAGGTAATTTTATATTCTACTACATCGCTGCGTTTGCCCCTCAATTTCCGTTAAAAATCTTTGCTCAGACTTTCTCGGAGATCGTACTTATACATATAGTATAATACTGTGACACTTATTGAATAACTTCAATATTCTGTATATATATACATTTTTAATATTTCGTTACGTTTTTTATATTTATTATTATGATAATATTCTTAAGTAAATTAATAATAATTTTAGGGAGTGTACATGCGTCTGATTTTTACTATGATATCAAAAATGCTTGATACCAAAAAATCTTCGCAAACCATTAATTTAAGTTCATTATAGAAATCAAAGATATTCGTTAGTTGTACATTAGCGTGGAAACATTCCTTCTTCACAAAGGTCAAGTGTAAATGTTTCATTTCAAGAATGTTCAAGATAATAATTGTATAAATGGAGTGTCCTATATTTTTAAAATAGTTCTCCCAATCGTAGTACTAACAATAAGCGGTGTAACAAAAGAGCGTGGGTACGTACAGAAAGCGCAATTTATTTTCAGACATTAGCTGCGAAAACACGCGACATTCGTCACGTTCAGTACACGTGAAGAGTACACGGCTTTATAAACGTCATTTTCATCATAGCTACGAATTGATTAGTTAACGTAATACACTTGTGGTATTATAAAGGCTTATTTATACAGGGTGTCCCATTTTAATCTTTCCACTTGATTATCTCGAAAAATATTAATTATTCGAAAAAAAATTTTATGTGAAAGATACACTATTTGAAGGGGGACATTCAATGGTGGACACTGTATTTTCTTAGGTGGAGGCGCCTCCGAGATATGAAGGTGACCTTTGTTTTTTTAAATGGAACTATAGTATTTTTTTACGCTAGACACATAGCCTGATTCAAGACAAATCTATTGACCTATAATATGTTGACCTTGAAACGTCATTGAAGGTCATTTTCAGTCACTTGAAATTTTTGAACATTACACGCCCAGAAGATATTTCTCATCTTTTAAATTCAATAGGACGTCCTTGGACATTAATGCTATTGATATTAATGTTTACAAACACAGAATATCTATCAGCAGAACGATGTCGAGTACTACTACTATTGACATTCATGTTTATAAACACGGAATATCTGTTAGCAGAACCTTCTAGGGCATTAAACTGTAGTTGTTTCGAAGCTGTGAGTAGGTAGATATTACAAGCGTTCTGAATTTTGATAGTGATCAATTTTACGATGACTGATTACACGCCTAATGAAATTGTTGACATGATTTTAATTTTGGGAGAATGTCAACGAAATTATAGGGCAGCTGCCCGAATGTATCGGGAAAAATTTCCGAATCGGCGGCACCCAAGTAGCACAGTGATCAGAAATTGTGAGATTCGGGCTCGGCAAGGTCATTTAGGGACAGAATCAACAAGTGCCTTAAAGCCCAAGGTCGTCCTTTTGAATTTAGAAGATGAGAAACATCATCTGGAAGTGTAATGTTCAAAAATTTAAAATGACTGAAAATGACCTTCAATGACGTTTCAAGGTCAACATATTATAGGTCAATGGATTTGTCTTGACTCAGGCTATGTGTCTAGCGTAAAAAAATACTATAGTTCCATTTAAAAAAACAAAGGTCACCTTCATATCTCGGAGGCGCCTCCACCTAAGAAAAAGCAGTGTCCACCATTGAATGTCCCCCTTCAAATAGAGTATCTTTCATATAAAAATTTTTTTCGAATAATTAATATTTTTCGAGATAATCAAGTGGAAAGATTAAAATGGGACACCCTGTATTACAAGTGTTATCCCCATTCACCAGAGAAGAACGAATTACAAATAATTGCGGATATTTTTATGCAATGTTCAAAGGGGAGTTTCTCACAATTGATATCACATGGTTGTGACGGGTTTCGAAGAGAAATTACAAATTTCAAAATAGAAATATTTGTTTATTGAAAAAAATATTATACAAATTTAATATATATTCTTTATAACTGCAAACATGTTTTATTTCGTTATATGTATTTTCAAGAAGTGTTCACTTCCTAACACTTTCTTAACACTTAACAGATGGTTTCCCAACATCTTTTAAGACAATTAAATAAACTTTTCTATATGGTTTTAAAGCGTTGCAGTTTTATTACATCAACACTAACGCAATTCAACCAAAATTTATGTGGCCCATCCGTTAAGTGTTAAGTAACCCCTTGCTCCATGGATTTAAATCGGGACAAAACGTACCACGGTCAGTGATAAAGTGGGATGCGGCTAAGGACAAATAATTTCTGATGCTATGAACAGGAATTTTTAAATATTAAAATACGTGATGCTCAGAATTCTTATGTGCCGACAGGAAACCACACCACGATTCCCGCAAAATATTATACAGTAGTGTAAAACAGTGCAAAATGTTAATAAAATAGTTCTGGTGTCCTTTAATCGGCTCATGGCAAATCAGTTTATGAAACTGGAATTTCCTGATGACTTTTCCACGCCATTTAAAGAAAAAACACTTGCTTGCATGGTTGTATTGTCGTAATTCCAAAAATTGTTGAAAATGATTACGGACTTACGATTTTCAATCTACAGCAACGCAATCTTAGAACTCTATTTACGTTAAACTAAAATTTTATATGTTATGCAATCATACGTATGTTTATAAAAAAACTTTGGCATACTCGTTGAACATCGCATAAAACATATTTCCGACGAGATAACGTTACGTAGAATACCCTGCTGCTGGTTACTGAAAAAATAGCGATAGATATAAAAATTCCAGTAAATACTCTCACGTATTGATGTTGATAGTGTCAAATGTATTATTATCTATGTGTAAATATCTAATATAAAATATGCATTGTACAATGAACAGGGTAACAAATCTTTAGGAGAAGCATTAATTGAAATATATTTTGAGATGTAACCAAAATATATATCGCTATTGTGTCTACAATAATATCATAGTGTCAACAATACAATAATATCATAAATAATATAAAACGAATTATAAAATTTTATTTGAAAGTAAAAATGAATTATTAAGACCGAATTTAGTGTAGAAAAGGCAAACGATTTATTTCTAGACACGTATTTCTAGTCAAATGATCTACTATAGATATAATTATAACATTTCGACCTTCTTATATGTTAAGCTACTATTTCTTTAATACATATTCCATGATATCTTCAACAAGAGATAAAAATTCAACGAAAGATTTAAGTGATCCATATAAATAAAATACTAAATGTACCTATGTAAAACAATATTCCAATTATAATAACTAAGTAAAATCGAACAACGGATGACCGTAATTAATATTAATGAATATATATACTTGAGTGACGAATTATACCCTACACTGACGAATCCAGGATTTTGTAACAGTTACTAATTTACTATTTGATGCCGATTACCAATGAAATGTATGTACAAATATTGTTCCATTTTCTTCAAATAATAAAAGGTGTCTCATATATCATTTATTCTGTGCAAAGGAACCACTTCACAGCTACTTAATTATAAAAACGATTTCGAATTGTTTATTTATGGAAAGGTAAAATTGTAATTGTTCTGGTAAGCTATTGCTTTATATTTTTGTTTCTGTAATTTATCGTTTATTTTTTAGTCGCCTCCCGCCCACATCGGGCTTAACTAAAAAAAATGGGAATGTAAATTGTTGAACGCAAAAAAATAGTAGACAACAAACCATATACGTATTGATATAATATTTCGTAATTTTAGAGAAAATGAGCACCCTCCTGGCACGCGCTATAAAATAAATAGAATATGTTTATGATTACAAACAGTTTTGATTTATTAAAGATATTGAATATGTACATACACCAACAGAGATAGAATAAATGCAGGGTATACCTACAATCCTGGTGCGAGCTGAGACAAGGTAGTAACGGAAAAATGTAGAGTGAGTATATAAGTACAGAAATATTTCTATTAGTATTTGTGAACAAAGTAATAACTGGATATGGATCAAAGTAATGCAACAAGTAACATATTATATAAATAATACGAACATGTATCATAATAAATCTCAAAACATAGACAATGCTATCTGTGCATTATTCAATAATAATAATGCTAATAAATTTATAAATGTCTTGGAATCCTCATATATAATTTAGAATAGAAAAACAAGGACTTTCTAAATTAATATTGCTGTTGCATAACGTCAAAAGGTATGTCTGTGGATGTCAGAAGAATGTGTAAAATGCCTTATGACAATCTTTGTACTACTCATTTTGAAGTACAAAAACCATGAACTCTGAGAAACAAAGACTTTATTCCACTTACAAGGGGATATGGTATTTGAGAAAACGTTTTCTCAAAAACCAGGGTGCATTGGCAAGAACGCTCGGACACGTGTTTACTTATTTTGGCCATAGCATCACCAGTTAAAAGCTCACTGAAATCCCAGAGTCCATTGCTGTAGCCTCCCCTTGTTAGTGCAATATCCAGATTTCATAGTAGATCACATTGTTCACAAAATCCCAGAGAGAAAATATGTAACGCTTGATCCAGATCGGATACAGGCTTTAGGAATTCATAAGATGGGTGTAGACAAAATCGTTGCAAACAAGTATTCTGTTTTATATATATATATAGATAGTTATGTATACATGTATAAAATTACATTGAGTCTTTCGTACAATATTGCTTCTTCTTAAATACTGCATGTAATAAGAAATATTTGTTCGATTTAATATTAATATAAAAGAATAAATGTCTTTCTACATAAAGCACATCATTTCATAAATTCTATATCTAGCATGACTATCAAATAACAATACTTAAACCCTATAACAATGGGTATTGTACCTCTTTGCTATTTATGCATCTTACAATGCCAAAGAGGTAAACGATTCATTATTGCATTCACAAATGTTACATTGTTTATGTGAAGTATATAAATCAAGAAACTTGAAGATATAGGAGTAAGTTAACCATGGTTTTCTCTGGTAGTCAGATAGGTACTGTAAGTAGTAACGAAATGTAATCACCTTTCATTAGAAGATTAAACTATCATTGTTGGAAACATACATCAGACTTGAGACTTAATAATGGAATATTCTAATCTTGTAATATTTAATCCGATTGACATACTAACTAATCAAAATTCATATTATTACGCCTTTCTATATCTCTAATTTCTAGCATGTCAGTTTTAAGATGTAATTTCATTATTTCACGCCAAATATCCAATCTGTGCTGTTCATTGTCAATTCCAAGACGCAGCAAAATGTTCTCGTTTATTCTTAATAATACCCTTCCTGTGATGTCATGCTTAAATGGAAATTGACAAATTAAAAATAAATAGCATAATTCATATTTATGTCAAGTTTAAAACACTTACATATAAAAATTTTTCATGATACAATTGATAATAATCACTACAATGCCTCCTTAACCATTTCTGTACATCTAACACATTCCACAAATAAACTGGTCGTGGTCGAGCTGTTTTATTCTGAAAAATCCAATATAACAATATCAAAACAAAATCCCAGTTTTTTAATTAGTTGATATCATCCATTTCCGAATAAGTGCTGCTTACTAACAATAAAAGTTTCACATCCATTTAAGGATCTAAATAAACTGTCACAAAGTCATACCTTTGGCTTATTACTGGAGTTAACTATTTCTTCTACCATTGTAATCAAAAGGGTCAAATCATAAAACACCCAAAGTGAGGTTATGGAACGAAATATAACAATTAACTTTCACACGTTTTAAATACTTCTCGTTTCCACAATCTTTATTTGATGAGAAGTTGCAAACATTTTTCATCTCGTCATACAATCCACTTATTGGCATGTACAATATTAAATCTTCTTTTTACAGGCTAATCCCCCGAGTATTGATGAGTACATTGTAAAAAGTACTTTCGCTACTCAAAAAATGTTCGTCAAATGTCTGGTGTGGACTGTCAGATACCAACAGGGGGAGGACACTCTTATGGGAGAATGAGGTACGACTTTTAGTTCCCAAAAACACGGACAGTATCTAGATGTCACTACTTGGTCTCACCACTACACGTGAGTTTTCGTAATGCGTGAGAAACTCACACATCTGACCGAGAACCAATCCGTGTGATGACCGGGAAAGGTTGACTATGTTTTGGTCGGAACCAGGGGGAGGACACGACCATAGTAAAAGCACAGACGAGATATTGGATAGAGTCTATCGGATAGAGTCTATCCGATAGACCGATCATCCCCATGCTTTTCGATGTCACTGGTTTGGAGGGCTCTAGTGGGCTCTAGAGCCCTCTTACCATTTTAGTGTCACTCGCTACGTTACCATTTTCGGTTCGAATCTAGGATGTCCGTCGATTATTAGTAAGAATACGATATAGAAGTTATAGTTTATGCGTATTAATGATTGGCCATTGTACTGCAAAGGAAGGATAGTGAATTCACAGGTGTACAACTGTAAGTCACAGCAAAAGTAAGTTGTTTTATAGAGAAGAATATTCAGTTTTTCGGAATACATACAAAAGTTATGAATATTGACATTTTCCACTATTTTTCTTTATTTCTTATAAACAATTGTACTTTCTTAAAACCATTATCATTCTATTTGGTACCAATAATTCAAATCTTTTCCGATAATGTGAAACATAATACAGTCTACGTCAACAGTTAACATGTTACTGAGCTGTTTCTTATTAATATGATATCAAATGTAACAAAATTTGCATTATTTATAATTCATAAAAGTATGTAAAATGACGGGTTAAGTTATATAAATGTTATAGTGTTTGGTATCATTTTAACGAGAGGAACGTCACGAATATGTTAATAAAACTTTCGTGAATAAAAACACAGAAATGTAATATTTTCATAGGTGCATTAGACTGAACCTGTTATTTCCATCTTTATTGATGAGGCTTCACGGATCAAGTACAACCAAACTTCAAAATACACTCGACCTGACATTGCCAAGTACGCCATTAGCCTTTAGTCTGTGATAAAACGTCCTGGAGTCAATACCTCTTCATGACACGCTCCGGTCAACCTCCCGAAGTAAAATTCATTTATTACTCATACATTATTAGTACTGAGTAACACACCGATTGATTGCAATTGCATTAATTAATAGAGATTGATTAATAGAGGCAGTAGAAATATATTAAATATTCAAATTTTAGAAATAATTATATTTATTGTTATTAATTTGCAATCGCGATTTGCAACTTAATATTTAATATCAAGCTTATAAAATATAGTTCGAATTTGTACGATGTTATAGTCAAAAGTTTTCTTTATTTGTGCAAAATATATAATTGTTTAATTGTTAGCAATAAATCCTGAAAATGCTACGGTTTAATAACGGTCCGCTCGAGGTTAACATAGATTTTATTATGTCGTAATAGATCGAAGAAATTCGCCGGCGGGTACCTACGTACGAGTGCAACCGACCGTGACCGGCCGACTCCCGAGTTTACCTGGCGTGACTTTGACACGGGCACGCATCAGTCTCTGCTCAGCGGCCGGGGGGTGAGGACGTACATACTCATAGGAGGTCCTGGGTGGTTTCCAAGGTATGTGACATCGTTTTAGAGCATTTATCTTTGTTCAATTCATTTATATTCTATATCCTATCATAGTATATACGTGTATACCATACACATTCAATACATTCCATTTAAAATCATGAATCGAGTCCACTTTTCTTAGTATGATTTAAACAAATAATTTTTCAACTTTTTGGAAAATACCTTCTGTATTTTTATTAATTCTTGCTTACTATATTATCACAATTTCATTAGTTTTGCTTATGAATTTCGCTGTTTGTACTTAGAATTTGGATAAATTTGTGACTGTTAATTCTTATCGTGTTTTGGTTTCTAATTCCAGGTACCCACTATACAAAGAAGCCCGGTTACTTGAGGCGTAAACAAGAACACAACGAACATCGCAGCGGTCAAAGCCTACTTGTTAACGCCCTTGACATTGGTCGTATCTAACATTGTTCGCGGTACATCTACAACGGGAATTTATATTTTCCGTGAGTTACGTTAGATTGAATCGAGTCATCGTGCCGTTTATTTTTCGTGAACCGGATATAAGAAATATTTTTCTTGCGAAACGTTTGAGAATATTTCTACGAAACTTCGCGCCGGTTTATTAAAGTATACATCTTTTCGCGTCGACTATTGCGTACACAATTTCATTTTACACCAAAGTAGGACAATGGCAATATACCTAATAACAATGCTTGGTAATTAAATTGAAAAATACTTTAACCGAATATCTACGACATTTTCCGCGGTATACGCGTTCGCGATGTATTTTATTTTCAGCTTTTGTGACCGCGCGCAATGCGGTCTTAGAATCATTTTCTGCGAGACAAGTATTTCGCGAAATAGAGTCAGTGTTGTTGCGATATTAATACATTATTATTGCTCGATAGTCGCGTGATTAAAACCGCCGAAAGAAATGAAATTCGGTCGCGAAATTCTCTTAATTTTTCCAATCGCGAGAGTAGAGTCAGTTTGTTCGCCGGACATTATTTCGGTCGGGAATATAGTCTCTTTTTTTTATTTTTTTTTATTTGAATTACTCGCCGCGATGAAGTAGCGGTACGCAGCAGCTGTGGAAAGGATTTCCATCGGGCGTCGTCGCATCAGGCAGCAGGTAAATATCAGCAAAATCTACTTTTAATTCTTCTAATTAACAATGAAATTACATTTTGGAATATCGAATTCGAGTGAGAATTAAAGACGAACGATGTGAGGAATGATAGACGGTTAAACTATAAAGACTTTTCTCTTTTTCTGTTACAGAAGACATCGCAACGATTTAGCTGGCCGAGTGCAATGCGGTCTTAGATTCACTTGATCCGAAAAAGTATATCGCGAAATAGAATCAGTGTTGTTGCGCTATTAGAAATGATGTTTGTTCGATATACGCGTGCTTAAACCCGCCGAAAGAATTGAAATGGACTGCTACAACGTAACATATTCGGTCGCGAAATTCCTGTATACTTTGAATCGCGAGAGTAGAGTCAGTTTGTTCGCCGGAAATAATTTCGGTCGGGAGTGTAGTCCGTTTATTTTTCTTTTTTTTTTCTTTGAATTATTCGCCGCGATGAAGTAGAGGTACGCAGCAGCTGCGGAAAGGATTTCCATCGGGCGCCGTCGCATCAGGCAGCAGGTAAATATCGTCAAAATGTTCTACTTTTACTTCTAATCGACAGTGAAATTACATTTTGAAATATCGAACTCGCGTCAGAACTAAATGCGAACGATTTGAGGAATGATAGACGGTTAAACTATAAAGACTTTGCTATTTTTCTGTTACAGATGACTTCGCAACTGCAGAGCCGGTCGTAGTATCATCTCTACAATCAAAGGTGCAGAAGAAATCTACGACCGGTGAGTCAACAAATTTACGGTTCCTCCGATCACTCAATCATGTCGTAGGACGCAAAGGTCCGAAGCGGCACGAGTGTATTGGTTGTATTTTATTTGAGTTTGCGAGCATAGTGACCGCGGGTGTAAAGTATTTTATACTTTACATTCGTGGGTAGTAACACCCCATTGTTGTGAATATTTAATTGGCTCAGGCAGGGGTCTTCTTGTGGCTTAGCTTCACGGGCGATTTTGATGTAATTAATTTGAAGGTTCGATACCCTCGGCCTTCATTTAATTGCATTCGCGTTCGCGTGAATTTCATATAACCATAGAGCATTGAGAAAAGATAGAAAGAATATATACGAATAGAAAGACAAGTAAAGATCAAAAAGACAAGAAAAGAAGCAAAGATAAGAACGGAATAGGAAGATTGAAAAAGGACTAAAAAAGATAAGAAAATTTATTCGAGTTTCATGAAACCATACGAATTAATCATACGGTGAATCATACGAATTAAATTCAGTCAGAATTTGCATGTTTTTCGTGGCCGCGTTTCCTTTAACTTGTAAAGTCCTTTAAATTCTTGTATTTGAAATGCCCAAGAAGATCAATTCGCGATGGGTAGATTCTGGTTTCAAAGGCTAATTTTGAACATATTTGCATTGTTTAGAATATAACTTTGAATAAGGAATCAACCAAGGTTTTCAATTATAAATTCAAGTTTGATATATATTTTTTTTCAAATAAATTTCAATATTTTAAAGTTTTCAAAGTTTTCTTGCACGAGATGCAATTTTTTCACTTTTTCAATTATTATTCGATATTACATTCGAGTCATTTTATAAAGTATATTTTCAAGTAAATTCTATAAAGTCAAAGTAACGATTACTAGCTCGTTAGAAGATCTATTTCAATAATCATTTTCTAGCTCAGGATTTTCAGCACACATCAAGCCTAGTATGTAGTTGCCACGTTCATGTCCCTATTTGGCTTGAACTCATTCGTGTGCCCAGGTGCTACACGAATGGGTGATGGCGGTGAACGTGGCTTATAGTTTTAAGAATTATAATTATGTGGCGGCTCACAAGCATTAGCAATTGTGCACGACGTACGATCCACACGTGTGAGTGTGTGTGTGAGATAAATTTATTGAATATTTCGTGGATTGTGCGTCGGTTTTGAACAATCGTTTTTATTGCAAAATCGCGATTAAATTCAACTTGCATATTTTTACGATTTTACATTATTCAATTTAAGTTCGATTGTATTTCGAACCTCAGATTATTATATTCAATTACTTTTCAATTAGAGTCAAAATGCAGAAGCATTATTTTTGAACGTAGTAATTATTTCAACTACGATTTAATTACAAGTCTTTCATTTCTATATTTTACGTCTACAAGTTTTCATTAAATTCCTTTCAATAAAGTCTAAATAAATCGCAATAATCGCTGACCTTGTGAGTCGATTTCAGCAAACAAGGTACGTACCTGAATGTATGTGTGGGGATTGAGTCGGTGTTGGAGACGTCCCGGGACGTCTCCCGTAGGGGGAAACACCGACTTTGATTGAGAATCGTGGAGAGAGTGTGTTGGTGTGCGAGAGATTTTTGCCATTTTTTAAATATAGGTAATAGGTAGGCAGGTAATTTATTCTCTGGAATGTGTGTGCTTTAATTTTAAGTAGGAAGGGCAGGGCAGGTACCACTGTTTCGACTGTAGGCAACCAGTGGTATCCTGTACCTGAAAGTCAGGCTAATAATCTTTTCTTTTTTAATAATAAGTAAATTCTGCTTGAACATTCGTCCTTAGCGGCTAACCGTTTGCACGGACTGCAGTTGTCATTCTTCTGAGAATAAGCTGTTAACTTGTCCACACGTGTTAGCCGCATTCTCTTGTCCGGTTAGGCGCGTGTTAGGGTTATACCATATTATGGTTCCGAATGTTCTTGCAGAATACAGGTTGGGCTCCGGCCTGAAGCAAGAAGAGGCTTTACGCCGAAGAGGCTATATGCCGAAGAGGCCCGACAAACTGTCTAGAAGAGGGCAGCAACTAATGGCTATCCATTTTGGAGTGTTCAATTCCAGAATGGATGGTCATTCCGTTACTACTAAGTCACTATGCTCGTAGTAGTTGTAGAGTAATTATAGTTGTAATAATTTGAAGTAGTTAGTACCACGGGTCGAGGTGAGCTCCCCGTGAAGACTCTGCCCCGATCTGCATTAAAGTTTTCGAGTCATTTTTCTTATTAAATTATTTTCATAAGTGTTAAGTAATAGAGTTTTGCATTAAAGTTTTCGAGTCATTTTTCTTACTGAATTATTTTCACAAGTTTTGATAATAGAATTTTGATTGCAATTTGATATTAAATTCCTTTCAAACTCAGTTATTATTTTTGTTCATTATTGTTAAAGAGTTAGAGTCCAGTTTTTTTATTATTATAAATTTGAAAAATTAAATTTTTGAAAAAAGCAGAGGGGTAGAGTGTGATAGAATGAAGTAGTTAGAAGTAGTTAGTTCCGCGGGTCGAGGAGAGCTCCCCGTGAAGACTCTGCCCCGGTCTGCATTAAAGTTTCGAGTCATTTTTCTTATTAAAATATTTTCACAAGTTTTATTCAAAGAATTTTGCATTAAAGCTTTCGAGTCATTCTTCTTATTCAATTATTTTCACAAATTTTCAATCTAAGTCATTTTTATTCATTATTGTTAAAGAAACCTAAAGATTTTACTTATTGAGATATTTTCTGAGAGTTCATTTTTAAGAATATATATTTTTGTCATTACTAGAGTCGAGTTTTTGATTATTACAAATTTGAGAAATTGAATTTTTGATAAAAGCAGAGGGGTAGAGTATGATTCAGTGTGCAAAGTTTGCACACTGCCATCCACGCCGGTCGTAATATTTGTCACCACTGGCTGCATTGCTAGTTCCGCGAATTTATTAATAATCTAAAATTCATTATCTTTGTGTGTCTCGGAGACACGTTTTCTAATGCCGTATAGGAATTTTATTATCTAATATAAAATCAAAAAGTTAAAGCAGCTAAGTGACTCGCGAATCGCGTCGTACATCGCCGTCTTTGTACGAATCTATTTAAAAACAATCATTGAACCAAGCATTTGTTAGAAGGAATATTGCCATAATTTTATGCATAAATTGCATTTTATATTAGAATGTCTTATCTTGAAATTCTTTTCAGCCGTAACTAAATTGGATCTATTTAAGATCATTTCGCGTTTGCAATTAATTTTTATTTTCGCGTATTATCAGTCAAAGCGGTCGTGGAACTACGAAACATTATTTTTGCGCGTCGGTTTTTCGCGAGGAATTTTCGTAATTTAGTGTATTAGTTTTGCGGAAATACTCGCGAACGTGAACCAAGAAAAATATATTCGCGCGCGCATCGCGTATTTTCTTTCAATGAATTTTAGAGTCATGCGATCACTTATTCTCTATGACGAAACCCACGGAAATTGTAAATAAATTTAGTGTTGCGAAAATTATGTAAATTCGGTCGTTTCTTTCCGTACCGACCAATGTTGACCGCGCGTGACAAGTAGTCTTTTCTCCCTTTATTAATTATAGACTCAAGATTGCAATACGGTAAAATTACAATAAGTAAAATGAGCTAATCACTCTTCTTCCAGCTTTGCTTTTAGAGTCGCGTTAACTTAGAGAAATCGCCATTTACTCACCTTGAATGATTTGTTAAATGGCGAGAAATCTTTTTTGCGCCGCGCTTGCACTTTTCTCGATTCTATGTAAACTCGCAAAGTAACTTCTAGCTTATAGTATTCCAATTAATTACAAAAATGTAAAACATGATCCCCTGTGGGTCGGGGAAAGAATAGACCCACGGTATTCCCTGCCTGTCGTAAAAGGCGACTAAAAGGGACGTTTTGGTCACTATAGTGTCAAAACGTTAGTTTAAGGGGATATCATACGTCAATTTCACTTCGTTTGTCGTCGATCGACTAGAAAACGCGACTTCTTTGCTCGTTCCGCGTTATTAGCTTCTTATCAATTAAACATTTTTACCTTCAATTACATAGTTTCAGTTTTTAACTTTTAACTTTTAACTTTTAACTTCAACTTTTACTTTCAACTCGTAGCTTCAACTTTTACTTTCAATACTTAGCTTCAGCTTTCAATTTTTAGCTTCAGTTTTTTAAACTCATTTTAATAGTAGAGTCACTTGCTCGTAATTTGCGGCGTTTGTCATACCCCTACATTAAAACAACACGAGAAACGGTGTAGTCGGCCACATAGCCTCACGGCTATCTGGTTAAATCGCGGTCCTGCGATATATTCATGGAGCGTGGCTTTCGTCGGATCATGGTTCCGCCGGTATCTTTGGGTGGCCTAAGGTTGTCTGGAAAGGTGAGCCCGAGTTCGTTCTGGGGACCTGTACACGGGTGGACTGCTATTTGGCGGGGTATGGGACGTATCAGGCTTATCGGTGGCGGCCGGACCGATTAGCCTGATATGGCTTAACCCGTGTACAGTTCGATTTGATGATCTATATCTTCGGATATATTTCATCTTCGATTTGTCCCTGGTTCGGATCTTTCGTGAGGCCCTTTCCTGTAAATCGACCTTACGTTTATCCCATCGTATCGGTTAACCATGGTTTGGCGGGAGTCCCGGTTCGTGGGTACTTCTCAGGACCGTGGTACGAGCCACCGCGTAAGTGTGTAAATTGTTTTTCCGTCGAGTTATGGTTAACGTCTAGAGTCACCCGCGTTAGTCTTACCATGAGGTTGCTTTTCTGGTTTGGTCGACATTTCCATTCTCGTCTATGTTATTTGTTTTATTCGCGTCTCGCGGGAAATTGGCGTTTGATGGTGATGGGTTTGTGTTTGTTATATTGAAACTGGTTTCAATATTTCGGCCACGATCGCATTGATAGACGTATCTTTGAGATCGTGGTTATTAGCTTCGCGATCGCGATCGCGTGATATCTTTACTTTCCTTCTGAAAGTTAAGATTATGTTCGTTATCGTTTAAAGGAGGGAGGATGGGAGCCGTGGATAGGGTGGGTCTCCATTAGTAGCAACCTCCACGTGGTGAGACCTGGATCGATATTATTTGCATCGATCGATAATGAAATTTATCAATATTTTTTTGTAAGTCCGATGACCCATAGTCGTTTATATTGAAATGTATCGCTTCGATGCAAATGGTATCGAGCAAATTGGCTACGAGTAGTATATGTATGTATATCTCGTGTTTGCTTTTACTTAAGTCAGAAAAAACCTAAATTCAACCAGTTTTTCGTTTGCCATTTCCACAATTTTCAAGATAGCGACCTGAGACTGGTACCATTGATTTAGTTAGGAAATTCTACGGCAGATCAACCTATAATAGTTGTACTTTTCGAAAATTTAATTTTTCGCAAAAATCTGAAGGGGGTAGGTCAGGATTTTTTGCGAAAAATAAAATTTTCGAAAAGTACAACTATTATATATTGATCTGGCGTAGAATTTCCTAACTAAAATAATGGTACCAGTTTCAGGTCGCTATCTCAAAAATTGAGCGAATGCCGACCAAAAAACTGCCATAATTTGACGATTTTTCGCGATTTTCATACATCGCTCGCCGTTCGCGCAATTTTCAAGATATAGAAATGATCGAATATGTTTCGAATGCGCATTCTGAATCTTAATAAGGTGATGGAAGATTCAGATGGATAATTAAAAGAAAGCGAAAATGACGAGTACAAAATGAAAATCGTAATTGTCATAAAGTAGCGCAATATAAATTACAAATTTGATTAAAATGTTACCGATACTTATTCATAATGAGCCAAAGTAATCATGCATGGTCGCGAGTATGAAAAATATCGCGAAATTATCAATAAGTTACTCTTTTACAATTTTTCGTAGCCGCCGATACCGTCCGTACCTGCCCGGCAAGTCCCTACCTGTTATTCTCACCTTAATTGTTCCGCTCGAGCGGATCCAGTACGGCCAAACTCAAACATACTCGACCTGACATTGCCAAGTACATACACGGATAACCATTAGTCCGTGATAGAACGTCCTGGCGTCAAATACTCTTCCCAACTCGCTCCGGACGACTCCCTCGGGTATAATTCATTTAATTTCAAGCTTATCCATTATGTATCGATCATTTACATTATATTTCATGTACTCCTTATACATTACTGATACAGTACGACATATCCCTCGGTTACAATTAGTTACTATAAAATTATTAACAATAATTTTTGCATAACTTCTGATTCGCTTCGGTTCGCTTAATAGAGAAATAGTTTATATATTTAAAATATACAAATTAATGAAAAATGGTATTTATTTTTATAAATTTTCAACCGTGATTTACCACGCGGTGTCTTATATTGAAGCTATAAAATCTTTTTCGAGTTTGCGCGAAGTTGGTAAAGGTCGCTACCCTTTCTTTATAGACAATTTTGTTAAATAATTTTATTGCTAGCTATAAATTATCAAGATAGTAGGGTTTTATTAAGATTGGTTTCAGTTTTGTATAAGTTTTATTATGTTGTAATAGATTGAAAATATTCGACGCCGGGGGCATGTGCACGCTCCGCTACCTGCCCCCACCCCCTCGGGAAAACCACGAGTTTGTCCGACATGATTTTGTCACGTACTACCTACATCGACACGCATCAGTCATCGGCGAACTGTGGCGGTGTCAAGACCTCCTCCTGGGTGCTTCCTGGTGCTCTCTAAGGTACATCGCACTACTCTACATTTATCTTTGCTTAATCAAAGCTATACTTGCAATTCATTTCTCAACTCGACAAACTTTACAGTTTATATCATTACATTTTTGGCCTTATTTTCTATTAATCGTAATTTCATAATATTTAATCTTTATTTTCACTGTTTTTATAGTTGGAATGTGCATAACATTATTATTCATACTTTGACTTTTTGCAGTTTAAATTCTAAGAACATAATTCCAATCGTATTTTTGTCTGTAATTTCAGATTCAACCAACAAAGAGAAATCCAGTTCGCACCGGTGAATTCTCTTGGAGGGTAGCAGATAACTACGTCGCGGTCTTGTGACGTATACGTAAAGAAGAAAATCTGGGCATCGCAGCGGTCACACCTTACTTGCTACCAACCTTGACGTTGGTCGGAACTACCATTGTCCTCGTTTCAACTATAACGGGAATTTATATTTTCCGTCAGTTTCATCGAATCGAATCGAGTTATCGTCGCATTGTTTATTCGCGAACCGAATATAAGAAATATTTTCCTTGCGAAGGGTTTGAGAATGTTTCTACAAAACTTGGCATTGATTTATTAAAATCTCGTATTTGTTTTACGTATCGACAATCGGTTTGACTGATCATATTTACATTTTTCAATCTTTTCTTAGTGAATAAAAATTCACGCTATTTCAAATATAAAATAAATGTTGAGAAATTTTAGAGTGAAGAATATACTTGACTGCTATATTGAGAAATTCATTATTACGTTTTAAATTTTAATTTACAAGAAACAGTAGGACAAAGGCAATATTCCTAACAACAGCGCGTGGTATAAAAAAATAAGACGTACAAAACCAACAACTGTGTCATTCTGCGTGATACATGGTATATTTGTGTGCACCCTCCCCTTTATTTTCAGCTTGTGTGATCGCGCGCAATGCGGTCTTAGAGTCACTTGCTCCGAGAGACAGTATTTCGCGAAATAGAGTCAGTGTTGTTGCGCTATTAAAAATTGTGCTTGTTCGATAACCGCGTATTTAAAACCGCCGAAAGAATTGAAATGGACTGCTACAACGTAACATATTCGGTCGCGAAATTCTGACACTTTTTAAACCGCGACATTAGAGTCAGTTTGCTCGCCGGAAATAATTACGGTCGGGAGTGTAGTCTCTTTATTTTTCTATTTGTTTGTTGAAATGCGTCGCGATATAGTAGTGGTACGCAGCAGCTGCGGAGAGGACCTCCATCGGGCGTCGTCGCATCAGGCAGCAGGTAAATATCGCCAAAATTGTATTGCTGTTTAAATTTCTGAAAAGGAAGATCGAGCGAAAGTGGAATTGAGTGGAATCTTTCCATTCCAACTCTAGCAAAATTGTGAAATGAAATACAGTTGAATTATAAAGAATATCTTCTTGTTACGTTACAGAGATCATCGGCAGATATACCGGTCGTAGTATCAACTCTAGAAGACGCAGAAGAACTCTACGGCCGGTGAGTCGAAAAATTTTTGGTTCCTCCGATCACTCCATCATGTCGTAGGATGTAAAGGTCCGAAGCGACACGGGTGATCGGTTGTATTTTATTTGAGTTTGCGAGCATAGTGACCGCGAGTGTAAAGTATTTGATACTTTACGCTTGTGGGTAGTAACACACCACTTGTACTTGTGAATATTTAATTAGCTCAGGCAGGGGTCTTCTTGTGGCTTTTAGCTTCACGTACGTTTTTTTCGTAATTGGATTAAAATTTTCATATCCTTAAGCTGCGTTTAATTGTATTTGAATTCGCGTAAAGTACTTGCAATAAAACTATACTCGGAATATATTTTCGAGAAAAGAGTTTGATATTTTCACGTATGAGGTTCATACGAATTAAATTGAATTAAAGTTTTCATGTGATTTATATTTTTCGTAACATGATTTCCGATAACGGAAGTAATTCATATTAATCGTTCTATTTTATGAATGTACCCAAGAAGACCAATTCGCGGTGTTTAGATTCTGGTTTCAAAGGATTATTTTTAACACATTTATCATTGTTTAGAACACCTCCTTTGAATAAGGAATCAAACAAGGGTTTTCCATTAAAACATTGAAGTTTTCAATATACATATACTTTTCTGCATATTAATATTGAGAAACTTTCAATACGTACTTGTATTAAAAGTTTTGAAATTCGTCTTAAATAAATTTATTTATTTATATTCTCTTGACTTTTTCAATGATTTAAATGACTATATTCGAGTCATTTTATCAAGCATATTTTCAATGAATTTTTGCAAAGTGATTTAAATAAATGTATGTCATTGGGATTGGGATATCATGCGCCAAATTCCGTCGACAATAAAGGCAATGACTTTTTTGCTCGTTCCGCGTTATTAAATCAATTTTAAGCTGACATAATGATCTTTAACTTTTAATTACAATTATTATCTTCAATTTTCAACTTTCATTTTTAACTTAAACATTTATCTGGAATTTTTCATGTTTAAAGTAGAATCATTTGTTCGTTATTTGTCACGTTTTTCATACCCCTGGCGTTAAAACAACACGATAAACCGTGTAGTCGGCCTAATAGCCTCACGGCTATTTGGTTAAACCGCGATCTTGCGATGTAATCGTGGAGCGTGGCTTTCGTCAAATCATGGTTCCATCGGTACTTTGGGTGGCCTAGCGTTGTCTGGAAAGTCGAACTCTCGGGTTCGATCTGGGATCGCATAGACGGGCAAACCGTTCTTAATTAATATAAATTAATTTCCATTTTGATTCGGATTAGCCGTATCAGGCTTGTCGGTAGCGGCCGGACCGATAAGTCTTATTCGACTGAATCTGTGTAGAGTTCGTCTTAATTATCTGTAGTTCCGCGTTTTATTTGTTTCATCTGTGAAGTGATCCTCGACCGAATTTCGTTGAGATTTCTTTCCTGTAAATCGACCCTAGGTGAATCTCTTTGTATCGGTGGACCATGATTCGGGGAAAGTCGTGTGAAACGGGTATTTCTCAAGATCGTTGTACGAGCCACTGTGTAAGTGTGTAAATTGTTTTTTCGCCGCGTTATGGTAAACGTTTAGAATCACCCGCGTTCAGATTTTGATTATGGAGTTGGTTGTCTCGATGAGTAACCAGACCTTTTCACATTCACTTTTTGTTTGCCTTTAACTGTCTAACGAATAATTGGCGTGTGACGGGGATGTTTAATATTAATGATATTGAAAACCATATTAAACATTAAAGCTTTACACATATATATTTTTTTCAATACATGAAATATTCAAATGTTCTTAATATACATATACTTTTTTACATATTAATATTGAAAGTTTCTCAATATGTACATTAAAAGTTTTGAAATATTTCTTAAATAATCTTTTCATTTTTTGAGTAATTTAAATAAACTATATTCGAGTCATTTTATCATTTTATACGTATATTTTCAATGAATTTTTATACTGAGATTTAAATGAGTGATTAGATCGTTGGAAACATTATGTTAATAATCATTTTGTAGCTCAGGATTTTCAGCATACATCGACACTAGTTTTAATTAGTTTTATATTTGCCACGTTCATGTCCCTATTTGGCTTGAACTCATTTGTGGGCCCAGGTGCTGCACGAATGGGTGATGGCGGTGAACGTGGCTGATTTTTTGATTAATTATAATAATACTATTGTGGCGGCTCACAAGCGTTAGCGATTGTGCACGACGTACGGTTCCACACCGGTGTGAGTGTGTGTATAGTAATTAAGTATTTCGTGGATCGTGCGTCGGTTGAAAGTCAAATATTTCTTGCAATTTATCAATTGAATTAAACCTTAATTTCTTCACAATTTTACATTATTCAATTCATGTTCAATTTTCTCGCGAATTTCACAATATACAATTTATTTGATATACAATTTGAGTCAACACGTAGAAGCATTATTGTTAAACGTAGTAATTGTTCGAGCTACGAATTAATTCCCGCTTTTTATTGACATATTTTACATAAATATCTTTTCTTTACATTTTTCGCAATAAAGACAAATTTCTAATAAAGTCTACATAAATCGCAATAATCGCTGGCCTTGTGAGTCGATTTCAGCAAAAAGGTACGTACTTTAAGGTGTGCATTGTTTTTCGAGTCGGTGTCGGAGACGTCCCGGGATGTCTCTCGTAGGGGGCCGCACTGACTTTGCTTGAGAATCGTGGAGAGAGTGTGTTGGTGTGCTTGAGTTTTTGCCATTCTTTTTTTAAATATAGGTGATAGGTAGGCAGGTAACTTAAATTCTGGAATGTGTGCATTAATTTTAAGTAGGAAGGGCCAGGGCAGGTATCACTGTTTCGACTATAGGAAACCAGTGGTGTTCTGCTTCTGGAAGTCAGGCTAATAATCTTTTCTTTTTAATATTAAGTAAATTCTGCTTGAACATTCGTCCTCCTACTGGCTAACACGTTTGCACGGACTGCAGTTGTCATTCTTCTGAGAATAAGCTGTTAACTTGTCCACACGTTGTTAGCCTCATCGTTTGTCTGTATTAGGCGCGTGTTAGGGTTTTCTTATATTTTCTGTTCCGAATGTTCTTGCAGAAACAGGTTGGGCTCCGGCCTGAAGCAAGAAGAGGCTAAATGCCGAAGAGGCCCGACAAATTGTCTAGAAGAGGGCAGCAACTAATGGCTGCCCATTTTGGAATGTCTAATTTTGACAATTCCGGAATGGGCAGTCATTCCGTTTCTACTAAGTCACTATGCTCGCTAATAGTAGTTGTAGTAGTAGTAGTAGTAGTTTGAAGTAGTTAGTTCCACGGGTCGAGGTGAGCTCCCCGTGAAGACTCTGCCCCGATCTGCATTAAAGTTTTCGAGTCATTTTTCATGTTCAATATTTCTCAAAAGTGTTCATATTAGAATATTTGCTGCACTTGACTTGTTTTCTAATAGAGTCGTTAATTTGTTTTTTAAAATTACAAAGATTTTTTAAGTCATTTAACTAATTACTGAGATATTTTTTGTACTTTTCTGACTTGAGTTTTAAGAATACAAACAGTATATTTTGCGAGTTTTTTAATCATTCATAAAGTCCAGAGTTTGATTCGAGTAAATTTGATAAATTGAATTTTTGGAAAAAGCAGAGGGGTAGAGTATGAAACAGTGTGCAGATAGAAGAAATTTGCACACTTGCCATCCGCGCCGGGTCGTTTTTTTTGTCACCGCTGGCTGCACCTTTAGCTTCGCGAAATTACTGATAATCGGAAATGGATCATCCCAGAGTGTCTCACCGAGGTACATTTTTTAATACCGTGCAGGAACTATACCAATTTTTTCAATAAATATGCGAATCTGTCTCTAAGAGACACACGTGGTTTTTATCCTATAATACATATATATGTTAATTAAATGTCCGAAACTGTCTCCACGAGACACACGCGATTTCTTTTTCTTAAATATAAATCATTTCCATTATCTAATGCGGCCATGTGACTCGCGAACCGCATCGTACATCGCCGGCTTGGTACGATGCTACTTAAAACCATTAGGACCAAGCGTTTGTTGAAGGGAATATTGCCATGAATTGATTTATAAATTGCATTTTACATCGAACAATATTATTTTGTACAATATCGTATAATGTTACGCAAGTCTTCAACATTCAAGTTTTCAATATATACTTTTCTATGCATTAATATTGAGAAACTTTCAATACATACATTAAAAGTTTTGAAATTCGTCTGAAAAAAATTTATATTCTCTTCACTTTTTCAATGATTTAAATAACAGTATTCGAGTCATTTTATCAAGTATATTTTTTATGAAATTTTATAAAGTGACTCAAATAAATGGATATCATTGGTATTGGGATATCATGCGCCAAGTTCCGTCGACAATCAAGGCAATCACTTTTTTGCTCGCTCCGCGTTATTAAACAATTTTAATTATTATCCTCAATGTACAACTTTCATTTTTAACTTAAACATTTATCTTGAATTTTTCATGTTTAAAGTAGAATCATTTGTTCGTTATTTGTCACGTTTGTCATACCCCTGGCGTTAAAACAACACGATAAACCGTGTAGTCGGCCTAATAGCCTCACGGCTATTTGGTTAAACCGCGATCTTGCGATGTAGTCGTGGAGCGTGGCTTTCGTCAAATCATGGTCCCATCGGTACTTTGGGTGGCCTAGCGTTGTCTGGAAAGTCGAACTCTCGGGTTCGATCTGGGATCGCATAGACGGGCAAAAACCGTTCTTAATTAATATTAATAAATTTCCATTCTGATTCGGATTAGTCGTATCAGGCTTGTCGGTAGCGGCCGGACCGATAAGGCTTATTCGACTTAATCTGTGTAGAGTTCGTCTTAATTATCTGTAGTTCCGCGTTTTATTTGTTTCATCTTTGAAGTGATCCTCGACCGAATTTCGTTGAGATTTCTTTCCTGTAAATCGACCCTAGGTGAATCTCTTTGTATCGGTGGACCATGATTCGGGGAAAGTCGTGTGAAACGGGTATTTCTCAAGATCGTTGTACGAGCCACTGTGTAAGTGTGTAAATTGTTTTTTCGCCGCGTTATGATAAACGTTTAGAATTACCCGCGTTCAGATTTTGATTATGGAGTTGCTTTTCTCGTTGAGTCGTTCCTTCTATAGTTCTCTTTTTGTTTCCTTTTTTTATATCGCGAATAATTGGCGCGTGATGGTGATGGTTTGCGTTAGTAATATTGAAACACGTTTCAATACCCCCCTCTAGTCGCGGTCTCATCGATAGACGTGTCTATGAGACGATCGTTCTTTAATTGAATTAGTTTAAAAGAGGGGGGTGGATGGAGGTAGTGATTTGACTGCGCCTCCATCTTCAGAAACTTTCCGTGGTGAGATTTGCGTCGAAATTATTTGCATCGAACCTTTTTGGCTTCGATACAAATGGTATCGAGCAGATTTTCCGCGAATAGATTATAAGTTTTTTTTACTCTTTTACTCGCATCGATTGCGTAAATGAAGCATAGGTATAAATTGTCTGTGTCTATGATATAGCCCAGTGATCATTGTTTTACTACCATATCATGGACTTTGATAAAATGTTAGTAATTTGTAAGCTTTAATTTTGATTAAATGTTAGTAGATTAATTAGTCCCCTGTGGGTCGGGGAAAGAATACACCCACGGTAATCTCTTCCTGTCGTAAGAGGCGACTAACAGAGTCGTTTTGGCACTCCGGTGACAAAACGCGGGGGTTATCATTCGCCAATTAAAATTTGTTTCGAACTCGATAATCTAGAGAACGCGACTGATTTGCTTGTTCCGCGTTATTAACAGTTTGCCTACCGGTAGCGGTAGGTAAAGTGTTAAATTCGTATTATACGTAATAGGGAAATGGCATGTTTGTTCTTCTTTGTCCCGCGAATACTTAATTGGCGTATGATGGGGATAATTAGTTTTAGTAATATTGAAACGTGTTTCAATACCGCCTATATCGTGATCTCATTGACAGACGTGTCTTTGAGATTATAGTTTTTAAGTATAATTAGCATAGTCTTAAAAATGGGGATGTGGTTAAATTTGAATCGAACGATAGTACAATACTTTAATATGTTTTGCAAATATAATGACTTTGTGTCATACATTTGAAAGTACTGTAAAATATCGGAAATAACTTATTGATTAAACTGTTATCAATAAATTCTAAGCATTTGTTTCATTTTCCTTTTCCTATTGCAATTACAGATCTTCGTGGATCAGATTAGTACTTTGACGTTTAAGAAATAACACTAGTATGTGATAAAGTATTATCGTAAATCAGGATTTGTTTAAAATACATTCCCCTGTGGGTTGGGGAAAGAATATACCCACGGTATTCCCTGCCTGTCGTACGAGGCGACTAATAGGGACGCGTTTTGTGCAGATTCGTGACAAAAGGTTCGTTTAAGGAGTGAGGTGATAGAAATTGAGTTGGTTTTCCTTCGTTCGGTATGATAAGGCCAAAATTTGTAGACATTTCGGCAAAGTTTGAACCGTGTAGATGAAGATTTGTCGCTATTTTGGTAATTCGCTCGCCATTTGCATAATTTTTTAGACATCGACCTGAATCTTTCACCGTCTTATTTCGTTTTAAATAACGCGCCGAAAAAGCCCTGGATCATTTGCATAGCTCAAAAATTACGGAAATGACGAAGAAATTACGAAATTCGCGAAAATTCATCAATTTAGAGCAGTTTTTCGTTCGGCATGCGCTCAATTTTCGAGATAGCGATCTGAAACTGGTACCATTGATTTGGTTAGGAAATTCTACGCCAGATCAACATATAATAGTTGTACTTTTCGAAAATTTAATTTTTCGCAAAAATCTGAAGGGGGTTCTACAATTTTTTAGATATCAAAATAATTCTTTCACTGTCTTATTCGGCTTCGGATTCCGCGTCCAAATCGCCCCGGATCGTTTTAATAGCTCAAAAATTACGGATTATAAATTACTTCTATACGCTCGGTCATCCTAGACTCGAACCCAAAATGGTAACGTTGCTACTCTTCACGACGGTAACATTGTTAATACGCACAGACTATAGCTTCTCTACCCTCAGTCATCCTAGACTCGAACCCATAATGGTAACGTTGCTACTCTTCACAATGGTAACATTATTAATACGCACAGACTATAGTTTCTCTACCCTCAGTCATCCTAGACTCAAACCCATAATGGTAACGTTGCTACCCTTCACAATGGTAACATTATTAAAACGCACAGACTATAACTTCTACACCCTGTCATCGTAGATTCGAACCGATAATGGTAACGTTGATACCCTTCACAAATAAACTTTAAAGGAAATACTTCAAATAAAATTTTACATAATATATGAAATTCAATGTTGCTATGTAGGGTGTCTTAACACTATTCCTACTGACACTTCACGTATACCTATTCCTACCGCGGCCGGTCAAATGATCGGTCTGCGCCGCGTGCATACAGAATTGCAAAAATTGCATATAACTTTGCAGTAGACAGTTCCCATTTATATCCCAACACTCTAAATGCCTCTGTTTCTGTGCGCTTTCTTATAAATTCGATTATATTCTTATCGATTATCACAGAAAATGCCGTCCTAATTACGCCTTCCATAATATTACGTTTACTATACCCAGTCGGGCCTGATGTTTCTCTAAAAACATTATGACTAGGTGCTCTTCCAGGATTAGACCCTGTTTTTACTTCCTGCCAAACAGTTCCGTCCATCGCAATTTCGCTTGTTTCTTCTTCATTCTCACTGTAGGAACTAACTAAAAATCTCCTTCTTTTTCGTCGTCTACGTACGTTCGAAATATTCTCTTCGTTCTCATCGGTGCTCGAGTCGGTTTCAAGCGGATCATAATTTTCCGTATTGTCATTTTCCATATCCACGATTTCCTGATCATCTTCAGAATTCTGAAGAATTCTGTATCGGATATCAATCAAGCAAATAAATACCGCTAACCCGATAGTCGAGCGAGAACTGTAAACACTTTGAAGTCTCGTAAACCATTTTCTGGAAGGCACTTATCGGATAAAATCATGCCACAACTACATTACCTTTCATTTGTAACGACTTTATAGTTTTGGCATTGAGTCTTAGAGAGAAACTATTACAAAAATGTATAAATCGTACCATCGGTCAAATGACCGGTCGTGGTAGGTAAGACAGACTACAAATTTATCTCAGAAAATAAATAATAAAAAATTAGGGAATATTGAAAAATGTATCATACATATATTTGAGGAAATGTCGTCAAGTTTAAAGGCGATTCACTTACGTTAAATGTAGGAAATTCCAATTGAAAATTTAAAAACGGTCATTTGACCAGCCCTGGTAGGAATAGTGTTAACTCGGATGACTTGGGAAGCTGGTCTAGGACTAGACGTTATACGAATATCTCTGTGATACTTACTTTTAATTAGATTCGTCCGAGTTGGCAAATGGACGTAGAGACGCGGACGAAAGTGCCTGGATAACACGGACGGAATGTGGTTTGGAAAATTTCAAGGTGTAAAGGACCTCGGATACGCGTGATTGTATCTACCTTTTATGGGGAATTAGGGTGAGATCTGGACATTTTATGGGTTCGAGGTTTTAAAGCGGGAACACTTCGAGCCATGGGAATTTCGATGTTCAAAGATTCCGAGGTGTTGATATTTTAAATCTTTAAGATTTCGAGCTATGGGAATTTTAATGTTTGGAGAAATTTGTGGTGTGAAAATTTTTATAGAAATTTCACGTTACTTTTTTTAGATTTTTTTCAAATTAATTTATTTATGTTATTTAAGAATGAGATATTTCTTTATGAGTGATAAAGGTAAACTTTTAGTCTGTCTTTGGACTTTGCAAATATTATAATATGTGTTTATTAAATATATTAATTTGATAAGAGCGATAGTTATTATAATGACACTTGAATTCCATTGAAAGAAAATAGCAGTTTCCTTGTAATTGACTACCTGTACCGCCACTGACTAAAGATGTTAAGTCGTGAGTGATGAGCTAAGTGATTCTGGACGAACCGCGTGTGGTAATCGCTTCTCATTAAACTTTGACACGCGTTTCCGTGAAACTTTTAGTTGCTAATCACTCGGCTAATTACCAGATAGAGTTTCTAAACGGGACAACGTCGATCGCAGACACGGTATAAGAGTAGACATGGCATTGAATAGAGTATAGTGTGCCACAATTATAAAAAGAAATACAAATAAAAAGAATTATTTTAGAATTAATTATTTATTTTAGTAATTTCAAAATTTATTAATTGTTAATTTGTATGTTTAACAGATCTTATCCACGCAGTTTCCTGGGGGACGGCGACGACGTGGACTGACTACTTAATTTCGAGAAAATTGTTAAGCTGTACTACTAGCTTGCGGAAATACTTTTAATATATACAGTATCTTGTGTTGTATATTATACGTGTTGCAAAATGAATAAACAGTCTATTTTTGGATAAAATAAACTGAATTTTTTATTTATAATAATTATTCCTATCTTTTCCATTAAATGACGTTCACGGAAGCGAAATCTTGCCACATCTTGTGATTTATTCTTTTGGTAGAGAAGTCTAACATTTCGAAGTTTGTTGATATAAAAATTGAGGAATAGGTTTTAATATAAGAAACTCGTGATTTATCATAAATGAAATTTATTGAAAGACTTCATTTTACAAGAGTACAACTTACAAATTAAACATCTTAAATAATTAATCACATAAATAGAATCACTGCGTTCGCTGGCCGTTGATCCAAATGGTTTCCTGAATGTATTTCCGCCTAGAAACATACAAACAAATTTATTTATAACCTAATAAATAATTCACACCCTACCCACCCCTCCCAAATAATTAACCACCCTTAAAATTCCCCAGGTCATCGATCAAAATTTAATAAAAACATCCTTTTCCGGGTATAAACTCAATTGTCATTTATAACAATTTTTTCCGACCCGTCCAAAAATTCTCCCCACCACTGCGCATGCCCCACCATTTGGCATCCCCACCACGCCCACCCTGCGCTCACCCTATATAAGGACGAGCACCGCAACATTTCCTCGGTTGCGAAGACCGCTCCGACGCAGTCGGGTCGGTCTTCCAGCTCACCCGTCCGCGGGGACCCTCTGGGGACCTCACCCTTCCTCCCTCGGGGGATGGTGGGCCGTGGTGAGGGGTCACCAACCTCTCACCGCTGGTCTTCCCCGAGGAGAAGGTGGAGGGACCTGGGGAGCCGGACGAGGGCGGCTGGGGCCCTTTGCTCCAGCCGAACTCGGACGGTTCCCGCGAGCCCCCGCCACCCTTCCCCGAAGGGATGGACCTCTTCGGGGACGGGTGGCGGGTGCTCGAGGGGTGTCCGAGCGCGGGGGGACGTGGGGGGCGCCTTCTGGCATCCCGGGGCCCCAGGGATGCACGGGTGGGTCCAACAGAAGGCGAACCCCATGGCCTCCCGTGCTTGGGCACCTCCAGGTTCCCTTCCCCTTCCCTTCGGGGGATGATCCGGCGGTGAGGGGGGGTGGCTCGCTTGCCCGGTCAGCCACCCTCGACGTGGAGGTTAGGGGGAGCCCTGGAGACCCCAAGGGTGGGGAGCCGGAGCTGGCTCGGTTGCCCGGTTCGGTTTTCGCAATCCACGGGGGGTGGGGGGACTCGGGGGTGGTGAGAGCCACAGCCGGAGTCCTTTGGGGCCGGGGGCCCGGGGGCTCCCGGAGGACCGAGGTCCTCTGGGAGCACCGGGGTCCCCGTCTCCGGAGGTGGCTCTCTCCACTCCCCGGGTCGGGGGGCGGATAGGCCCCCCGGCCCGGGGTTGGGACTCACTCGAAATGGGGAGAGGGACCCAACCCACGTCGGTTGTTTTCACGATGTGAACAGACGTAGTGCCCCCCTGCTCTGAACTTCCTCTCTTCAGGGACGGCTACCCCTGGTGTGAGTGCCCCTGTCCCCCCACCAGTGGTGGTCATCCCTAAAGAACGGGAGGAATCAGCCCGGGGAGTGAGGCCCCCCAGGCCTCTTCCTCCCGCTCTTCTAAGATGACCACCACCGATGAGGGGACTGGCACTCTCACCAGGGATAGCCATCCCCGAAGAGAGGAAGGAGGCGGCTCGGAAGATGTCCAAGTCAAGTAGGAGGCAAGCCCCCTACCGTGCTTGGGCATCTCCCAAGCCTCTCCTTCCACTCTTCAAAGATGACTACCCAAGGTGAGGGACCGGGTGCCCCCGCACCGTGGTCGTCATCCTCGAAGAGAGGACGAAGACTGTCCGCCCCAGGAGAGCCGGGGTAAGGCACGCTCGCGTCGAGAGGACGCCACTCCTCCCGAAGGGCCGTATTCCGCACAGTGTCACAAAAGGGACACTGCCGAAATTCATTCCAGCGCACGGCGCCACGCGCTGGAACGAACTGGCTACTGCAGGGAATTTATTCCCTGGGCGATGGGCACGCCAACTTCCCTACGCCTTGGTGGTGTTAGCAGGACCCCGTCGTCGAACCCCCCCGGTTAAAGGGGGGCAAGACGTCAAGGTCCTCCCAGAGCACACCGCGAGGAGGTACCACCACGTGCCCCATGTACGAGGCGAAGACATTTCCCGCTCTTCGAGAATGACTATCATCGGTGACGAACACCGGGACTGCCATCCCCGAAGAGAAGACAAAGTCTCCAGGCTTGATGCGACGAGAGAGCGCCCAATTCTCCCGAAGAGGCCGTAAACCGCGCAGTGTCACAAAAGGGACACTGCCTAAATTCATTCCAGTGTACGGCGCTCACACCCTGGAACGAATTGGCTATTGCAAGGAATCAATTCCTTGGGCGATGGGCACGCCAACTTCCCTACGCCTTGGTGGTGTTAGCAGGACCCCGTCGTCCAACCCCCCCGGTTAAAGGGGGGCGAGACGTCAAGGTCCTCCCAGGGCACACCGCGAGGAGGTACCACCATGTGCCCCACTCTGTGTTTACATTGTTAAATAAATGCAAATGTATTTTAGTTACCTGTGTAATGTACGTATGTAGTTATGGATAAATTGAATAAACGAATGCGGTTGAAAAGTACACGTTAATGTTGTTGCATATTTATTTGTTGACCCTCCCGTATAATGAAAACTCTACTGTTGCTTGCAATCACTCGACCGAAGAATTCGCGTCTGTTTCGTAATCAAACAACCCGTCCGCGGAAACTCACCCGACAACGTTCTTAAACAATGACTCGAGAGCAACTGAGCAGATGTCCGATCCACCGGTAGTATCTACTAATAATCCCCACTCCTCCCAGTGGGAAGGAGGTATGTACAAAACGTGCCGCACTCTGAGTTTGCATTGTTAAATAAATGCAAATGTATTTTACTTACTTGTGTAACGTACGTATCTAGTTATGGATAAATTGAATAAACGAATGCCGTTGAAAAGTACACGTTAAAGTTGTTGCATAATTATTTCTCGAACCTTCCGTAGAATGAAAACTCTACTGTTACTTACAATCACTCGACCGAAGAATTCGCGTCTGTATCGTAATCAAACAACCCGTCCGCGGAAACTTACCCGACAACGTTCTTAAACAATGACTCGAGAGCAACTGAGCAGATGTCCGATCCACCGGTAGTATCTACTAATAATCCCCACTCCTCCCAGTGGGAAGGAGGTATGTACAAAACGTGCCGCACTCTGAGTTTGCATTGTTAAATAAATGCAAATGTATTTTACTTACTTGTGTAATGTACGTATCTAGTTATGGATAAATTGAATAAACGAATGCCGTTGAAAAGTACACGTTAAAGTTGTTGCATAATTATTTCTCGAACCTCCCGTGGAATGAAAACTCTACTGTTGCTTACAATCACTCGACCGAAGAATTCGCGTCTGTTTCGTAATCAAACAACCCGTCCGCGGAAACTCACCCGACAACGTTCTTAAACAATGACTCGAGAGCAACTGAGCAGATGTCCGATCCACCGGTAGTATCTACTAATAATCCCCACTCCTCCCAGTGGGAAGGAGGTATGTACAAAACGTGCCGCACTCTGAGTTTGCATTGTTAAATAAATGCAAATGTATTTTACTTACTTGTGTAATGTACGTATCTAGTTATGGATAAATTGAATAAACGAATGCCGTTGAAAAGTACACGTTAAAGTTGTTGCATAATTATTTCTCGAACCTCCCGTGGAATGAAAACTCTACTGTTGCTTACAATCACTCGACCGAAGAATTCGCGTCTGTTTCGTAATCAAACAACCCGTCCGCGGAAACTCACCCGACAACGTTCTTAAACAATGACTCGAGAGCAACTGAGCAGATGTCCGATCCACCGGTAGTATCTACTAATAATCCCCACTCCTCCCAGTGGGAAGGAGGTATGTACAAAACGTGCCGCACTCTGAGTTTGCATTGTTAAATAAATGCAAATGTATTTTACTTACTTGTGTAATGTACGTATCTAGTTATGGATAAATTGAATAAACGAATGCCGTTGAAAAGTACACGTTAAAGTTGTTGCATAATTATTTCTCGAACCTCCCGTGGAATGAAAACTCTACTGTTGCTTACAATCACTCGACCGAAGAATTCGCGTCTGTTTCGTAATCAAACAACCCGTCCGCGGAAACTCACCCGACAACGTTCTTAAACAATGACTCGAGAGCAACTGAGCAGATGTCCGATCCACCGGTAGTATCTACTAATAATCCCCACTCCTCCCAGTGGGAAGGAGGTATGTACCAACACGTGCCGCACTCTGAGTTTGCATTGTTAAATAAATGCAAATGTATTTTACTTACTTGTGTAACGTACGTATCTAGTTATGGATAAATTGAATAAACGAATGCGGTTGAAAAGTACACGTTAAAGTTGTTGCATAATTATTTCTCAAACCTCCCGTAGAATGAAAACTCTACTGTTACTTACAATCACTCGATCGAAGAATTCGCGTCTGTATCGTAATCAAACAACCCGTCCGCGGAAACTTACCCGACAACGTTCTTAAACAATGACTCGAAAGCAACTGAGCAGATGTCCGATCCACCGGTAGTATCTACTAATAATGCTCACGTCTCCCAGTGGGGATTATTAGTGGGGATTATTACTACCTAATTGATTTAAATTTCGTTTGAGAGGTGGAGGATGGGACCCGTAATAGCAGGTAGTCGATATACCTGCCTTTTTCCAAGGGACACTAACTCGTCATATATGGAAACCTTAAGACACCCTACATAGCAACATTAAATTTCGTATATTATGTAAAATTTGTTTTAAGTATTTCCCTTAAAGTTTATTTGTGAAGGGTATCAACGTTACCATTATCGGTTCGAATCTAGGATGACAGGGTGTAGAAGTTATAGTCTGTGCGTATTAATAATGTTACCATTGTGAAGGGTAGCAACGTTACCATTATGGGTTCGAGTCTAGGATGACTGAGGGTAGAGAAGCTATAGTCTGTGCGTATTAATAATGTTACCATTGTGAAGAGTAGCAACGTTACCATTATGGGTTCGAGTCTAGGATGACTGAGAGTAGAGAAGCTATAGTCTGTGCGTATTAATAATGTTACCATTGTGAAGAGTAGCAACGTTACCATTATGGGTTCGAGTCTAGGATGACTGAGGGTAGAGAAGCTATAGTCTGTGCGTATTAATAATGTTACCATTGTGAAGAGTAGCAACGTTACCATTATGGGTTCGAGTCTAGGATGACTGAGGGTAGAGAAGCTATAGTCTGTGCGTATTAATAATGTTACCATTGTGAAGAGTAGCAACGTTACCATTATGGGTTCGAGTCTAGGATGACTGAGGGTAGAGAAACTATAGTCTGTGCGTATTAATAATGTTACCATTGTGAAGAGTAGCAACGTTACCATTATGGGTTCGAGTCTAGGATGAATGAGGGTCAGTCGGAACCGGGTTTTTTGGCGGCTGATGGCGGTTGTAGTTGGTTATGGCGCAGCGGAAAGAATGGAAATCCCTTAAACTACCTCGTTTACGTGGAAATAAATGTTACAGTGAACAAAGCACTTGCACTAATGGATAAGTGACGAAATTATTTCTTGGTATAGCCGAAACGGACGCATACTGTTACAATGGTGAGAAAAATAATCCTTTGGTTGAATATTTTAGATAAATATACTGAATTATAAGAAATCAAAACATCTTTTAGTATTATTACCACAAAACATAATATAATATTCATTTCTTATATAGTTGCTCCTTTAACTTTTAAGTTCATAGTTTACTAGGTTCAAAATGCATCACACAGGGACCTCGAGTAATAAAGATATGAAGAAATTATATAAAGGAAGCTTTTGTGAAGCTGCAGGGGAAATATGGTACGGAGGGCGAATAAATGTTTTATCTTTGCTTCAATTAATATGTTTTGAATGCCTTAGACATCTTATTTGTTTTAGATTGGATGATGTATATAAGGATCACTGGGATATAGGGATTCAACGCATATCTAATCGATTGGCAAGCAAATGTAATGAAATGGATGGGCATAGTCAGGTAGATTAATTATTTGAATCTTATTATTATAAAGCAAGTTTGAATGAATAAATTTATTCACTTCGAACTACTTAATTCGTTTATAACTGATAATAAGGAGAAATTGCAATGAAGTAGGTTTATTCATGTCAAAATATGTTATAATGTACTCCCACTGTCCCATAATATTTGATAGTTTTAGTTTCATGGCAGCAACTTATCATAATATATGGCTCAATTTCAATATTTCTTTTTCTTATGAGTTTAATATTTTTTGAACAATAAACTACTCTGAAATAAAAATATACTAACTGTTTTTTCAAAAAATTAATTTTGAAGAAACATTCAGTAATATGGGACAAGACAAAAGGAGAAAACTATCTAGTATTATGGGACAGAGGGAGTATTTTTGAATAATTAAGGAGGAGTCTCAATGGAATCAATATTTTAAAAAATGTGTACTAATTCAAAATTGATCGTGATTGTTTCAGAGATTACAACTCCATCCTCTATAATTCAAGAAGGGACAATTATGGAACCAACACCGAAGAGTTCTAATGAACACCGGATAGACTATCATGTGAAGATGTGCTAAGATACACCAGGCCCTTAATTGAGAAGAAATTTTAAATATTGTGCTCCTTTTCTGTTTTTTTTAACTATTTGAGATAATAAATTTAGTATATTTTATATATTTTCTGTTATTTCTTTTAATAGCATACCTATATATATATGAGGGGGGGGGGCACATGGATTAGTGCCTAAGTGTGAGTGTCACACGGATTAGTGCATGTGTGTTAACGCTCACCTACAGAGAGCTTATGTGTAGTGGTGAGACAAAGTGGTGCCATCTAGAAACTATCCGTGTTTTTGGGAACTAAAACGGGCGACCAAGCTTTTACTATGGTCGTGTCCTCCCCCTGGATACCAACAACCGATCACAATACAAATTCACAAACACTTATACCACAGACGAGGTATTGGATAGACCTATCACCTTACGGGGTTCGATGTTCACGAAACTGAATTACCTACGCGATCAAATTTCAGAGGATTTGCAGCGCCTCCTTGACGAAGGAGCAGAATTTTTTGAACTAAAAGAGTATCGTTGGTTCCGAAACGGGCCCCGCACCAAAACCCCTTTTGTGAGGTTGTTACAAGCCCACATGTTGCGGACCAACTTCTAGAATCCGTCCTCGGGGTCGAAAATGAATTTCGAGTATCGTGCGATGGACGGGAGCACATTAGTGGTACCTGTCGATTCGTTAGTGATGACAAAGGTATTACGAAAATCGCGAAAAATCGTAAATCGCCTGCCATTTCCGTAATTTTTGAGCTATTAACATGGTCCAGGGCGTTTTGGACGCGGAATCCGAAGCCGAATAAGACAGTGAAAGTATTATTTTGATCTCTAAAAAATTGTGGAAATGGCAAGAGATTTACGAAAATCGCAAAAAATCCTGACCTACCCCCTTCAGATTTTGGCGAAAAATTAAATTTTCGACAAGTACAACTATTATAGGTTGATCTGGCGTAGAATTTCCTAACTAAATCAACGATACAAGTTTCAGATCGCTATCTCAAAAATTGAGCAAATGGCAATAAAAAAACTGGTTGAATTTAGGTTTTTTCTGACTGTAGTAAAAGCAAACACGAGATATACATACATATACTACTCGTAGCCAATTTGCTCGATACCATTTGCATCGAAGCGATACATTTCAATACAAACGACTATGGGTCATCGGACTTACAAAAAAATATTGATAAATTTCATTATCGATCGATGCAAATAATATCGATCCAGGTCTCACCACGTGGAGGTTGCTACTAATGGAGACCCACCCTATCCACGGCTCCCATCCTCCCTCCTTTAAACGATAACGAACATAATCTTTACTTTCAGAAGGAAAGTAAAGATATCACGCGATCGCGATCGCGAAGCTAATAACCACGATCTCAAAGATACGTCTATCAATGCGATCGTGGCCGAAATATTGAAACCAGTTTCAATATAACAAACACAAACCCATCACCATCAAACGCCAATTTCCCGCGAAACGCGAATAAAACAAATAACATAGACGAGAATGGAAATGTCGACCAAACCAGAAAAGCAACCTCATGCTAAGACTAACGCGGGTGACTCTAGACGTTTACCATAACTCGACGGTAAAACAATTTATACACTTACACGGTGGCTCGTACCACGGTCCTGAGAAGTACCCACGAACCGGGACTCCCGCCAAACCATGGTTAACCGATACGATGGGATAAACGTAAGGTCGATTTACAGGAAAGGGCCTCACGAAAGATCCGAACCAGGGACAAATCGAAGATGAAATATATCCGAAGATATAGATCATCAAGTCGAACTGTACACGGGTTAAGCCATATCAGGCTAATCGGTCCGGCCGCCACCGATACGCCTGATACGTCCCATACCCCGCCAAATAGCAGTCCACCCGTCTACAGGTCCCCAGAACGAACTCGGGCTCACCTTTCCAGACAACCTTAGGCCACCCAAAGATACCGGCGGAACCATGATCCGACGAAAGCCACGCTCCATGAATATATCGCAGGACCGCGATTTAACCAGATAGCCGTGAGGCTATGTGGCCGACTACACCGTTTCTCGTGTTGTTTTAATGTAGGGGTATGATGAACGCCGCAAATTACGAGCAAGTGACTCTACTATTAAAATGAGTTTAAAAAACTGAAGCTAAAAATTAAAAGCTGAAGCTAAGTATTGAAAGTAAAAGTTGAAGCTACGAGTTGAAAGTAAAAGTTGAAGTGAAAAGTTAAAAACTGAAACTATGTAATTGAAGGTAAAAATGTTTAATTGATAAGAAGCTAATAACGCGGAACGAGCAAAGAAGTCGCGTTTTCTAGTCGGTCGACGACAAACGAAGTGAAATTGACGTATGATATCCCCTTAAACTAACGTTTTGACACTATAGTGACCAAAACGTCCCTTTTAGTCGCCTTTTACGACAGGCAGGGAATACCGTGGGTCTATTCTTTCCCCGGCCCACAGGGGATCATGTTTTACATTTTTGTAATTAATTGGAATACTATAAGCTAGAAGTTACTTTGCGAGTTTACATAGAATCGAGAAAAATGCAAGCGCGGCGCAAAAAAGATTTCTCGCCATTTAACAAACCATTCAAGGTGAGTAAATGGCGATTTCTCTAAGTTAACGCGACTCTAAAAGCAAAGCTGGAAGAAGAGTGATTAGCTCATTTTACTTATTGTAATTTTACCGTATCGCAATCTTGAGTCTATAATTAATAAAGGGAGAAAAGACTACTTGTCACGCGCGGTCAACATTGGTCGGTACGGAAAGAAACGACCGAATTTACATAATTTTCGCAACACTAAATTTATTTACAATTTCCGTGGGTTTCGTCATAGAGAATAAGTGATCGCATGACTCTAAAATTCATTGAAAGAAAATACGCAATGCGCGCGCGAATATATTTTTCCTGGTCCACGTTCGCGAGTATTTCCGCAAAACTAATACACTAAATTACGAATATTCCTCGCGAAAAACCGACGCGCAAAAATAATGTTTCGTAGTTCCACGACCGCTTTGACTGATAATACGCGAAAATAGAAATTAATTGCAAACGCGAAATGATCTTAAATAGATCCAATTTAGTTACGGCTGAAAAGAATTTCAAGAGAAGACATCCTAATATAAAATGCAATTTATGCATAAAATTATGGCAATATTCCTTCTAACAAATGCTTGGTTCAATGATTGTTTTTAAATAGATTCGTACAAAGACGGCGATGTACGACGCGATTCGCGAGTCACTTAGCTACTTTAACTTTTTGATTTTATATTAGATAATAAAATTCCTATACGGCATTAGAAAACGTGTCTCCGAGACACACAAAGATAATGAATTTTAGATTATTAATAAATTCGCGGAACTAGAAATGCAGCCAGTGGTGACAAATATTACGACCGGCGCGGATGGCAGTGTGCAAACTTTGCACACTGAATCATACTCTACCCCTCTGCTTTTATCAAAAATTCAATTTCTCAAATTTGTAATAATCAAAAACTCGACTCTAGTAATGACAAAAATATATATTCTTAAAAATGAACTCTCAGAAAATATCTCAATAAGTAAAATCTTTAGGTTTCTTCAACAATAATGAATAAAAATGACTTAGATTGAAAATTTGTGAAAATAATTGAATAAGAAGAATGACTCGAAAGCTTTAATGCAGACCGGGGCAGAGTCTTCACGGGGAGCTCTCCTCGACCCGCGGAACTAACTACTTCTAACTACTTCATTCTATCACACTCTACCCCTCTGCTTTTTTCAAAAATTTAATTACTCAAATTTATAATAATCAAAAACTGGACTCTAACTCTTTAACAATAATGAACAAAAATAATAACTGAGTTTGAAAGGAATTTAATATCAAATTGTAATCAAAATTCTATTATCAAAACTTGTGAAAATAATTCAGTAAGAAAAATGACTCGAAAACTTTAATGCAAAACTCTATTACTTGACACTTATGAAAATAATTTAATAAGAAAAATGACTCGTAAACTTTAATGCAGATCGGGGCAGAGTCTTCACGGGGAGCTCACCTCGACCAGTGGTACTAACTACTTCAAATTATTACAACTCTAATTACTCTACAGCTACTACGAGCATAGTGACTTAGTAGTAACGGAATGACCACCCATTCTAGAAGTGTCAAAATTGAACACTCCAAAATGGATAGCCATTAGTTGCTGCCCTCTTCTAGACAGTTTGTCGGGCCTATTCGGCATATAGCCTCTTCGGCGTAAAGCCTCTTCTTGCTTCAGGCCGAAGCCCAACCTGTATTCTGCAAGAACATTCGGAACCATAATATGGTATAACCCTAACACGCGCCTAACCAGACAAGAGAATGCGGCTAACACGTGTGGACAAGTTAACAGCTTATTCTCAGAAGAATGACAACTGCAGTCCGTGCAAAAGGTTAGCCGCTAAGGACGAATGTTCAAGCAGAATTTACTTATTATTAAAAAAGAAAAGATTATTAGCCTGACTTTCAGGTACAGGATACCACTGGTTGCCTACAGTCGAAACAGTGGTACCTGCCCTGCCCTTCCTACTTAAAATTAAAGCACACACATTCCAGAGAATAAATTACCTGCCTACCTATTACCTATATTTAAAAAATGGCAAAAATCTCTGGCACACCAACACACTCTCTCCACGATTCTCAATCAAAGTCGGTGTTTCCCCCTACGGGAGACGTCCCGGGACGTCTCCAACACCGACTCAAACCCCACACATACATTCAGGTACGTACCTTTTTGCTGAAATCGACTCACAAGGTCAGCGATTATTGCGATTTATTTAGATTTTATTGAAAGGAATTTAATGAAAACTTGTAGACGTAAAATATAGAATAGAAAAGAGTTGTAATTAATTCGTAGTTGAAATAATTACTACGTTCAAAAATAATGCTTCTGCATTTTGACTCTAATTGAAAAGTAATTGAATATAATAATCTGAGGTTCGAAATATAATCGAACTTAAATTGAATAATGTAAAATCGTAAAAATATGCAAGTTGAATTTAATCGCGATTTTGCAATAAAAACGATTGTTCAAAACCGACGCACAATCCACGAAATATTCAATAAATTTATCTCACACACACACACTCACACGTGTGGATCGTACGTCGTGCACAATCGCTAACGCTTGTGAGCCGCCACATAATTATAATTCTTAAAATTATAAGCCACGTTCACCGCCATCACCCATTCGTGTAGCACCTGGGCACACGAATGAGTTCAAGCCAAATAGGGACATGAACGTGGCAACTACATACTAGGCTTGATGTGTGCTGAAAATCCTGAGCTATAAAATGATTATTGAAATAGATCCTCTAACGAGCTAGTAATCATTACTTTGACTTTATAGAATTTACTTGAAAATATACTTTATAAAATGACTCGAATGTAATATTGAATAATAATTGAAAAAGTGAAAAAATTGCATCTCGTGCAAGAAAACTTTGAAAACTTTACAAATATATATATTGAAAACTTTAAAATATTGAAATTTATTTGAAAAAAAATATATATGAAACTTGAATTTATTATTGAAAACCTTGGTTGATTCCTTATTCAAAGTTATATTCTAAACAATGCAAATACGTTCAAAATTAGCCTTTGAAACCAGAATCTACCCATCGCGAATTGGTCTTCTTGGGCATTTCAAATACAAGAATTTAAAGGACTTTACAAGTTAAAGGAAATGCCGCTACTAAAAATATGCAAGTTCTGACTGAATTTAATTCGTATGATTTCGTCTTTTGTCAAAAATTCTGTGATTATATAAAATGAACGCGAACGCGAATGCTATTAAATGAAGATCGAGGAAATCGAACCTACGAATTAATTAAATAAAAATCGCCCGTGAAGCTAAGCCACAAGAAGACCCCTGCCTGAGCTAATTAAATATTCACAACAATGGGGTGTTACTACCCACGAATGTAAAGTATAAAATACTTTACACTCGCGGTCACTATGCTCGCAAACTCAAATAAAATACAACCAATACACTCGTGCCGCTTCGGACCTTTGCGTCCTACGACATGATTGAGTGATCGGAGGAACCATAAGTTTTGTGACTCACCGGTCGTAGATTTCTTCTGCACCTTTGATTGTAGAGATGATACTACGACCGGCTCTGCAGTTGCGAAGTCATCTGTAACAGAAAAATAGCAAAGTCTTTATAGTTTAACCGTCTATCATTCCTCAAATCGTTCGTATTTAGTTCTGACTCGAGTTCGATATTTCAAAATGTAATTTCACTGTGGATTAGAAGTAAAAGTAGAACATTTTGACGATATTTACCTGCTGCCTGATGCGACGGCGCCCGATGGAAATCCTTTCCACAGCTGCTGCGTACCGCTACTTCATCGCGGCGAGTAATTCAAATAAAAAAAAATAAAAAAAAAGACTATATTCCCGACCGAAATAATGTCCGGCGAACAAACTGACTCTACTCTCGCGATTGGAGAAGTTAAGAGAATTTCGCGACCGAATTTCATTTCTTTCGGCGGTTTTAATCACGCGAGTATCGAGCAATAATAATGTATTAATATCGCAACAACACTGACTCTATTTCGCGAAATACTTGTTTCGCAGAAAATGATTCTAAGACCGCATTGCGCGCGGTCACAAAAGCTGAAAATAAAATACATCGCGAACGCGTATACCGCGGAAAATGTCGTAGATATTCGGTTAAAGTATTTTTCAATTTAATTACCAAGCATTGTTATTAGGAATATTGCCATTATCCTACTTTGGTGTAAAATGAAATTGTGAACGCAATAGTTGACGCGAAAAGATGTATACTTTAATAAACCGGCGCGAAGTTTCGTAGAAATATTCTCAAACGTTTCGCAAGAAAAATATTTCTTATATCCGGTTCACGAAAAATAAACGGGACGATGACTCGATTCAATCTAACGTAACTCACGGAAAATATAAATTCCCGTTGTAGATGTACCGCGAACAATGTTAGATACGACCAATGTCAAGGGCGTTAACAAGTAGGCTTTGACCGCTGCGATGTTCATTGTGTTCTTGTTTACGTCTCAAGTAACCGGGCTTCTTTGTATAGTGGGTACCTGGAATTAGAAACCAAAACACGATAAGAATTAACAGTCACAAATTTATCCAAATTCTAAGTACAAACAGCGAAATTCATAAGCAAAACTAATGAAATTGTGATAATATAGTAAGCAAGAATTAATAGAAATACAGAAGGTATTTTCCAAAAAGTTGAAAAATTATTTGTTTAAATCATACTGAGAAAAGTGGACTCGATTCATGATTTTAAATGTAATGTATTGAATGTGTATGGTATACACGTATATATTATGATAGGATATAGAATATAAATGAATTAAACAAAGATAAATGTTCTAAAACGATGTCACATACCTTGGAAACCACCCAGGAGCTCCTATGAGTATGCACGTCTTCACCCCCCCGGCCGCTGAGCAGAAACTGATGCGTGCCCGTGTCAAAGTCACGCCAGGTAAACTCGGGAGTCGGCCGGTCACGGTCGGTTGCACTCGTACGTAGGTACCCGCCGGCGAATTTCTTCGATCTATTACGACGTAATAAAATCTATGTTAACCTCGAGCGGACCGTTATTAAACCGTAGCATTTTCCGGATTTATTGCTAACAATTAAACAATTATATATTTTGCACAAATAAAGAAAACTGTTGACTATAACATCGTACAAATTCGAACTATATTTTATAAACTTGATATTAAATATTAAATTGCAAATCGCGATTGCAAATTAATAACAATAAATATAATTTTTTCTAAAATTTGAATATTTAATATATTTCTACTGCCTCTATTAATCAATCTCTATTAATTAATGCAATTGCAATCAATCGGTGTGTTACTCAGTACTAATAATGTATGAATAATAAATGAATTTTACTTCGGGAGGTTGACCGGAGCGTGTCATGAAGAGGTATTGACTCCAGGACGTTTTATCACAGACTAAAGGTTAATGGCGTACTTGGCAATGTCAGGTCGAGTGTATTTTGAAGTTTGGTTGTACTTGATCCGTGAAGCCTCAACAATAAAGATGGAAATAACAGGTTCAGTCTAATGCACCTATGAAAATATTACATTTCTGTGTTTTTATTCACGAAAGTTTTATTAACATATTCGTGACGTTCCTCTGGTTAAAATGATACCAAACACTATAACATTTATATAACATAACCCATCATTTTACATACTTTTATGAATTATAAATAATGCAAATTTTGTTACATTTGATATCATATTAATAAGAAACAGCTCAGTAACATGTTAACTGTTGACGTAGACTGTATTATGTTTCACATTATCGGAAAAGATTTGAATTATTGGTACCAAATAGAATGATAATGGTTTTAAGAAAGTACAATTGTTTATAAGAAATAAAGAAAAATAGTGGAAAATGTCAATATTCATAACTTTTGTATGTATTCCGAAAAACTGAATATTCTTCTCTATAAAACAACTTACTTTTGCTGTGACTTACAGTTGTATACCTGTGAATTCACTATCCTTCCTTCGCAGTACAATGGTCAATTATTAATACGCATAAACTATAACTTCTATATCGTATTCTTACTAATAATCGACGGATATCCTAGATTCGAACCGAAAATGGTAAAGTAGCGAGTGACACTAAAATGGTAAGAGGGCTCTAGAGCCCTCCAAACCAGTGACATCGAAAAGCATGGGGATGATCGGTCTATCCAATACCTCGTCTGTGCTTATACCTCTTCTGTGCTACCACTTGACAGCGGTTCGAGCCTGCAAACTAAATTACCGACGCAATGAATTTTCAATGATCGTTGTAGCTTCAACGCCCTCTTGTCGATCTGTACAAAGTTAAATCTTCCATTTCTTGGTTGCTTTCAGCTTTCATAAATTTTCATACTTCATTCTACTGATCGTAATATATAGGTACCGGTTTTTTCGAAGTACGTTTTTGAAACAAAACTTTAATAACTATTTATTATGGTGCCTGTCGACAATTCACCGAGGGGAAATATGGGAGGATTTGAGCTCGTATGCTCAATAAAAGCTAACGATACAATACCGGTACACATTTATAAGTCTACAAGTACTGGAATAACTGTTTGTATAGCAGATGTTGATGGTCCTGTTGTATGTGGCTATTATTGCCTTGGTAATTTACTTTAATTTTCTATCTGCCAGTTTTACACTGTATTAATTCATATAGATTACTATTAATTTATGATATTATTGTCCCCTAATATTCTAAAAATATAGCAACGGAAGCACATGACGATGATGGATTACCTCACACACTAGAACATCTCATATTTTTGGGAAGCGAAGACTATCCATATAAGGGTGTTTTAGATTTATGGGCCAATAGATGTTTAGCTTCTGGTACCAATGCAGTTACGCGTATTGATTATACATATTACACTATGACAACTGCTGGTAGCGAAGGATTCCTTTCCTTAATGCCTGTGTATCTTGAACATATCCTTTATCCAACATTGAAGGTATAATAGAACAAATATTTATTTTTTTATAATTTCCCTTTTCTTTAACATAATTCGTTCGTTATGTTGTACATCTATTCATAGGATTCAGCCTTTCTTACTGAAGTACATCATATTAATGGTGAAGGTGATGATGCAGGTGTTGTCTATTGCGAAATGCAAGGCGAAGAAAATACAGGAGAATACTTGGTATTCACAGAATTATGTAGAGCACTATTTCCTGGTCAATGTGGTTATAAATCAATTGTAGGAGGTAATGTTCTCCTTCAAATTCAATATTGTGTGTCATTTATCACGAGAATCAATCATTTTCATTTACACAGGAGCTCTAACGAATTTACGAGAAAGTACTACTAATGAAAAAGTGAAGCAGTTTCATAAAGATTTCTACAGGCCAGAAAACTTAACAGTAATGATAGCTGGACAAGTTAAACATACTGATGTTTTTAAAGCACTACAACCTTTAGAAAAGAAGATATTATCAAAAGTATGAGAAAGCTTTGCATACATAATTAATTAAATTTCTAAGTGGTTTTCAAGTAAATGTTTCAACTAAACTCCAAGAGAAAATAAGTTATTTGGATTTTCTATTACTTTTCGGACAATTTATATCAATATAATATAATGTTTTAGAATAACAGAGATCCATTCAAAAGATCTTGGCAAGATCCTGTACCACCCTTCAAAGAACATGTAGATTTGGATGTATATTATCCTTGCGATGATGAAGATAACGGAGTGGTCAAAGTTGGTTGGCGTGGACCATCTGGTGTTAACGCATTATATGATCTTTTGGGTTGCTCTTTACTTTTGAAATATCTTACTGATACATCTGTTAGTCCGTTGCAAAAAGAATTTGTTGAAATTGATGATCCTTATGCAAGTAATGTAGCATATGATACTCTTGAATACTCTGTATCTGTCCTGTACCTTCTATTTGAAAGTGTACCAAAGACAAAAATTTCTTTGATAAAAAATCATTTAACAAAAGTATTAAGTGATATACATGAGAAGGGTATTGATATAAGAAGAATGAAAACAGTTGTTCATAAACGTGTTCTTGAATCTTTGACATCCATGGAAAATGAACCTCATGACGCAATAGCAGGCATACTTTTTGCACATGTACTTTATGGTAACACCAAAGACGACGTAAGTAATTTAAAAAACAACACCAAAATGAACATCTCATTTTGTATTTATCGCATGCTTATAAAAATTTCTTTACTGACTGTAGCTAGACCAGAGATTCAATCAGATTCAAGATCTAAAAAAATTAGAGGCTGAACCAGAATCCTATTGGTTACATCTTTTGAAAACTTATTTCATTGACAGACCATTTGTGATCGTAAAAGGAATTCCTAGTATAGATAAACAACGTGAGTTAACACAGAAAGAAAAAGACCGATTGGCCAAACAAATTGAAAATTTAGGTAAAGAGGGTCTTCAGAAAAAGGAAGAAGAACTACAGGCAGCTGTTGCTCAAAATGATGTATGTAACATTATTTACTTTTAACTATACATATATGTATTTTATTCTCACACAACCTTCAGATTCCAGTACCTGATGAAATATTAAGTTCTGTACCTATTCCAAGCACAGAATTTATTAATTTCCATCACATTAAAAGTTACACGACAGAAACTAGTGAGCAGCACTCCAGGCTGAATACGACAAAATTACCATTTTATACATACTTGGATCATGTTAATTCTAACTTCGTTTATGTATGTATGAATACATTGATTTTCTTTATTTAATTATGAATCTAAACAACATTACAATCATTAATTTATTTTGAATAATACATATAAAATGTTTTTAGATGTTTATTATTATGAATACAGCATCCATTGAAAGGGAGTACAGACCTTATCTACCATTATTACTTGAAGTTATCACAGAATGCCCAATAAAAAGAAATGACCAACACATTCCATATGAAGAAGTTGTAGCTGAATTAGAAGCAGATACTGTAGCAAACAGTACTGGAATTGGAATTAGTAATTCCTGCAGATTTTCATGTGGATCGTACAGTTACAGTGCTTATTTGATGTTCCAAGTAATATACAATATACCTTTAATTTATATATCATACTATAATATTTAATATTAATTATGTTCATTTTTAGCTTGAGATCGAAAAATACGAGAAAGGTGTGCAGTGGTTTAAAGAACTATTATATGAAACCGAGTTAACACCTGAAAGATTGAAAATAATAGCTGTAAAAATGATAAATGATGTGGCTCAGGTAAAACGAAAAGGGTATAAAGTTGCATCGCATTTAATGAGAGGATTGCTATACAATAAAGGTAACTAAGTATGCCCCTGAAGTCACCTTGAGTGACTACCTACTGTTTTTTTTTAAATAGTATACAGTGCATACCTATGTTTTCAGATAGTAATGATTTCACATCCAGTATGCTACGCCAACAAAAGTTCCTTACTAATCTCCTAGAACGCCTTAATGATGAGAAGGGACAAAAGGAAGTCATTTCAGAAATTGAATCAGTCAGAAAAATCTTGACAACACCTAAAAATATGGTTCTATACATGGCAACCAATGTAGATAAATTAACTGTTCAAGTACCTGATATTTACACTCCTTGGAACAGTTACTTTCCTGAATTGAGTACAACAAATAAGACGAAGTAAGTTTATGTCCAAATCTTAGAATGAAAATTACAATGGGTCACTAATGGTGGATTTAATTATCTAGACTGGATGCTACCTCTGATTGGAAGTTATTAAACCCTATGGAAGAAATTGCTATTAATGGCTGTGTTACGGGATTGGGATGCATAGAATCCTCATTCCTATTTCATAGCTGTAAATGTATAAACGATTATCAACATCCCGATTTGGCACCTTTGTCTGTTTGCTTACAGTACTTGACACAGTTGGAGGTATGTATAGAATAATAAAAAATATACTGTATTAACTGAAGTTTCTCAACAATTATTTTCTTTTAGGGCCCCATGTGGAGACTTATTAGGGGGCAAGGTCTTTCTTACGGATCTAATATTTATACAAATGTAGATCAAGGTTTGCTATACCTTTCATTTTATACATCAACAAATATTATAGCAGCATTTAAAGAAGCAAAGTCAATTGTAGTAAGTATATATAATACATTAATTGGCTATATTTTATGAAAGATTCGTTTAGGATCTGTTTTATTTTTTACATGTATTTTTTACAGGAAGCACATATTTCGGAGAATAAATGGGAGAAATTACTTTTTGAATCGGCAAAGTCGTCTTTGATTTTTGAAGTTATTGAGAAAGAACAAAGTGTTGGTGATGTGATAGCGCAATCATTGTTGTCTTACTTTAAAAATGTACCACATAACTACAGTCAACAAATGGTGAGACGTGTATCTGCAGTCACAATTGAGGATATGAACCGCATAGCATCACAATATCTAAAACCACTGTTTGATTCACACAAAACTAAAACCACTATTGTCTGTCACCCATCAAAAGTGCAGGAGATTGGCGATGCATTTAAAACGTAAGCAAATTTGATATTTACAATGGTAATTGTATATCTGTGATATATACTATTTATGTACAATTTATTTACAGCTTATCTTTCGATCTTAAATTATATAATACCCTTGAAGAGAGTTATCTAAATGAGTGGTAACTGGAAAGTGCATTTATATACAATATAAGATTTATTATAAAATACGTGTGGCTTAAAGATCTTTTGAAATTTTAATTTAAAATAAACAATATATATTGAATAATGGAAATGTTGAAATAAAACTGCTAATGCTATTAATAAATTTAATCAAGAAATATTTTGCTGCATACAATATATTTGTTTACATCAATTATTCAAAAACATAACAAATTCTAAAATTACTTTATGCAAAACAAAGAGAAAATATTGAAGTCTCAAGTATGCAATAATTTAAGGTACAAAAGTTACGACACAGTAATAGATTCTATCTCTAATGCTGACACACCTTTTTGTTTAATTTCTGAATAAACTCCTCCGTAAACTTGTAATCCCAACATTGTAATATTTGCCTTATCCAGAGGTTCTCCATTAGGCATTTCCCTTCCACGATAATAGGGTTTAAAATTTTCCAAAGGTAATTTTACAGTTGAAAATTCAGTATTTGACATTGGTGCCTATGGTGAAAGAGAATTCTTAATAAGTGGATATTTTGAATATTATAATCAGTATAAATTCACTGATAGAAACTCTTTATTTGTTAACCATTAATAGCAAACTATGTATTCTACAGAGTACAGTGAGTGAAAACTAAATATGCAAACATTATTTATCATTGAATGCAACTGTTAGTTTTCTTAGTAAAATATTGATTCAGAATGTAATTCAATTTTACCGTAAAAAATTGTTCGTATGTGTAGTCTTCATTTGAATCAAGACCTCTATGTCTGAGAACAACTTTGTAATGACTGTTACTACCTTGGCCACGGCAAAAGATTTCAATATTTTCAAAATTCGATAAATTTAAATTTGTCAATGTTCTAACACCTGCAAACCCAGCACCATTAGGCTGTGGATTGAGGAGTGTAAAAAACACTGCTCTTTGAAAGACTTGAGTCGTTTGCAAAGTTAAAACAGCCTTGGACATTCCCACTGTTCGAACAGTGTCAGATATTTCTCTCCAATTATCCACATCGTTCACTGTTGTAAAGTCAAATAGTATCCGTTTATCCCTATTTAAATATATGTAAAACTTATATTTTACAATATCGTTTTAAACTTTAAACTTACGTTTATTCTTAGAAGTTTATAATAAAGAATAATATCAATTTATGTAAAAATAAATAATGTATAATTTTCTTGTGTTACTTTAATTGTTTCTACCTTCTGTTCTTTACTACTTAATTTAGTAATTATTAAACACGGTATATAAAACTTACGAATTATAGCATTTTTTAAAACCTTCATCACCTGATGTAAAAAGGTTATGATAAACACGAAATAGGAAGGCGATAAAAAATTGTATCACAAGCATAATGCATTCGTTCTATTAGCAGTACGAACAAAAATTGTGGACTCATTGTAAAATGTATGCGTTGGCTATATTCTACTTTGTATACCACATTATTAATGAAAACAAACCAGTTATATAAATAAAGATCGATCAAAATTACGTGTGAATTATATGAAAGTTAGAAAAGTTAAAAAAGTATGTAAAGTGTGATAATAATGTCATTTCTTTAAATATTTAAAAGTCGATGATAGTACTGTTATACGCTGCTTGAAATCTAAACATTACATAAACTGATAACCCTAATTGTGTATTTCGTACGTGATACTGAATTTCGACTTGTCGACACAAAATGTTTTAAATTTGTATTATTCGCCTATTGAAGTGAGAATTAAGTATAATTTTACATAATATATAAAATAAAGTTGTTGTTACTTGTTATAAGGTAATTCTTTGTGATTAAATTATTTAATATATCTATTTTAGTTAAGTTTTAGTCGTTGACTTTTTCAACACAAGCAACTTAAAAACCAAAAATTAAATATTTAAAATCTTAAGTTGTTGAATTGTTTAATACAAGAAAATACCGTGAAGATTGAATTTTAATGAACCAAGTATAACAATTAATTGTAAAATTATCGTTATAATGTAAGTTTTGGTACAAATACTTCGTAGTAACAATTAGGAGTAAAGATTTCAACATACCCGTTTATTAAAGAAAATAACGTTGTTGCAAACAACAAAAAGCAAGTGATTCTTTGAGAAGTCATTTTTACAATCCAAGAATTCGATAAATATCTTATAGTACGCAGAAAAACTTTTATTTTACTTTACACGACGTCTATAGACAACTTAAATGGCCGTGTAGGCTTCTGAAGCAATACGCAACGTTTTTGAACAATATTTATAAAGAAAGCGATGTAAATTCACCGTGGGAAATTCATATCATATATTCATGACAGAATAGAACCGGTAATCAATATGACAGAAAGATTTATGTTCAACGACATATTGATATCCACATAGTTTCCACTGTAGTATAAAAAAATACAGTACCTGCTTTTTGAATTTGGCCTTCTGTCAACTTTATACTACGTCTGTGGTCATACTTTCCAAATTTATACAAACAAAATAAGTACATATACGCATCCGTAATGCAAAGAATGGAAGAATATAATAGTATAAACATTTTTTTATAATTAGTCATTATTAGAGAAAATAAAAAAAAGGCAAGTCATGTTTCTTCACTTCTATTGTAAAGATAATTTAATGCCGTCTATAGTAGCCACGATAAAAATATTTATTTTTTAATAATTAGTATAACTTATGTGTATACATAAAATACGAAATATACAGCAACAAATAATCAAATTTTAATATATTAACATATATGTTAATTGTACAACGATTGAGATATATTAAACGAATAAGTAACTACAGTGTTGCAACTTTATTATGTTTCTTCTTTTGGAATCAAATAGTACAATATCATAATAAATAGATGTATGCACATGTAGTGGGGATCGCTGAAACCAGGGGTAAGTATAGGAGCGGCGTTAAATATTGACAGAATTTAGTGAAAAATATATAAACTGAACATTAAAGGTAGGTAAATAAGAAAATTATAATTTACCTACTGAAACGTACGTGTATAGTGCACGATCCTATTACATCATTTTTTAAAAATGATATTTTCGGAGAGTGTAAATTAAACTTTTATGTTTCAGCAAAAAAAAATGTAAATTTTACTTCCCTACCTTTATTAAGTCCATTCATAAGACTTAATTAAAATGTGTTCAGTTTTGGGGTCGCACTTTATAATATGTAAATCTCGTGCAATAAGCAAGGTAAAATTTAATGCGACAATTTAACATCTGAAGTGTGTATAGTAATCTAATATTTTGTTGAGACATCTAAATTTGGTTAATCACATTGTGATTTGCCTACGCACGTCTATAGATGTGTTCTCGTTTTAGAGTTTGCCCTTAACATATATAAGGTGTACTAAAAAAAGATTTGTCTTAAATGGTTTTGAAAAGCTTTGGTCAAATTTATTTAAAGTGATTTCTTGCATTTCTTTCGTCGATACAAATGCAGAAATTTTTTACAATACATTAGAAAGGATACAAGTACAATCGACGATTTTTCTATTACTGTAAATATTTTCCATCCACATTAGGATGACTCTTGATCCCTTACAATAAGAACAAAACAAATATTAGTACCAGTATCTTTTAATTAATATTTTGATCAGTTTGTTTTTGTTTCTATTGCAATATTATTTTTACTCAGGACTATCCATTTTATCCAAATTTCAAAAGGCAATGATCTTATTGCCAGCTATATTTGTAAAATAATCGACGAATATAGTTAGTGCAGAAATAAGTGTTAAGACAGTATTAGAATAATATATTCATTAGGCAACTTTATACAATGAAAATAAAATGGAAATAAATTTTCCGATATCTATTTTCAAAGATCGATTATATCAAGTGACGTAATACTTCAACTGTAGCAGAGAGTGTGTTATATCGATTAACGCAGTATAATATTGTGTACAAGAATAAGTCTTAACAAGATAAGAACTTCCATTTTTGTTAACAACAGTCAGAAAAAAACAGTATCAATAACAATGTATGAAGCCTTCACATAACTAAATTAAAAATGTTGCAAAAGTGGGAATAGCATTAAAAATCGAGACTATTTAATTCCGTATCGAACATTAATTTCTTGCTTTTATACGTGGAGATTTATATTTGTGTAATGGGGTTGCAGTTATGAAACACTGGAGCTTGTATTAATATTAATTGTAATGTTTTTATCATGCCATTTTGTGACAAATTTGTTTATATTATTGAGAGGTTTAATGATTTACCAACATTTTTTGTATCTAAGCTTATAGTACAACAATTTTCATACTGTAAATTAGATAACAAACACGATCGATGTGTTCAATCTTGTCATTCGAATTTACATTGTTAATTATTGACCTCATTTAACCATAAGTCACATTCAAATTTCTCAGATTTTTATCTCTCCTTAAATAAAGATCTTGCCTGATATACTCTTTCCGATACAGGTACCGTAAGGTATCTGTGTACAACACATTGTTTAATATTTCAATTATTTATGCAACAAAGTATATGACCTATGGAAAATATATGTAAGTTACAATAACCATACAAAAGCCGTAACATTGACGAATGAATCTCAATGCCAATATAGAATCGGTATTATTACCAATATAATATATGTGTATATGCATATACTGTGTCATGTATTCGTACAGTGTATCATTGGAAATGAATGCTAACTAGAAAAAAAAGATCTTTGATACCTTTCATTAAGTAGGTTTCACTTATCAAAGGTTAGGGAATAAGGATAGGAGAACATCTGCTTGCTATACTTAGTATAAATCATATACGCATTGATAGTACCGATGAATTAATATATCTATATACAAACAAATAAAGACCTAACAGGAGCAGGAATCTTTCCCCTCCTGTTGTTCATTAGATACTCCTTGCAGATTAGTACGACCAGGTTGACTGGGATTATGTTGAACTCCAGATTCTGCTGCATTCAGATCCAGACTATAAATAAATGTACCACCATTTTATTATTTCTTAAAATACCAGTTCCCAACTATACCTTACACTCATTCTAATAAGGTAAACTATAACTCTTGTGTATACTACAGTTTACAATTGATGATTTTATAAAATATTAAAAAATTTATTATGCTTACCGTCCATCTTGTATACTTTGGAATATTTTCTTCGCCGTCTCCAGAAAAGCTTCTTCAACATTATGCCCCCTGATAAAGGTATTGGTAACATAGATTGATAAGGATTGTTAAATCTTTGAATGTACAATTGTAATTTTACATTCCTAGTCTATAAAGCATTTGTTAAGGTAAAAAATAACATACGTTTTTGCACTAGCCTCTACAAACATAAGACCGTTTTCATCTGCAAACTGCTTCGCTTCTTCATAAGTAACATCTCGTTGTCCTTCCAAATCACTTTTGTTACCAATTAAAAATATAACCTGTAAAAAGATGTTTAGAGTTCTATGCTACCATTATATATGACTAATTCAATGTAAAGACGGTCAAATTCAACAGTTGAGCATCAACGTAGTTACACTTTACGGACATAAATACCATTAGATATAATATCATATTTTGCATACAGTGCTTGGATTTGTCAAATTTCTTGTGTCTGTAAGCCAGCTGCTAAGATGATTATACGTCGAACGTCGAGTAATATCATAGACCATTAAAGCGCCAGCTGCTCCACGGTAATATGATCTATTGAAAATTTATAAATTATAGTAAGTCCTGTTTATTAAGATCTATGAACAATAAATACATTATATACCTAGTAACTGCTCTGAAACGTTCTTGTCCTGCTGTATCCCATATCTGGAGTTTTATTTTCTGTCCTGCTACTTCAATAATTCTTGTACCAAATTCTACACCAATAGTATGTGGACAATCTGCCATGACTAGAATACAAAATAGTTGTCTATGATTGAAATGTGCATATGATACTGTATACACTATTCCTCCTCAAACCATAGTACAACAATAATGCATCATACAAATTACGATAAAATAACATAATTGTATATAAAACCATTAATATTATAATTGTAATTTGTATACAAAGTTACTTTCGGTTAAACACTCATAAAGTACAAGGATTTGATATTTCATTGAGTAACAAGAGGAATAACTTACATTTTTTTTCTGTAAATTGATGTAGTAAACATGATTTTCCTACTCCCATATCACCTATGATGATATACTTAAAGATATAGGAGTAATTATATGGGCCTGTTGACATTTTGTACCTGAAAGCAAAATGTTCATACAATACCTGATGTTTAAACAACTTAAGACCAAAATGCTTTATTAGGTTGTAATTGATACATTGGTATATAAGACCTATGTATAAAACTAATTGTTAGTTTAAAATAATTAGCGGAACAGTAATACTAATCATTAATACTGTTATTGTTATATGTCTTTTTACTTCAGACTAAAACTATCATTTTCACATATTAACAAATACGTTACTATATGTTCATATATTTATAAAAATTGACAAACCTTTCATTACATTGCGAGTTACAATGATTATTTAAATTTGTATAAGGTTTGATTGTTATATCTAAAATATTATTTATCATATGTTGAACACAGAATACAGTAATAACGTAATATAAATGTTTTCTATAATAACTTTCTATCTAATTTAGATATCTTCAAATTCCTATAACTTTCAACCGATTTATAAATTAAGTTTGTTGTATAATTCTCTTAAGTAATGGCATTAATATATTCTTTGTTTTACATACTATGTCTTCCAATATGTAAGTTCGAAAGTATATGAAATTAAAAGAGAACAAACGAGAAATGTTTATACGATTACATCAACACTCATTTTTTACGAAAATATCAATGAAGTGATAACAAGTAATAACATAATTGTATTACTACTGCTGGAAAGTATTGGGATAGCTAACAGTTGCCATATAAAGATAATATAATAATGTCAGCGTTTCTACTTACAAAAACAAGTACTTAAATCTCGATTTTTCGATAACAACTGTGCGGTTAAAAAAAATTCTGATGTCAACAATGCAAGTTCTACTCACCCTTTTGCTGCTCAGTAGCCTAAAATGTTTTCCCACACAATGAATCCCGCCGACTTCTTCCAATTGTTATTACTACATAAACAATGAACTTTAACACTGAATGCACAAGTAATAACCGTAATAACGTAAATCTATGACAATTCTTTATATCAGGCGCAATATGGCAGGTCACTGTCGCTAATAACGATGGCGGCGAATAAACGTCAAACCACCTGTCACTAGTTTTCGGAACTGTTCTACGTATTGCCCTAAATTCATATACTAAAACTTAACTTTTGATAATAACGTTCAAGTTATAGCGTAAAATGATGAGTTAGAGGTAGAAAAGTTTACTACAAACCGAATACTCTTTAAACAACAATTTTATAAGACTATAAGGAGGTGGACAAAGATGGATATCATTTGTCCATAATGGCGGTAATCCTTTATATATACTATGTGCGAATGTATATATTTACAGATATACTATATGTCACACAAATTACAGTGCATTAACAAAAGTTTAAATAGTTATGATCTTTCCCCGATTAAATTTCCTGTTTGCTTCTACACTGTAGAAATTATTTCTATGTTTCGTGTCATTTAGTATTGACTACCGATTGATTCTCCAACCAGCTGATCTGTACGCTTCATGTTATGTACACCAATGATAAGATAGTTCTAATGGAAAGAATCTATTGATTGGTTTTTTTCTTCTTGTTCTATACGGTTTTACGCTAATAGACAAATTTAGAAAAAAACATTCCGTTCTTCAATGAATTCAATTTTCTAACTTAAGCAGTACAATTTAGAACTTATAGCAAATTTCAGTTTCGTGGAGTTTGGTTTAAATTATTTGTAGGATGACGTGCTGCAATATTATACAATTATATTGACATGTCAATAACTACGATTGATTTTGATAATCCTATGGTTTTAACACATTCGTCAAGTTTATTAAATTCTAATCGCACGGTTGTTAATTTTATCTAAATATGCTATGAAAAAATTATAATTCAACGAATATTTTTATGAAAATAATAGTCGCATTAAGAAATATACATTTCAGGTAGTTAAAAGTGATTGAATACTAATTACTTTTGTAGACTATTACATTCAAGGCATGAGATTCAACATATAAGAAATAAGTATAAATCTAGTCGTTCGTGATCATGTATTGAAAACAGTGTTTACTTGATAAAGAAGATCATTGGAGAATTCCGTTCATGCGCGAAAAGTTATCCAATTGTTGAAGACATTCGATATCACTAAATGATTAACATTGGTATGTAGATCTGTCGTTGATAAAATACCCAACGGTATGGGGTATTTAAACAACTACAACAATTTATAAATATTAACCATAAGTTACGACATATGTAGTGTGATATATTGTAAGAAATTATACACATTCCACACTTTTTCAAATGTGTTGCAGCACTCTTTGTTTCAACAGTGTAGAATTTCTGGTGACATTGAAAGTAGAGTAGTGTTGAAAATAACATCATTAGTCATTTTAGTACAATTTTGTATTGCCATTAGTAAAGTATTATGATACAAATTTTGATTCAGGCATGATTTGTGTTTCGAAGTTGGAATCTAGTGCATGCACACTGTAAACAGGTGAGAATATGTAATCTAATAAAGGTTAATGACATCAATATATTTTTAAACGATGGATTTATCGATTCCGTGTTTCGTTTGTTATTAATACCAAATATTAAATTACCTTATACGATTAGTTTTCATGAATACAGTCTTGATAAAGAAATAAAGTATTCATGCAAAGTAAATGAACGTTTTATAATTGTACATAAACTATTTACATTTGTCACCATGTTGTGTTTTTCTCTATATTTATTTTATACTACATATTAAAGTCCCATGGAAACTTTTCAATATGAATTTTCAATTTTTCAATATATTTATGATTTGTGTGACCCTAAATATGTGTAATTGTGATTAATTGTATCCCTGAAGTCATATTTAATAAAAATCATATATACATTTTTATACTGTATATCTTAAATTGTAAATTAATATTTATTGACTTATTGAATGATCAAATAAAGTAATGCTAAGATTACATGTCAATAAAAATTTTTACATATACACAATGAGAATAAGTTATTACAACAAAAACTAGTATGAATAACATACTCATCATTGTGGAAGTGTAAGTAAGAATTTTGGTTCAAATGTAATCTTTGTAATAGTTTATTTGATTGTTCAATATGTCGACAAACATTAAGTTACAGTTATAATATATTATCATTGTTAATAGAATCCTCTTCTATATCTTAACCCTTCGCAATTGAGAGTTTTGCATTTTCCTCTTATTTTGGTGCCTGAGAGGCACTGCTCGAGCGCAAAGGGTTAAATAGCAGACTTTTATGCTTGTTATATTTCCAGATATTTATGCTTAAGAACACTACAACATTAAGCTACTATTATAGTATTATACAGTATAATCACATAAACTCCACAGATATGTACATCTGATAGTTTTGTTTTAGCACATTATTAAAGATGCCATACATTGTGGTTCGTGGAAATCTTACAGCATTGCCACCCAATCGAAACAAGTATCCGTGGAAGGTTCTAGTTTCAGGTCTTAAAGGTATAACACAATGTAAAATTTGCTTCTCTGTACAAAAAATATGTATTTACAAACAACATACAGAATAATAGAAATTATTCTTTGTCTTCATAACTTTGTTTCTGAACTATACGGCAAAATTACAATGTTTCGTGTCATTCTTATGTACACATTTATACACATTACTATTCATTCCAGGTCTGAATTTTATCAGTAAAGTAAAAAATAATAAAAATACTAAATACTGTAACACTGTACTTCTTTATTGTATATCAAACAATGTATAAAATAATCTATTTCATAACATGTTGGTCTCATATATTTTTTCATAAGACATTTTGAGTTTAAACCTAAAAAATAATTTTTGGATGTTTTTATCATGTGTAATATTGAAGTATATTTATTATTATTTATGTTTATGTTATTCTTGTCAATTTGTCATTGTTTATTTGTACCATAATGATAACAGTACTGTCCAATTTCATTTTTAACAGACTAATCTCCTAAACAAAACTGTTAGACCAACTGAACTTGCTGCATGTGCGTAAAAATATTTTGGAAATTGTAGATAACTGACCGTGCAGTGTTTGTATACATAATATTCGAATACAATAAAGATGTATATTCTAAAAATCGTTTCTATTGTATGAACTAGGGGGAACAATATTCTATCTCAAATCGATTTATGTCGAGAAATCGATACTCGATGGTGTTAAAGTGAAACACGATTGCTGTATTGCAAAAAAACTTCCCGTTTTTCGCACTAGACAATCCTGGCTTTATAAATAATACAACAATTTTGAATCTTTTGTATAATTTGCCTGTCTTGAAGTTATTTGCAAATTTTAACTATGAATCAATTCAATTGAAAATTGAATAAAACGTAGCAATAAGACTTATAATGTTTTAATGTTTGAACTGGTGCCATTCTGAAACTAAAAACAGTGGCAATTTGAAAATGCTTCGTCGTTTTCGCTTTAGAACTATGACTATTGTGCTCAATTTAATTGTAACAAGCTTTACGATGTAATTGTTGTTCGATATATCGACAAAATGTGAACCTCTTTCGAAAAATTTTCCCCCGACAGAGGTTGTATAGAACAGACTCTGTTTGCCTTTGATCCTATTATTTTCTTCCTAAAAAAGCAATTTATTTTCACACAAATGTAGCGATAACGTACAGGATGATTCACATATCGCGGATCAATCGTAAAATGAATACCATATTATATAAAATAAATTTCATATTCTTTTTATCACACACCATTACCAACGCAATCAAAATTGAAATAAAGTTTATACAGTTTCTAAATTTCTTTCAATGAATCATAACAGGATATTCATACCTACACACTAATAATGTTATCTAGCAAAATACATCAGATTTTATTAAAAGTAAAAATTATAATTTATAGAGGTTCTGTCAAGTCGAACATTATTGATGAGCCGTAGTTTTTTAGGAAAACTCTGGCATCGAATTTCTCGATAATAAGTTCGAAGATATACATATAAAACGGGGTTATCACGCATTTTTGTTTCACATAATATAATTCCAGAGAACTTGTGGCCGATTGATTTACTGCCTACAGACCCTTATACATTGAAAGTAACAACCTAAAACACTGCACACATATATGACCTTCACTTTTTATTTCTAACGACATTGGAACGATGCATTTTCTAAAATTCTTTCGTGACTAAAAAATAATTTGTTGTACAGTAGAATTATTATTTTGGGCACGAGAATTATTTAGCTTATTTTGCATTCTGAGTCTGTGAATTACTTACAACCTTTATTTCTCATGGGAATGTAATTGCGAATCAGAATGCAGCGACTTAGTACAGAAAATAAGTAATATTATTCAATTATGTTATAGTATCTGAGATAGACCAACTGATTCGTTTTGATTCTGGGGGATATTCTGATCCTTCGACGATAGTATACTTACAACATCCGTGTGTAATATTAAGCGCTTTAGAGGTTCTTGGTTATAAAGTTGTTGCATCTTCCAGTACTACTGTTAAACAGGACAATAATGAATACGTGTGGACTATGAGAAAAGATTTTTCTGAACCTGAGCCAGATGCTGTTATTGATACAGGTATGCTTTATTTTTAATTAATTATTATTACGCTTATAATTCGTTGTAGGGTATATTATTGTCGGTTTTCAAATGTAACTCATATAAAATAAAAACCAGTGACATTATAGTATAATAGGAAGTAATTTAACGTCAATTTAATGTTAAGAGGGAAGAAAATTATTAGAGTGTGTATGCATAAATTAATATACCAACACTAATAAGTATGGCCTCATAAAGTATTTATAGGCAGTTAATTTGATTGAAAATAAATCGTGCATCCAGCGTAATAAATACAATTTTGACGTAACAGTATATTCGTGCAACGAATCCTTCTACCGACTTACGCGATTTCATATTTCCCTGCTAAAGCTCTCTCTCGGCGCACGATAAGCTTTGCGAAACAGGTATTTTATAAAATTTCTATAGTAATATTTAATTATAATACATTATACAAAGCTACAATATACTTTTTAACGTTTGATTTTACATTAAATAATATATCGATGAAAGTTCGAAATGTGTTTATCATCTGTAGGGGTTTTGTACTGGAATCTGATTTTAGGCAGGTTATGTGCTTAGTCTCTAACGTTTTAATTTTATATGGTATCAGATGTGGTGTAACCAAATATTGGAATTGATTTATTCAATATTGATAACCTTCAAACGATTTTCAATGCAATATTCATGTCAAGTTCTCAATGTTTCTCGATAAATTTGTAAACTTTATTGATTTCTATGCATGTAAATGTAAAAGTATTAACCAAAACAGTTAAGAAGCATAATACCATATACGTCTTCTTTAAAACTATAATATATTTTCAACATTCTGTGTAATAGTAGAAAAAGAGAGATACCTTGCAAGGAAAATCATTTAATGACATTTGGTGTACTTATAAAGTTTGTATCTACTTCTGTAGATATAATGTGTGATAGTTTTGAATCTATATGATTGATACAAATATTGTCTCTGATATATTGTTATTGGAGAAAGATTTTTGACCCTTTACAATATTCGTTCATTTTAGAGAAAAGGGGAAACCATAGACAAGTTCTTTGAAAAGCTCAAATTTTTGTAAATACTAAATACATAGAAATATAAAGGAAAACGTGTTTACGAGAAAATAGAACAAATAAATCATGGTGAAAAAACGTGGAATAGTGTGGAATTACTACAACAAGAAGACAGTTGGATCACAGGTGATTGTATTTTGTAAATTTTGTGATCAGTCATATATTCAAAATGCTACTCGTATGGAACGACATATGGGACGATGTCAAAAGTGTCCAGAAGATATCAGGCAACAATTTATACAAGTAGTGCACAATAAAAAGGACAAAAGTAATAATCTTGAATCAAAAGTGAATGACACTTGGCCAAAACAAGAACCTTCTGTGGATCAAAATATGACTGACACAGATTTGGAAGATATGGATGATTGGAACTATAGGAATCAGGCCTATTCTGATGAAGCATCTAGCACAGTACAACAAAATATGGAAATAGTAATGCAAACTAATGAACAACCATGGGTAAATCATGTAAATGTAAATCAAAATAATGACACAGACATAAAAGCAGCTGATAGGAATTGGGATACAAATCAAAACGATACAGAAACTATTACACCTGGTAATTTAAAAATATGCTGTATTATGGAACTATTTATATATTGCTCTTAACTTATATAAAACCCCACATTTTTAATATTTAAAGAACTGTTTGAACAAAATTTGTATTTCTGTAGCCGGACCACAAAAACGGACACATTCTGTTCATCAAAGAAAATCATATAATCCCAGAAGAATATCACCGTGGCCATATTCTTCTATGCACACGTCGGATTATTCACCTTTACAAAGTAAGATATACCAAGAGCAATTGTTAGAAAGACGTGCCTTGAGAAGAGCAGCAGAATTAGAGCTACGTCTTAAAACATTGGAACTCGAAAGATTCCAATGGGAGTATGAAAGAGACAAAGTGCAAACTGAAGTTCGTTGGGCTCATGAGACTCGTATGATGCAACTTAAGGAAGAACGGGAAAGGCAGTCAATCGAACAAAGTAGAATGCAAAACATAGTTCCACATGTAATATAACTAATTGTGTTTAACTTTTATGTATTGGTGTTACATACTTATCTTACAGAAAAACGTAAATTTTTTATACATGAGAAACAATTTCTGGTTCTAACAGAATGCAGAGATGTGTCAAGAATGTAATAAAACATGTTCACTCTATACAGTGCAATAAGATATATATTTACCGTTTATGAAGACCGTAAATTTTTTTATATTTTCAAGACAACTTATAATTATAATTCAATATATTTGAATGAAGATTGTAATTAAATACTCTACCTCTGTAAAGTATTAAAAATTGTACTTTTTACATATTACTACATAAAAATAATAATAAAACAACTTAACCCTTAAGTATTATATTAGGGTCAAGTAGAACAGCACACATGATGTTTTTTCAATTTTCCCAAATAAAATGGATAAATTCAATTTACCCCATTAGCAATTAAATATTGCTTTTCTTATTTTAACATCACGTTTTATTTTTGTAAGAGTAATGGTTGATTTATTTTTTATAAACATATTAGTTTATACTGCTACTCAAACACAAAGATGTATCACATTTTTTATAATTTGTATTTGTAATTTTTATTAGTATGGAAGGTGCACTTGGGTAGAAAGATTGTACTATTTTAGCAAACATACATATAATTGGATTGGATTATACTGTATTGTACTAAAATTAGGGTTTTAACAGTAAGCAATATGTAATCATTACACCAAAGTGTATTCTATACATTTTGTATTTTTGTCAAAGGTAATAGATATTTCATTGTGCCCCAGTATAACGTATATTGCAAATATTTTGATACTATTTTATTTATGTAAACAATGCGATGATTGTATTATACATAATTCTGTGATCGTAATTATTGTCTTCGAATCCGTATAATTATTCCTTTGAAATAAAATTTTTCAAAACATTTATGTCGACAACAACAATTTACTATTTGTTTCCACATAAAATGCATGCATATATAATAATTTATTCTTTCCTCTAAAAATTAAAATACTAATATCGAATAAAATTAAAAAATATTTTAATGTCACTGTTAGCTATTATAGTTAAGTTTATTATTGCCGTTTAATGAGCGATATCTAAGTGAATGGAAGTTCGTTAATAAATGTCGCGTGCTTCAGAAAAAAAGTAAATTAGTCGTGATCATCATACTATCAGCACAATGATAAGTATTATCAGTACTTTGTGAGAAACAGCAAATATGGTGAATCAAGTTTTTAACGCCGATCAGACGCTTTGCCATGTGTATAGATTTTGTTGTGCCAATAAGAAGTTTAATTATTGTAAGTAATACTATAACAATAGCTTTTTCCACCTAGGTATTTTTGCTCAAAATGGTGAAATATTCAATGCATACGCATACAAATTGTATTGTTTATAATTGATGACTGTTTAGAAAAAGGGTATAAATGTAATTTCCATTCGATGTATTTCAACAAATTTTTGAAATTCATTTTAAAGAAACATGAGGGAATAAAATAATGTTAAAAAAACTTAAATTTTTACTTTTTGTCACTTGCCCTTTTTTACGTTCAGTCTTCAAGTGTTAACATAATCTGTGCTGATAAAATAATTATCATTTACTTTATAAAATATTTACGAATGTTTAATATAAACATAAACCTGTACATACAGTAATGAATAATTGTTTCAAGACGATGAAAATAATATTTCTCTTATAGTATCGAGGATATTTATTAATTTAAGGTCGACATAACATTGTAATACTGTTATAATATTAACATTAAAAATCTCTAATAACTAAATATACATATAGAATACTACTTCTAATGTTGTAGTGAATATTATGTTTTTCTTTTAACAGTAAAAGACAACGAAGTGTAACAGCTCCTTTAGTCCAACAATGTCACAATCGGGGAATACGGTGATCGAAAAGTTGCCCAACGTAATAGACGATGAGAATTATTATTACGTTGGCGTAAGAGCTTCTCCTTTTGCAACCGATTGCGCAGTCTTTGGATTAAATTCGGATGAAATTTTGGCTCTTTCCAAGCGTTTTCCAAATTCTGGGGCAGATGTGGTCAACGGCGTTATGATCAAAGGTTAACATCGATCTGTGTTCATATTATTTTGTAAAATATGGTACAACCCTATAGGGTTTAATTCTTGTAGTTTTGAACACAGAGTCGTTATATTTTTTCTCTGGGCAGCTGGGGTAACAAATTTTCTTTTTATTTAAAAAATGAATTTACATACTAGACATTGTTCTTAATTTTTATTTTGGAGGTGCGAGAAATATATTATTACCGAATAGAGTTATTACTGCTAAATTATTAAATGTCCGAAACATTTCCAGTTGTGCATAAATTTTGAAAGCTAGTACCAGAAATAATAGTATTTCTATTTATAAGAGTAGACTTATGAATTATTGCCCTGTTAGATGCACACATATATCGCATCGAATTATTTCTAGGCTCGATATATTAAATTGTTAGTTAATTTGCAACACTATCTGAATGTTTTATTACGTCCGCTTTTTATAATGACTGGAAATGCCAGAACAAATTTAAATCCCAATTACAAAACCAAATTATTGTATGTGTATTGGTATATCGTCTATTAGTCTGTGTATTACTTTTTCTAAATATAACAAACATTATTTAGAATTTTGTGGTACAAAGGTTTTTTAACAGGAAATATGAAATAAATAAATTTACGTTCACATTAGTAATTTGCAAATGAGATTTTTTCACGTAGAAAATTTACCTTTTAACGAAATTGGATAACAGAATTAGTGCAAACCTAAGATTAAAATTTTTTTTTCTTCTTTGTGTACCATCAAACGTATAATTTTAAAGTATTACGTTACTTCATTGTAACGGTAACGTGATATTTTTGTACTTATGAAGTGAAATTTATTGCAGGACCACCTTTTTCCATCATAAATGCTTTGGCCGAGTTAGGGTATCAGGTTGTCTGTAGTACTGGAGAGGCTGAAATGCTTTGGACTCTGAAGAGGGAACTTTAAAGTCAGCGATTATATTGAGGATTAAAATTTCGTAGCGAAACATACGTATCCATAAACAAAACTTGCGCGCACCTATAATTACCACGTATAATGGAAAGTTATTAGATACAAGGAATAGTATTAATTTTGGTAATGACGAAACAAAAATTGTATATATTGGCGGTCATATACATATATATGCATATGCACGATTCAACGTATTAATATTTTACTATTGATTTTTAATTAATACTTTCCCCTCCACCATCCAAAATCTGTGCCTTTTGTTGCATTATTCTAATCAATAGATTCGAAGTAATGAATTTTACATGGACCAATAATTATTTCGTAAAAATTTCTATACATGTATTACATTCTTAAAATATACTTAGTAATGTAAATTGCATTAAGTCCCTTTATACAGTTTTGTACTACACATACATATATTAAACACTTATTTTAGTTTCTTTAATTTCCATATGAATGAAACGGAGAATAGTAATCCTGATGACTTTATAGATACTTTTTTTTTGAGATATATAGAATTTATATACTTTACGTATGAAATGTCTGGGGAGCATGAATTTATTCCCTCGTTATAAAATGTACGTAAAAATAGTATTCGGCAGCTATACGATTATGTTTTATGAATTATTTTCTGAACCAATCGTTATTGAAATTACATGAAATTATCATCAACATTGCGCAATAACGTAAAATATATTGCAGTTAGCACTTACCAAACCATTCGCACTAAAGAAAGAGGAATGAAGCAGTATTTGCCAGTGTATTGTACATGTATTGTACCACGCTTATCAATGTAAAAAATGCAGACACTAATTAAGTGTTCATTTGATTACGAAGGCGACTTAAACTTAACACGTGTAAAAGCTATTTTCGATACCATTCTTATTTTGATAAATGACGGCGAAATTGATATAAGTTAAATTGTAAACAATATATAATCTGTAAAATTAAGTATAATTTTGCGTACGATATGCCTGTATTCCAATAGCGATTAAACAAATATAATATCTATCATATTAGTCATTTTTATTTCTCTGTGGTAGTTAGAAGTAACACTACATTAGCTTATAAATATTAGCGGAGGATACTCTCACAAATAAGTTTCTATAAATATAAGTATAGCTATGTTTATCTGGTAATCAGATAATTGTATACAAATTCAATATCTTTCTTGTATATAACGGCTGACGGGATTTATTATAATACATATACATATATCTGTAAAAAGTTACAGGTACTGTAGTCATGGAGCACAATCATGAGCATGATGCCCGTGGTCAATGCTGCAATTCGGATAGATATGCCGGTCTTCATCAATCCCTTTCTGAAATAGATTATCTCCGCGGTATATGGTATGCAGGTAATGAATTCAAATCAGAATTCATTGTGTTTGATATTATAAATTCTTATCACATTTGAAATTAATTGTAATAGAATTTATTATTTTTAGCCTCTAATAATGACTCTTCCGCTGTGCAGCGAATGTTGCGCAGTCATACCCCGGTTGACGCTGAAGATTCTGCTGGTTATACGGCATTACATTATGCAGCTCGTAATGGAAGTTATGACGTTTGTCTGCTGTTGTTGCAAAACAATGCGGCGGTTAATGCAGTGACTCGTTGCGGGCGTGCAACTGCATTACATAGAGCTGCTACACAAGATTACGACAGTATCATTGAACTTTTATTGCGGTTCGGAGCAGATGCCAATTTAAAGGATGCCGATGGTTGTACCGCTTTGCATAGAGCACTCAAAGCAAGTGCAATAAATGCTTGTCATTGTTTGGTACCACATACTGACATGACGCTGGTAAATAACAGGGGAGAAAGTCTTGAACAACTAGCAAAGGATATGTGTATCGATATAAACCATTTGAAGATCACAAAAAAAACATAGGTCGTATTTTACATATTTTGTATGATAGCAAATTTAAAATTAACGGTCTCATGTTAATTCACTGAACGTAAATTTATTTCTAAAATGATTATATATTTCGGTCGCGATAGGTTTTTCCACCTGTCTACTATGCTATATTAAAATACTTACTATTAGTTACATCATTAGCGACATCAAAATAAAAAAATCAACAAAAGTGGATTGACCATGTTTTTTTCTGTGCTCTGTATTTGCGAATTATGGGTGAAATTGGATATTAATTAACAATATTTTTTTTAAACATTACAATAACAGCGATAGTTATATTTCTGACTCCTTGTAACTTATTGCATCTTCGGTATAATATACATACGTATTTGTGACATAAATGTGCCAATATAATACAAATATCTATAAGCACTTTGAGATCATATACAGAATGTGTATAGTCTAGTTTAGATAATTACAAATCAGTGTTGTGATTTATGAAGAAATAGGAAAATTCATGGTCGGAGGAAGGTGAAATCATGAGGCAATATAGAATTGTGTTATTACAGAAAAGAGTATTTTTCTGACTCATCGCGAAGGTGTGAAAACAAAGGAAATAGTTTACGGAAATCAAAACAAAAAACAAAATCAAAAAATCAGTACATCTACTTTCAAAAGTATTCAAATTGACAAATATCAAGTACTATTATAATTATGTATAAAGTAGTATTGCGTTAAAGTTTGAAACATTTTTATAAACCTTTAATGTGTTCGTAGTTAGTCATTATTCTTTAAATTCCTTTACATTCTTACAAGGAGAGTGTACTAAATTGACGTAATACATACTGTACATACAAATTTAGGACTTGCGATTTCGTAAAAATTCTCGATAGTTTCACGTGAAATGCTTCAAACATATTTTGCAATGTCTACACGCTGTATAAGGGAAACAGTGTTTCAACATATGTCGATGGTACATAAAACAATGAATACAATTTTCAGCATATAAAAATAATATTCGTTTTCACATTGCGTGAATGTACACATTGAACACCATGTAAAATTAATTTAAAGAAAATCTTTGATTTTGCATTGCATTTATTTTTACATTTAATAATATAGAAATAGAAAATATAATTTAATTTCACAATATGTAGTACGTGACAAAAATGTATTATAATAATTGTAGAATATTTGTTTTATATTGTTTAAATGTATATTTCGGACTTCACAATTATAATATCTATTATATATTTTATTTCTACCTTTACTTTAGGTAGCTCGCAGCAATTATTTAAATATGTTTGTAGAAGTAAGGATTGGCGTATACAGGCACGTTCAAAATATTATGTAAAATATAATATAACATACGGGCGAAAAGTTATAATTCATTGTAACTAATGAAGTATTTGATAGAAGAACACTGCAATGATTTTCCCAAGCAATATTCGATACATTCTCATAAACAAAAATTTAGATAAAATTTATATGGATATAGATTCTTACTCTATACAGTTGTTTAGGACAGGTTAAATATTTCTTGATTTTTTTCACTACAAAATAAGAGTATATGAAAGATGGTCATTAGTTAATTAAACAGAACCAGTTTAAAATTTCGCACCGAATAAACGAAAGTTTTTTAACTACTGTTATATATAGCATTATTTGTATATCCCCTGATATTGCATATTCCATTTAAAACATTTTATGATATTTCTATTAGTTTAACAGGTATGTTGGAGTGTAAGAAATTATCGTAATTTATCGCCTGTTGCAAGGAGTTTGATCACTGATTTTGGATCACCATATATCATTCCAGTGATATCCAAGTTTATTTTGCACTCTGTTTGCACAGCTCAGGCAATTACTTATATAGTGCATAATACGTAGTATCAAAAGCTGATAAATATTTATACTATTGGGTTAAGACGTATGAAATGTCAGGTATTTCGTTCTCCATTAGTTCACGTCGAAAATATCGATTAAATTTCTTCTCTTTTCCCACAGCCCTGAATTCCGTCCGTTATTTTTCTTACTATTTGGCATGAGTCATTTTCAATAACAACTTTCATTTTGTCGTCAAAACTTGTTACATGGTTTACTGTGTACATTGCTTTCGAGGTGAAAATTAGAGATACAGAATTTGGTAAACCTATGCAGCGTTGTCTGACCAGTCTGTATTTTGGGGAATGCCCTATTTTCTTGAAATATAAAATTGATATTAGGGGTTGGTTCACTCGTGATATGTCTAAACTTGTACTCGTAAAACAAAGGGACGCGATTACGAATGACTTGTCATAGTTATAATTATATCACATTATCTGGCTGCTGTTACACCCCATAAACATACGAAAAAATCTAAAATTTGTGTCAAACCGGTGCATCAAATGTAAACGTTATTGATAAAGAGAGTACAGAATATAGCATCCGGAGAAACACATTTGTATCTGTATTTGGATGTAAGACACAAAAGTGGTTCGATATTTCAAATATGTGATTGGAATGTACCAATATGAAAACCCGCCGAAAGTGGACGCTCAATAACTTTTTTCTTAATTGTGCCCATAATTATGAAAGTGGTCTAAGTCCGTTTTTTTTTAAATTTTGGATATTACGTATTTTAAAGGTTTTGGAACATTTATTAACAAATTATCAAGACTTTTATTTTTTTTTAAATATTGACTTAGACCACTTTCATAATTATGGGCACATTTGACGGTATAGTGATTTGAAGTGTTTTAATTTGCATTTGACGTATGTACGCGATTAAAATACGTACATAAAGTACAATAAGCATATTCATTTAAAATACATTACACAAGAATTTGTTTCTTAGTCTACTTGAAATGATATTTATGTGGTAAATTTTCGTAATATCATGAAATGATCTCGTTATTTCTGTGGTCTACTATGCCCTCCCCTTATTTTCTCTGTCACTAATCCACTGTTGCTAAATTAAACTGGATGGTCAAAAACTATTTCGAACGGCCTAACAAAGCTGGCCGTACTGTAATTTTGGTTATAAATGCAGATACCATCTTTTTTGAAATATATTGTACGTACAATCAAACGTACAAAACATTATTAAAATAGTAGAAAAATTAATGTTTACGTTTGCATTAAATACATTAGAAAAATATCAATGGAAGAATAAATTAATACTTTTGGAGTGCATGAAGTAATCAATCATAATAAATATAAAAGGAATAAAACCTCTTCAAAGAAAATTTAATTTCCTTCTATCGTACGAAGGAAATTATTGCTTATACTTGTGTTGTTTCACCAACAAAAATTTGGTAATAATGTAAAAAAAGCACTGAATGAAGTATAACAATAGTATAAAAAAAGTTTTCGTAAATCATTAAATGCGATCGATTTTAAACGTAATTTTTTTAAATTCAAGGATTCGTATCACTAAGTCCTTGGACTTTTTCTTAATATCGACGAAGAGAATATAAACGGTATTCGAGTTGAAATCGTTTTCATAAGGCACGATTATTCCAAAGAAACCGACACATATGTAGGTCGATCAATCTGTAGGCAGAAAATGAAACGTATAAGAAGAATTGATGTTTCATTGGCGTTTCGGGTCGTTCTATGCGCTCGTTAATGCAGGTTCACGCGAAGGAAGACCAGCAAGATCCAGAACCAGACCGAAGGAAGGGTCGTGCACTTGATATTGAATCATTCGGATATAATCGTTAATTTTCGGTAAAGTTCGTAAATGGTCGTAAAAGTTCGTGGATACTCGATGAGTTGCGGTACACGGAGCACAGTACGGCCGCCGGAGCCCCCTTGCGATAAAGAGTGGTGCCACCTATTGGCAACGGAACAGGTCCCGTGTTTCGTAGGACTGCAGTCATTGCATGGAGTCAGTCGTTTCACGAATACCGCGGGTGGTTTGCGCGAGGACTCGCCGCCGCCTTTAACCGTTGCGCGACGGATCGTCCGTCGTTTCGCGGTCCGAGGTTTGTCCGCGTGTCTCCGACCACCTTTCCCGCTCGGAATCTAGTGCAGCTTACTCGTCGATTTCAGTGACAATCGCGAGCGATGTAACCGTGTCGTGACGTCACACGGCTAATCAAGTGCACACACGAACGCAACACGGTCGCGCGCGCCTTACACACGTACCCCCAGTGTCCGTATACGCGGACTGTCTGGTCTTTACGTAGCTGTGCTCACTTCGGTGTCTTAAATACGTATAAAGCCGAGCACACGGTTAAACCAATAGAGAACGAAAGAGAGGGGAACAGCGAGATCATGACAGACAGAGGAGAAAGAACGGAAACTGGGAGATAAGAAAAAAATGTGTATATATATGCCTATGTATTCCTATACGTACGCGTAACGAGAGAATGGTATTAGAGAAAAGGGGTGAGGCGTAAGACGTACACACGGAGGACATTTCATAGTTGCATACGTATGTACGCGTGTGTGAGCCTTTCGCTTTACAAAACACTGTCTATAGATATACCAAGAAAAACGGAGCAGTACCAGTTCTAAAGCTTCCCTGCTGCATATACTTGGCGATCGACTCTTCTGAAGCACCGTGTTCTTGTGTCTCGTATAGTGAGGATTTCGCGTGCTCGACACACGTGTGAGACAAGGCTATGAAATAGAATAAAGAGGAAGGGGAAAGAGCAAGAGAGAAGTATCTACATCTCGTGGCGCCCCGTTGTGTTTTTCTACGGAAAGCTGTGCTCGCAACCTACGGGAAACTTTTACAGCTGAAGACGTCGAACAAGCAGAAAACTGAGTAGGGTTATACTTTTTTGAAAGACGATTAAGACATTTCATAAGTGTTTCGTGTTTTCGTCATTGACATTGACAAAACGGTTAACCGAAAGAAACTTGGTTTTGTGAATTACAATTGACGAACAAATTTATCCCGATCGAATCGGGTAGTGAGTGTAATTTTGTTTATACTAAAATTCTTCTTTACTGTTACGTGAATTTACTATAGTCAAGAAGAAGTGCGTGTGCGTGCGTGTGTGCGTGTGCCTGTGTGTGCGTGTGTGCGTATGTGTGTAATATGATCGTGGCTGCACTTTGTTCGTACGATAATAAGAAAGTGGGGTGTCTACGTTCCGTTTTTATTAACTTGTCGGACGGTCCACTGATTTGAGAGTCAAGTTCGTCGCGCTTCGCTGTACTCGCAGTGTCTGGCGCGCACATATTTCCTCACGCTTTCGGTTGCGCTCCGCGACAAGCTTTCTACTTCAAGTGAGATGAAACATTTCCTCTCCATGACATCGACAACTATCGGTAAGATTATTTCGAAGTTACGCGATACTTGTGTTTCCCGTTCACCGGAACTCTTTCCAAGTTCGTTAACGTTCATATCTTTTAGGTTATAGAGTTGATTCGAATACGCGTAAAAATGATGAAAATTATTTGTTAATTTTGTCATCGTAAAAGAGATTAGTATTATTATAAAGGAGAGCATATAGTAGAATTCTTAAAACGCGACATGTTTAAACGACAGTTCGATAATATCGGAATAAACGGAAATATCACCGAGTGATATTACAAAGTGTATGTAGTACAAACGGCAAGTTTACACCTACTGTGCGTGAGTGTGTGTTTCACGAATGTGTAGCACGTGCAAGTAGTAATCAGTATAGAGTCGACAATACATTAAACGTCTTTACTACAGTTTTTCTTGTCTGTCAAGACAGTTGATTTGCCTATTTCATATTGACATTCTTTCGAAGTTACGCTACATGTCTAATTTGAATGTGTTCATTCTATCCATATGCACTGTGATCTCTCGATATTCATATTTTTCTGGTTTACGCACTATATCGTTGTTACACGACGGGTCTTAAATTTTCACGCGAAAGTGGTCTCCGTTGCTAGAGAATGCGAGCGTCGACGACAATATCGATCAACTTTTCCTAAACGTGCCTCGGTCTACATATGTTCGGCGGAAGCAGAATGGGGTGTGGACATGCGCATATACAGACCATTGTATTAGTGATGCGTCGTCAAGTGCGACGCCATGTGATATGCGACGTTACAGTACCAGCATAAGGAATTCCCATGTTTTAAAATAATTGAATCGCTGTAGTTAACCGAGAGATCAACAGCTATAATGGATGGAATAAGACATCGGATTAATGCGTTATTTACATAAAATTATTTATAGCAATCGACCTACCAATTAGTAACGTAATAACGATCGTGATGTTCAAACTAACCTGACAGCTTATCTGAGTAAGGGTGTTCTTGTATTGGTATCCTGTTAAAACAGTACAGTGTTTTGATATCACACGTAACTTGCAGATTTACACTGACAATGAATAATGAATACTAATTAAATCGTTGTTCGAGATTCTGTCCACTGACTTTCTATCAGTTTAGTGCTAATAGGAATATTTAAAAAATATACGTGGATAGCAGTATATTGCTTAACTTTTATTTTTATGTCGTTTTTCGTGTACAACGTTTTTACATTTGAAACTTTATTAACGCCTAGCATTTCATAATCATTTTTCCATATTTCTCTCGAGGTTATTCAATTCCATTGTTCATCCAAAACGTTTTTAACATATTTGCTTTATGGGTTTGAAAATACAGTACTAAACTTATAGTTATTTGTGATTCTTAGAATCGGCAAGATTGCGCAGATCTCGAGAAGGCCCCACGAAACTGAAGCTCGTCGAGGAAGAAAAAAGAAGTTCTGACGGCTTAATCGCTCTGAAAAGACTCTTAAAGGAAATAATAATTCTTCGACGCTTACAAGGAGGGTGGCACGGAAGAGCTGTTTGTCATTAAACGTTATCAGTGGATTTCGCAATTTGAGATCGATCAAGAAACTGATTGTTTCTGAAACGCGACAACGATCGCTGGTTAAAGCAGAAAAGACTAAAGGTTTTTATTTTGTGCGGTAGATGCCGCATATGCTTGCAAGAGGAGATACTACGAGTAGCATACTAACGCGAGGGAAACGAGAGTGAAGAAGAATAAGTATCAGAACCGGAAATCACCTTCGAGACGAAGAAAAGTTAAATAGAGTGTGCGAACTTCGATAAGAAAAGTAAAGTGCAGAGTAAACAGAAGTGTACTTGGATTTCGGCGGAGAGTGAACTAGACGGTGACGCATTTATTTCGTCGAAAGAATCGAATGTCGACGACCAAACACGATAAGACGATACAATTACGAACGTTGGTTTGAGCGTTGGATCTACAAAGAGATTGTCTGACGACGAATTAGACAATTTTGTTATTTGTTTCGAAAGGACACGAACTACCAAAAGATTACAAAGGGCAAGTGAAGAGATATACCTTGAGACTTGTGAATCGTCGTTGTAACCGTTGAATACGATTCGGTGAAAGGTGATTAATAGTATCGCGGTTCATTTGAAAACAGAATCGCTGGGATTACCGTGGGAAGGTGATAATTGTGATAGTCGTGCACTCGTTAATTTGTCAGTAGTGGTATTTTTGTTATTGTTGGTGGTGCGGCAGTGTGGTGAGAAGGGGTGGTTGTGGTCGTACAACGTGCAAAAGGAGAACACTCATCCGCGACTACTAAACTCATTACCACGGATCTCCCCCGGCAGTTTGATACCAGAGCCATCCTCGATGAGAGGAGGCACATGTCCATTGCTGCCGCTGAAAATGCAGGGTGAGTGTGTAGATTTGCTTCTACTTTACATTGCCGATAAATCTTTGAACCGTAATTATTTTTTATATGTATTACAATATAAGTACATTACTGTTTTGATGATTTACAAATAATACGTAATAACAGCCAGCGTGTATACACACGAGGGTGAATTGGATCCTTTCCGGCTTAACATGAAAGAAATTTAATAAGAATTCTTTTTACATTATTCTTCAATATAGGTTGATCCTTTTAAATCTTCACACTTGGCCTATAGATGTTGTAATACTATGATTGTGGAATGGTATAATGTCGCAAAAAGATGTATGAAAAATGCTCCCGTATAGTTGCTGCATCCTCCTCGATTTTTCCAGGATAGTGTTTGAACTGTGGTTAGGTTTTGAGCATTAAATCGTCAATTTCCGTCGACGTTGAATTACAACGTCAATAAACTAAGTGTAGAAATTTAAGGGAAGACTATGGTGAAAACTAATGTAACAAAGAACTTCTTAAGCTCCTGTATTAGATCGCGAAGGTTTTCAATTTACCCTCGTAGAGAAATGGTTTGCATATATCGTATGCTGTAAGAGTGAAGATACAATGTAAATGAAATTGCTCCTATATGTAGTTAACTAGTACAATTAACCTATTAATTGGGGACTTACGCAGAACTAATGCTTTAAACACGCATCTCGCAGGCTTCTTTGCGCGTTCATTGTCGTTTGAATTTTACGAATTACAGCACAATATGCTAAGGTGCTATTGAAATATGTAGAATAATGTTAAGATATGAATTGCCATTGACAATTTCCGTGTTTCTTGAATTCAATACGTGTCGCAAATCGCGGATACAATCATGTTAATTAACCGGCGTGGAACGGGGCCAGCACATGTCGATCAACTTCCACGCGGTATATCATATTATATATCTTTTTTGAAATTAAAACACGTATTGCAGTCTATCGATATTATTTGAGTAACAAATAATATTGGAACGCATATTTTTTGGTAAAAAATTTAATGTTTTGATAAAAGTAATACTGAAATAAAACTTAAATACATCCTTCAAAATTGGGTCGTATAGTAGGTGAAATTCTGATTTAATTATGGTAAACGTTATTTTGTACGGATGTATAAAAATTATTATATTTGCAAGTACTGTCGTAATTGAAAATCATTCGTGAAGCAGCACGTACCTTTACATTAACTACGCGCAGTATTTGAATTCGTACTAACAATGTGCAATGTCTATATTATGTGTGTCTGCATTCATTCGTCTTTTTATTTAATTTTTCTATGAACTGCAGCACATGATATTAAAACGAGCAAAAGCGAACTAAAAGAAGGACAAAAGATGTTCCACGATTGACGTCAAGCAGTTGATATTAGCTTTACTTTGCTTCGTATGTCTTCGTGTGGTACTTCAAGATCAAACTAAAACATTATTTCATCGGGTTTAATTATAATTAACAAATTTTTGTCTCAAACGGGGTACAAATGCGTAATATTTTTTATACACATTTCTCTTTTGACGATTTTTTTACACGAGAAGGTGCACATACTAGTCGTTAAGTATTCGGTAAACGGATTCGCGTGTCATTCTTTAAAATCGGATTCCATTTTCACTCGCGTGTATAAGGTCAAAATATCCCACGGCGGAATCAACCGCGAAGAGGAGAATTGTACTTCAACCGTCGTTATGTTTGAGTTAAAAAATTTAAGAACCCGTCTTTGAAAGGTTGAATTGTGCCGACACCTGCTGCTCCTTTTTTTTCAAGGAAACCTTTTGCATCCACCTTCCAATTTCTACCAAACCTATTCTCGCTCGACTACCTGAGATAACTTCTCTATACGTATACCGAAAGCCCCTCCTACCCTGACACCTTGGTATCTGTTGCCCGAAACTATCTCGCTACATGTCTGTTGTTCTTTGTATTCTATCAATATTAGCAGTTTCGTTGGGAATGCTATCCCCTCCGACAGGTTTGTACATTTGGCACGCGATTGAAAGAATCTAACTGTATATCATAAATATTTTTTCTATACATGCGAGGATTTCTTTAATGTTTAACTAATGTTGAAAATTTCATTGTTGGCATTCTTGTTGACGAAATTACGCCCGATTGGATTTGACTACTCGCAAGTAATCGGTGTTTAAAAACTGAATTTTCGTTACTTAACTACGATACGAGTGTATGAGTTAATGAATCGCGAACTATGGCGACTGCCGTATGAATGTCGTCAACTTTCTTACGATACAACGAATAGTACCTGTTTATGTCGTAGTATTCTGTTCGCCGGATTACATAGTGCAACGTGGTGGCCAATGAAAGTAAAGAATTAAGTAATATTGGGTGCGGCAATAGGTATTGACAGGCTTTAATTAAAACTTATTGAGTCAGTATTAAATGTAGGATACGAGAAATAAGAAAGCTACATATTATTTATTGAAATTTGAAAGATTAATATAAATCCTTTGAAAATATCATGTTTTAAAAATTGTATGGCTTATATGACACGTTTTTTCAACGTCTCGAGACTTGACGGCACCTGATTTTTTTAGCATTTCAATAACAAATTAACATTAATTGATGCGAATATGTGTCGCGTTATTAAATTCTATTCGTCCAAAAAGAGACGGCCATTTAATTAATATACGTTGAAAAAATATATATTTTAAGGGCACGTACATTAAAATTCCCAGCTTACGTAAGATCTAATTTCTCGAAACAGAATTTGACGTTGTAGAATGAAAAACAGTAATGTAGATATCAACCATTAGAGTATAATGCGTCGAACAAAGTAATGAAAAGAAATTAACAAAGAATCACATACGGTGGATAATAGTTAAGAGACACCACCACTGTACGATAAGGAAATTGCGTAACGATCGTATTCCCTTGTATTATATTGGCATTTCGTGCAATCGGTACGCTGCATGTAGTTGCATAACAACCGATGAATTTAACTAGCAACAGTTGACGCGAAATCTAGTGTGCTTTCACGTAATATAGTATCTATTCGATTATATTAAAAAAAGATCGATCTCATGTACCGACAGACGGCCCATATCTCGTTGAACTCAATTTACTTCGGTGGAGTTTACAGTATAAGCTTGCAGTAAAAAAAAAAGCTTTGCCCGTATTCTTTTGCGAAACTGTGATAACTCTGTATAGCTCGTTCGATGAATACGGTAAAGTAGGAGTACTCTCTATTTATTCAATTGAATTTACTTGGGATTCACGATCTGACAAACAACTGTACTCGAGACTCATAAAGTATACAATAAAATGTTCGTAGAATTGAATTCTTGCATCATTAAAATACGAAACGAGTTTCTAGACTTATTGGGGTAAAGGCATATGAAAAATATTACAGTAGTTAGCTTGTTTTTCGAACAGTCTCCATCGTATTATATATTATTTCACGAACATTGTTTTTATACGTGCATTTTAATAGATCCATAGACATGATTATCTTTGGTCTACTACATTTTAAGTTGTTCGATAACGATACTCTTGATTAATATGTTTTCACAATCCCCCCATTGTATCCAATGATACAATCTATTTGACCATAAATAAGTCTTCAGAATTTCTTCGTGCTGTGCAACACGATTCCCTTGCATTAAACGAGATGCAATAACGAATCTAGAAACGAGACATAGCCACAGGTCGTCGTCGAAGAAACCGTAGAGACATGCGAAACACAAGATAGAACGACGTGGACAAGCATAACGTCCGTCCTCCGTCGGTTGAGTCAATCGCAATGTCGCGTGCGAGGCACATGTAACGAAATAGAAACTTGACTTGCTGGTGTGGGCGTATAATCGTGTCTCAGGTAGAACTGATTCACCATTGGCAACGGTGCTATCTATCGCGGAGGCATTACACTCGACGTGGTGGACGGTTAGGGTAATTAAATCTACGCCATCTGTCAGCGACCAGCGGATGCTAGAATCAGAATAGAATCCCCCCGTACGTCAGTTGTACAAACATTAATTTGTGTCTTTGTTTCCGACGGTGTCTTCTTCGTGAATCCTCTCCTCCTTAGTGTTTATCGAGAAGGTTTAATACTTTCGCAGACCCGGTGGAATGCGGAAATCATGTTCCGTTAAAAGAATCGATCGAGACGACGATCGATAAGGTTAGATTCCTAGATATAAAATGCCGATAGCGCACACGGAGAAACCCCGGAGGAAGTGTAAAAAGTCTCGGATGAAAAAAAGAAAAAGAACAAAAAAAAAGAACGAAGCGAAATCGGGCCCGATGTCTGCCGAATAGACCGAGTACCGTGCCAGTAGTCACGTGGTCACCGCCGAACATTGCCGAGTTTCAAGCCGAACAACACCGAACCGCGCCGGGTTGGGATATAGATCCTCCGGTGCGCGTTGCGACGTTGCCAAGTTTGCCAAGTTACCAAGTTGCCGCCGCTGAGCCGGCCGGCTGGCTCGGCCAGACTCCTTCGTCCGCCTGTCCGTTTGTTCGCCTGTTCGTCTCTTCGCCTGTCTGTCTGTCCATCCGTTCGTCTCTACGGGAAAAATAGCGTTGCCTTGGCTTTCTTTCTTTGCCCTGCCTTGCCTTGCTTGACTCACGCCCTGACCGCGTTTCCTTTCGCGAAAATACCTTTGATTTTTGTTCCGCTGCTGTGTTATTGATAAATTCCTCTTTTCACTCAGAAGACGAATATATGTATATGTATTATACATTTTGTTGTAGAAAAATTATCGACGGGGGCGATGTAACTCCTTTGTTTCGTTTCTCGATTCCATAGGTGTTTTCTTTTTCTACCATGACATTTGTGCATTTGTATCAATGTACTTGTCGACATTGTAGATTGTTATCGATAATTTGATTTGTCTGTTGGTCGTTTTATTCCTTTTTGATCCCATCGAATGATTTCGAGGTCGGGTATAAGCGACAATTCATTGTAGCGTACTGTTCGAAAAAATTATGAGAATTTGTTATTGGAATAGATGGTATTTGATAAGGGGACAGGGAGGAGGGGGACATCCGGTATTATATTTTTTAAATCGTAAGTAAAAATAGGTAACGCGGTATGATTCACCGTTATTTATTGTGTATTAATTATGCATAACTTACCCAACGTATCATTAACACATGCAATATCCTATTACATAACGCGTAATGAATTAGTAATGTTTCACAGAAAGAAGAAATACGTCTACCATTATACGTAATTTATGTAAAAGACAGGTACCGTTGTAACAGGATCCGATAAGACGATTTCGATTAATTTAGACCTTTAAAAGTATTATCGATCTTGGCTACAGTACTTTCGAATGGTTTTTTTCGTAATTTTGACTTCGAAATTTATGATCGGCATGTAGTTAGAACGTGGGTACCGTTATCATCGAGAGGGCTCCGTTGCGTCTCTCGGATCTTGGATTCAAATTTACAATGCGCTCCGCTCCTAGAAAGGACTGCGAGGCAAAAGGGCGTTACTGCGCTAACAGTTCGTTCCGAATAGGGTTAATGTAGGCATGTATGTATGTACAAGTATTTCGAAACGTTGTATAATTGAATTGAACGTTCGATTCCACTTTCGGATTGAAATATTCTAGAATTTCAAATAGTCGAGATATCACGTAATACTCTGAGAATTTGTTAATCTGTTCTAGAATATTTGAATATATTACATAGAAGATTAAACACCTTTGAAGAGTACCGTACATATACATAGGGAAATGATAAAAAGTGTTAGGGAGTTTTATTCGGAATAAATGCAACGCTTTTGATACCTGTGATTGAATTACTAATTAAACGAACATTTTTAAACACGAATGCCATTGGAAATTAGTCGATGTTAGTTATACGATTAATTGTATTTCTATCGCATTGCAGGTAAAAAATGTAATTCTCGATGAGCGTAGATAAACGTGAAATAATGCATCGTTATTTTATTCGATGTCTAGTATAGTCAGGCTAAAACATAAATACTGGATGGAATTGAATTTCTGATATGAACGATACAATAAACAATTAAAATTATGTTGATCATTAATGCATCGAGACATTTATTACGTGCATAGTGTCTTGGGACATTTTGATTATATGAAACTGAAATGCCAACACTCATTTAGAAGGATATCCGTTTCACAGATAATATGTATCTGTCCCATATTATTTAAATTCGTAAAATATTTGTATAGCGATGTGTATTATTTGCTCTTTAATATTAAATTTGTGTTTGATAAAAGGTGTATTAATAGATTGCGGTATAAATTAAGGGCATATTCGATATTCGTAATAACTATTCCGTATAATTAAAGCAACGTTTTCATAATTCCCTTTAAATGGTGTATTCCAGATCCCAAGTATCATTTTTTTTATAGATAGGAGTCATTGAATTTTATCGATAACGTTCAAGTTATGTGCTTTACGAATTTGCATGTTTTACTACGTTTGTTTATTCATATTGAGACACGCGGGCAGGCAATTATTACGGGAATATGTACATTAAAGTTATAAGATTATGCGAGTTTCTTCACGTGGAAAACTCTCAAATCGTCGCCGCTGTCGGCAGAGTGTGACACGGAATTGCGACGTTGCCAATGTTACAAGCACTCAAGGGCAGTTCACACCGTGTCACTGTTACCTGAACTGGTAATCACATTAATCTTGTCGTGCGCAGTATTGACATTATAAACGTGTTCGTATGCTTTCTACCGTGTTGAACGCGTTTCAGATTTGCACTAGACGAAATTATTTGTGAATAATATATAGAGCACTGTCTTTTGCAGTTCATGCGATACGCAAAATAATTATAGTAAGTACTGTGAGATATACGAGTAGGATATATACGTATCTTTTCGTTATTGTATCAATGTTCACTGTATTTTTGTCCATTAAATTTGACTTTCTACGAAAGTGTAACGTTCATGTACGCGTACGTTTCTATGAGGACACAAACACAGAGATACAGTGTCGAAAATTATTAAACAATTGCGACGATTTACCAAAGCACACTAAGTTCATAGATAACTGACGTATAGATCAATTTGATAATTGAATCGTGCTTGGAAGAAAGTACGCAGTACTTGTCACAGTTTTCTCCCCAAAAAAATACCTTTCATACGTATGTTTTACAAATTGTTGTCAATGTCACATACGTGTATCTGTATTTAAATTTGTTTTTTGTGGTGTTACGAACAAAATTAAGGTACTGCCCTGTTAAACAGAAACCTCCCTGCGAAGGCCCATTGTGTTTTTTAAAAATTTGAGAAAAAATGAGAGAAAGTTTTGTTTTTTAACGATAGGCAAGATATCGCGGATTTTGTGTTCGTTTTGACGGCACTTGGTTTAATAATGGTAATCAATCCGTATTTCACTGTTTCAATTCTTCAGTGAGAGGCATTTTTAATTCCGGGAAGCAACAATTTTGAAACTGCAAAACTCTAAAGGATATGAATTTTTTAAACTTTGCATGCCCGGTATTTTGAAACCAAAGAATATGACGATTTACAAATGTTTGCGTTCCTTCCTGTTTAGGCATATGGTTTTTCTTATGAATTTCATCATGATTGATTCAGCAGTTTTATCGGAATTTAGTATACACACGCTCGCTTACGCTTTTTGCTATAACGACTTCATCTAGAGAATTTTCTATTTAGTTGTCACCGTATAAATACTGTAGGAACTAAACGAAGTCAGTTAATCTAAAATTAGGAGTGATTTATACACGTTGAATGTGAATCATTTATGATGTATTTAAGGCTGTAGGATGGATCACCGATACGGTTAGTTTTTAACCTTGCCTTTTTTCGTTGCTGAAAATAGTAATATAATATGACAAACTGTGGAATATTAACTTCCATATGCGGATGAACAAGGATCAGAAATATTGCTAATTCAAAATAATATTCGTATTATCATTACACACATTATAAAACGTATCGACAAACATTGCAGATAATTTGTTTTACTATATTATTTTCCATTTTACACGAAATTTAATATTATAACTTTGATCTTATTTTCTGTACGTTCAATTAACATTAAATTTGATTTTGCTTTTCTTATATGCAATAGCGTTTAGTGTTACAATTCATCGTTTTATATGTATATATCACATATATTTATTGTTCTCGGAGAAACAGTCTGAACTCTTCTGTTTCACGTTACGCTCTATTTAACTGGTCATTTAAACGGTAATAACAAAATATATTAATCTCTACTTCTACTACTTAAAGACACGGTCGAGTCAAGTTTTCTTTCTTTCGCGGAGTGGTGGAATTTTAAACGAGTCGCTGGTCTTTTATTTAACCGGACAAATTCATTTTCGATCATTTATTATTTTTGACATTAAAAATTCTGCGTCCTTAGACTTCGCAAAATATAATCAACAAAATAGTTTCCATTGCATATTAATGTTTACCAGATAATGAAAACGAACGGAGACTCTTTCTCTTTTAAACGTTCACATAATAGACAGCACTTTTTACACGACGAACGTCCACATATGTAGCCGTTTTATGCTTCGCATGAATTTTGGTCGTCCGCGTGACCAGAGCGGCCCGCGGGTTTCGGTTACCACTTTCTCTTCCACTAAGAAATGGACGTCGGTAATTAATGTCGCGATGAGTAAAGAAAAGCCACGGGAAGAGGGTTTCGACGGATTCGGAGTAGGACGGCCGGCGCGTTCTGCAGGCGCCGTTGCACGAAGAGAAAGTGAATAATTTAAGTAACCTTACTGTTGCTTTTATTGTTGTATAACAAGCGTGACGTGCGTCACGAAATATCCCATTATCAGGGCGGGTGGCATTGAAAAATAATTACGTTGCACTTCAACGATCGGAAAATGTTTGCTCCCAACATGTCCGTTTCACGCCGTTCTAGTTTTTTTTTGTTCCTTCGACGCTTTAGGCAGGTACCAACTCTTTCCGCCACACTGTATTGAATTACCACGTGTCACTGTTCTGCACTAGCGAGCCTTTTGTCAGTGGAATTGCTTGTCATGTTGCTTATTGCGGAAGGTGTGAAAATAAATTGATATTCTCAGTATTATGTATCTTATGCGGCAGTTCAGTTATTTATCAATATGATCAGTTGTCTAAACATATATTTTCAAATAGTCGGTTAGTGAAGATCTTATTGAACATTATATTATGTTTCTTTTAAGTTTAATGTGGATAATAATGTAAATAATAATAATAGCAATTAACCCAGATTTATGGCAGTGGTTCTCGTAATATACATATATTCATAGTCTGATGATAATTTTATAGAATTACTCTGTACTTCCACTTTGTTAATATTACTATTTTTCTCATTACCATTTGTGCGCAGTTGCATAATACTAGTAATAATAACAGAATTTAATAATTATTTCGTGTTGTATGTTATGCGAATGTAATACGTACTAAGAATTAAACGTTGAGTCATTACAGTTCTGCATGCAGCAGAACGAAAGTGATGTTGAATACCAGTTGAAACTCTTTTTCTTCTTAGACCTTTTATCGCATTTGTGTTCGAATACCACCCGTCTTTTTGTACACATATACATTCCTCGTGGTCCTCGTAAAAATAGTTACAACTCCTGCGATGAACTTGGTAAATTTCTTTTGTTTATTTCGTGTCGAAATACCGGGGAATGTTGTAACAATGACGCTTTCATTGGACAAACATTTGTGTATGGTACAATTTCACTTGGTCGTTTATTTCTAGACAAATTATACTGCATGTACTACACTCGGTGGGCGATATATGTAGCTGGTATTTCGAGTCTAACTAGTTCTAATCCGACGATAGCAACTCTCGTTCTTTTGTAGCTAATCAGATGTCTCTTATCTGCTAAGGGGCATCTGGGAATAGTAATTAATGTTAAAGATCATATAAAAAATCAGGTTACAAGCATATGTAGAACTGACAATGTACTCGCAAGCGAGTACTTACGATTCAGTTTCCACGTTTTTATCCTTAACAGGTCTGACCGGCTTGAAAATCCAAATGCATTGGCTTCCCTCAGTCTAGCGTAAATAGTATGCGACATAAAAAGAGAGAATTGAAGGAAAGACGTAAAGAGTGAAACAAGGGCATATAAAGAAGTAGGAAGAAAAAAAAAGCGGCATTTAATGAAATCTTTATTAGAATTATGTATAGGCAAGTTTTTACATTCTTGCGGATAATGCCATCTCGAATTTGTAATGTCTTAGAATTACACCGTACTGTAATGATATGTCATGATTAAACTGCGGATGTTTATGCTAATATATGTTTTTATAGGGGGATAAAAAACTGGGACAAGAAGAACTCTATGTTCGATTGTCGGAGGGTTCTTAAAGAGTGTCAGTAGAAAATTATTGCGTTGGAAATATTTCATCCGAATCTAATTTATCATTCGCTTACTATGGTAAATACATATTTGCTTAATATTCGCGGGCTAGTCATAATTTACCGATGACTATTATTAATACGTCTCTTTATCGCTACACTCATGGTTTTGACATGTTTATCAATTTCTATTCCCTAACGCGTTATGTTTACAATGATAGTAATGCGTTATCTTTCATTGCACCCTGTTGTCTGAGTTTAAAATAGTTTAAAATGCTTATTCTTAACTCACGCACTGTAACACTGTAAGAAAAGCAATTCTCCTATTGTATGCGAACGTTTGTTTGTTCGTCGTGTCTTGTCTCAACTGTTTTATAGCGTTAACGAGTATACGGGTTCTCAATTACCCGTAGCGATACCAAGTAGATAACTACTTGTGCATACCAGCAGAATTAGAACTTATAAGCCTGTACCTCCGTAGAGTGTAATTTCATAGTTTCGGTACTCGAGTACATCACACACGATTTTTTAGATATATTTTCACAAATATTTTCTGATCACTAACACGTGAATATCATCATATCGATATTATTAGATTTTATAAATTGTCCCGAATCCACTGGATCGTACAGTACATCTGACACGAAATTGATCAGCTGATTTTTTTTGTCGTTCATTGTTACATTACAGAGATGAAAATACTTCAAAATTATGGAGAGCTGCGTTTCGAAGTTTGAAAGACAGTAGGAAATTAATCATTTGTGCTTATTTATATGCACAAAGGGAAATATAATATGTGCTTATTACGAATCAAATGACCGGGGGGGAATGTACAATAAATAATCATTTTGCAATCACAAAACAAGAGTTTAAATGTTGCTATAAGTTTTGTATGCCAGTAAGTCAATTGCTTTATGTTATACTTGCAAAGAGTAGTTGCAAAAGATAAATTGTATTTTTTATCACACTAATTTGATTTCATTATAATTTAATTAGTTTCTTATTCCAATCAAACAACGTAGAAAGTTTAACATTTGCGATTTTGTTCTTATTTATTTCACAATGAATGTATAAATAAATGAATAATACCTACAACTAGTTGGATAATAATAGAATGCTCTGCGCAGCTTCAACGAAGAATTTCTTTGAGGTAATTCCAAAGGACAAAGTCACGCTGTGTAATCAGAAGACTATGGTGGTCATGCCATTGAATCACCAAGATCCGTTTGTTTGTGGACGTTAAACTTAACCAGCTTAGTAACTTTCAATTAGTACACGCTATACTGTTTACGTTGTAAAAGGCATTATATTTTTATTGAAAGAAGTTAATTATACATACAAAATAAAAAAGAAAAAAATAATGGCGGAATTGACTTTGAAAACAAAGTGATAGTAACTTTCGGATAGTGTTCAAAATTATACACCGTCATAATATTGTTTAGATATTTGTCTCGTTGAACCAGAATCAATTGGGAAAGTTCAGCCTCTTAGCATTTCTGTGGACGTTTTTAACACGTTGACTGCCGTGTCACCCGTATTCGGGTGACAGCAAAAGTTCTCATCAGGCCACGTCACCTGTATTCGGGTGACAGCAAGAGTTCTTATCGGGCCGTTTCCCCCTTACTTCCGTGACTCCTTCCAAAGGATTTCCGAACATATATAGATAAATATTTGACAGGAGATAATAATACTGTTGAATCCCCTGACGGGGATTTTGGTGTAAACACGCGTGGCAGTTAACGTGTTAAACTGGAGATATAGGAAATGTGATTGAAACGGGGCCGATGATAAAGGAGTTTTCAAAGTTCGCTGTGTGTTTGAAATACATGACTGGCTGAACGATAAACTGAAAGCGGCGCAATTCAGAGTAAAAACATATTTCGAGCGTAAATAATATGCCTTTGTTGGTAAACGATTAAAGACAAAGAGAATTGAAACAGTTATACCTATGGTCGAAAATAGTTCCAATAAACTAGGCTTCGCAATATTTCACCAAAAAAACTTCCACATATTTTTTTTAGACGATCGTTTATGTTAAGAGATGTTCACTCGCTTTTAGATTATTAAAGAGAATATTGTTTAATAGATATCAATCTGTTAATAACTTTTATTAAACGAGTCTTAAATTTCATATGTTTTATATTTGTTTCATTTGTTATTTTTTAATATTAGCAATGATACGAAATACAACAACCCTGATAATATTTATGATTGTAATAACATTTTTAGGATTATAATAATTACTTTACAAATGCTTGAAATTGTCGCTCATGGTGATACACATAAAATTATGCAAAGTTGTTCCAAATCATTATTATTCATACACTCGTATGAATTTTCTAAACTACTCCCAGTCGATTTTTCTTAATTTTGTACTTTTCAACTTACGCGTGTACGAGAAACTATCCCCTTTTTATTATGAAATCTGCTTCGACACATATTGCGTTAACGAATCACCATGGTGATTCCGCGCCACTTATACTCGTATAAATATTAACTAGGATCTCTGTTGCATTACAATTATGACGAAAATAGTTGTCCGTGTCGCCACACGCAGATAACGAGGAACAGTTCCCCTTGTGCGCACGTGCATCGGGGCGCCTCTCGCCATGTAGATTCTTCGTAATGGCATCGGAGACAATGGCAGTGACATAGTGATTATAAAAGGAGGTGATCGAATACCGCCTCGAATGGCCGGTCTTCGCAGCGTGATGCACCTCTTATCAATTCGTGGAAAAAGAAGTCACAGATAGGAGAGGAACGTAGGGGAGAGGGCGGAGGTGTGTACTGAAGTTCACGGGAGCGTGCAAGGGGAGTCAGTGAAAGAAAGCAAAGTGCATCGTCGTATCTTTTTCTCGACGTTGCCTCGTTGTTGTTGCAATTGTTGACGCAGCTAAGACTGGACGGTGTCTCGATTCTCCGTAGCAATGATATAGTCAAAGAACTGAGTGTTGGAAAGAAATCTTTTATTTTTGAGACGTAGAAGGTGTTTATAGTTTTGCGAAATTAAGGATAACGGAAAGAATGCTGGGGAAAAATATAGATTTTTAAAATAAATAGATTTAAACGATTATGGTTCACTAAACATACTTAAATTATTCGGAGACTTTTCATCTTTGTGAAGTTTACTTTAATTTCACTGTCTGTGTTATTATTATTCTATAGTTTCTGTAAATGAATAAATAATACTTCCTGTAATGAAACAAAAATACGTGATACTTACTGCTGCGCGCTACGTTTTGCGAGTAACTGTAATCTACATTTAATATCCTGCTTCGCGCGTAAAGTGTAACGTATACAAATTGCTGTTATCGGACGTCTTAATCTACGTGCACAACGTGAAAGTTGATGCTACGATACGTTTGCGTTAACTAATACCGTTTGTATAACTGTGTAACAAATGAATACTGATACAACGGTAGATTAATATTAGGATTCGGTGTTGATTAAGTTTCTGGGATGAATAGTTATATAGTACAGATGTCGTAGTGAAAAATATGATTACGTATGACGTGGATAATATTCCTTTTTAGTGCGGAGTCATTCAGTGTATTATTTTGCAACAATGTGCTATTTATGGAAAAATATCAGTAATAATAACCGAGTCATGAGTTATCTGTTGTAGATAAAGAAAGTAGTCAGCAACTGGAAAAGAATTCGAAATACGAACTTTCTTTCCACGTTTCTTTTCCTTTTGTATTTTCTGTTTATACGTAATTGTAACACTTTTATTTGTATTTTCATACATCAGAGCAGAATGCTCGTTTCCAGCTATTATTTCGTTGTATCTTTCGAATAACGTGGTTGATTTTTCATTGCTTACGTGACGACTTTCTCTAGAAAGTTTTGATTCTTTCGATTTCCTCGTGGCAAAAGGCAATTAATTTTCGATGATCCCTGCAGAAAGAAATTTATAGTTGTACGAGTATTTTAATTTAAACTAAGCATTCTCATTTGAACAAATAAATCTGCCAGGAAAGGGGCAGGGGAATAAAAGGGAAATCTTGATCCCCTTGTGGAAGACTTTTAGAAAGAAGTGCTAACCAGTTTGCATATATTGGGGGTTAGAGTTGTATTTTACGCGGTAATATCTTGTATAGCAAGCGTCGTTACATAAACCAGGACATCAAATCTCGTAACTAGATTCAGAAATACAATGACAGTGTGCGACCGTAATATTAGAAGAATATTGTGGTACACAATTTATCCGTGAATTTTTCTTGCGCCAGCTCTTATGAAATTGCTTCCAACAAATCCGTAATAAAAGGATGGCGTTGAATACATTATTAAAGGAAAACGTTGAATATTAATTCATTTAAATATACTTACAACGATTGTTAGATACATACGAAATGAAATTCTAACAAGTCTATTTATTTGAATATTTAAACACGTAATTGTAATCTCGAGCGGTGTATTTTCCCTTATCTATGGGAAATCGAATTCATAAAGCAAGTATCGTTGAACAGATTCTTCCTGAAGATGTGCCGACTGTAAGTCAAGAACAACTATCGCGTTTCGTTGTTTCTCGGTGTTCGACTCTCTGATACGTTAACGTTTTCTCGAGCCCCTCGTTGAGATTGTCAGACACAGAAACGGTGGACGACCAGTTTGCAAATGTCGAGGGTTGCCATCGTATTTTACATAGTATACCTATGTCGTTTCTCACTGAAATTCCCAGAGAGGTAGATCACCGGTAAACGGAACGAAGAACCGTTTCTATGCACATTCATTCACTCGATCGGCGAATATACACATCTGTAAAATACTGCGAAGACTTTCACTTCGACCATTAATTAACTCGATTCGTTTTCTGCAAACCCTTGCGTATAGTATGTGCCAGTGTTCCTAACATTTTATTATCTTTTCGCTTTTCATGCATGGGACTGTTATGAAAATATGTATATACGAATTTTATAGCAAAGTCGTCAGCACTGGTACGTTTCTACAATAATCCAGTTTTTATGAGTTTCGTATATTTTGACGAGTTTTCCGATCGGTTTCATAGTGTCATTCACTGATAACGCTGCGGAATTTACGAGGTATTTGTAGCTAAGCATAATATACCGAATGACGTGAAAGATTCGTGTAATTTTCATGCAGGGTAACCTTAGAGATGCAAATTAAATAACGATATGGCACGTTCGTATCAGTTATCTTATGTATACAAGTAGTGACTGCGTTGAAGTATTTGCAGATTCAGTTATAAAATGTGATTCAGTAGGTAAATGACGGTTGTCGTGTGCATTATATACGGTGATTTTCTCTATCTTCTTCACTTTTGCGACTAACAATTTACAATTGGTGATTGTGAAATATAATTCTACGAGAAGGAAAGGAACTGTTGATATTCGAAAATTTTAATAAACTCGCAACCAATTCGTCGCAACGCCACCGTCGTACGCGTCATCAGAAAATATTTTGTGTCAGCGTACATTTTACGCCGATTAAATTTTACGCAATATAAAACGGTTTGTAAATTGTTTTCTAACCATAGAACCGTAACACGACTCGCGTGCTTTACTTATCTGTTCGCCGATTAGTTCTATTAGTGAAAGGTTGAAAAACCAATTACACTGTCATTCTTGCTTCATCAACTATGATTAAGTAAGTTGCATTTTACGATTTACGTCGACTGGAATGCGTTCTTATCATTTTAATTTTCGTAATGTCGTTCCGTGCTTTTCTATTTTTTATCTTACAAACTTGTGAGAAATTTCGCGCGTAGAAAACTATATTTTCGTAACAAATAAATGAGTTTTATCTCTATTCTGCTCTGTTCTACACGATCATACCACTGAATAAGTATAGCGTCGGTGATTTGCATTTAGTATTATATGTATACACATATAATATATGTAACGCGTGACATTGCATATTGTACGAAAAGTACAAACTGCACAGTAGAATTACACGGAACGTATAATTTGTAATTCAACGTTACAACATTCCTTTCTTAACTATATTACTATTACATTATACTGCTTATTACTGGCTCACAGGTTACGCTACCTTACGTTCTCCAGCCTACAATACACGCTTCTAACGATCGAAACGGATAAACTTTCAACGAGCACACCGTGCAAGGGACACCGTTGTACTCGATTACGCTGAACTATTTCAGTATCCGTATTCGTTCGTTCTGTCGTTTTCGAAACGGGAGATTACACACCGATACAATAGCAAAAATTGTGTATACCTACACATTCCATCGTAAATAATGAAATTTCATGTGTAAATCCTCGATATGAACAGATTTTAATAATGAATGTTGTCGGCTAAAATTTCAACACGGAGTTCCCTGGCTTTATACAGAAAATTTGTTGATTCTGTAAAGCACGATATTCAAGCAGGATTTTTCGTTAAACTCACTGCTGGTAGATAGCGCGCAGAGGTAAACATTTTGACTAGTTATCATCAGGTTTGCCTCGCATAATTAATTAGTTGCATTTAATCTGTCGCACGGTGCCGCGTATCAGCGAGATCTCGAAAATTGGAGCAGTAGTGACAAGCCGTTGGGCAAATTTATTCTTCGCTTAAGTCCTCTTCCTCGCGAATGTATAGAATGATGTCCGAGAAGGGGCTGCAGGGAAGAAAGAGAAACGAAACGCACCGGGGGAAGGGTATTGGTGATATCAATGGCCGTCGTAAATACGTTATTTTTAGTTGCTGCGGCGTTTAACCGTAGTTACTGTACAATGCAAAGATATCTTTAATCGCTGCAAGTCTGTTTGCGATTCGTGACATTGATGTACAATTTATGCGAACGTATACGCACCGAAGAATTACGGTAAACGATTTTCACGTCGAAAGGGTCTGAATAACGAGGATTTCGGTCCACTCTTTTACACAATTTCTATTACATACATTTTCGACATTCTAGCATGGTTGGTAATGACAAATGTACTATCATTTTTTTTTCAATCTGCGACCACGTTAATCTTGTGCTGCATTTTATTGCAGAAAACATCTTGAAGGTGTAAGATGTGAACTGTCTGTTTATGTAACTGTGTCGAACAAGATTGCACATTTCCAGGTGATAATCCGTCCTATCTATACGCACACGTATTTGCACCTTCGTGTGGTAAATACCTCCATTTCTTTTGGTGTGCAGTGGTAGCTTCTTTCTGGAATACACTTGGCACTATTGTTTTCCCTGCGAATCAATCTGCGGCGCGAAAATGTATTTATTTGAAGATTTTTACATGGTGAGATACAGTTTAGTTTTGAAAGATTACATGTTTGTTTCTTTCACGATTGGTTTATATTGCGTGCAATTTTCTGAGAAGTGTAGACGAGATTGTGAATTTTCTTGGCGTGCGATGGATTGGTGATTACTTAATGATTTATTTGAAAATAATTGGTCGACTTCAGCCATCCGCTTCGAGTTGACTCGTGCTGTTACAGAAGGAAGTTTAATAATTTAATTTTCTCGGCACCGAGTAACGATTAGATCATTAGGGGGATTCTGCGAACATTGTTGGTATTTTAATCCACACCTAATTTAATTTAAAAAGTAGTGAAGATTATTTGTATGGCTTGCTGTAGTAGTTATCGTTTAATTATATGGAATTTATGTGTCTATATTTTTTTTTGTATTTGGCGTAAAAACTTTTTGTTTGTAATTTCAAAGACTCCTGTAGTTTTGCTAAAGGACAGCTGTGGGAAGTATTTCTTTATTACACGATTTACTCTAAATCAAATTGGGTTTAAAATTATATCATCATTTCTACGACTCTGTTTACTCGTTTTGATTAATTGATGGTTAAATGTAAACCCGCAAAGATTCCTAACTGAAAATCTTGGCTCAAAGTTTCATTGTTCATATAATATTGACGCTCGAATTATCCTCAACGCTATTATTTAGACTCTAATTGGGTTTCTCTCGTCTACTCGAATTATCTGAAAACGGTATTAGCATTTCACTTCTTCGATAATTACCAATTATGATCACCGTCCACATACCATTTAATTGCCTCGGTAGTTAATTAAAAATACTTCTCTATTACAAACTGCATACTTTAATATTTAATACCTTTGCTCTTAATTCAAGACTAACTTTAAAAAAAAAAACACCACCTGGCAATGGCTCCTCGCCAAACCTTATTGGAACGATCTTCTTCAATCAATTCTTCCCTTCGACACATAATCATCGCCGTCCTGTGCAAACTAGACCGAACGCTATTATCGGCTAGTTAACGGTGTGGTTTACCAAAGTAGATTTCATCGTTACGAAGCCGAGTGGTTTTCGAGACCAACCACCGTTTATATCGTGTGTCGTCCCCAGTCTTTCGTGGCGAAGTTTTCAGAGGGTCAGCAGCAGGCAAGCAGTCAGGGAAGCGGGTGGATACACAGGCTCAGCCGAGCACACACATTTTCTATCCCTCCTGACTTGTCTGCCACCCTGCCTAACTCGCCTACCTGCCTGCCTGCCTGTTTGCCAGAGTACCCAACTCATCGGATGCATCATCTTCCTGGGTTCTAGTCCAGTCTAGAGCCGGTATTTTTAATCGAATTGCAAACCAGATTCTTTTCCCGAATATTGATGCGCGGCGGGAACTGTTCGTCGGAGTTGTTTAATTATCATTGGCGACTGAACAGACGAGCAGTTGTTCATACTCTTTTTTGCTAGGGTAACGAGAACGTACTATTTATATAGGTATGAACAGATATTTATTAGGAATAATATCAGTTTCGCTTAATCGTATTTCATGTATTACATTTATGTAATAGTTACTTACCTCGATGGTTTTGTCGTATTCGAAAGATATGTTGGAAATGATTAATGCTATTAACGCAGACGATCGCTTTGTCGCAACCGCTTGCATCTTCGGAATCGAATCGAAACGGGTTTCTTTCATCTTTATTGTAACTATAAGGAACACCCAGAAAGTTGAATGCCGCCAAGTGAAGCGGATACGACGGGTGCGGGCAAATAGTAATTTATTAGGAAAATTTAATAGGAATAACTGGTGAAGTGTCACATTGTGCATTATCGTAATTCAGAATGAATCCGTTCACGCATTTCTGCTACCTTATTCGCAGTCGCTTGTTTCCTAGACAGTTTTTATCAAACTCTTATACCATTCTGTAATCATTGTAAGAATCAAGAACTTTGCATTTCCGTTTCAACATTCTCGTAGTCGTATGTCCAAAATTTGTTTCCATTATGGCACTAAACAATTTGTGTTGGGACTCAAACTTAGGACCGGCTGTTCGTTGTTCGGCTTTTCGTTGCTTACGACGAAGTCATGATGCAACTTGCTTATCAAATCCTCCGCAACTAACTTTGCGAATGAAACATATTCAAACTTAGTAGGTCGATGTAGAAATGCGACGGAGATAAGCTGCGCCTGTTGCTTTCTGATGCGAGCACGACATCGTGCGTAGCATGTGCATTTATCGTACTTTTTGATCACACCTCGGGTGTCTCTAATTAGAAATCGGTGAGTAACGCGATGGTGTCGTTAGTTATTACGCTACGCCGAAGTTCGATTATAATAATCGATGCACGGATGTCGGTAGCGAGAGATTCGTTTACCGCGGGAGTTGCAGGATACTTTTTGTGGGAATTTTGAAGTAAAATTGGAAAGAGAGTCGATAATTTGAATCGAATTTCACACCTGATCTTTTTTATCGAATGCCGATTCATTCTACTTTGATATCCATAAAATGATACTAAGTGGTAATCTACTTAACAAACACTGGAATAATGACATATTTAATTTTTTCGGCGGTTAATATTTAAGCTTTAATGATGTCGGTAAAAGGTATGAGTTTCACACATATGCGTGAGAGTTATGCACAACCATGAAGAAACATTATTTGCAATGTTCGTAGAGCAATGTATTGAATACTAATATTCAATTGAGATTCGACTTCCTTGCTGGTGTAAGCGAACTTTAAGCACCGTACTCCTGGTATTTGTGCGAAGAGCAAGACGTAATCGTCTGAATTACATATGTATCGTTTAGTGTTGTGTGTGTTCAGGAAATTGGTGTCACTGTCGGGACGAGTAGCAGCTGACAAGTATTAACTATCTTCTGCGCTAAAACAACGAAAATTGCTCTGTCTGTAGTTTCTAATGGTCTGACTGGCATCATCAGTTTTCATTGTTTTTGATAGCGTAACAACATCTTTGAGTTGTTTTGCTGATACTTTATTATTTTTCATCGGTGTATCATTTTGTCAATGCTCGATATTTGCGAAGGGTTTTTGCTAGTAATTTTTGCAACTTTATTTCACTGTGAAGTGTAGTTAAATTTAATTGACCGGGGGATATAATAATAAAACTGTAATCTTCGTAATTGCTATTACTATGATTCATTGTACGAAACCTAAGTTTTCAAATCTACTTTGACTTATTTGTTTAGAAAATAATTACGTTAGAAAAAAAGCATATTTTTAATTTTTAAAAGAAACTGTGTACGTTACCAACGGTTCAGATACATTACTTGATTATCGACAAATGTATTCGACACTTGTTAATACGACCGATTAAAAGAATAATGCGTTTTATTTGCATTTCCAATTACGTTTACTTAATTCAAGAAGAGAATGTTAGATGGAAGAGTTTCATAATCGGGAATTCTCGTAAAGTGAATTTCCATGTACTTCCCGCCATTAAAATAGTTTTGGTAAATAAATTCCTTATGAGTTGTGTTACAGCATTGGTAAATAAGTGTTATGTGAAACTTGTCGGCTCCGAAGCATATTTAAAACACATTGTGTACAGTCACCGACGAAAATCATGGTACATATTTTGGAGATCCATCACTTTATTGATTAAAATGAATGCATTTAATTCGTGCTCAATTATTCCCTACAAACGAGTAATTTGAATTTCAAATTAATTACATACCATACACATATTTACCCGGAACTTTTCAAATAGTCGAAATATGAAATAATGTTATACACAAATTATAATGTTATTTGTACAATAAATAACCAAAGGTAGTCAAACTATAATCAAAAAATCTTTTTTCTTTGATAATCACATTTTAAATAGTTCGTTTTTAATTATTTAAAACAAGAGTTCCTAACAAAAATCACATCTGCATCTAATACGATAAATTGAACATTAGTCCAAGGTATACTTATTGCTCGCGGTGTACGCGTATTATTATGATTATTATAGCATTTGTTTCGTTAATTACACCCGTTGTTCTTTCGCCGCTCGAGGATAGTGAAACAGTGAAAAAGGGACGTCTGTAGCGATCAGCTTAATAGCGAATAATTTTAAAACGTGACATGTCATTGAAATCTGTGTCGTAATTCTCACAGACTATGTATGTACTGGCATTCCGACTAATCTTGAGCGAAGGTGCAAGAGGTCACGTTTCTTATCTTTTATTATAACATAAGTTACGAATTTCGAAGTCTTCGCGAACGCCCGATATACTATAGAGATACAAAACGCGCGGAGCCCAGTGAAAATTTGTGAACCGGTAACGCTGATACGCGGCCGCATGTGAAATAAAAAAAAAACGGTAGGATGAACCGAGGCGATTCACGCGGCCGAAGGTGTCCGAACCGCCGTGGCTCCGTTCACATTTCATTAAGTGTGATGTTCGAGGAAACTACCTGTGTACGAGCTTTAACGTTCCCCTCGCGGCTGTGCTCTTCTCAGGGCCGCGAACGAGCAAGACGGAGCTAGAGAATGTGAGTGGCGAGAATCAAACGTGTGCGAGAGAAAGGCAGAGAGCAGGAACAGAAGCTTCTCACGGAACGAGTTGGAACGCAACGTGGAGAGCAACTATGCGATCCGCTGTTAACCCTTTGTTTCATGGCTTTTTCAAAAGTTACGTTCGAGGCAGCGTCTTGAATTGCAAATGTATTTTTAACGGGAAGAACAGAGTCGTAGGCAAAGTGTGATCGGAGAGTGTGGTAGGATGTATCTGAAAAACTATTTATCGGGAATAACACAAGTAATGTATCTGAACCGTTGGTAACGTACACGGTTTCTTTTAAAAATTATAAATATGCTTTTTTTCTAATGTAATTATTTTCTAAACAAACAAGTCAAAGGAGATTTGAAAACTTAGGTTTCGTACAATAAATCATAGTAATAGCAATTACGAACATTACAGTTTTATTATTATATCCCCCGGTCAATTAAATTTAATTACACTAGACAGTGAAATAAACTTGCAAAAATTACTAGCAAAAACCGTGTGATCGGAGAGTGTGTTACGATGTATCTGATAAACTATTTATCGGGCATAACACATATTTTCGGTTAATATGTGTTTCAAGGAATAAATGTGTCGTTTGCCTAAGTCGTATAGTTACACCAATGATCGTGCGGCGTTTGGAATCTGCGTCGGAAATCATTTACCATTAACGCTCTCAGAGACCATCGTGGCCGCTTGGATCTTTCGCGTCAAATCGAAACAGGTTTCTTTCATCTTCATTTTAATTGTAGAGAGCAGCCAGAAGTCTTAGGGTGCCACGTCGGTCGTGCATAGTGGATGCGGGCAACCAAAAAGATTTTTTATCGCCTAAAAACTGACGGAACAACTGGCGAAGTGCGACACGGCGCGTTACCTTCGTGCAAAATGTATTCATTTGTTTATATCTATGGGATTTTTTGTCTCTTTTTAACGTAAGCCGTTACGTAGCAGCTGTAATAGACTTTTGGGGGATTTTGCATGTGATTTCATGACTTTCATATGTGATTTCAATCGCCGCGCTTTCTTCGGTGGCGGCGAGACAGATGTTTTCCATTGTTTAGTTAAATCTTTGCATTTTCGTCGCAGAATCGTAGTGCCTTATTATTTTATTGGCGTTAGTCGCCGTTTTTTACGCGGATTGTGAGCGAATGTATGCATTACGTGTGTATTTATAGCATACTATAGGTATAATTTATGCATGTACGCTACTTTGACAAGCATTATCAAAAAATTGCAGTATGACAAAATGTTACTACTTCGAAAAACACTTTGTCATATCGGTGTAACTACCGCAATTTACCTTCTTGTATAAAAGTATTAACCGTTTAAAATAAAATTGGTTAAAGTATTACAAAAACTTATATAAAAAAAGTACATTTTGGATTAAACTAATAGAAATTTTTGTACGCGATATCGTTTGATGGATATCCACGTAAATTTGCTGTGTCTTTCAATTAAGTATTTTTCGCTCAATGTCTTACGTGTGATTACAAGTATTCGTTGTGTTTTAATCCATCATTTTGATGAAACGGTTAAATGAAAAGTGATTAATCTCTTCACGCGTATACTTCCGCGTGCGCGTTGTTTCTTTTTAATTAATACCTCAGTTTCAAAAGGTTTCCAAATTTAAATTGTCACTTTACCGCAATATGTAATTTGTAGCAGAGGGAAATGTAATAAACACCTCGTCCGACAAACGTCTTTAATTATGGCAAATTCCATACCGACACATATCACAAACGGCACGAATTCAAATCAGAAACTCTAGATATCCGGCTTGGCAGGTCTCCAATCACACTGCCACCGTCAAATTTACTGTTTGTCGTGAACGTGCGTTACCCATTTAGGAACATCACGTTCGTTATTATTTTAGAATTCGCGGAATATCCTTATTCCATTTGCTCATTAACGTTGAAAGATGCATAGGGTAAATCGTACTGCTATCGTTTTCTTATGAAACACGTTTCCAAGCCGGTGATTCGAGCACATGCATTGTAATTATTACATGCTCATCATTTTCAGCTATTATTCAAGCAATAAGAACAAAAAACATGCAAGTTATCGGACAGGTTTGGCAAAATTATTATTCATTTGAACCGTATAAATTTCCTTTAGTTGTGGAAAATGTTACGAATGCCGATAATTTTGATTGCTTATTAGATTAAGTTTGACGAAAATACGGGCATTGTGGTTTAAAATATGGTGGACACTTTCAGTTGCCACTTATTTAAGAGTTGACAACAAAAAACAGTGTAATACAAATACACCGGTCTTTTTTATTGAAAAATTATTTTTTACCCTGCGTTCTCTGCGCTTTTTTCTTTCTTTTCCCATATTTTCTTTTATATTTTAGTTTCGTCAACGGAACTTGGTCACACAAAATATTTATATATCGCGACATATTTTTTTTTTCGTAAGCATATTTTTTTAAATCGTTCCGAATTGGGGGCCCTTTATTCTATTTGTGAACGTGTAAACATTTTTACAACATACCATAAAGTCTACTAAAAACAAGTATAAAGAGATATGTTAGTAGTTAAAAATACAAAGTGAGGTCCATAACTATCGAAGAGATACAGTGGTTAACCAATTTTATTCTTCACCTCTTTTCCCACACATACCAAAAGTTATTGTATTGGAAAAACAGATGGAAACCGCCTAATTATTGTACATTTCAGGCTTGTTGCAAAACTAGGTCTTAGCTGGTTCCATTAGCACTTTCCGTTCGTTATTCCGATCGTAGCATACTTTTACGTTTTCCACGCTCGTCTAATCACAAATGGTACGCTTACGTAATATCGAAAAATCGTTTTCCACGCGTCTGTCACTTTTTCCTCTATTCTTTCGAGTCAAAGTCGAAGTTCTCTCGTGCGAATTCTGAATGAATGGTAACCGTACGCTGGGCGATAACTGTACTATTTACGCTATTAAAGAATTCATAGAAAATTGGAAAATAAGAAGGTGCAGAATACGAGAATATGGCGTCCCGTTTCTACGTACGTAATATTGCCGATTTGATCGAATATGTGATTTGTCTTCCGTCCAACGGTATTTCTTTCACATTCTACGAAACAATACGTAATAAGAAAATGCGCTATAGTGATTACAGTTATTCGGGAATATGATAGACATGTTTAAAAAATGCACAATGTTCCACGTTCGCTGGTGATATCTCGGTAATTTAAATAACAAAGTATTGAATGAGAAGCTTTTCTATCAATCCACGACTAATGAAACTAATTTTGAAAGCGAATCTACATTTGTTAAGCAATCGTTTCAGCGACAATATAAACAGTAACACAGCAGAGAATCCCTTGTAATTCAACGCTGTCGTTTCTAATCTCGACCTAAGAAAATTGCCGTTATTTCCTCCAGAAATTGCCGCATAAGTCGACACTCTGGCGAATAGTAGAGGGAAAGATTATCAATAGAAACGTGCAGGAGGACGTATCGAATCTCATCTAGAGTATCGATCCGTCCCGTATAATGACGGGACGGTAAGCACTTGAAAATTTCGAATCGACCGGTGGAGCACTTGCACATGTCGCGTGATCGAACGGCGTCGGTCTAGGTAGGCAGTTTTGTTTAGAAAGTTACGTGACGACGATGGATGACCATGGGAATAACGACGTCACACAAGCTCATAGTTCGAGCCTAGCTATTACGGCACAACGTGTTCGATGCCGTTGGGACATAATATGTTCTCGGACGTCGCGTCGATACCTTCAACGAATGTACACATTCCTTGAAAGTACTAACGGGAGATGGAAAGATGCCACCCGTCAGTTTTATGTTTTAGCCACGTTTGCTTGCTGGAAATAAATAGCGGCAGATACACACCTACCGTGGATAAAAAAAAATAAGTGTTTGAACACCCCGTTGTGGATAAATTCATTAATTTTGGATATTAAGTATAGTCTCGAACAGATCCTGGTTGTTCGTATGGTTTATTAGAACTCTATCGAGAAATGTAGATTGCTAAAATAAATTTGTATTTAAGCTCTATACTTGAATCTGGTTTATTCGTATCATGGGGAGGGCAAACACTAGTTTTTTCCAGATCGACTTGGAAAAAACGTATAGGCATTATAAAGATTGGTAAAAAAAACTAAGAGATCCTATCGTCATTCAATATTTAGAAGAAAATGTGTGTGTCTTTAATACCAATGTATTGTCAGTTCCCTTAGAGTCCCATCACTACAATTTTTATATCAAAGGCAGTTCTCTATAATATTTTTCGGAAACGAAATCAAACTCGTTTTGTTATTTTATAAAATAATTTCTATTATTTTTTTATATAAAAAGTCACGATATACATCTTGTGTACTTCGTTTGTGTCTTCTTTATTTATACTTCAACTTTCATGAATTTGCGATGGCTATTATAAGGATAAGTTTTATGAAATAAAATCGTTTATCTGTAATCTTCGCGACAACGAATGGAAACTATCAATTTTTTGCGGCTGAATTTGGTTGAAGAACGGGATACAGGTCTGATGGCGATACACTGAGGTGCAAACTTATGACGCGAAGACGATATTTTTATAAGTTTCGTGGCATCGATCCAAATCTACGAATCTCTCCGTACCGACGGCTGCTTTGGCGAAATAAAAAAGCCACTGCATCAGATTTTTAAACTATTTACAAGTGTTTCTTCTTAGTTTCGCTGGAAGAATATTTTCTTGAATAATTCACCGTCGGTGATACTCGGCTTTATGATTTAGCAAATGACAAAATAACACAAACGTTTATATCGGACATGGACGGTAAATCCATTTCAAATTCTACGTTTTCCTTTTGAACATTTTGCTATTCGACATAAATAATTCTCATTTAACGAGAATATGTTTCTGCGTTAACTATTTATAAATCGGACTGAATCCTCGGGAAAAAATAAGTAACACGAAACAAGAAAGTGGGATTCACACAAAAATTGAGAAAGATCCTTTTTTTAGATCCTTCATTTGTTGGCTAATTGTGAATTCATATAGTATTTACACATACGTATAATATACACTACGAATATTTATCGTTACTGCAACCAACATTCACCTTTCTCACCATACTTCATTTTCTTAAGATGTCATAAACCTTCAAATTATCATTCAACCGGGTATTATTATCGAGAATGAAATGTCCCGAGTTATCCATTATTTGTACTCACATATTTAACTTCTTCAAGATCGCAGCAAATTAAAAAAATGATACATACTGATATCATTAAATTCCGAAAGACACTTCTCGGTTATTGGGAAATAATTTGCCAACACATATCGATTTATGGAAATACATGTAGCGACACATTATTACTAAGAAACAAACTAATTTCTTTTCCAAATCGCATCATCCCATTTGCGCAACGTTTACGAATCATCATCGCTGAAATGAAACTTACTACATTTACTTAGAAGTCGCATAGAATTAAAATGTTTTTCAGGCATAACTGGGCACTCCATTTTTCTTATGTAACCGTAATTATCGATAGAAACATTGAAGCTCGGAACCGGTCGCATTGCTGCGCGATAACCCGAAGTTAGAGAAGTTTTATCGATGCAGGTCCCACAAGAATGGACGGAGGAAAAAAAGAATTTCACGGCATCGCTGTCTCTGACGCATCGACGCGGACATTGTGGGTCAAGGTTCGCGGCGATAGTCGCTTCACCGAATCATTTTGCCGTAGATACGTCGAATTAGGTACCAGCGTTGCCGAACCACAGCCGCAAGCATTTTTTTTCCACCACTCACAAATCCACACTTTCCTCTTACGCGAACGGATATTTTGTAAGAACCGCGGACTGTTCCTGTTTTTCTGTCAGCTTACATTAACAAACCGCGAACGAGCACGATTCATCGTTTTTAGAGACAGATAAGGTGTTAAACGTGAAATTCCGTCGCTGACTAAGCATCTGGATTAGAAACCGTGGACAATTTTCATTTCAATGTCGTATTTTCAACATTGGTTTACTATTCTTTCTAATCGGTAGCTGTCATTGTTTTTTAAACAATAATTATTATTAATATAGATAACTGTGTTTAAGGTTGTCACGATAGTACATGACAGGCGTGTTAATTATATTTCCCAAGAATAGAACTCGTATTAGAGTAGGTATTTAAGATCTAGTAAAAGGTGAGAAAAGACAAGTAGGTGGTGGGCTTTGTCGCAATTATTACAAACGTTCTAACAATAAGTACTAAGAAGGAAGCTTAGAAATGAGAATGTGATTGTAGGTTCTAATTACCAACGCACAAGAACATTTCTATTTCATCATAGTCTGAACTTACATAATGTCTATCGTATACATTAGTAAAATGTGTCCATAAAGGTACATTTACATTTAGCACGCGATATATTTTCATTAACTCTCTCTCCTTTCCGACCATTTCCTACGCCTCTGTATTTGTTCACTACATAAAACGACAAGTGTTAAATCCAAGCAAATAATGTTCGTGTAAAATACACATAGAATATCTATACGTACATTACATAATTTCCAATTTTACAACGTGTTGTTCGCGTCTTCTTAAAATAACCGCTAAAGTGTATCACGCCGAAAGAGAAAAAAACAACCAAGTCACGTTAACCTTGCTGTACTTGAAAAGTTGCAGGTTTCTTCAAATCGGTCGGATGAAATCAATGCTATTTCTTGCGACGACTTTTTCTCGTTCTGCAGCAATGTTAAAGATACTTCGGTTCAACCCTGTCCCCTTAGCATCGATGAAAACCTCGGCGAAGTTAACGAGCTTCCTGAGATGGACCGCGGTATCTGTATACGTTCCCCGAGGCGCCAGTGTCCAAGAATTTAATTAGTGGCATCCTCTTTCCCTCCGAAAGCAGAGTCGTGTCGAAGAGTTGGCAGTTTCGTTCGTCTCGACGATGTTCAGGCAGTCCGCGAGCCGCTGATAACAACTGCGACTGGCATACCGACGAAAACAAAAATGAATATGAGAAATTTTATTAACGCGACCGACAGCGAATGAGAAAGAGTTCTAGATTCTTTTGTAGAAACGTTCGATTGCATTAGCTACAAAATTGAAGAGCATTTCGTAATTATCTCGTTTTCGAAGAGTTAGAAGTACTACAAAAATTTAATCGATCTCGCGTATTTTTTTTAACGACTTGTCGGATAGTTTGGGTTTAGAATATGGATTTATTTTATAAGGTAGGAATTGTATTCTGTACGGAAAGACACTATTATAGGTAATGCGGAAATCTGACATTATTGATTAAAGCATTAGAGACAATGATTATATAATGTAATCACTCTGAACGAAACAATAATACATTAAAATTGGAACGGATGCTGTGTTTTATAGGAACGTCAAGATCGATTTCTTCTCGGTGTGTGTACACTGGAAAATATCGCTTGGTTTTCTTGTTGCACTTACATGCTACTAGTTTATTTATCGTTAAAGATTTTTCATTCACCTTATCACGTTTTAATTGGTCAATATAATCTAACGTGTAGTCAGACAGAGTGTATGCATAATTTCTGCAAAAAGGAAGAACTGACTATTCCATGTAACAGCAAGTCTCGGGTGTCATTAATTTGAATTATATAAAGAAACTTGTGGAATGGGAATGGAAAATATTGAAAGTACCAAAAAATCATTTCCCCTGCAGCCATTCACTCGTTCATTCATTAATCTCCATTCAGAAAATGATCGTTTACTTCTTCGCAGTTTCGCCGTTCTTACTTTCATGTCGCAGTTATGTGCTCCATTCTTCCATAATATTTATACGGCAATAAAAAATAGATTCGTCTTGCAATCATTTACAAATACATTGTAGATCGATCGAGTTAGCACTAGAACTACCAAGAAGGTCAAAGTCACTAGTTCCTAATATCTTATTAAAGGCATAATAATGTATAATAGTACTTTTTCCGAGATTCTTCATTACTACGTCCCTATATCTACATAACTAAATCGATTAATTAACTATCCATCCTCATTCCCTCTTTCCAAATAAATTTATCTAACGTTTTTACATAGACTAAATTAACTCTCGGTAGTTCTAGTGTTAGATTCGATTTACATCGAGTTATCGAATAATCAATCGTTATATCAAATTTGTTCCACGGTTGTCCGATTATTTCCTTGCTTGTTACCGCATTCGCGAAAATGAGTGTGCGGGTAGGAAAAAAAGTCGGTAGACATTTACGACGAAAAGACCTACAGCGAGGCTAATTAAGTGTCTTTTAAGGAAAAGGAGGCAGATACGCCCCTGGAGACGTTAAAGCATGACGAAATCATGTAAAGAAAGCGGTGGTGATATTATCAGAAGTGGACCGAACGATCCAATCGTGAAGAGCGAAAGAAACATTTCGTCTCTGCTTGCTGGCGTGCACGTATGCACGGCAGACACAAACCAGTATTCACGCACGTTACACACGTGTGATAAAATATCGCGCCAGTGATGTCACATTATTGCTCGCAGGCAGGTTTCACGCGATTGTGGTAATGTTGGAAATAACTTTTACGTACTGGCGCCTCGATTCTTAGGTTGAAAACAAAAAAATAAATTGATCTACATGTATTTCTGAATCGTCCCATCGGGCTAACGTGTTATCTTATAATATATATTAATTAACGGGCTATTCGTCAGGCGTACGCGATAGCTTCTAATGGGTTTTCTTCACGAAAACTATTTATATACGACGTTGGATTGATCATTCGTCTATTAGATTATAGCAATAACAAGAATTTATTAATTAAATGTCAAAAATTAATTGCTTTATTATATGTATATGTATTTACGTGTTGTTACTGGAAAAATCTGAAAGAATCTACGATAGTAACGGTAATTGTTCAATACCCTGAATAATATTGCATAAATCAGATTCGCATATCGTATTTACATCGCGAATACAAGAAAAAATATAGTAGATGTCCTCTGTCGAAGCGTCAAAGTTGAAAGTCTACTAGCGAGTATGTACTTTCCTTCTGCTTTATCCCGTTTTCTCGACGCGTTACTGGTTCTTAGCTCGAAAGATAATTTTTTAAAAAATTATCGTAGCCACGATTCCGTGCGACGAATCTGTATAAAATGTCAACCACATTGCGAATGTCGCTAAAGAGTGAAGATGGGCACTATTTCTACGAGTATTGCGTCATTGTCAATAGAACGAGGGATGCTGTGCCATTCAACCGTCGAGTTGAGAACATTTCGTTAAAACGTATGTACTCCATACTAGGTGAAAGCTGAAAATAGACGCGCGATTAAAGTCATCACTGCGTTATTGTCTTTGTTTCGCGCCGACGTGCGTTCTTTGTTCTTTCTTCTATCGCTATTTATGGAGCCGGTTGTTTCACTTTGTAAAAACGCATCTTTTCGTCGATTATCTATGAGAGACACGTTAGGAGTTTGGAACTGTTTGCACAATCGTGTGCACTATTATACCGTACTAATAATGTTGGTAATTGTATTTGATTTAAATATGACGACCTATCACGACCTGTGTCTGATACTGATATTTACATGTATATTCAAATCAAATGTGTTCACTTCAAGATAGCTTACATTCTATTTATTACATGATGGATGGTGCAAAATTCGTCTCGAATAATAATAATAATAATAATAATACTCGTTCTTGCCAAAAGCATATGATGTCACAGAAGAGAATCGATGCAGCAAGAGTATCATAAATAAGATGTTTTTCATGACCCTAATGGAGTGACGTAATTTTGACGAAAATTCGCGGTTTCATCCGCGCAGAGCGGTACGCCAGCTGTACAATTACGCAACTTCATAACGGCGATACCCTTTAAGGATTTAATCGATTTCTGGATTCTCCGTAGCTCGCTAATGAGGGTACTTAATTATTCGATGATTGTGTCGTTCGAACGAGAGCCAACCGGATATCACGCGTGGGTTTACTTTGATCTGTAACAACGATGGTCGCGGTTGAACGTAATAAAAATTGTTCATACGTGGCGCCGCCAAGTTCGACGCCGACGCCGGCGTCGTCGTGTGACGAAGGCAGGCGTGGTACATTCGGCGACCTTGACCCCCGTCCTCAACTGCTGCTCGTTCTTCGCAGAGTCTGGTCGATATGTGCTGCTCCTCATCCCCCTCGACATACACCCCCGCCCTCTACCAACTGATTCTCACCCACCGTTACCTTGCCCTGCCCTGCCCTGCCATGCTGTGCCCTACCCTGCCCTGCCCTGTTCTGCTCTGCCCTGCCCAAGTCCGTCCGAACGTTTCCTCACCAACGCCAATAATTATTACAATTCGCGTATACCTCTGTGTGGCACGTTGACATTAAATCATTTCTGCGAAATCGCAATTACAAGCTGATTTGCAAATCGGGGTGGTATTACATTTTGTAGGATAATTACATTTTGGTTCGATTTTCCGTGGGAAATTATATTTCTGTATTATAATCGATAATTATATGATACCAACGTTGCGTGAATTTCGCCTTGGATAGAAAATGTTTAACGGTTTTGCTGTAGATTTGTATAGCAGCGGTGTAGTATCGTTGAAAATGTAACATACGTGTGGGTAATACTTTTTACCGCAATTTTGATAGGAACAGTAGTCTTAAAAAATGATTCTAATCAAATTAATGGAAGTATTTATATTTAATAGAAACTTGCTGTAGCCGATAAGGAAAATCTAACGCGGAACACCATTCTTGCAGTTTGTATCAAATTTAATAATACCTTTCAAAAGATTGTTTACCAAACGTGAACGGAGCTGTACATTGAATATATAACTGTGAAGCTTTCAAGCTACAATTACCAAGGATATATCGCAATAAACGATTTCGCACGAGCTCTCTCCCATGGAACAATCGAATGCATTCGGAAATCAATACGTGGTACACGCTAAAAATGGACATTGTATCGGTTAAAATTGATTTTTGCACCATAGCTTCTCTCATTTACAGCGTGCTTCTCTTTATCAGCGGGTCGCTGTATAGGTCGTCACTGACGACGACGCAGTACCCTGGCGACAGTGTGTTCGGTGCGCGCGTCGTATCGATCTCGGTGATGTCGTCCAACCGTGGCCACGTTTCGTGACGAAGTTCGGAAAGGCTCGTATCTTCGATCGCGATGGAATTGCGCGTAGGTGAAATTATCTAGAATAGACATAATATTTGTTCCTGTCGAAAATGTTGACGGATGAGGAGCTCGCACGTATCGTTCTCCAGGGTTTTGGATCGTCGCGTTTATTTTTTTTTTCGTTCGAGCGAGAATTTGATAAATAACATGACATTGGGTTAAGAGAGTTTAGGAACGATGTATCTTGCGAGAGAAGTAGTTCTATACGTAACACGATTAAAGGTAATAGACGGTGGTTCGATGGTTTTCACCTGGAATTCCATCGAGGTGTGTAAATGTTGTAAGATATGATTTATAGGATCGACTTATCTTCGATTTCTATTTATCTGTTGAGAATGATATGGGAGAACTGGGACAATGGAAGCACAGGTTGTCCGTTAAACAATAAATTCCGCTTGTTTGGTATCAAAGATGTAAACAGAGTTTACTGTGTCTGACTAGTTTCTCAAGGGATAAGAACACTGACGTAGCTAGAATTACGTCATGGGTGGGTTAAATTTATTATGAGACTTCCATGCACGTACTACGGCATTAATTTGTCATACGTTTCAAACGGAGAATTTTTGTGTATCTTTGGGAATTCTAACCCACTTCCAGATCTGAAAACGATTTGAAATTTGGCATATTGTACTTAGAATATGTAGATAATATAACGAAAAGCATATAAAATCAGGAAAACGCGTTGTTGATATTTCAAAACTTCATAAATTTATTTGTGCAGATATTCAAATAACATATTGGCACGTTCATCTGCTATTAAGACACAAAGCAAATATACGTTATTAATATTTCAACATAGCAATACGCATCGTCTAACGAAAGTATAATACAACTGATTTTTCAATCTTCAGTAACGCTACGTAACTTTAAACACCCATGTGTCTATTTCGTAACTGCGACCTTTGCTTTTAACCTCCTAACTGGGTATGACGAGATTTTTCGTCATGGTAATTGTCCGTAATATTTTGTAATATTTTGAAATATTTTGAACGCATTAAGTTTTACGTAGTTCTTATCTATTAAATCCCAGCGTGGTTTTATGCGAGCAGATTGTTTAGCATTTATTAGTTAGCATTTATTCTTGAAGAATAAATTTAAGAATAAATGCTACCGATTATATTGAATAATACATGCTACTTAACGGTACTAATCGCAGCTGTTATATTTTTTTCATAAACCTTTGCTTTTGCTCTTCCGATTATATTGCAATCAAAATCGGCCTTCTACGACTTACCATTTCGGAGATATAATTTTTTAAAACTTTTTTTACAAAAATGGTTGTATCTCGATAGGGTGTGGGCTTTTTACAAAACTGTAAAGACATTTTTTTCCTATTTTGGTGCGTTTTATCAATTCCCAAAATTATGACCACATGTTTTGTTACACCTTGTACTTATAAAGAAAAAGTCCCCATTGTGAAACGAGTTTAAGAAAAGTTTATTCCCCAGTTAGGAGGTTAAGACCATACTGCACCTACCAAAATGTTTATTTATAACAATTTCACGATCCTTTTCGAAAGCGTAAAAGAAACTATGTATATTGCACACGGTAAACGTGACGCAGAATTTACGGCGAACGGATTCAGATCCTTTTCCACCTTTCACGGTCCCAGTCGGGTTCCGCCGGGATACAGGTGGCGCATGTTCGCCGCAGACGAATCAGACGGCGTCGTTGGCACACTGATTGACGTGATTTGTGTGACCACCGGAACGCGCGGGGGGCCGAAAGGTCATTTGCGCGGTACTGCGGGCGAATCCGGCTTGAAACGACACAGTGCCAGCCAGCGGTAGCATCGCCGCCGGCTGAAAAAACCGAGTTAACCAATCACCGACTTTTAAGTGGCGAGCCGAGAAGCATATGAAAACATCGATAACCTGGGTACATCATGTTTTGCAACTCGGAAAAGTACCATCCGCTGTCGAATAATAGTAGGTATTGTACGTAGGGTATTTACATGGATAAAGTTCTCTCTCTCTCTCTCATAACATCAATCATTATTCAAAGACCGATGACGATGTCACCAGGAGTTGAAACACACGACAGATCTGAACTCTAAGAGTTTTCACGTAAATAACACAATTCCCCGTACGAAAAACGTACACGTGGACGTATGTACAATTAAGAGATGGAAAGACGACTTCCGACAGGAGATTACTTCGAGCAATTTTTATAATGTGTTTACATCACTTTCGAGTGGTTTCCACTTTCCTTGTTTGTTTCCAAGTAGCTACATGGAAAGACTCACCAAGACCTGACAAACTCTGTTAAAATCGACGGTTACCATCTTACCATCTCTCTCGACAGTAAAGACACCCTCGTCACTCTCTTAACCATCATGATCTTGGTCGGTTTACAGGAAGTTGATTTTCGGGTAGGTCAGTTGCCAGTCCCTCCGTCGACGTGGTTGTCACCTTCGTCGCTATCATCCCCCAACGCTCGACGTCCCCGCGCTTTATGTTTGCACGTACTCGTGTTCACGCTCGATTTTAGGGTAGGTCAGTGAATATGCCCTTGAAGCGATCATCTCTCCGCTGCGTTTGCTCGTAACTATTACGCTGGTGGTGGTGGTGGATATCCAAAGCTGCTCTGTGTTGTTGATCTTCTATAACCCCTGGGTAACGTATCTTTGTTATCCCGTCGGCGTTTCTGCACGCAGCCAAGCCCAAAGTCAATTTTGGGGCAGGTCAGAGTTGGCCTCTTCTCTCACACCGGCGACCGATATTCGCGCGCACATATTTCTGCCTACGACCGTTGCGCTTACAATCGCCCCGTTTCAGGGTCCCCTTTCTGTGTGCCCGGGCGTTTATGCGCCCGCACTCACGCGTCCCGGCCAATTGAATCGAGTCCACCGCACACGTGCTGCGCGATGGGAACTCGAAAGCTTCGATAATCCGGAGTTCTCTCTCTCTCTCTCTCTCTCTCTCTCTCTCTTTCTCTCTCTCTCTCTCCCCCTTTGCACGGGTTTCCCCTTCTTCCTGCTGCCTTTGCCGGTGTATGCACTCGTAGGGTTACATACAAGTATATTTGTGTACATATGTATGTATATGTACATGTATATGTATACCGGTTTCGCATTCTAACCGGAGAAGAAAGCTCTGCCGGACCCTCGAAAACGTGATCTTCCGATGAAACTGTCGTCCGTATGTGCGCACGTTTCACGCACGCTGGCCATACTTGATTTTGAGGCAGGTCAGACCAGCCTATTGGAGATCCGTTCGTTTCACTCTCTCTCACGCTCGCTCTTGCTCTTTTTTTTCTCTCTCTCTCTCTCCCTGTGCTCTTTTATACGTAGCTCGAACGCCGCTGCACGGAAGCCCGAGGTATCGTAGGTCGATTTTAGTCTGGTCTTTTGTCACTTGACGAGAGCACCGCGTCCACGGAAAGTGCCTTTAGCCAAAGGTCGTTCGTGAATCCCTATCTCGCGGACGGATCTGATGGAATTGCACGATGGAAGTGTACAGGTACGTGTTGCAAGGTGGACCGTTTGGCGCGGAAGGGAGGTCCGCGCAAGTGCGACAAACGTTTCGATGAATTTTTTAACCGCGCGACGAACGTATTTTCGTTTGGGTAACGTCTGATTGACGGCGATCGAATATTCATGTGGGATCGCGTGTATCGGAATTATAAGTTCGATCGAAGTAATGAACGATAAATATGGATTCTAACAAACTGGCCGATGTATACGATAAACCAGGAGAGATTTCAGTTGTAAAAAATCCATGAAACATGAACGCACTACGTGACGCATTAGAAATATTTAAACGTTGAGGCAAATGTTACTGAGACATTGAAACTATGAGTTAACGTGAGTTACAATGTAGAATCACGGAATAGAGGATATTACGAGCTGTGACGTCATGAAATAATTTATAATTGGTGCAAGATACCTGAGGAAAAAAAACTATAATATGTAGACCTTGCGCACGTTAGTTTCCGTGGAATTTTATCTGAATCAGTTTCTAATTCCAAGTTAATGCGTCGGAGGTTCATGGAGTAATGCTTACTTGTAACTTGAAATTTTGCAAACTACATTCATTTACGTGTAAACGTTTGAACCTCTATTAAATTTCACGTAAGCGTGCACATAGGTACGCGCGAACTAGTTGAAAATTCTATTACGTCGTATTGTAATTATATTAGGTCCACTGTTAATCGTAACTATGTCGTATGAGAACTCTGTTGGCAGAGTTTGTAACAAACTTGTCGCATCGTGTCGAGTTAATTAGTAAATATGAAAATCTATCGCGTTTCGTACTAACGTGGCTAACGTTCTCAATAATATATCTGTTTGATATACAAGTTACGATAGGTTTGCAATTATTCGTAGCAATGTGATTTTTTAAAAAAATATTATCTTTAAATGTAATATATTACTTTCCAATGGTAATTCAACGAGTTCAGCAACATTATGCGCTTTTATCAGAGACGAGCGCGAATATCGAATGACAAATGGAATCAGTGGAACGAGTCGTTAAATGAAACGTGTCGAAAGAATTCGTTCTTTTTCTCTATTTTTCACGCTTAGCCGTCCGTTTCGTTCGTTATTCGTCACTCGTGTCCCACTGTGGTTTGCATGAAACGTCAATTGTTATCGCTTGTTTAACCTCATTGCTCTCCATGGTGTCCGTACATGATTGTTCATTATCTTCGAGAACGCCTGTGCGTGAATTTTCAGTGTTTCTTAATTCGATAGAAAGATGTTTTATCGTTGGTTTTTTAAAACTTTGGTATTCAAATGTTATACCGTGTTCGACAAACAAGTTTTCGCGGCGCTATAATAATGCGTGGCGATGGTAATGATTCAATGGCATCACGAGAAATATAACAATACACCGATGTATTGGAAAACAAAGAATTAAAATGACGAATGCAAATCTTCAATACGTATAATGATATTAATATGAATAATTCACGATGCATTGAAACAATGATACGAAGTGAGACAACTTCGTATAAGGATTATGAGATGGATAATTAATATCGTTTCACATAGCATTACGTAAATAAGAATTGCTCGATTATTGATGAAAATGACCAGTTACTTTTTTACATGATCGCTGAAGAAAAGACGAACTTATCACGATTCGTTAGTCATACTTCCACTTATAACAGACACTTTGTAATTAACCTAACGTCGATCACTTATTAACGACATACAAACGCAATATGCTTGTATTACTTAATGAGAACTTAACAGCAACTCAATTACTCATGATTGTAACATTCTAGATATAAGAGTAAACGGTGTAAAAGGCCTTCCAATAACTTAATCAGTAAATCAATATTAAAAAGGATACGAAAGAAACACATATTTTAAGATATTTGCATTGCTTCTTATTTGTGACGTAAAAGACAAACTGCACATACAGTAGGTGAAAATAGAAATAAATGTTGTATGTATTAAGTAGTAGTGTGCATTGCAAACATATTAATAATTATTTCATTAGTCAATGGTTTGTGCTTCAAAGTTATTTATTTGTGGATTGGCATATGCAAATATCTTTTTCCACTGACTGTAGTTATTTACGATTGTATGCTGTATTATTTACAAGATTACAGTAAAGTTTGTACCGTCATTATATATAAACGACAATTGTTTCATTGTCGAAAATCTATACATATATTATATACTTATAACGATATCATTCATTCGATAGCCGGGTCATTAAAATTCTTGTTGTTCGATGAAACTACGTCTGTAATTACCCTCTGGTGCGAAGTTAATATATGGTAAGAAATTACGTCATCGTCGAGAATAATAAAGAAAAAGCTAGGTCATTAGGCGTTGATATTTGAAAATTAAGAGACAAAGTAATTTGTTCGCGAAATTGAGGTTTGTTCACACTTGTATAATTTGATGGCGTCCCTTCTGTCACGCATTATCTAAAATACGGAAAGTGTATAACATATTCGTAAGCGAAATAATTAAATTTCACCTGTTAGCCAATTACATTAGTCCCGCGTTTTGTGGTATTAAATTAGAATACCTAGCACCATCATTAACGATACTGTTTCGACACTTTATCGTATTGAAAAACTCGTCATGCCGTCTCGGTTGGTTAAAAATATCCGAAATATGCGACGTATTATTGCGCAATTTCTTTAATAGAGAATGTTTTTTTTTTCATTCGAGACCTCTGTGACTGCAGACTTCGATATTTATGAGTATCCGCATATAGTTTGACATATGTTTGCTTAATGACAGCTTAATTAACAGTGTGAGATATTGAATGAGTTATTTTCATTTGCATTACTGATTCTTGTTAAAAAATCAGCCCGAGTAGCGGACTCTAATTAACGTTCCCGTTACTTCTGCGTTACAGATACTTCTCCTAATATAGTTAAAACATCGCGAACTTTAAATTAATTAAGCTTGGAGGGAAAAAATTACTCCCGACTTTTAATTTCTAACTATTAGTTAGAAGAAGAAGAAAAGTGGAACTTAGAAATTGTTTTACATGGTAGACATGTTATTTAGGAGAATGAATTTAAACAGCACCAGCTTGTACATCAAATTAATATGAATTTCGTTACTGTTGAAATATCACAGTTTATGTGAATTGCACAGAATTTTGTTAACCTAATTACACCAAGTAGGTTACCTTATAATTCTCAACGTATCTTCGAGTGCAGTGGTTTTCAAGCCAATAAATTGTGGCAAATGGCTGGCGGATCTGTTGAATTAAATAAAAAGTAACAAAAATGGGTCATCATTTAAATGGAGATAAATTGTTTCTAAAATTTCCAACGGTGCAAATTAAACGATTTGATGTTGGATATAATTATAAATAGATTATGTTATTATTAGTGCATATTATGACTTTGAGTGCAACGCTTTTGATAGTTTTTAATTGCTAATTAAGACAGTTTTCAATTTATAGAATATTCCTTATATCTCTATTAAAATGAAATTTGTTAATGTGTGGAGCAGCATTTACAAAATTGATAAAAGTTTGAAATTATATAACATTATTCTTGGGATAATTCTATCTTTATTTTATCGGTATCAACTATTAACATCAAAGTGGCCTATTTTTTCATTTCTGTCGTAAATGAATTACCAATATTATTCCCTCCATAATATATTCTGAGTTGTAAGATTACTCTGTCGCAGTAGTCTCTGATTCATCTTAGCGAGAGTGAGTGCAAAATTTTTCTTTCTAAGTTAACTCCAACTCGTAAACGTGACAGTTTGAAAATCTGATTTGACCATTTGTGACTCGCGTCATTACTTGCTCAGGTGTGTCGCGCACAATTTCTGTTTTTACATTCAGGTATGATTGCGCAGCTGTTGAATACGTCGAATCGCACTGAAATGAATTACGTATCACTTAGACCGTGGAGGTCACCGTTTACATTGACTGACTTCGATCGCTCAAAATCTTTCGGATCCGCCACGTCGAAAAAAAGATGTTGACCTCCGCGATTTTCTCTTTATACCGCGGTATCTAAAATCTGGAACGGCTGCGCTGCTAGCCAAGATTCAGCTTTTTAGGCTAGTTGTAGTTTTTAGCGTAATTAAAAAACACTGCACGTGAAACGGTTTGTAGTAAAATTCCGCATTTTATTAAGAATCACGGCGAACAAGTATTTGCAAGTTTTTCAACGGATATGGTTGACCATAAATTATATAAATGTTCAAAATCAAAACGAACGGTGTAGAATACTCAACGATAAAAAGTTTTCAATCTGACAAGAGTTTTAACCGAGCGTTGCTATTTGATTTGAAGAAAACGCCCGTTATCAGGACACCGATAATCCGCGATAATCGTTTCGGTTGCAGCTGTTACGCTACTGACTTTAGCATTGATTCCTAATCATACACATATGTGTATATGAAAAAAAAATCGGGACTGAAATATAATAATATATTTATATGTGAAAGTTTTATGACCCATGCGTATTACGTATCGGCATTATATTATCTTGGATATGTATTTTATATTGTATTTGAAATAACAAATTAATTGTATAAAGGTACTTATTATGAAGTATCGTTAATTAATCTGATGGTAATAAGAAACATCAATATTACGTAAAGTAGAAAGATAGGTTATAAACAAAAAGTACTCGTAAATATTGTTTTTCTTTTGGCAACGGTAAACTTTAGGCGAAACTGCCAGCTCCTATTAGATTTTGTACTTAACAGTTTGACAGATTATGAAGAATTATGATGGACTACTATAATACATGTTTTGTAACGTACAAAAAATCATTGATGCTTCGTCAGTGTCTTCGTCCGCACGGTTTTTGTTGTAATCGAATGGATGCGTAATATATTATTTTGGTAATTCATCGTAACTAGTGACATAAAGATTGTAATGTTAATACACCTGTGCAAAAAATGGGAAACTTAAATGCAGTAAAAAAGATAGCAAATTTTATTCATGTACGGTTTAAAAAATGTTTAATGATTATTAACAAACTTACCCATTTTTACGTAGATTTATGCTTACATGCATAAAATTAGCAGACTTATTGTTAATCTTGAGCCATTCAGCTTTTACTCATTATTTTACAATTAATTACAGTGACGTATTCTAATAATAAACTCGCTATTCTGATCTTGGTCGTACTTACGTCTTGTATTAAAACCAAAAAGTACGAGGTATAGACAGGATTAAATTTATCGACATTTAAAAAGCTGGTTTTGCTCCAAGGTAAAATACCTTCTATTACTTTTATCTTGTTTCGTAACACTTTGTAACCGCGTAATTTGTAGATGAACGTTTTTGTCTCGAATTTCGATGGCACAAAAACCGTTTTCTTTGCCAGAGACGCCTGCCGCCTGATGTCTATGACTTTAAATGAAATAAAAATACGAAAAAGGTTATACAGTCTATAACGAAAAAAAAAATAGTTATTTAACTTTTAAACCGACATGTAAAGTTTCTATGGACAAAAGAGTATTTAATCCTGGTTGCTATTTTATCCTTGAATAGGCGAGAAAAAGAATACGTGGTAAACAGGGTACAATATAGCGGAGTATCGCAATTGCAGGGTATCCGAAGTAATTATCGCAACCTTAACCAAGAGTTCTGCCATAATTGAAGATGGAACTCCCACAGCGCAGAACCTTGAAGAAGGAGAAAGGTAGAACTTAGAGACGGTTTGACATACTACACACGTCTGTTATTTAGAAGAATGAATTGAAAGAGTACTGGCTTATACCTGAAATCAGCATGAAATTCGTCGCTGTTGCAATGTCACATTTTACACGAATTGCAATGATTTTCTGTCAAACAATTTCCAGTATTTTCTGCCAGAAATTTGTAAAAAAAACGTATCGAACGTTTCCATATATGTATAATAGTTTGATAGTGTTGGGTAAATTACTCGACGATGATAACAATGTCACGATTACGTTGAAAACTTCTCGACAAACTTTAGCTACGATCTTAATTTTCTTACGATGTAAAAATCCAGGTTGAATAATGAGAAGAAACAATGAAGAAATTTGCATAACTCTCGTGTTATTTTCAAGGGGCTCATTACCGATACAAGTACCGCATTGCTTTATTAAGCGAAAGAGAGGTAATAAGGAGCTATTAGCAGTGATTATTATACAGTTTCAATTAAAAATGAAATTCTACTCGAGTCATGCTGAAATGTTTCCGCTTATGAATCTTGGAAGTATGAAGAAGTTATTAGAATTGACCTACACTGCTCTAACGATCGATCCCGCGATTTTTCTAGAATTATAAAATTGCGAATTCTGAGTATATCATTCGATGTTCAAATACGCTCTCTGAATTATCTCAAAATATTCACTGTAGTGTAAAATTTGACTACGAATTTTTACGAAAAATTTCCTTCGACTCTACGTAAACGATCGAAAGCATCGAGGCGATCTATCTCGAAAATTCTTGAAAATCGAATAAAAATTTATCTAACAAATTTCTTTCGACTATATGTAAAAGAGCGAAAGCATCGAAGCGATCCGAGAGAGAAAAAGCAATCACGGTTTTTGAATTTCTGAATGGTGTTCTACAACGGAAGTAAGGCCGGCCGCACACCAGTGTAGCACGTGCACGTCCCACTCGCTAGAAGCGAGATACATACTTACACAGTAGCGTACCAGCTACGAAAACTTTATCGTACTAGGCCCACAAGTAATTCAATTGTCAGAATGTCACCGGACCGACGAAAACATAATTACTTTTAGAATATTAACCACGAGAGAACATCGAAAAAGTTCTGTACTTCTCTAACGAATTCATCCAATACATATACGTAAAGAAATATAAATCACAGAAATTAAATAACGCAGTGGTGAAAAAAGTCGCGCGGCGATGGCAAATTTATAAACCATTAAAGAATACCACGACTTATGAAGCTATTAGACCAACCGTTACAAAAAGGGATACAAATTATCTCTAACAACTTGTTAATTTAAAAATTCCTCCCTGAACAAGACGTGTCTGTGTGCACGTAGCAAAAACTGAACGCGTCGACTTTACAAGAGAGCGGCTTCCACGTTTGTCGTTGCGTTTGCTACGGTGTCGGTATATAAAGATTTTCACCCGTGTTTCTTTAGACATATTCTACATAAAATAGCACCTAAGCGTGTTTCTAGCACATGCTAATTTCGTGTGCAACCGGCCTAATAAGGTTCCTTGCGGTTTGGCACTCGAAAAATTCTACAACGGTTCCCCAAGACACTTGGGTTACCAAGGTAGCCTCCTGACGACGACGACGACGACGACGACGACGGCTCCTTTTTGGAATCTACGGGATGGTCCGACCGCTCGGCTGGCTCCGTAAAATCGCCAGCTCTCCGGCCGAGCACAGCCGAGCGGATTTTAATTTTAACGTCGTCAGGAGCGGACGACGTTCGAGGAATTGGTGCCCCTTCTTTTCCTCTTCCACAACCTTTTCCGCCGTCTGCTTCTTTTCCTCCTTCTGCTCCCCCCCTTCCCCTGGTTCTTTCTTGCTCCCTTCTTCCCTTCTTCGAGAGGCTTTTCTCTACCTTCTTCGTGGTACTTGCACGTTCTTACTTCCTTGAGCGGTCCGCACCCGGTGCCAGGAAGGAGTAGAGAGAAGGGCCGCCCCTCTTCGAAGGCGAGAGTTTCTCGAGTATCGATCCGTGCCTCCGTTCGTCAAATACGATATCATCCGTTGGCGCCGATTGCGCGTAGATAATCCTCGCCGAGTGCGATGGTCCGATTTTCATGGGAGATAATTGCGGGAAAGAGCGATTGTTCCTTTGCGAATGAATATTTGAGAGCCTGGCGAACAAGTTACGCGGCACGCGGATAATTGTTGCGGGACAATTACACGTTCTCGAATATCTTTTTTAGGGAGAATCGAAGTGCCCCGGGTTTTATCGTGGAGTTTCTTTTTGTTTCTGTCTGGAGTAGTTTGTATTTTTTTCGCCGACACGCCATATCGCATCATCGGAACTTTCAGATATTCTTACGCCTCTGCGAACCCGTTTTATCGGTAGCAGATATGTTCGTATTCGATTGAATTTTTTATATGCAAATTTACGTAGGAATTAGATTAAGAATTATAACTGTAGTTTATGTTATTGGAAATAATAGCTAATAATAGAGGTGCGTATCGGTGTCATATCAGTTCACACTTTAAATAGTCTAAAACGATAGGGCTTCAGCAGAGGAATTTTATTTCCATGGTCACTTTTTAAAAGGAAAGAATTCCAGGTACACAACGATCTGTTTGAATTGCATTTGTAAAATGCAAATGTTCAAATATCGTGGTAACCATTGTGATTAATTAAAAACGGTTAGAAGAGCAAACTTGATACACGGAGAAATTACGTTTCCCTCCGCGTATCAGTCGCGTTCGTCTTTCTCTAAATATATTTAAACCAGCTTGGCATTAGTTTAGCAAGTATCTAAATGCTTGAAGTTTCCTTTAGAGACAGAGTCTGTGCTCCTAGAGAACGAAAGTCTCGCCGGGAAGAGCGAAAGTAAAGACGTTAAGCACATCAAGGTTACCGCATTATAATACAGATTCAAGCGTGTAACCTCGAAAACCAACAGAAGTTCAAATTCCTACGTTTAACATTGAAATATCGATCTACGAGTCGCTTAGTTGGTAATTATAGAAGATTATAGAAACTGTTCTAAGTATGTGTACGTGTATACGACGGCACAGTGTCCATTTGTAACTATCGTGTAACCATCGCAAACGTGTTGAACACGTTTTATGAGTGAGCAATGATCAGTTGGGCGAGACATGCTGCTTTTACTGCAGTTATGCTCATTAATGAGCGCAACTACTTTCATGCCTTTTTTTTACGGTCAATTCTAGTAGACGCGATGAAAGTAACCGTATTACGAATTTACAAGAGTCTGCGCAATCGAGATTACTTGCGTCGTTACGCCAGAAACGATTACCGATAAATTACTTAATTCCTGCGAGAAAATTAATCGGCGCGCACGATGATCTTACGTTTTGAAAGGCACACGCTTGTATCTCGGTATTTCCGTTTTATACGTTTCTTTCGAGGAATCTTACCGTAGAACTCGAATGAAATGAAACGAATGGTCGAATGTTGAATTCGGAAACGTTCACTTTTATCGTTGAGCACGTTTCTTTTCGTCGGTTTAAAGTAGAACCACGGGAGAAAGTATATCCCGACATTCTGATGCGGAGGCTATAATGTCTTCTTCGTAACGGGATTTAAAGAGCAGTACAAACTGATGGCGTAAGTAATGATCCAGACCTTAGATCTCTGTCCTAAAAAGATACCGTTAACGTAGAAACATCAAATAGTCTTTCATGTTGTTACTATAATTTCACAGTTTGTTAGTCGAACGGAACAGTTATATTTAGATGCATAAAAATATAAAATTTTCTAGTCTAGGCAGTTACCACGAACGTGAATTTTTGACGTGTCGAAATCAAATTTTCTATCGAAAAGTGTCAGCTTTGGTGACACGAACGACGCGTGTTCTTCGTTTTAAATAAAACGACGCGGTTGATTTTACAACCATGAACGATACCGAATACAGCACCGATCGGTGCGCAGATAGATAGATACTTCCACCCACGCGAATATTGATACGTGCGAATGCGAGCTTCGTGTTCCGACATCGTTTTAAGTCGGCCAACAATTACGACCGACGCCGAGTAAACTGCACCCCGCGAAACTACATCACCAGCGTTTCTTCTCTATACGTTCGCCGCGTTGTTAGGTAAGACTTAATGTTCGCCGCTCAACACAGAAGGAATTTATTAATCATTTTTCTTTTTTTATTATTTTTGAACGTTAATGCAGCTTGAAAGAATTAGGTTTTGTCCATCGGCAATTGAGGATTTGCAAAGTTTTTTGAGAAAAATATACTAAATATTAATTTTAATAATAATGTTGTCTATCGATGAAAATTGTTGTGTTCTCATAATTTTGGTTTTGAACCCCATATCCTGAATTTGTTGTGACGTTAAGTACTATTTTCGTAAAATTTCGTCAAAATATATCCGGGGTTTGAAAACCAAATTTGGAAGACTAATTTGGATTAATTTGAACTTTTGTGTTAGGCTGCAAAGTTTTTAATAAATTCTCGTATAGGTCCGATTTATTGTAAATTAATCATTGTTTTTCTTCAATGTTAGCATTTAATCACTTTGTCGCTAGATTATTTTTCCCTGTCTTAAAATAAATATTCTATTTATCTTTCCGACATTTACATAAACACGTGACCGTATTCAATGCATACGTTCCTATTATTCAACATAGAGAATTAATTAGCAGTATCGAGATTAATATGGAAAATATAACATTTGTTGTTATATTAATTGGCTCCGTTATGTGTCACTTGTGATTGAATTGAAGTTTAATTTTCCACGTCCGATATCAATTTCATCTATCGCCCGTAATGACTACTTCGTTAATTAAACCGAACGGCGTAGCAACCGTCATAGTTTCGTAACAACAACACGAAAATAACTCCATTTTCCAAAGGCAGGTTACACCACCCACGGTATAATCTCTTCGTCCTTAGCGGTTTTATTGCGAGTCTGACTAGATACTCACTCTCGTTACGTGCGTCTACTACGAATTTGCTTGTAACAAAAAGGAAAAGGAAAAAGAAAAAGAAAAATAAAAACATGTACAATCCATGCTCAGTCATTCGTGAATCCCGTCGAATCTACCAGAAATTAAACTCGGTTAATAGACAACCGTGCTCGTGAACTTGAGAAATTAATAGAACAGCGCACGATTAAAATACCATAAAACTACGGTTTTAATTAAATCTCCCTTTTCTCCACCGTATCAAACGGTTAATTGATCCGTCATATTTATTACGTAACACATCCCTGCCCTACAAGTGCGCCGCTGTACAACACGCCTAAACCACTCCCTCCCCTGTAGTCCCACCTACACCCTCGTTACCCCCGGACGCAGTGACGCAAAGATGTAAAGTTACGTCATCATGGCAACAGAGTGCCGCGCCGCGGCATCGTGTCCGTCGACATGGCAACGCCGTTTTCTCCCTTCCCACGTTACGTCTACATCGTGTTTACCATTAGCATCTCATCTACCGAGTCCCGCGGCCAAGCTCCACGTATTAAATATCATTCTCCAGATTCCCTTTCTTTTTCCTTCTTTTTTCCCCCCCACCTACCTCCCTCCTACCCAGTGTTTCTCGCCGCTGCGCCGTTACGTTTCTTCGACGCTGAATCGGCGTGCAAGGTAGCACACGGCTTTACAAGGATTACGCGTCTGACTCCATGAGTTGCCTCGTTCCCTGATCGCCACTGCCCCGGGATATTGTATAAAGTGATTTTTCTAACGATTACATACAGCAGTTCGACGTGGGCATCGAAAAGTAGATGGAAAAATAATTTCACGGCTTTGATAAACGGTTTAATAGGAAACTAATATCTAAGGAAAGAAACAAGGAAATTTGTTTATTTCCGATCGTTACATAAAGAAATGTAACGTTCGATTTCGTTGGCACGATTGAAGTGGGAATATAACTAAAATATTCATATATGTATATGTAAAGTGATTTTTCTAATGATTCCATACCGCGATTCGATAGTCTGTCGTGGGCATCGTAAAGTAAATGGAAAAATGATTTCACGGTTTTGATAAACGGTTTAATAAGATACTTAATATCTAAGGCACAATGGGAAACAGGGAAATTTGTTCATTTCCGATCGTTACATAAAGAAATGTAACGTTCGATTTCGTTGACACAATTGAAGTGGAATGTAACGAAAATATTTATACCATTTGTATTTTTGTGATCATTAAGATTTTCCTTATTTGATGAAATGGAGGAGTATTATTTTCTGCTCCTTTCTTTACTGATGTTACAGAGGATCGTTAGACGTGACTTTTACTAATAAGAGTGAGATATTGAGACGGATGAGAGCATTCGTGAGCGTGGGTATATGTACAGTTAGGATCGCGAAAAGAGTGGTGATATTAATATCGAGCGATAAGGATCGCAGGACCAGTATAGAGTTATTTTCGGAGCAGGGGACCGTCTCCAGGGTAATTGATATTAACGAAAAGATGTGCCGTCAGTTTGATTAAGGGCGAGGGAATGCTCGAGGAGTAAATATTGGTTCGATAAGGTTTGTGCGCTAAAAGTATTTTGCGAAAAGTTGATTTCGGGCTGTTTATCGTAATAATACTACCGAAAGAGATTAATCGAATAATAAATATATATTTTATCGTGTAAAAACGAAATGACAGAATAATTTATTATAATATAATACACCGATACCCCCGAGTATAGCTAATCCGTTTGCAATGTTACGTAAGTGTATTCTGAATGACATATTCCAAGAGAATACACTGTTTGATCGTATAAAATCGTTCCTTTTTTTTACTTATGTTTCTAAGAACCTTTCTTGGTGTGAATAAAAAAGGACTGCTTATTTAAATAATGGAGGTGACTTTGGTATTCGGAAGAGTGAGGATAACGCTAAAATTCCAACCGCGTTATGTTACAACTCTGTAAAAAACACTATAATTTTTGATTAATACATTTTCTTCTCATAAACGCTGCAATTGGTAGAAAAATCTCGTCGACCGTTGGAAAATTCACTCTGTATATGACCACGCGATTTTTTATTTGCTTGTATATTTGTACAAACCTTACTGTCTAGTATTAAAATAGCGATGGATTAAATTAGTACAGAATAAAATGGTAAAAAATAATTATCTTGTCCGCTAACCAAGAAAAAAAATGTGTTACATGCTTCAGTGATTCTTCATTAACGCTGACTTTCCAAAAGCTCTGTAATTTCTAGATGTTCCATCGGACCGTAAATCGATCGTTACTAAGAATATCCGGCGTATGGAGTACCGCGATAAGGGAACAAATTATTTCGTTACATATTTCCACTTCTGCATTATCACGATACACACTTTAGCTAAAGTGACACACACAAAAAAAAAGAACACTTTGCTAATTTAACACTAGAACGACCGAGGATTAATTGGCTAAATTGAAAAACATTGGATAAATTTGTTTGAAACAAAGAAATAAAGAGGGATAGTAAATTGATCAGTTTAATTATTTACATATAGAAATATGCGTATGAAGAATTTTGGAAATCGCAATGTTTTAAATTTAAGCGGTTCTCATAAGAATTTCGGAACTAATCATTTTGAGTGCCTCGGTCGTTCTAGTGTGAAAATCATTTTTCTCTCTCCGATCCAAATACGTCGTCAACGAACATATCTACACTGTAGATCAAGTACTTCCAAACTTACCTAAAATTAAAAAATCAGACACAGAAAACTGAATATTAATAAAAGAATCCCTCCAGTTGTTGTCGAACCGAGAATCATTTTGTCCGGTGTACGGTCAGGCATTCTTGAAAAGGTACATTACAGCACGTCCGAAGACAGTAAATTTAAAGTAGTACCAAAATAAATTCGCTGGTGTCGTGTATTCCGGGAACATAAATTTTAAAATTGAATAAAATATCTTTTACCCATACATGACACGATTTCGTCCGAGTTCCTTCGGCATCTCAACGCCCGTGGTTTTCTGTCTCTCGAATTAAGTCCGTTGCATAACAACCGCTGACGGATTCATCGTTCGAGCTTTCCGATGTAAAGGGTATGCGCGACCTAAATTTCGAAAAGGGCTATGGTAAAGGGAGAAGGTTGTGCGGGGCTGGCTCGCGCACGTTCTTAAAATGTGAACTTCGAACGGTTACAACGCGTCCCTGAAAACGTCTCCAGCTTAGGCCTGAATTTGGCCACCGTGTCACGTTCACTGCTAGGACACCGGTGGCTTTCACTCGCCGTCTGAATTCACTTTCAAAATCGAACAGACTCATTTCAATTCAGCCGAAGCTGATTCCCCAGGAAATGCGTGTAACGATGCTCCGATACACCTATTTATACAGGCTGAGCTGGAAGTCACGAACGGCTTTTAGAACGGCGAAACTCGGTTCGTTTCATTTATCTGCCGTTTTGAAAATATTAAATATAGGGCGTGAATTTTCATTTAACCGAAAATAAAGCTTTTCGAATTGGGGCACTGTTTATAGGTATTGTCTATCAATATTGTAGAGCACTGGTTGTTAATTCGCGAGTTTTTTTTGCATGTGTAGCGTGAAATTATGAAAGCAGATGTTTTTTTTAATGATTTTTAGAATCTAGATGTGTGTTAGAGTACTTACTGTGTGTTAAATGTGCAAAATGTGGGTTAAAGTACTGGAATTTTGGCAACAATATTTTCTTTCAATTCCAGAGTTGCGAATTTTTGAACATTAGGCGTGATTGCTGATTTGCAAAGTAAATTTCAATGATTTGAGACTTTACTCGACCATGTAATTCGGCATAATTAAATTTTTCTCAAGTTATTTATTATCGAGTAAAAGATAAAATGGAAAAATGAACAAAAAAGAACTAATAATTTTGGAGAACATCTTCGTAACTTGTGCCTTACCCTGTACTTTTTTTTTGTAGTACTTATTTGTAATTTCATGATATAATACTATTTAATTTTGTCGAAGCATGAAATTGTCATATTCCCAAGTGCTAAAGCCAGATTCTCGAAAATCATTCTTACACTTCCATTCTTTGAACTTCCGAAATATAAAATTAGGTTTTCTCTCCCCAGCGATCAGTGCCCATTTCTTATGACTTGTTGCGCTTCCTCTTGTATAACTTATGTTAACGTCATTTGACGAAATCGTTTAAAATGTATCTGATAAGTGTGAACGCTTGTCTGGTTCTCTTTCGCTTCCTTTCAATTATATGTATACATACATATTATACATATAGCACACATATCTCGCGATTTACACGATGTACCTTTTTCACTCGGATTCCTTTTTACGTATCAATTATTTTATCCCGAGTTACATAATATTTTATTATATCTTCAGTCCTGACGTTAGTAAGACATAGGCTAAATAAAAATCTAATTTTGTACAGTACACACATACATATTTTTCCGCAGAAAAATCGGTTGGATGCAGGCTAGAATATTTCGAAATGATATCCTATTCAGATGTTTGACTAGACGGGGTAATCATATACAGGGTGTTTCGCGACAAATGTCAAATCTTGTGTGTCGTTCCAACAGCGATAGTTGTTCTCCTCTAACGAATGATTATGCGTGTCCCCACTACTCAGCAATCCCAGAAGAGCATGTCAGACCTATCATTTCCCCGAATTACCGGATATTGTGCTTCAACGGTCGCATTATCGCTGCTGGAAAATCACATTGGACTCGTGTCGTGGAACACCCTGTATACTTACGGAAATACGCGTTACATAAGTGTAATTTTCTGGGCGTACAGTATAAGTTATTAGCTGGAGAAAACACTACATTTTATTACAATCCATGGAGATTAAGTTAACAATCCGCATCTGTGGCAATCTTATTGGTCTTAGACTTCTTTTGTTTGGATTAACACTAGAACTACCAAGCCAGTCAAAATGACTGATCCCTAATTTGTTATAAAACTCACTGGAATTTATAACTGCTCCTTTTCAGAAATTCTTCGCAACTATATTCCTCTATGTATAGAATTAAATCGATCAATTTACTATCTGCCTCCATTCTCTTTTCCCAAATAAATTTATCTATTGTTTTTAGATAGACCGAATTAATCCTCGGTAGTTCTAGTGTTAAGTACCATACACGCGTGCGAATACCGTAATTACTTCCCCCGCAATGCCGGCACGTTTTAGAATCGACGTGGAGTAATTCTCATCACCTTATCCCTAATATTGTATTTCGTAATATAACTCCAATAATAGCGATATGTCGCCATCGATTACAGCTATTGAATTGTCCCCATAAAATTATGGTAAACTGATTAGCATACTTTCGCCCGGGTGAAGCAATCAGAGGTCAAACGGGGAACGAACGTGTGATCAGTTTTAATTGAAGTCGCAAAGAGAGTAGGAAGTGAAACTTCTTTACTCGTGAACGTCCGATACGTAGTCATTTGAGTTAACGTGTCGGTTTCACAACTCTCGTCGAATGATATAATTACGAACATGCGAAAAATCAACGGTATCACAATATTTCCGAGCTCAATTACAACGGTCCGCGTACCAACGATCGACGCGGGATTGTTAAAATGTTGAGAAAAGTAAAAGAATGTAAGAGTTTCGTGAAATAAAAAAAAAAGGAAATGGTAACGTAGCGAAGTATTCCCCGAGCTCATAAACATTTCTTAATTACGGGAAACGTTTTAACGTTTACACACGGTAACAGGAATCCGAGAGAGTCGTATGAATACGTCTTATTCAACGACGAAATAAATTGAAGCGCACGTTACATTACCGGAATTTTCATTTCCACACATTTCTAGAATACACGTCGCGCGTATCGCCCGCGCAAACGGATGATCATCTGAAATTCTTTTTCCACTTCCACTTAACATTCGTAAATAGTAACGCTATCAGATCGCGTTTAATCAGGGCGACACGTTCCGATTTTACGATCCAGTTTCCCTGACTGTAAACACCTTGCTCGGTCGGTTCGTAATGTTCAGTGATAGCTGGTCAACAAATTTCGCATGCAAATTTGTATTGTTCTTGACCTCTGATTGTTTTCATTTACTTTAGTTTCGTTTACTGGGACCCAATAAGAGGGTGAACTAATGTATGTACTTGATTCAAAACAGCACGTGAAGCTTTGAAGACTCTTGAGTGAGATTCGCAAATGAAAACAAATAACTCTGTAACTAATTGTCAGGGGGTTGCATAATTTCTGTCGTTTCGTGCGAAGTTTAAACCACCAGAATTTTGGGAAGATGTTTGTGTTTAGTTAATGATATATTATGAACACAATACTTAGCAATAAAACAGAAATCAACAGTCCTGTTTCTAATAGTTTAGCGTGATGAAAATATTACTAAGAATATTACTAATATATTGTGCAACTAATAAGAGTGCCAACATCCATATTAGCCCTAAATTGAAAAATATAACCACCATGCCATGGAAATCACGGCAAAGCTTTGATTTTACTTGTTATAGTCACGATTAGCAGCACAGTGTTAAGTATCAATGCACCAAGAACGCTCGGGCGTTTCTTCTGTACGAAAGAACGCAAACGTACAAAACATATTTGTATATCAATTTATTCTTCAAAACGTTACTTTTCCTTTTCCAAATAAACTCACTGGGTTTCGCTTGGTTGAAACGTTGCCAGTATCGCAGCGACATTTACCAAGAATATTCGCGAAACAAATAAGAAACTTTCATACACTACAAAACGCGACGAAACTATTTTGATTACCCGATAGAATCGATTGTTTACATATGTATATATTCGCCACGTGAAAGTATCAGCAGATTCAGCTAGCGGGATCTGCGACGACCTAATAGCACCGAATTTATTTTCCATTCAGCATCGGTGGCTGGCATAACTGCACAAAAGTGCCAAAGGAATGCACGTGTCGTATGAACCTGAACTCGGTAGGAAAGCTTGAACAGCGAAAGGATAGGAAACGATATACATAGATATATACATACGTAGGTAACGAGAACTCTGGTCGATGGCCGTGGCGTAGAACAGTTTACAACTGCATACTCGAGCTAGGGAAGTGTGTTACTACTCGAGCGTAACCGAGAGACCTCGACCAATTTAAATGCGCGATCGCCTTCTATGGATCCTCACTGACTCGGTCGAATACGAACAGATTATCGTCTGACAGACGCAACGACTATTTTAATCGACTCCTACAGCGTACTCAAACTGCTGTCCACAAGGCACGGAACACTTAGGGTAGTCACTGGGATATAGTGATTTTTGAAGATGCTAAGAATGAAACTGGAAAATGATGGAATATAATCGGATTTTTTTTGTTAGGTTTCGCTAGGTATTTATTTATGAGATTTTTGAAATTTTCTAAGTGTCACTAGTATGGAATTAGAAGGTGCAAGATAAGTTTTGGAAAATTTTGGAAAAATCCAACAACAGTGGTTTCGGAATTTCAAGATTAACTTGGATGCGATAAATAGCATTTATATTCGGATAGTTATTACTTGGCCAATTTCAGTGTCATAATTTATAGATAATCCTGAACATGGTCTCTTTGGTCCATTAGACATGTCAGAGGAGAATCGATTTCAGACGGATAACCTTCGTCTTCCGTTTAACGAATGTTCCATAAATTCAACCGCGAGTGTGTAATTAATGTCTCATTAATTAATGAAGTCTTAGAGATCCCACCATGTTGGTTTCGTGAGAATATGAAAATCGAATTTAATGAAATATTTAGTGGAACAGTAGTTCGATAGTTGTAAGATTGTGCTAGATAATAAGATTAAGTATCGGTTATCGACAAAGTATAGATTGATATACGTTTCTTAAATTTCGAGTACCCATTCCGTGGCACTACACACACGCATCCATAGTCATTAATAGTACTTACACACATTTTAAGTCGATCCCCGAGATCGATACCCGCTATCTCGACACGCTTGATCGGCAGGAAGAACAGGTGTTTACCTGTGAAAGTGCGAGTGTACGCGAAAGCGTCACCGCGGCAAACGTTATCCGATGGAAGAGAATGTGTGTAGGTAGGAACATACGCATGTAGGCAGGAGGTAGATAGGTGCCAGTGGCGTAACGAGAAGACAAATATGGGATGGGGACTTGGAAACGATCGTATTAAATTATTTTTTTTCCACTGGCTGCCCCGAAAGACTGGTAATTTGTCAAAAGTGATCCGACGTCCTTGTAAATGTTCGCCGAAACGCGTAAATGGACTATGATTTTTTTTTAAAGTAAAAATTAGGGTAATTTCGAAGAGGAAAATATAATTCTTAAAGAGTGCTTGATGGGATATGTTTCAAATTGGACGACGTTATAATTTAATATTTTAATATTGATCTGACAATTGCCTCGAAGGTCCTTTTATTGAAATCAGAACCACGGGCCGTGTAAGTTGTCGCACCTAATTCAGAGCGGCGTCGAATTACGACGAGTCCATTTTCAGCGATAGAACTGACGTCATTTATTCTGAGAAACCTATGAAATCATATTTTACGCCGCTTAAAGGATTCGGCTGCCGTCCGGTATTTTTTTTTATTAGCAATTGCCACGGTTGCACGTGACAATAACGAAGATTGCGTATCATTTCGCGCGATATGTTTTCTTATCTTGTTATTGTATCTGTTAACATTTTTATGTTGGTATCGAAGTGATATTTAATTCCTGGGAAAATAATTGTATTCCCCGCTACGCGTTACGGTTTTAACGTTGAAACCGATGTAACATTTCGTTATTGTGCAATAATTCTACTCTCTAATCTAGTCTCGGTCAGTTGAGTCCCCGCAGCAAGTTCCTAGTAAAAGTACCGGTTAGAAGAGTATTATTGAATAACGATTGATATCGAATGTTAAAACGCTTGGGAGAGAAAGATATATGGAAATTTATATATGATGATCGTTATGGAAAGCAGATCGTTTTCTTTGATATTTCAGTGCTATCGGAACGAGTTTAAGGTTCGCATTTTATATTCCAGAAAAACATTAATACGTAAAATCTACAGCGATATATAACATCACATTTTAGTATAAGTATTGCATAAAACATGAAAAATATGGAATTAAATGTTATTTTATATTGTCAGCATGTTCAGAATTATAAAGAAAAACATGATTTCCACACGATGCATCATATTTATATATTTATTATATTTAAAACACTGGGATTTCATATTGATATTTTTCTTATTGAAAATTACATCTATATTTATATTTCTTATACTTTGATGATAGTTGATTTACATCGGTATGGATGGTATTTTATATGACTAAATAAACTTCCAGAGAGCCCATCGTTTTTACAAAATTCACGATGGGACAAAAACTGGTGTAAATCCAGTAGCGAATCATCTTCGATAGAATAGTAATAATACAAACTAGGAAAATAGTGCATCGATGTAGAATGAACATTAAAAATACAGATCAACGTGGATCAATGATAAACCAGTCCAAAAGTACATTTTATCTATGTGTCATTGTCTTACATTCATGAATCAAAAAACAGGATTTCGATCTTCGATAATTTATGGTGTTTCGATTTAGCCTTTGTCTTTGCGGCGGTCTGTAATATTTAAAATACACTTTACACATTCAAAGAGACAGCCCGTCTTCTTTACATATTAATTCGTAACGGAATATATCCGAAGGTTTTCCATAGAAACGAATAAAATCCCCGAGCAAAGAGACCCTGCCGACAGCGAACATAAAAAATCAATGAAACACCGCGTAATCGCACGTATAATTAGCGCCCCCAAATCTACTAACTCCCAATGAATCTCAACCCCGTGCACTGTCCTACATCAACGTTCCGCGATCAATCTCTAAATTTCCACCTCACAATCTCAAAAAAAAAAAAAAACGAACCTCTACCCCGTCCGACGACCACCGCTACGTCGGTATTCGTCACCAAAAATTCCCCTTATTTCCCCGAGTGAAAGCACAGCGAGTGTCACAGCAGTACATAGATACATACATACACACAGTATTCTACCACGCATTCTACATTAATTCCGATATCCAAGCGAGACGACGGAGAATTACCATAAGTTAAGTAGAAACGTTAGACGACGGTCGGCAAACAAAAGGCGAACCGGGCCCCCGGTAGTTAAATGGATAAGCCTTAGCGACGGAGGAGAGATGGCGGGAGTAAAGACGGACTCGCGTTCTCTCGTACGTTAGTTCGGTACAGTTCGGCTGGCATAGACGACGCACGTAAAACGCGCGCGTTGTTCGGTCGGTTGGTCGCAAGCAGAGAAGCAAGCAAGCAAGCAAGCAAGCTAGCTAGCAAGCTAGCACAAGCACAAGCAGGCAAACAAGTAAACCAAAGGCGGGCCGCGGTGCGCGCAATGCCGCGCATGTCCGTGTTGCCATGATCGCCCTGGCCCACTGACCTATATTACACTCGGGTACAGGTCCCGCATATACGAGTCGACCCACAACCGATACTCGGCCATGCCGAGTTGGAGCGCGGGCCACGCCGTCGTCTCTCTAGGTACTTCGCTAGTAAAATTTCGCTTACTCTCGATTCCGACCTCACGACTATCTCGATCGTGTGGTCTTCTTTACGCCACGTGATCGTCGGTAACGACGAGAATCTCCGAGAACGTGTGCTGTCGAACGGTAATCGCGAGCGAAAACGTGTAGAGTCACACACGAGTAAAGCTCGTTCGTTAGTCAGTTTCTCGAAACCCCCTCCCCTTTATATGTATTCCGATCCGACGGTACGGAGGTAACGACGACTGACGAGAACGACGGTGACGACGACGACAACGACGTTCGTTCGCTCGTTCGTTCGACTCGCGCGAACGAAACCAAAGGCCTCGATCCGTAAGGGGGTGGGAGAGAAAAAGGAGAGGAGAGGGAGCTCTCGACCGTGGACTGGCTAGAAGAACGACGGGAGAAGGAGACGAGAGGAGTCGTGGAGAGGGAAGAAGAGAAGCGCTTCGCTTCGTGACAACTGGGTGACGGCTGCGTGGATACACGCCGCTCCGTGATGCAAGGTGCTTTCCTACGCGATAAGTGGTGACGTCGGCAGAAGCAGAAGCACCGGCGTGTCGTGTCGGCGTGTCGCGAGTGTTACACTCTTTCCCCTTTCCGGTCGTATCGGGTGGTGGTTCGTTTCCATTTTTTTTTTTTTTTATTGTGGTCGTCCTTCGTCCCCGTTCGGTGCGTTATTCGTTTTAACCAACCCCGGAGATTAAAAGGGTTCCCGATGAGTGTCGTCACGCGTGCCGCGTTTCCGTCATCGCATACGTTTCCACGCGATAACGAACAAACGATTGCTGCGGGCACCACAGGGAGACGTGTCCTGGGTGACAACGAACGAGAGTAAAGATGCAATTGAAAGAAAAGTAAGGATACACTAGACCGTTTCAAGCTGGGATAGATAGAGATTTAAACACACAACGGATGGCCGAGATTGAAAATGTGCTGCGACGCGAAGCGAAAGTGTTTGGTTTCTCTGTGTTTATATTTCAGTGTTTGTTCGGAGGTGTTTTTAAGCAGTTCACGGGAGAACGATGAGAGTCCCTCTCAATTACACCCTGTCAGACCGTGCGGTAAGCTCCGACCACAGCAAATCGGTCACATTCTCGCGCGCAAAAATTATTGATCAAGGCCTGGTTCGGCGTAGATGGCTGACATAGATTTAGGACATTCGAAGGAGCCACGATGAAAATCCAGCGTAGCATTATCGTACCCGATGCCGTTGTTTTATTGTACCAAGGAAAGTTTATCGTTTCCCTTGGTAACCTCAAGGTCGATAGTGCTGGACAAAAGTTCTGGGTGCACGGTTTTTACCCGTTTTTCATATACACGTATGGTATACAATTAATTCTCGAACAACGGCCTCGAAGAGATGTGGTGAGTGTCCGTTTTGTAGAAAATTTTCGTTTAAGTAACTCTTTAAATTCACTCTCGTCGCGGAGTTTCTCGCTGTGAAAGTGTGGAAAAATCTATAACCGATTAACGTTGTCAAATTATAATCCCGAGGTGAACGAGACGTTGCAACGAATGGTCTTCACGAGTGGCTCTGACGACCTATCGTTGAATAAAAATCATTTGATTCGAACGATACGTCGTTTAGCATTGGAAGCGTCCGTTAACTATAGCCATAGAGAGATAGTGATCATGATTGCTTGGTACTTGCACACTTATTGTTAGCCTGTAGCTAATGGTCTATGTTTGCTACTTTCTATCATCCGTCGACAAGTCCCCGTCGTAGCGACGAATCAGGAATTACTCGTTTTTATTTCGATGACAATGCTTTATTCGACCTTTCATAGATTCGTCGACGACGACGTAGTAACGAGCACGTGCAGTGTAAATCCCTCCTTTGTGCATGTATGAATGCACTTTTTTGTACGAACAAGCTTTTCCTAAATTCACTCGGTCAAGTGTGTGGTGCTTTTGTGCTTATTTAAATCGTGCATTATTTTTTTGAGGGCACTGTATTTAATATAAGAAGCAGACGGGAGGGTGTAGGTTCCTGACCTAGAAAAAAATTTAATTTAGAAGAACGAGGGAATGACGGTAGATTTCGCTTTTAATTCTTATCAATTTTATATGCGCTTAATTATTGTGATATCGTTTTTCATTTAAAATGTTCTATCAAATATAGTACTCAAAGTAATTACTAATTGTTCGACACGTTTTAAAATTTCGACGAACGAACTCTTTATCTACGATATTATTTTTCTCATCACTGGACAAGTATATGATTACGGTAGAAATATTAAGAATGATTTAATAGAAAGTAGATGATGGTAAGTAGAAGGATGTACACGTTTATTGCTTATCGTTTTTCATTGAACGCTCTAGCTGACAACTGCTCGATATCATTACTTACGCGTAATAAACGCGTCACTCACGATCTTGTTCAGCATTTACCGTTTTTCTCAGTACTTACCAGTTATTTTAAGTAATCGACGTGATTGATTGGACGCGTCTCCGCGAACAGCATTGTTTAGAAGTCGTAAATCGTTGGATTTCTTGTTCTTACGTTAACGGCAGAAATTGTGAAATCGAATTCATTCATTATGACGAACGGGGATCGCTGGTACGCACACGGGGAAATTTTGTTATGATCGAAATATCTTACACGTTACGCAATTAAACGTGAAATTCCGTAAGATGCGAAATTAAGACGTCGATGAAAATGTTAGAAAAGTTTTGTAGAATTGCAAAATAGAGTATTTTATACTTTAGGAAGTACTAACGATTTTACGCGCATCCTTGTATCGTTTATGATCCAATTGGGCTGAAGATTTATGTTTACAGTCGTAGGATAGCGAGTGTAACAGGTATCGGATTCTACAATGGAATAAAACTTTGTATCTCGTATTCCAACTCCGAGACCACACATAGTCAATATTTTGTTTTAATCGCTGGTATAGCACTTTATTACCGGTCACTATACTTGGCTTTGTCTTTTTGCAATTTCATCGAGAGGAAAAACTGTTCTTCGATGATCAACTTGTAATTATTTAGCTCGAAATAATAGTTTTTGAAATTATTTTAAGGCTCGTTGTCTATTCTCAGGTAATTATTATTTTTTATTTCGGAAATTACTAGATTTTAGTCCAGAATGTAGTAACTTTCTACTAATATGTTTAAATCTGATTCAAAAATATAAAAAATGATTGTTGCGTGTAGCCTATTAATTTTTCACAATAACAGCGCGGGTGGTCTTGATTGTTCGCTCCATTATGTAGGTATTAATTGATACTGTTTCAGGTTAATGTTAAATATGTCTGAGCGTTATGAATCATTATGCGCATTGGAATTTTTTAGTGTCTCTATTGTCCTTTTACTTGAAAACCCTGAGGAATGGTCGGGCAATATAGATTATCCAGACCACAAGTTTTTAATAACCGTGTCTGGCAAGAAAACCTATTTCACGGATTTAAAGGGGCACGATATTTACCAATCGGAAAATCATGTTAAATTCAACAAATTACATCAGGCAACCTAAAATTATTCTCAATTAATGTATTTCCATAAAATTTATTTTTAAGATAATGAACTGATTAATAAAATTAACTAATTCAAGAAATTTTAAAAATAGCCTAATATTAAAATTATGATTGAACATCGTTTAATTAATTTGAACGGTGAATTTTTAAGATATCAAACTGATGCCATTTGTAAGAGAAAATGAAATTTTTAAATGAACAAGTATTAACACGCTACAGCTTTTATTCCACATATCTTCTCGACTAGTCTTCAATATATGTATAGTTTATCAAAATCTTTGGTGAAACAAGCACCTTTAAAAATGTAGGTTATCATCTTACTAATTAAGAGAAAGATCATTATAATCTCTCACCCGTACAAAATCTACTAAATCATATTTTTGTGATCGATATCTCCCAAATAACGATAACCTTAATACTTCCAAAATATCTACAAAATTTTTCAACGTATCTTACCACGTAATGAAATTAATATTAATCATTAGCATTACCATTCTCAGTTTCTTTTTTCCATTTCATTTATCCTTGCATCTCATTTCTTTACTGTTTCTCCGCAAACACACATATCTACATAAATCATTCGCAGTTTATCCGTTATTATTTCACTGGTTACGTTACTTTTCAGCTACGAGCGTTGCATAATATTCCATTCAGTAAGTAATGAACATTACCCGCGATAAGTCCGATCGGACAAACACACACACACAGTGTCGTAACAGATCGATCTAATCCCGACTGTTACGTTGTAGCGTCGAGATCACGTTTTCTGGTCCAAACTCGGTCTTATCGGATTTGCATCCGCGTCGTCGGGGGCTGTTGGTTCACTTCCGAAAACAATGTGTGTGTCTCTGGCAGTTTTGGCAAGGCGATGTACGTTTATCGTAATGACATCGAGCCAACTAGTTGAGCGTTGGCAATGTGGGCATGTACTGCGGGGGTGATTAGTGGACGCGGAGAAACAAATATGTCAGCTGACTGACGAAAGATCAACGTACGTGTGTGTTGTTTGCTGCTTTGCATCACAGTGACGTCGAGTTATTTCCGAGAATTCGCGCAGAATTTCGGACGTCACTCGATAAAACTGTCGGCGAAATTTTGTAACTAGTACAATGGAAACTCGATAATTTTCCACTTCGCTCGGATACTTTTTTATTATACACACACGTGACCATTGTCACGCACACAATTAAAAGATATCTCGAGGTACTTTCCGCCGGTAAGTTATCGAGAGTCTACCGTGACAGAGAATCGGGTATTATTAGCGAACCGATCGGATCGGAGCGTGCGAAAATAACGGACAGGTAAAAAGGGAAAGACTAATTTTGTTGCAAGGTTCGAAGGAAATTATTTTTGGAAATGAATCGGTACGTTATTCGGGACGAAGATCAAAGATACTTTCGCCGCGAGCACTTCCTTGTTCGAAATTTGTCGCTGAACCGTGAGAACCGGCTGGCAATTTTCTGACCTCGTGACTTTTATCGATATGGTGCATCGCGAGGCGTGGAAGAAAATTTTGCGTAGGCAGACCCGCAAACGCAACTAACCGTGTAATGCGTGTGTACCTATCTACGTTCTATCGGCCGTGCGTTTGTTCGTTTTGCAGTACCTCTCTCGGTTATTGCCTACTTGTGCTCGTCGACTGATACCTCCCCATCTGAAGATCGGATTTTATTTTCTTAGATCAAGTTTGTACAATGTAACTGGACGCATTTAACGAGATCCATTCAGCTTGTATTATATTATGGCAAAGCGGTATCACGAATTTTCTCGTCCTTTTGTCTCAAAACGGTTCTAATGTAACGCGACACGTGATCCTATTCTTACATTGGTATTCCTTTAGGGCTGAAGTAGTAAAAGAAGAATGTTTATATAGCGACGCGACGTAACGGCTACCATAAATTTATGTTTCATAAATTATACATCTGCTCTCTGAGGTTAGTAATATGTACATTCACTGCCATAATTGTCTATTTACGTCCTTTGGTATACGTGTAAAGTCTGTATCAGACGTTGTAATGCAGCACGCGATAGGAGGAGGCATTTTACGTGTCGAGAAACGATTGTAACAGATACACGTGCAAGTAAAAAGACTCGAACGATCGGTATTCTTCACGGCAAATCGTAGACACACATTCGTACGCGCTAGCCATCCGATACTTGTAAAAAAAAGTTGTAAAGGTGTACAGTTCTTTTTGTAAATTACGGAGTCTCCGGTAAATGCGACAGGGATGTTTTGAAAATTGTTTAACAATTTTGCCAATTTAAAGTCCCCATACGGCTCGTATCTTTCGCCATTAATTCATTTTATAAAGTAGTTACCATACGTGAAGATATTTCTTCACCTCTGATAGCATGTTTCTTTTCATATAAATTAATATTAAAAAACGATAAATGATTTACATGAATTTCCCTCTACATTTATATCGAAATTTGCCACCCCTCAATGCAATCTCATAAATTCATTAATCATTACATGTGTAATTATGCTTTATTTAACACTATTTCTACCAAGAGGTGTCAAAAGACACCTTTCAAATTTTAAATTAAAATCATTCGTTAAGTTGAATCATTTCTGCATAATTAATTTGTTGACTTTTTATACAATAGTTGTTAAATTATCTACATTTAACTGGTAATTTGAAATCCCAACAGTTTTGGCAAATATTTGCATTCAAACGAAAAGGTTTCAAAAAACACCTTTTGCTCGAAATAGGTATACACACAATCGTGGTAGAAATAGTGTTAATATCGTTAAAAATAGGTTTTATAAAAGTGAAGAACATACTCCTCGGCATTCTCCGAACGTGATTTGAATAATAACAACAAAATACGTACAACAAGAAGATGCAAGCTTATTGTTATTACTTATTTCTATGTTCTCAATTAATTCTCTTATTTTAATTTACGAACATTGTTGCACTATTAAGTATTCTAATGAGATATTCATACACCTTCAATCTCGTTTCACCTAATCAAACTTGTCAACACAATTGTTTACAATTTCGTGTGATTATTTGTTACAGGCCTAGCCCGTGTGAACTACAAGACCCGCTGTGGGTCAAAATGAGTGCGATTACCGGCAGCATCACCAAGAAGAGAAAGAAATCAGATGCCAAGCCTCAGTCGCAGATGTGAGTACCGACGTCTTCGTTTCGTTCCGACTTCTCGCGAGCGCGAAGTTCTCAGCCCTTTGAAACTGAAATTGTTGCTACCTATACCTATTCCGTCCGTTGCTTTTACGTCGGTAGATTCCGCAATCGCTTCTGAAAGCATTTGCCCCGTTCCTACGGTTTTATTCTAATCACAGGTTTTACATTCCCGAATCGTAGTAAGAACTTTTATAACCGCGACTTCATAAAACATTTAAGATAGAAGCTTTTAAGAAGCTTTCTTATTTAGCGAGGGTGCATAAATTTAGCATACATTGTTCCATGCATAATAGTAGATCCACTTCGTAAAGCATTCGAAATGTACTCGATGGCGGGATTTCCTCTTTCGTTTGGATTTAAAATCGCTGATCTTGAATCGTACGTTCGAGAAACGGAAGAAAAAACATACACCGCCGATGATTAATAATACCGATGTTCCCCTTTTACAATGAGAATGTTATTTTTGAACTTACTATAAATGGCCCGCGAAAATGTCTAGCTTTGTTCGAGTATTTCGGTACACAGGGAGAATAAAGTGTATGTGTATTAGCAGCGAGAATGTTTAGAAATCACAAAATAAATCATAATCGATACATACATAAAATTCATACAATTCAATTTTGTAAATCGTCTGCGTTTATATATGAAGTTTCATTCCGGAGTATGTTTTTTATTTCGAATAACGACCGCAAACGAGGAAAGTGTACGTATCGTCGCGTTTTTTCCCGTATAGTATTGCACTTTTTCCGAAGAGTATGATTATTACGTGAAAATATGTTAACTATGCCCAACATGATTGTATAAAGTTCCGCGTTTTATTTGCATATTGATTGCGAATACTTGCACAAAAACCGACACGATTACCATGTTAAATGCGATAAGTGAAATGAGCATTTAATATGCATCGTAGGTCCGTTTTAATTTGATAGCTATCTAGTTCGTCGGGAAGTTAAATCATGCGTATCCGCCGTGTGTGTCAGTATCGCGGCGGCAGTTTCGGAACTGACAATAATTCAAGATCGCGTATATCAACGGGGCAAAAAATTATTCATCTATAAAACCCAATAAAACAGGCTATAAACGTACAAGGGACTAATAAAAGTAAAAACGACGTTGGTAAAAAGAAGACTCCGTTTATCGTTGTATTACTCTTCTATCAGAGTTTCTGTCGAGTGATTATTTGCCTCAGAATTCGTGTAATTTTTTGCGACAATAAACGTTTTTAACCGTTTCATCGTTTAAACGTGAAATCATAATACCAACACTGATCTATACGTGTTACGATTTTCAGTTATAGTATAAATGCCCCTGGTCGGAAGTTGTAAATCATTATCGCGTTGGCATGATGAAAATCGATGATATTAAAATTGTGTCGTTCTATATAAAATTAATCAACACGCGGGTGATTTAAATTAATGCGGATTAAATGTTAAATATTCATAAACAGTATGTGGCGTTTTCGCGTGCAGTAGTGTAATCGCGTAAATGAGATATAAAATGAGGTGAATCACATTTTAAACATTAAATATAGTTAATACTAAATGTAGCAGACGTACTTTTAATATACGGTAAACTAATCGCATATCGAAGCAGTAATGGGATTTGTCCAATAAGGTTTTTACTTTTATTCGAAATTATTCACATTGCAGCTTTTAATACCATTTGAACATGTTTTAAACTTTTAGAAAATGTGAAAATCAATGGAGTTAATCGTACCGACCTAAAGTCGATAACAATATAGCATTTGTCTAATTATCACCGGAAGGAACGAAAGATTATAAAAAAAAATATGGCAGACACGTACATTGCGAAAATTTCCTTGATAATAATTACAATTTTCTATGTGTTTCTCGCACAAACGATTCTCATTCTCATTCAGGTTTCAAAGATCCAGACAATTTTATTGTTTATAAAAATTCATGAAGCTGCTATATCTAGGAAACGTATTGCGCAAGTTCTTATCTGACGTTCAAAATAGCGCAATAAATTTGTTGAAACGATGAATTTTTACAATCCATTTAAAAGAAAAATGGAAACTTTTTAATTAATCCAAGCATTAAACTGGTTAAAGATTACAACATTTTCAGAATTCTGAAACCGGAAAATTTAAATATCACATTACATTGTTGCTAAATTTTTAAAAGCATGAGCTGTAAAAATTTTTGTAATAAAAAATGCAGAGTTCAACGGTCCGTGATAAATATGTGTCCATAGTAGTAGTGAGTAGTGACACACCGGAAGTACGATACACGTAATGCATGGTTAACTTTCACGAATTTTCATAAATGCGCTATAAAATTGTATTTTTTAAACCCATCAGAAAAGAGGTTTGCAGATTACACTTATCCAACTATTATTTCACTCATTTTAAACCAGACACAACTCTACAAATCTTTACAATAAATAAATAATGAAAGCAAAAATTAATTAATTTCAATAAATCGACAATATTTTTTTAGTAAATCCATTTCGAAGATACAATTAAAAAAAAATGGTGCATAAGCGATTTTAAAGTTCCCGTCACCGTCAATTTTCAACATTTTTAATAACCCTTCGAGACACAAGATCCAAAAATGTATAAAACACAATGACGGAATGAAGTTGAAAATTTTGCTCCAAAATGTGATCAATTTTGTACGGAGCGAATCGAAACTGAATATCTGCATAGGAATTGCTAATAACGTTGCGTAAATGAACTTCACTCGGATCCGTAAAATGAGATCGAGAAGTGCCTCTCGGTAGTAAGAAGCAACTGGTAAAACAACTTTATTGTATGAAAATAACAGGCAAGCCTCGGCAAAGTGAGAGTCACTGTTGGACCGACGTGACGTCACGCAAGGTCACCTGAGCGTTTCAACGGGACTGAAGTTGATTCGGTATCTAACAATAATTTCCTTTCCGTAAAATTCATAAAACCGAATACACCTCCATAAAATCTTTCGTTAATACTGAATTATATTCGTTCGTTGTATTTTACAAAAATGAATCGCGAAAGAGGCTGCCCGTTGCATCGAGGAAGAACCTTAATAAGGAGATGCCGGAGATAAGTCGAATTAACGTTAAAATTCGTAATTTAATAAGTAAGCAAAAAAATATAGATGACTTTCTGAAAATCGTGCCTTGCTCGGTGCTCGTGTAAATGTAAATTATTTCGCCGGCTAATTAATATTATGGATAAAACCGTAAACGTGTAGTGTGATCCGAAACGTGTAATTTTAATTAGTTCCGTTTTTAATTAAGTTCTATGCACGCGTGGAATTAGACGACCATCAGATTAGGAACTCGCTTGTTCGGTTCGCACTTGCCGGTTATTACGGAAGATGAAGAATATTATTGGTTACTATGTCAGAGGATATTCTTGACCTGAATATAAAAAATTAGTCGCACAGTTGCAACTTTTATAGAAATAAAAAAATCGTTTTTTAACCCACCATCATACGTTGTATTTATATCAGTCTTATTTTTATACTTTCGATATCTTCGCTTATACATTTAACAATAAGTATATCTGCCATATTTTTTCTACCCGAAGATCTTTTTTTTTCACAAATATACCAACGCACGTCTCTCTTCGTACGGATTTTATATTTTATTATGCCCGGTGTATAAATCGGTAATAAATGTTTTCGGTTCAAGATTTATTGAACCAGTCATTTCGTCATATTCGTACATCGCGTTTCTCCAATATTTTTCAAACAAAAGATGGGCAAGCACGTCCCGTTAGCAGCTCTAGAGAGATTAACGATCCTATCGCGGATTTTAAAACATCAGCAAGATTAATGCAGACTTTTTAGTATAATATTACTTCAAATTGAAATCGTATTTGAGAAGAATGACATCGCACGGTCTAGACTACTATGGTATTTTATGTAACAAATTGTAACTCACTGCACTGTCGATAAAACGTGAATAAACATGTTAATAAATATTCGGAATACCAATCAATATTTAGTTATTTTTGATACAGATTTAATGAAAGCAACGGTATTGACTTTCAGAAACATCTACATTTTTACACCTCTGTATTTTTTTTTCTCCAACCGTTAGTTCGTCACGATGTAGATTTTGTAGGAATACATAAATGTCACGGTGCGAACGATTTGATTTGTTCAAGAAGAAAATGAAATTTGACAAATAACGAGTCACTGTCTCGATTGTTTACAGTAACAAGTGCCTTAACGAAAAAAGACGACGGAACCAGGAGAACCAGTTTATCGATGAGCTTACCGAGCTGATTTTCGCCACGGACATGAGCTCTGGCAAGACTGACAAATGCCAGATCCTTCAGAGAACCGTCGATCAGGTAAGACGACAGATTTGTACGTTTCTGCCTTTAAAATGACTGATTGATAAACTCAGCAAGACGTTCGAGATCCGGTTGAAGAACGTTACTTTTTATGGCTGTTTGCCACGGATAGCGTTATCGATGTTCGATTTACTTCGCGTGCAAAACGAAGTGAAAGTTTCCTTACAGAGTCTCGATTATTGACGGATCATCCCCCTTTAATTATAAATAATCGTGTTAAAGTTGTTTTTAACTTTCAGTCCATAACTTCGCGTTTAGATTTTCAAATGCGGACGACACATTCTTGAGGAATATTTAAAAAAAAATACTCAGGGTTGGTTTTATGGGGTGAATTTCAAATACATTTGAAAATAATTACGTGGAAAAGTAACTTTGTATTTGCTGTATCGCTAAATACAGTGAGCGGAGAAATAACGAAGGTACGATGCGTCATACAAGATAATATATTCTTATGGTCCCATTGAACGGAAAATAAAAACTTGGCATTTACGGTGTCGCAACCCTTCGTTTGATTTCGCGTAAATTATTGTTGACGTTGTTAAGTCTATCTTTTTCGCAGGAAATTTATAGTCTCCCCAATAATGATATTTTTATTTTTACAATAACTTTATGTTTGTGTAGTCACATATTGTGTTATGACCGTCCAAATTCGTGAAACATAGGTTATACCTATCAAAGGAGGACGAAAACTATCATTCTAGTCGATTATTATTTATTTATTGAGAAATTATCGTGGGATCTTTTGCGGCTGTTAGACCTATTATTACGCGATACTCTTGAACTACGGAATCGATAAGGTTTGCTTGGATATCGTTTGAAATAAAGCAGAAATTTTTCAACGTACATATTCGTTTCTCTATCGATGTCTCAGTAGTGGTATATCATAATACATAATATCTTGAATGTTAAATAAAATAATCAGTTGTACGCTATGTACATACATTTTATACAAGGCATCGCATTATCGTGATATCTCACAAGTGTTTTATCAAAATAGGACCCGTTATGAGATTTTTTTAACCCACCTTGATGTCTCTCAGACAATTTCCAATCGTGCGAAATTCAATCGATAGCGATTATTTTTAAATTTTTAAGTGCTTCTACTTACGTACTGTTTATCGCGTACCTCACGAAAATCGTAACGATAGAATGTACACAATGTTCGCGGCAACGTGAAAACATAAACGGCGTTGTTTCTTTTTAACCGTAATAAAATTCTGTGTCGTATTTTAGATAAGATGCATTATCGCTCTTGATGTCAAGTAAATTTCCGTACGGTGCTGCGGAGAATCGTGCCATATTACGTCGTATTTTGCCTGTTGTATTTTGGTAATCGGTGAGACTTCGAGTATCGCGATGGATTTCAAGTAGTTAGATAAATCTGTACGTATGTACATACGTAAAAGAGAAAATTCGTTTGTATCCATTACTTCCAGATATAGCAACCGTATTGAAATTTGGTAGACGGATAGATAAATCCTGTGAACATAAGGGAAGAAATAAAAAATGATTTACTGTTTCTAGATTTCTAAATATTGTAACATATCGACGGTCCAATGAGAGTTTTATCTGTTGGTATGCGAATAAAAATGAGGTAGCACGATAATGATTCCGATGATCGTGTAGTGCTTCACTTGAGCTCGCTACCAAATTGTAGATACGCGAAGCACTTTAGATCGCTAGATTTATCGTATCGAATGATTCGTATTATAATTTCCAATGCGCCCGAAATAAGTGTGATTATCTGGTAACACTTCAACCGTATGAGAGAAAAAAAATGTGTTGGCTTGTTGGATTACTAAAATTTCGGATATTAATCATCATTTCTACCAGTTGCTCAACGCTCGCTAAGGCTAAGCCCTTGAGACTTATTACGAATACGACCGGTCCACGTTCGCCAACGGCGGACTATAGCTCGGAGATTTCGGATCTAGAATTCACGGGAATCGATAACGTGTCGTAACTGTGCCTAATGACGACCGAAGGCCTGAACTTGACTGAAATTTTAAGCAGGTTTGACCAGCAGGCTGGTCTTGCCAAGTTCCTCAATACCGATCTCGTAAATTACTCACCTCCGTAGCGTGATAAGTGAACACGAAACTTAGTGATACAATAATTCGATTATGTAAAGATCCGTTATGTATATTATAGGTAGTGTTCCATCATCGGTAAATGATTTTCTATTAATGATAATAGAGTAGCAAGAAATTACTGGCTGTATTTCGACGTGTTACCATCGGAGAAATAATAACGAACGTAAAGTAGGAACAATAAGACATTAATATTGTAGTAAGTATATAATACTTATATAATAAGAATGAGATTCGATAAAGAAAAGACAGATAATTATAATGATAGGAATGAGGACCTCGAGACAGATTATAAATTGTTCCATCATCCTTTTGTTTTATTCATAGTTTAATTACTTGTATTTACTTCTATTCCAAATACGATTTAAATAGTTTCAGACAAATTCCATCTCGATTTTGCAACAATCGTCCTCCTAATCGTCGATAGAGAAATTGCCCCTTCCTATTAATATAGAAATGGTAATAGTTTACACAATTATCTAACGATAATTGACCGTAAGACTTTTCTTGATTTCATTATCGACGGAATAACTTGCTTAAACGAGATCTGCCGGCAATCACGTTAATCCAGTTTGCATAATTAGTCGTATCCGTTTCACTCTCCACTAGCTTGGTAAAGTTTACCATCTATGTACATACTTTGAAGACGTGTCGGACGTGTTCCGATGTTCTTGAATCATCCACAGCGGTTGACGGCTTCATCCCGGTAAAATCTAAATAATCCTAAAAGTCTTGGAGTCATAATCGGATTTGTCACGACCGAGTCTTATCTAATTGGACCCCCCACGATCGTCACTGAGTCACTGCAGCACACTCCGAGTTCGTTCTGTCAATTTTCAATAATTCAAAGTCATTTTAGTTCGATTACAAACTGTTCCAACTATACTTCATCATGTTTCCCAGATAGGGACACAGTTTTCATGAACATAAATTAAGACTGGATCAACCTCGATCGATTTCCAACCGACCTCCACAAATTTATTCTTGAGATTAGACTAGACAAACCTAGGTTCACCCCCCCCCCCACACTATTCTAATTGTGAGCATCAGTGTAATTCCGAGAGTTGATCAATCCGAATCAATCCTTGCTCGTTTCACTTCGTGCTTCGTACGAGACTCGCACCGTGTGGTGACTAGTAACCGGATCTAGTCTCGATCGAAAATTGAAGGACACTAGAATAAGTTGGAGGGTCTTGGGGCGAGTTGATAACACTTCGGTTTATTCGGGTATGGTCAAATTGAGACGGGTCCTATCGAGACGAACCCCGGGGTGAAACTTAATGCCTTCAGGGTTCATCGAGTGCGGTACGAAGGTCTCGAAACAAATCGGGGTTCAGAATATAAACAGGCCGTGGAAGTCGAGGAAGCTTAGAGATAACCTCGGCGAGTTTCGATGGGTCGATGCAAGTGTACAAGGATTCAAGAGGCTCGAAGGAGCCCGAGATAGATGGAAAAGTGTTGGAATGACCTAGAAGGAGATATGGCGGAACTTGCACGATGCACGTTTGCCTGTGATCGAAGCAAGTCGGGATGGGTCAAGATCAATAGGGTCAAGTTGAGGAAGTTCAGAGGCGAAGTAACTTCCGATAGGTGGATATGAGTAGCTGACGATTCAAGAGGGTCGGGGCGAATCACGGTGGATTCAAAAAGTGTCGAGATGAGTCGCGGGATCGGTTGAAAAGTGTTGGATTAAGTCGAAACAAGTCGGGATCATTTTAAACGAAACGAAATCGAAGTAAAAAGGGCCGAATGTAGCTGTAAGGGTGATTTCAAGCGGAATTAGTAGGGACATTTTTTTAATAAATGTTAATTTATTTATAGTTGTAAGGCACATTGTATAATAGATTGGGAAAATCAGTTAAAAATGTAAAGATACTTTGACGGTTCAAAGGATTTTCAGCATTGTATGATAACAAAATACATTGCAATTTCTTAAAATTTTTGTTTTTTGTTTCTAGTAGATTGGTCTACGGTTACATTTGTGGGGGAATACAAGGGTGACTCATTTGTTGCACAATACAACGAAAGTTTGTGAAATATTTAACTGACATAATATTGCGTCTTCTTTGCTTGATAGCAGCAGTTTTTTCATAAAATTAAAGTTTTATGGAGCTCTATTTCGTTGGTTATAAAGTCTCATATAAATTGTAGCATATCCATTTTCACCATGAAGCAGATATGAGTCACTTTTCAATCCTTCATACTAATGCATATTAACACTACAGTTTCTTACGATTCTTTCACAAATAATTTAAAATAAATCAATTTTAGATATAGAAATAATATATGCGAAAACAATAAATATAAAATATACCTTTTTGAAAACGCGAGAATCCGTATTCAAACGGTTCAAAATATAAAGGGAAACTAAAATTGTATAGAACAAAATTGTAACGTGATAAAGTCCTTCGCGTGATTCAGACTAATTAAATACGTGTTGAAATACGATTTCAAATATGTTGACTCATTTGTTACCCACGTATGTCCAGTTTTAGAACTGGTTCCAAAAGGTTTTCATGTAGTTATACGTAAAATACTTTAAAGATATGGCCTGTGTCATTGGAGTGTTCCGACAGTATCTTGCCAGTGGTTTTGCAATACAACATTCAAACGTAACGTTGATTCGAACACGTTTCACACAAAGATCGGCGGGCAAACAATGTGAAAGAGTGAATGCGATAAAGTTTGACAGAATGAAAAATGGAATCAATTTGACACGATAAAAGATATTCCGTTCGACGAATAACATTTCGTTGAATAAAAGAGCGGAATGAAAAAGTCAAATTTCTGGAGTGCGGGAACAAAAAAAAAAGAGCGAAGCTTCTTCCTCGCCGCGACGGTTTTAGTGAAAAATTTATTTCTGGAATGAAGCGGGGTTATACCGATGAAATAGATTTCGTTCGCGAAAAAGAAAAAGAAATGTCTTGTTGTTCGGAAGAAGACATTCTTCTCCGCCCAATAACATTTTACTTTGGCTTAACGAAGCATTTTTCTCGGGCCGCATGGAAATGACCGACCGGCACGGCACTATTTACGACAACGACATTCCACTATCTCTGTTTGTCCTGACACGCCGACGAGGATGGCCAACCATACAAATAAATTTGTGCAAGACGTCGGGAACACGTGAAGACGAAAGGAGCAGCTGAGCACAGCAGTTTCGCTAACCGCAGAAAATGTGCACCGGATCATGTGAAATAATAATAATAATTCGTTTCGTTTCATACTTTTCAACGATATAATTATCATTCGACTCTAGAATGAGTAAGAACGTTCGAATGTTCGGGTACCCGACAATTTTCCGTACACTCGGCATATTGGCAACGTCTTATTTGTTGTTCACTACTAATTAAATGTAAAATTAAACAAAGATACAAGATACGAATATCAGCAGAAACGACCGTGCTTTCGTAAGTAGGTATTAATGGACAGCGAAATGTTTGTATTAAAAAATGTTTCCTCCGTATCGCGTAGAAATAACGTTCTTCCTTTTATTTATATTTATTCGCGTTACAACTGTTACATCAAGATGAATTTAATAACAACGCGATATCACTTGGCAAGAAGTGATCAGGGGGAACCTAAGTATCGAATTACTGAAATTGCAGAAAATGATAATTAATTCGAATCTACCTATAATTACAAGTGGCTTTCGTACGGCGATGGTCGAACGATAAAAAGAGAGAACAGTGTGTATGGAGAAGGGGCTCGCACTTCCCGTCTGTTCTCTCCACGCGTTTGTTGTGCGGTTCACGAATAAGAAGCACATGTCGATTCTTCGCGGCAGGGTCGCGGATTCATCCGTTGGTTGCTCATTTTCGTTTCAGGGACGTGGCTGTTGTTACAAACGAACGCAACCACCCTTACCAAACCTTTTTTTTTTTTCTTCGTTTCGTTTTGCGCGCTACCTTACCGTCTGTCTACCTCTTGTCATCAGATTCCGTAGATAAAGAATCGTTAAAAAAAAAAGTTGTTGAGATTGTCACGTGACCTTGAATGACGTCACCGAGGCCAATAGGAAACCTTCCAAACGGCGCTATAACCCGAGCTACCGGAGCAAGAGTTCGCGTGACGTCATCTGCGCAGTAAAGCCACGCGCATCTTGTCCGACGACGTGATCGAGGTAGAATCAATTGGACATTTCTAGCAGAGACCATTTTCTTCGTTTTCTCCGATTTTCTTCAAGCTTCGCATGATCGTGCCCTATCGACGATCCTTTATTGTTAAATCGTGAAAATAGATAACGGGTCGTGATTATCGTTCCGACGTATCGATCGTCATCGAAATGTATCCTATATCGGTTTTTCGAAAATTTGGTCGTACTCCATTTTGTGTTTCCTCGCCCATTTTTTTTATCGCCGGTCCGTTTCTATCGAGCGAATAATAATTCTTCATTATGGAAACGGTGGTTCCGAAAGCGACCAAAGAATTTATCGCGTGCGACGTGTGATGGGATGGGAGAAATATATACGCTTCGAAGCGGAGGCTAGCGGCAACGTCGCAAACCGTTTGTCGGACTCTCAGCCTCAGCCGCCGAGTCACCGACTTTTCGAGGCCACGGCACGTTGTGCCCGTGCGCTTAAATTCATCCCGATTACGAGCGCGATCTATCGGCGTTAGGAAATACGAGCTCAAGGACGAACTTTTTCTGCGGAACCGTGAATCCCAGTCGGTAACGTAGAGATTTACGCTCGATCTTCTTTCACTCCGTTCCGATGAACCCACACACGCGACCGGCGGCAGGAGATTTGAGAAAGCTGAAATCTATTTCTGTGAAGTATAGGTGTTAGTTAACGGGCGGAAAATCTTGGAATTTATTGTATTATTCTTTATGTATATTTTGATTTTGCTTATTTATATTAATATTAATTTATATGGCCGTTATTCTTATATTTCAATCGTAGGCATTTAAATCAGTTTAACTAATATTGAGATCGATATAAACGATGTCTTCTAAGCTGAAAGTAATTTAGATTAAAGTATCAATTCGGAAAAGATATTTTTTTAATTCATAAATAAATCGTAGAATTTTTTACGTCTGTGCTGCCGGCAGTCGAAGAAATATAAAAATTCATTTCATTTCGCACTTTGACCACTCTACTTTAAAAATGGATTTACTCTAAAATTTGGATTTTTACACTAACAAAGACGTGCGATAAATACTGGCAGAATTCAAGAAACTATACAATTTGTTTACAAATATTTTGTTATGTAGTACGTAGCGGTTTATATTTGTAAAAGTATGCTTATTTACTACATTACATTAGTCTACGCATATTGGACTTATTTTATACTATATTCTTCTGTTTTTTGAATTTCTTATTAAATTCTTTTAACAGTCACATTATAATAAAACTAACGCGATTACTAAGCCATTACACGATACCGTGCGTTTCTAATTTCCTTGTATTGCTATATTACACATTCAAACTCGCTTCCAACTTCACTTCGTCGCTTTGCATTTTAATTTGACCGTCTAACTCCCTGTTTACCGTTGCTCTATTAGTCTGCAACTGGATGCATTTATAGTTGAAACAAGAATAGGAGAAAACCTTCTAAGGAAGACTTTCTTTGACTGTACAAAATTATTTAGTGCACAAAAAAAAAGATTTCGTTCTTATGTTGATTGAACTCTATGTATAGGTTTATGAAAAAAAAATTACAGAACGTAATTATTAATCTGAACTTCACAAACATTTTATTATAAAAACAGGCCACTCACTCTGAGGTCAGAATGAAGAAGCAATAATTTAGAGTGGTAATCAAAAGAATTTATACTTCAAAAATATAGATAGATATACAATGTACAAAATTCGAAATATACATATAAATTTTGACAGAGCTCAGTCGCCAGAGATTTTATTAATTTAGCTTTGTAATTTGCCGACCGTGTTTAGTTTAGTTTATGCGGCTGGAAACTAAAAACGCAAACAAATGCAACCGTCTGATATTGTAAATTATTTGATTAATTTCGAGAGAGAACTGAATGGTACGGATGATTAGTGATCCTTTACCACGACAATAGTGTATATGAATGTCAGTTCGAAATTACATGACGTTGTACAGGGTTAAACATGTAAATTGATTACTATAGCGTGTGCGTTACTATGTCCAAGAGAGAAATGAATAATTCTTTGAAACTCGAGATAGATAGGCCAGATTCAACAGCTTGTTATAAAATTATCACGTAAATTGCAGGAATGTGAATTATCAGTATAAATATTTGCAAAAGTATACGGATAATCAGCGTAGAAGCACGAAGCTTATTTTAAAAGCTGCAGAGGAATGTAACACGTAACAGAAAAATGTTCCATCGGGAATTTGTTTACCCAGTTCATTTTTACATTGTGTATATGTATGTGTATATGACGAATAGCTCTTATTTTTCATAATTATAACGATTTTATTACTAATTTATACATATGTGGCAACAATTGAAAATATTTCAGTGATGTCCTTGTTTTGCGGTGTTTCTGTTTTATTCTTGCCTTTTCGCTTTACAACAATAAACTGCAATTTAAAACGTAAATCACGTTATGTATATGTATACCGTTTTCGTCACGGTGGAAGTTGTGTAGTCGATATATGTATATGTACATATACATACACTAAAATAATCCAAAGCGCTTTTTACACAACATAACAGACGAAATGAGTTCGGTAATATGTATGAAGCCGCAACATTCGATTTCAAGATTTAATTGCGGAAAGTGAGTTCTAAAGTACTAGATTTCTCACGGAACGCATTACATTCCCATTATCTGTGTTGTGTTACAAAATATTTGCATCTTTACTTTCGCAGGCACGAACGCGTACGGCGAAATTCTTTTTAGCAAATAAATTTAATCAATCTTACCTGTAGTATCAATCAGTGTTCTAAATGCAGCTTCGAAATATTATGAACTGATGATAACAATAATTCACAATAAAGTAAATGATAACGATGATTGCTACATTATCATTATTTTGCAAATGTAAAACGGTTCTTCTTTTATAATAAGAGAAAATAGTGACACCCGAATACGGTAAATCCGTCCGTGTAATAATTGTTAGTTGCGGACAGTTTTTCTATATTTTCGCAGGCGTAAGAGTCTAGTTTCAGTTTGAACGGCATGCAAATGCAAACTACGTAACGCGAGATCAGTGTGGCGCAGTGTTATCACAACAACCACAATTGTAACGGCATAACAAGGGGTACGCTAGTTACGTATTCCGTGTTGTAGCGAAATTTTTTATTTTGTTTTATGACTAGTTCCCGGGAAAGTAATGACGTTATTTTGATAACATCTGATCAACGTGTTATAACTTGTTTGAGGTATGCGTTACAGTTTCACAACAATTCAGTAGTTCTCGCAGTGTTTTAGAGAAGTAGTGGTGGAAAGCCGGTGACTTTAACTTATCCGATAATGCCCTTTCAAACTTAGAAAATAGCGAGTTCGTCGAAACAGGAATAAAAAGAAATGGCAGATCTTTGGAAAATAATCATAAACTAGGAAACACATTTTTACTTTATTATCCATCAGATCAACGAATGCATATAATAAGAATTTGTTTAAAAATTATACTTTGAGCTTAATACATTTTTGTCAAACCTGAGGTACCTTTAAAGGAAAAGTATATTTTACTAAACTCTTTAATTTTACGATCGTTCTTAAATATAATTATTAATAAATTTACACTGGCCTGTGGATGGGTGAGATTTTCATTTTATATATATTTTAGTTATATATAAATTCAATTTATTTAAAAGTTTCTAGATCGTTACAGAGGCCAGTGTAAATTTATCAATAATTAAAAGTATATTTTAATTGTCTTTTATATTTTTTTAATTCGACATTTTTAATATAGGCAAATCGAACTTTTCCAGGTTTCTAACGAACTTTACTAACAACTTTCCCGCTGTTTTTATTTCAGATTCGGCACATTAAGCAACAAGAAGGCTCGAATAGTCATGCCGTACAACAGGGGGAAGTGTCTTCGTCGAATCCTAACATACTGTCCAACGATCAAGTTGGTCCTATTGTACTCGAGGTATGTATTCTAAATTCTTTTACATATGTCTAGTGAATTTGAACCTCATAAAATGCCCCGTTTCGATTTTTCGAATATACGAATGAACTCCTGACGTCTCCACTTCGAGCACATTTTAAAATCGAACAGAGCGATAATTGAAAGTATTAAAATTCGATGAAACGAAATCCTCGTCTAACGACGCGTTAAGGTAATCCGTTCGACGCGGTGTCTTTCTGCATCGATTCATAGAAATGATTTTACTGATTATTTGCAGGATAAAGTTGTATTGAGGGAATATCGCGCGTGTAGTGAGAAAGAATTTGAATACGTACGGGATAGGTGGAATTTACCTGCTGGATTTCGGGAATAAGAAGGGTTGTAGGAGCTTGTATCTCCTGGGCAGCGGTGCCTGATCAAAGCCGAATCTTTGTTTTTCTTTATGTCGTGTAGAATGAACTTCAAAGTAAGTGTTGACGAATGGAAAGCATAATGCGGGCAATTTGTGATGTATATTTGCGGATTGTTTCAATACGAAATAGGGTAATTGTATTATAAATGTTTGCGAAAGTTAGCAGAGACTATGATTATACAGTTTTTCAATTATATTGAAAAAAATAAATGAAAGGAAATAAATAATACCGACGTGTAATATTGAAAACAAGTATTTTAAACATTATTAGTGTGATGTATTTTATGCATATGAAAGTCTTCGACAGTGAAACGAATTTCTCGAAGCTTGTTTGGATTCATACATTATGTAATAATGTAAGAATACGAATGTAAGATATTTACTTACCGATATATGCGGCGACCAGCCGTACAATTTGATATTTTCACTTTTTGTCAGTCGTTCCCAATAAGTGAAAAATTGTTATTTTTCTTGTAAAAATCCCTGTATAGCTGTGTTTTAACGTTATGTGAAAAATTGAAAAAATAATTTGTATTATGGAATTTTTGTCTAGGCGCTAGATGGCTTTCTATTCGTTGTAAATACGGAGGGACGTGTGGAGTACGTCACGGATAATATATCTCAATATATAAATTATACGAAGGACGATGTCCTCGGCAAGGATATTTATAATATTATTCACCTTGGAGACCACAACACCTTCATGCCGAACTTGTTTCCCATGTCATTAGGTTGGTAACTTGTTAATTAATATTACCGTCACCCTCATACTAGAATATCATTCTTTTTTCTTTCGAATAAACGTACAAAGGTTCACGTAGATGAATTTCTCTTTCGTAACAAGGCATTTCTCATCTTTCACGACCACAACATGTACCGATTATTTATGTGTATATTTTGTATGCCTCGGACAGCGATGATAATGTAACTTTAGAATCTAGTTACCGAGACTACATACACGTACTTTGGAATATATCTCGCTTTGTTGCGAATAACTACGAACTTCGGTACTTCTGCAATGGGAAAGATTTATCTTGAGTGATGCTAGGAGACGGTTTAAAAAATTCTTCACCGTAGCAGAAATGCGATGCCATCGGTACGATCTGCTTTCGGTCTATAATTTTTTTAAACCGTAGTTAGTCTGACTCATATTGAGTCGTGTCTAGTCCAATACTCGTACCGTTTTATTTCAACGATTAATACGTCACTATAGTGTGATCGGTAAAGATCAAATTATCATATATTATAATATACAGGGTGTCCCAGCTAACGTGCAGGTCCCTGAACCAGGTGATAGCTGAGGTAATTTTATTATAGGGAAGTGACATTCGTAATGTCATATTTTAATTCGTGACCGAGTTTAATTCGTGACCCAACGAAAAATGATAGCGAATCATAGGGCTCCGTTGGGCCCAGCGGAGCGACAGTTTCTACTGGCACAGTACCCTACTGTTGCAGAATTTCTACTGTCGCGCAGCCGGGCCCAACGAAGCCCTCTAATTGGCTATCATTTTTCGTTAATAACTCTGCCAGAAATTAAGATACGACATTACGAATATCACTTCCCTATATTAGAATTACCTCAGCTATCACGCGGTTCAGGGACCTGCACGTTAGCTGGGATACCCTGTATACATACCTATATATAATTATAATTATATCATGTCATATTTTTTTGTTACATAGTGTTAATGTTCGTCTAATCATTTAACTAAGATTCAATACCATTTAACCTATCGTGAAATGTATTTAAATTAATATTGAAGTATATGTTTTCTTGTATCGAAACACCAGCAGGCTGGACGAACGAGTCGCAGCCCCAAACGAGGAATCGCACCTTCAATTGCCGCTTCTTGGTGAAGCCTCCCGATGAAAAAGAAGAGACTATGGAAGAGAAGCAGCAGCGAGTATCGAAATACGAGTCTATGCAAATCTGTTCAGCTCTTTTGCCAAGTAATAACGATCGTCTGGAGAGTGGTGACGTATGCTCCGAATCCTCGGACATCGGTCCTTGTGTATTGTGCGTGGCTCGCAGGATACCCCCAAATGAGAAACCCATTGGTACGCCCATCGAACAGTTCACTGTTAAGTTGGACACCACAGGGAAAATTATTGCGGTCGATCTCAACTGGTTGTCGTCTTCTTACTCTGATTACCTAAAGAAGGTAAGGGTATGTAAGATTCGTCACACATTCCATTTTCATTCTATAATTTTTTTCTGCTTTCGTTATTTGTTGCAACGTGCTTGCGACACTGGCAAATGCTGACGAGGGTGAGTTGTAAACGTACGAAAGCTTTAGTAATTAGTCAATTATTACATTATTATTCAATGTATACTCATGGTACAGGTTTCTAATTTCGTCTCATTGATTTTTTAACGATCAAATGTTAGGTATGTGTTGCAAAATGAAGTTAATTTAACATTCGTGATGAACCGTTTCCCGGTTAGGGAGCAAAGGTTTCAATTCACCCTCGTATATGTAATTAATAATTTCTCAGACACTATAGAATAATTTCAATTAAAAAATTAAAGAATAACAGAACACTGGTTTTCATTCTAATCTAATTTTTATTTGTTTATTACGCTGTGCTACAGGGCCTGATAGGCACTACAATAAAGGATTTGTGCCACCCTCATGATCTCAGCAAGCTAACTGCACATTTGAACGATACGCTTCAACTCGGAGAGAATGTCAGCGATGTGTACCGGCTACGCATTAGTCCTGATAAGTTCCTTAACATTAAAACAAAGTCAAAACTGTTCAAAACAAATGTGATGAGTGCACACGACACCGACTTCATTATGGCCACCAATTCCATCATAGAGTAAGTTCTCTTTTTCTTTAATACGTATATTTTTTAGAATTATAAGGTTTTATAACGAGTACTCAACACGCGTTCGATCCTGAGTGGAAATGTCGTTGGTTCGTTACTATGCGAATAATTTTCTTAAAAGCTATCAAATTATTTAAGGACATACATCAGGGTTGAATGCGTTGACACGTTAGCTGCATAATTAATATTATAAGGATACATTCTAGAAGGAATACAATTGACGTAGAGATAATGGTACAATTTATCGAAATTATTTGACACTCTATTGAAATACTAATATCTCACTTTTGCAGTGCAAAGGGATAAATAAATTACACACCAATCTTATCTACGTAAACTGTTATTTTGCGCTTAGCATTAACAATTTACGTAATTGTTTCTGAATTGAATGCGTAATATTAAAATTGCAGACAACGTGGTAATAGTAGACACTAGCGAATAATACCCGGATATAGACGTCAATAATTAGTAATATAAACCATGTACAGGGAACGTTATGCGAGGTAGAACTTCGATTATACGGAATAAGAATCACAATACATATTGTGAATTATCTCTGAATATTGCTCATTGAGGAACTAGAAATATACATATGTCTACTTCTATTGAATTAATTCGATAGTGTCCGATCAATTTGACTTCGAGCATATGATTATTTGTTGGTCTTCTTAGTAGTCGATGTTCTACGTGTTTACTAGTAACTAATTTTACATATTACTTTTCTTTTGCCTGTAATACTGAAATCTTTGATTTGACCAAATTGGCGAGGGTGACTACTTACATTTACATACCTCACTTACGAATTTTATTCTGCGTCGGATATTTACTTTATTACTATCGCTTTAACGAACTATTTTTTGTTTTATTTGACGGAAATAATATTGACACAAAGCTGGTTTAATAATAAAAAATGTGCAATACAGATCCGTTAAAAGATACCGGGGACTCGCGTGCTTTGTTGGTAGGATTATTACGTCTACTTTCGCATGTTATTTTAATACGGGATTTTTTTTCTCGGTGTTGGAGATCTGGCCACTCTTAAGAACAACAGTTTACGAAACAATTTTTTGCCTGTGATATCACCGTGACACTAGGATGCGTCTATTCATTTTTGCTTTTTAAAGCTTTGTCGACTAATAATTACTATGTATCATGTACTAATTTTATTGCGCCTTACCACACACCTTTCCGTAATATTTGTTTTCACACAGTTTAACTTTTACATTATCATTCAAAATTAAAACGACGAGCTTTGCAAGTGAAACGATAGAGTTCTACGACCAAGAGTTGACATACTTACTAACTTACGTCCTACCTTTGCTACTTTCAATCTCGAGTTCTCAATTTCGTATCGTAGCGCATACAAAAGTTCATACGAAAGTGATCGCAAAACGTTTATAATTTTATGGTCCTTTATTTTCATAACAAACTCCAATCAAACTGTATCAAATAAAAGGCATTGTTGTTTCCTGTGACACAAATAATTACTTGATACGTTAAACGCAATAAATCGAACGAGAAATGTATTAATATTTATTTTCATCGCGTAAATAAATGTTACACGATTCATTATTCTTGGTGATATTTTCACCGACAATTGTTGTTTGCATCAAAGCGTTCTGCGTTCACTTGGAAGTTTTCGTATTATCGAGTCACAAATAACATTGAAGCTGTAAGTACTTAGCGAAAGTAAGATTTACTGCGATAGTACGATGTAGTAAGTCTTAATTACGCTTATGCAACTTACATCTAGGTATCAAGGTGGCTCGATTGACGCTCAAGGTTTTCCTCGGTGAACAGTATGGCATTTCAGGAACATCAAGCTATCGTAGGATTTACCGTTTTATCATGCCTTTTGCAACGTGCAATCGTAAATATTGTATAGAATTAACGTACGTTGATAAAACGTAAAACGGGAAATTTTTATTAAACCCATTTGAGGAGAGATAGTTATAACCTGTGATAAATTGGTGTTCACCGAGGTACACTTACCATGTGACGCGCATCTAGGAATAGTACATAGTAATGCTTAGTGTTAGACTAAACTGAAAAGTGTTAAATGGTAACCGGCAATATACATGTGTTGTTTTGTTTCTTGTCCATGATAGGGACAATGACTTAACGCCTATCGAGGGTGGTCAGCTTTCCAACAGCAAAGTGTGCCCAGGACACTCTAGTAACCGTTGTGCAAATAATAGTAATAATAATAATGGTAACAATAACAATAACGTGGGTGGCCCGCTGATGTCCGTGGCGCATCTGAACGGTCAAGTGAGTGGTGGTATCAGTGGTCGGGGGTTGGCGGGTACGTCGTCGCACGTTGCGGCGACATCGTCGAACTCGATAGTCTTTAGCACGGCCGAGTCTTGCAACCCCTTGACGTCTCAAGGTAGCGGTAATCCGTTCAACCACTTTTCCGGGAATATGGACTTGGTATTCGACACATGGGACTTGGATAGTAGCAGCGGTTGGGCCGATAGACCCGACTCGAGAGCAAGCGGGCCACCAAATTCACGACCACCCTCCCAGCCAGCCCCGACATCTCCGAGTCCCCAGGGAACGTTCTCCTCTAATTCGGCGGTGGCACCTCACTGCAGTCCCCTACGCGCGTTCAGCCCGACTTCAGGCAACGCAGCGCACACCTTCAGTAATTCGTTCCCCTTCAGTCCGATTCAGGAATCGCAGACCTCCTCCTTGACGAACAGCGCAGCTAGTAGCGTTAGCGCCAACGGTGCCGCTGGAATGACGCCGAAGAGACAGGACGACGGTAAGACCGGATGTTCGACCAGCAACCAATCCAGCATGGACACCGGGATCGCGAGAAACAACGCTACATCCGTATCCGGGAACACAGGACCTGGTGCGGGCGGTGTCACCGTGACAGCCTCTATCGCCACCACCGCGAGCGTCGTCGAGACTCAAAACAGTGTTGTGTCCACCGAGTCCGGTAGGCTCAGGAACTTGTTGACCAAGCGAGCTAGTGCTAGTGAGGACAGTCAGGACAATTCGAATAACGATTCGGATAGCCAAAATAAACACAGGATATTAAAGATCTTGCTGAATCAGCAAGACGAGGACGATTTTCATCCGGAGCATAATAATAAAGTGCGCACGAGCCCCATGCCGAAACCGAGCATGGAGCATTCGAAATCTACGGCTGGAAACAATATGCTGTTACAGGTAATGACGCTGACTCTTTCGCACAATAGGGTATACTGGTTTGAGTATTTTCAATCGATATCTGTTGGTTTCTCTGCACCTCTTTAGTTTAATATTTCGATTCTTTTTCTCCTTGCGATCTACCTAACATTGAAGTTTCGCCATTTTATCTTAACATCAATCTTTTAATAATATTCAACAGAAAATATTTGATTAAAAAGTCGGAATTATTCACATCGTGACAATGTATCATTAACTATCTTTACCTTTAAAGTTATTAAATGAGAAAAATGACGACGAGGACGAAGAGGCTCGTGCTGGGCTGAAAGAGAGAAATGAACTTCTGCAGCAACTCTTAAAAGATCAAGATGTGGAGAGGAAGATGCAAGAGCAACAAGTACGTGCTCGTCATTTTCTGATTTTTCATTGAACACACTGAACTGTTCCACTTGTTGATTTTAAAGATTGAAAAATATCAATCTATGCTCTTTAATTGTATGAAAATATCCTTTCATTTATTTTTTACTTATTTTAATTTATTATTGAAATTATTTTCTGTACTGAACGGCATCACGTGTACCTGTTAATGTGTTTGTATATATCATTGGAATGCTATAAATCACAGACTCGGGACGACGATCCTCTCTTCCGAAGCCTTGTATTTCGAAACACGACGCCATCGCCGTCTCAATCCGGCGACAACATTGGTCTGGGTGGTTCGTCTCAAGTCGGGCAAAAGAGACCCGGCGAGGACGGCGATTTGAACATAGCCGTGAAACGGCCTATGGACGGATCGCACCAGGTATCCTCTTCGGGTTCCAGCGTACCGACCAACGCAACCAGCAAGCTCTGGGAAAAGAACAAAATGCTGGCTTCACTCTTGGCGAAACAACCCCCTCAGCCAACAACTATCCCGCCAATACCTGCGTCTGTGATATCAGCAACGCCACAGGTAAGATTGATGCATTGGTATCTGTATTTTAACGTAACGCTACGTATCTTTGTATTTTATAGCTGATTGCTGCTAAGGTAGTATTAGACTATTTTATGATTTTAGAAGCTATCTAAGAATCATAAATTCTTACGAATTAAAGAAAATTGTAAATGTTGAAATTTTTACTTCGGCCAATAATGCGATCCTAAAAACTCTATAAAATTCTAAACTTACTTACATATGAGTCATTTAAAATATTATTTTTCATATGTAAGTAAATTTAGAATTTAATAGAGTTTTTAGGATCGCATTATTGGGCGAAGTAAAAAGTTCAACATTTATCATTTTTAGCGATCGATAAATTTATTAGTTTAATAAAGAAAATTGTATCATACAAATTCGTTTACATTTCAAATAAAAAGTATTATACCGGGATGTTTATTTAGAGGTAATTTCATATTTTTCATTTTTCTTTTAACTTTGAAATCCTGTGTCAACCAAGTATATGTATACGGTTAATTGCGGTAACATATAAGCAAATATAATTGTAAACAAATAGTAACTATTTCATTTATAAACGATACAACTGATATCGTAGTATTTATGTATTTGGGATCTATATTAGTATCAAACTACGTATCATCTGCTAATAATGGAACCTGGAGAACATAACGAAATTCCATTGCCCACGTTTCTTGTGTAGGATAAACTGCCTCGCGTAGGACTGAAGCCACAACAACAACCACAACAGTCGCAACAGCAGCAACAACAGCAGCAGCAGCAGCAGCAGCAGCAACAACAACAACCCTGGACGGGTGGCAGCATGCAATCGGTTGGTGGCAACAATACAATTACGACAACCGCAACTTCCGCGCGTACTCCTCTCCAAAGCCAGTCGAGACAACTACCTCGTCAAGCAACCAATACCTACCTCAGTCATATGCTAAGTCAGGTAATTATCGATCGATCGATCACGCGAAAGAAATACTCTTCTTTTATCTACATTGTATTACAATGTATTCTTGGCGGTCGACACAATTTTTTTATCAAAAGAATAAATGCTCTTCCACAGCGAAGAATTGGAATATCAGGATGGTTGGTAGTGGTGACGTAATAATATGGTTTTCACGTATATACTTTTTTTTTTCTTTCATTATAGCAACAAAGACCTCAAATGGGTCAAATGGATTCAGAATTTCCGGGCAGCGGAGAGTATCGTCAAACGAATACTGATACAAATACCTGGGATAACCAGTCATCGGATCCCGATCTTTCTGATATTTTGGATCAAGTAATCGAGTTCGTGCCGGATGAAGCTATTACAGGTAATTACTTGTTATTAGGAACTTTCCTGCGTACATTCATCTGATTTTCTTTCGATATTACTTACATACATGTTTCGACTATCATTACACTTTCGCTGTCGTGGCATAATTGCGAATGTCTCAGTGTTCCTTCTTTTATTTACATTTTTTTTTAAATTGCTACAATTTTATATACTACAAACTGACTCTACCTTGTGTCGCTTGTATACTCGGGAAATATTTGGACGGAACTTTACGCGTGACAGCGAAAGTAGTATCATTATAGATACAATAATTTTCCATTCAATAGATTCGTCTGCGATAGCAAATCTCCTAGATGTAATTGAAGCACCACAAAACAACGCCATGAACGAAAAGATGGCGATTAACGCGATACAGAAGTCGTTGATGTTATGCGAGACTGCCGTCAATCCAACGTCTTCCACTATAACTATCCCTGGCACACCACCAGCTTATTCCACCGCGGTAAGTTTGAACAACTGTGTTACGGTTGTTCTTACAATTATTATTACAAGCAGCGGAACATAACGCGGTTCGTGTTTAATAGACAAATATATTTATATATTAATACGCTTTCAGTTGGGTAATACACCTGTAACGACGAGTCACAGTTACCAGCCACCGCCAATGTATCAACAACAACCAAGAATGAGGTTTAATGCACAGCCAGGTGTCAGACAGACTACCACTCAGTTTACGCAACAGCAACAATTACAACTTCAACAGCAGAGGACGAAATTGATACAGCAACAACAACAACAACAGTTAAAGCAGAGGCTACTGCAACAACAACAGCAGCAGCAATTACTCATTCCTTCCAATGCTACAGCTACGGACCAAATTACCACTGGAATTCACAATATTGATAACCTTCTCAACAATACCGTTGCGCCAAATGTGTCGTTACAGGTAACTGTAAAGTCTATGAAACATGAGCAGAATGCAGAGTATTTTAAAGGAATCGTGTAGTCCCTATGTTGACCACATTGCACTTATATTGCTTCGGAACACTTTTCTGAAGAAATATATGAAATATGTAACAATGAAATGTTAGTAATTAGCTTTTTTGGTAACAAAAAAATGTTAGACAAAATTTGTATGTAAATTTTTGTCTAATTTTGTTAATATTCAATTTTGTAAGGCAACAATTTGCATTATTATATCAGGAGGGATTGGCCAAAATCTATTCGTTTAAATAGGTAGTTTAGGAAAAAATTTAGTCAACATAGGGTCTACCCATTTTTGTTAAAGATTTTAACTCAATATTTGTAAACAATATTCTTTTAGCGGTCGAGTGTCCCAGATTCACAAGTTTCTCCAGGTTATGGGGGATCCGTCCAGATGCCTTCCGGTCACCGACTCGCTCATTCGTACTCCCACCCTTCATCGTTGCCACAGCAGTAAGTGATACGATTTTATTTAGAATGATATTTTTTTGTTAATCTGTCGATCGTCATATAATGTTAATTTCTCTTTACAGTCAAATTGTGAATAATAATTTCAACAGTAGTCAACAAGTGTCAGCTGCAGCACGACTCTCACCTCATTCTCCTGCCGGTATCTTGTCGTTTTCGCATCCGCAACCGCTATCACCACGAGTGACGCAAGTACGTTTCTAGAAATAATGCCGATAGTATTATTTTATTTCCCTTTTTCAGATTAATTTTTATCAACTAATATCTCTCAAACTATGTGCTATTATACAAGGAGTACCAGATACATCCACTAAACCTTAAAAGCATATTCTATAGATAGAAACGAAAAAGTGTTATAAAAATGTTTTTAATAAATGTTTTGTTAAAAAATTTTTTTTTAAATTTTTAACAAAATCGGGTCAAAGTTTGTAGAATGATAAATTTAATATCAAATCAGTGTCAGACTTATATCGTGATAAGCGAGTAGCGTTTGGAAATCAGTTGAAATTATTGTTTCCCTCACATTTGATATTTATATTACAATTTTTAATAAAGCATTTATTAAGAACAACTGAACGACATGGATAGTCTATTACACTCGTTTTTTAACAATTATTTACGTGCTCAAGTGAAAGTCTTGATTTTATATGAATACTTTTTTTTAATTAGGGGAATTACGGCAATACCCCAAGGCTGTTTAACGTCAACCAGGTGAGATCGCAACAACAGTCGACTACGCAGCAACAATTGCAGCAACAACAGAGATCGATGCCATCGCCTGGAACTCCAGCCTCCGCCCGGCAATCACCATTTCAAGCCGAAACCTTTCCTCCACCTACGTCCCCAACTGCTAGCCAGTTTCCACCTGGTCCTAACCCTGGTGCCCCAAATCCATCTGCCCAGTATCGGTTGCAACGGACCAGCTCTACGCCATCGGCTACGACGCAATTACCAGGTAAGTCGACAGAGACGCACACCTTTTTCTCCACTTTTTTTTTCTTACATTATTCATATTATTATATTACAATATTTATTAACGATTTTTTTTTTATCAGGAATTTAGAAAACTCGTTCGATTATTATAGAAATACTCACTATATTCATCTCTGATCCAAAAACAGCGCGTACTTGCGAAAATTAATGTAATACGTGCATAGCTGTTAATTTTTTTTTAATGATAGGTCCGAGACAAATTTCCAACAGCTTGTAATACATACGTGAAATGTAAGATTTTATTTGTGTATTGTTAGTTTAAATTTATCGTATGATCATGTTTGATACATTCGAATACCTACGAGGATTTAACGATGACGGCCGTGCCATCATTTCTCTCGTTACCTCGATGTAGCCCAAATGTACTCGTTCTATTTATGCTACGGTTGTGATTAACGCTAAATATTAATCAGAATGCACAGTACATACGTATACGCGGAACTGAAGATGTGATTTTAAGAGAATTTTATGTTTAAGTGGGTAAGTACGTCACTGATTAAAATATATACTTTTATTCTAATCAATATTCGAATTACGGAACGTGTGTTTAGATTAGAGGGACATGCATATAGATATTATTAGAAACATTGATGCCTGTATATTTTTACGTCTTTGTGTGAATTTACTGTCAAACTTTATATCGCAGGCTTGTCACGATACAGAGCACTAATAATTATTTACTTTTGTATCCGTCTTCTCCTTTTACACGCGAATTACAAATATACATTGTGGTAAACCGTAATCATGTCAATCGCGATTATTTTTCGATCGAAATTCAAAATGGATTTACTACTTTATTTCAGAAAGTAATATGATAATAAATATGATTTAATTAGCAAACAATCGATCTGTACGATACATTACCATGAACAGTACCTTTCTTTCGAATGATCTTTCTTTGAATCTCTCAAAACAGTCAAATGAATGTGTTTTTTTTCATTTAATAGAAACGTTTTTAGACCGTAAGAAGCAAATATTCAAACTAAATTAAAAATTGCCTCGTTCAATTTCTACGTAAAGTCAGTGTGTACATTATCGCGAAGTTCCAAATAAACTAAATAATCATGTCAGGTATATTATTAACGACGGTATCTATTAATTTTCGACCTGGCTCTATGATTGATCGCTATCGCAGCATGGATGAAGCAGCTAGAAGCATAAATGTTCGGTAAGATGCAACGAACAAGGAGATAGACACGATTGATGTTGCAGGTGGGGTGTGTTCGCCCCGGCACTACGGAGGAGTGAGTAAGGAACAACCTCTTCTTTCACCTAGTCATCCACATTCGGGTTGCCCAGCAACACCGACTCACAATCAACACAACGTAACGAATACCCAACAACACTTCTCCAACCAACAACATTCTTCTATGATATACCACACGACCGCCAATACTATCAACACAGCAGACATGCAGAACAATCAGTTCTGTTACGATCGGACGTCTGTTCCACTCTATTCGTCAGGGCCTGGGGACACGCAGGACGCCAGGCCTCTGCCTCCCGGTAATCCTGTTAATCACCAACTGGGTGGTAAGTCATATGACCTCTTAATGTCATGTGACCATCACTTCGTCATCATTACACCCCCTTCACCCCCGCCACCCCCTGCCCTTGAACCCTTCGCCCTTCTTGTTTAAATTACCTCGTACCGTACATTGGTACAAAGGCATGAGACATATATTTTTTTTCTTTTTTTTTTGGTATATGGAAACACATCATTCTCTCATTCGACACCCATCGAAGCATTTGAACTGTGTAAATATGATGATCATTCGGTGTATCGTCACACTCAGCAACATTGTCCTTCACGTATCGTGCTAAGTCTGGGAAGTGGTGTGTATGTGTGGGTGTGTGTATGTGTGTTATTGTGACTCTTAGGCTCCACATTTTGCTATTTGCGCTAGTCACCCGTACATACCATTTTCATTTCGATTGCAACGTCGTGTTTCATTTCATGCACTGCGTCATTGTATGTATGTATACTTCACTCTTTTTCTCGGGGATAGCGTTCTTTTTACTCGCGATCACTGGTCATGATTCACGCTATCGCCCTCGCTGAATGTGATTTTCTCATGTGTGCGTGGGTGTGTATGTCTGGTGTAAATTCTAAGAAATCTGTGAAATGATTTCTATGAGATTCACGGAAAATATTAAAATTCTTGAAAGAAGGCAACATTATAGAAGTTGGCAATTTTTTGTTTCGAACGGACAGTTTTTTAGGCTTTGCAACACTATCTTTGTAAATAATTTCGATTCAGAGCAGTTATTAAAAAATTGCAAATTTTCGCTTTCAGTGTTGCAATATCAAGATAATTTTAAATCGTTTTGAATGTATATCTCACATCTCTGGCATCTGATTTTCGAAATTTCATATTTTTATAGAGGAATTTCCTTACACGAAAGTTACAAAAGAAATAAGCAACATTTTTTCTAACATTTTTAAAACAGTGACAACTTTTTGAAGATATAATTAAAATTTAGGCTGTTGCCTGAGACAGTTTTTTTTTGCAAGTGGGTTCTCTATGGTGGTTAATGCAACCAACCTCCCTAGTATCTATTCCTATTCGATTTGATATTTAATTGTTATCAATCGATACAGCACTCTTACCAGACTATTTCTTCAATTGCTGCCCTAAACATTGAAAGCATTTGTATATTAAACAATACATGATGCTTTTATACCGTTTATACTATTTATAGTTTATCTATAAGCTGGAAATATCGTCATCTAATTTTTCACATCGTTTGAATTAAATCAAACGAAACACACACATCTCTCGGCCATGTCGTGCAATTCGAACTTCTTTAAATATCGAAGATCTTTCACGATCGCATCATGGTTAACAAATCGTCCATCCTCATCGCCATTAGGCGCTACATATCTCGTCTTTGATCGCCATTTTCACGCACTTACCGAAAGATCAACGCAAAGTAGCGAACCCTTTGGAAATAGTGCTAAATGTTGCATGGTGCTTTTGTTTAGAGTTGAAAACTTTAGTGCCACTATCATACCTCGTTGAATGTACTCTCTACTCTGTTTCATGAAATTCAGGATATCGCTTCTCATTTTTTATTCCCTTCTGTTTGAAAAAGATAAATGCGGTCCGTGCGAAGATAAATAATTGCAATATATGTACATAACACTGTGCTTTGTAATAATATCCTTTAACCAGAGTGTAAAAAGATATACTCAAAATTTTCGAAGAATTATGAAACACAACAGTTTCGTTTTACTTTAACATCTATAAAGATTTCCTATTGGTGGAAACATTCTATTTTTATTGCGATTATTCATCCACGTTCGTCGACCGTTGTCATCTTCCAAATAGAATGAAATAAATAGTAGTTCATTAATTTCGTACTAACCCCTATAATTTGGTCTCGTCAGACTAAATTTTCTCCCATTCATTTTGTGAATAACTTGTTCACACTTGTTCCTAATGGTACGAAACGTTACGTTTGTGCATCGGGAATAATGGTCGCGTGTTACGATGCGGCCATTTTTTTGTTGTCGGAACGACAAAAGCCTAATCATTTCGAAAGCGTGCAAGGGTGAGTTCGTTTTCGGGGAATTCAATTTACCTACGTTGCTACGGATCGGATCGGATCGGCAAAAACAGTGTCACGACTGTCAACGAAGTACATGTTCTTCATACTAATTTAAGCGTTATAAGGCAACATTGGATTGCAGTCTACCCTTTGTTTCTTAGCAATAGAAAGACAACGCTTTCCTGTGGTGATTGTAGACACCGATGTACACCGCCGTTCACCAGTCATGCGACACGTAACAGATTCGATGCTTACCTGAAAAGTGTGATATTATTTATGGTAAAATTTGCCACTTCCGTTTTATTGAAATAAAATTGTCACTTTCCATTCGAGTTTCTCGTAAACATCAACCAAAGAGAAATTTCCAGAAAATTTCGTTAGATCCGAGATACAGAATTTAATTTCTAAAATCCGCGAAGCTGTAAAATTTATCTGCATCTGGTGGTTGAAGCTGTACGAATTACGTATGTAAATTTAGTACAGTAAACGGCAATTCTGTTGAAATTATAAGTCCCGGTCGAATTTGAGTCTCGCTTAATATGAATTTGCAAATGTCCTATGACTTCTGGATGGACGTGTACCTATGTAATGTCATAGTAGATAAGTCACATAGGAAAGAAATCCTCTGTATCATATCTTTTTAGGTATCTGTCCTACAATACGAATGCGTTAAGACCACCGTATTAAAGGCGGACTTGAACTGGAAATGGGCAGAGATAATGTGGAAGATGAAATAAGCGTGCTATCTTTTTTAATCGCGATGGTAATGAAGAAATTAAAGTGTTTTAATAACATCAAACGTTCTGCCGTATCATAAAGACTGTCATCGAGGGAAGAATTCATATGTTTCGATGATACTTTGCCCACATTTGGTTCAAGTATTGGGTTGGCAAGACAGTATTGTAGTTTCTGAAGTAATTCATATTTGGCCGAATATTTTAGAAATATATCGTAAAGGTATCCCAACTTTTCGATAGTTTTACTTCTAACGAAAGACTTTATAAATTTCTGAATGGATTATAAACTAAGGTAAAAATCACCGGTGGGAAATTTTGTTAACCACTTTGGTTTGTAGGAACATTTAACATAGTGCCCCAAATTTTATCGCGCAATAGCAACTACATCTATGTTTTATTTTAAATTGAAATAATTGGCTGTAACGATGCACGTGTTTCGTGCGTATTTTTGTCTTTTTTTTATATTTGGGTTCTTTAAAAACCTTTTAATGAAACAATTATTAAACTATAAGTTTCCTAAAGCAATAATAACAGCTGCTCGAATGTTCTGAAATTCTAGCTCATATCTCAGACAATTTGTAAAATGCTATTAAAATAACAACATTATTTTCCTGCCAATCAAATACAGACGCACTTTTTAGCAAATATCTCCGGCACCTCCGGAACACACGACTTAGCATCACTTTTCACCTGCACCACGTGAAATCTGTTGTTACGACTAATACATACTGCCACTCTGATATTATACGACTGAATTTATTACTCTGCCAATGTAATAACCACATGATTTCGTAACAGCGTCTCGACGGTGTATTGAAGAACGCGCAAAACGAATTGCTTGCATTTATCACTAGCACTTAATCATTGTATCATTTAGCCCTTACAAGCACCGGATACTTCATTATCGTTTTTTCTTTTTAATCGGGAGTTTAAAAATAAAAGTTCAACGTAAATGTGTTTTTCGATATTTCATGATCAATTATATTTATCGTGCTTGATTCGCATTTTGTTTTCTACTGAAATGGAAATTTGTTATTTTTATAGTAGCTCGGTATATACTTTTTTTCCAAAGTCAAAAATAAACAATCGATGCTTCGCTTTCTTTTTTCGCTGTAAACAATAGAATTTATGGATGATTGAAAGAAAGTTAGCTTTGCTGAATTAGAAATCGTTTACGTTGACTTTTAGTTTCACGTTTCTTTATGCGACAGGTATTAATTTTTCATTTTTCATTAATGTTTTGTCCATTTAGTTTTAATGCTTGTTACAATACTAGTTACTTTATGTTTTGTGTTGTGTTCTATTATTAATCTTCGGCAAATCATTTTACGGTGTTTTCTACGTACGCAATGTCATTCCTTTTTTGGATTCCCGAATCAGTGTTACTTTATAATTGCAATAGAATCGATATGAATATCTATTTTTTGAAAAGTCTTATCTCCGGATTTTTGTACCATTTGCCAGGGATAAGTAGTGATATTTTTTTGTATATTTAGATTATTATCTTGAGTTATTTTTAAATTTATCATTTCTACACTTCTGTATTTATTATTTCTCATCCTTATTTCATGGACGACTTTTACAATAAGAACAATTTTACGGTTCAATTATGCCGTATTTACACCGTTTGGTAAATATTGATTCGTTATCAAAAAAAAAAATGAAAAGCCATAAAAGAATATATACACTAATGGATTTTAGTAAGGTTAGCCGTGTAATACATACAGTTCCTTTCATAATTTAACACTGAGAAATATTGAAAAAAGGGAAACATGCAAAATGTAATGTGCAACGACGGTTTCGTGTCATCTACATCATTTTTCGTTCACCATTCTGTGTTCCACCTGTGTAATAAATGAAAAAACGTACTTAATGTAAACACATCAATTTTAGCATTGCTTAACTTTAAGTATGCTGATGAAAAATGTTGACTAACAACGGATGCATTCTCATGTACAGTGCATTTAAGCTTTCGTAATTAATCACTGTTATTCTATGTAGTGTCATCGTTAAACTAAGACCAGCTGATTTAAATACCGATAAACTCAGTGTGTATAAATGTTCATCGTGTTTTACAAACGATCTAGGCATTGTAAAATGCAATCAGCAAATGATTCGTAACTCCGTTGATTTCTTTCGATAAAACATATACAGCAGTACGCTTACATACATATAAATAGATTTCCTCAAAAGAGATGTGCTACGCATATCAATACATATATTTATTACAGTAGTTTGATTTCGATAGTTTACTACAGAATATGTTAATATAATATTGTAAATATCGCATTGTATAATAAAGCATTCATCCTGTTCCTTTGACTAACTTACGTTCTAGCTTGCACATAAGACACGATTTTTCTAGATTATTACAAAGCACTTCCGGTATCCGATGTATCATAAAAAAAAAATCGAACATTAGAATGTAGAACAACGTATTTAAAGAGTTACGAATTTTTCGATCATTTGGATCATCTCGATCATTCCGCGTAAAACCGAGGACACTATTTATCGAGGCTTCAGTGTGTAATTGCGGTTTCCTTTTGTCTCAGGGAACGCTAGCAGCACCTCGGAGTTCGTACGACAAGAACTGAGAGCGATCGTCGGCGCACGGACGCAACAACAACAGCAAAGAGTACCAAACAACATTCAAAACAATCTTTCTGGTCAAGTTCCTCAGGACGATCTTGATGCACTTGGTTTGACGTTCGGAATGTCTTCTGCAGGTATGTCTGAGCTTAAGACGAATTTATTTCCAGCTACCGTAGCTTTGTTTTGTTTTCTTTTTTCTTTTCTGTTTAATTTTTGTTTGGCGAAAAATATTTACATATAACACACTCGTTTTGGTTGACTGGATTACAACCCATCCTTCGATTTACTACGAGGTCCCTTTTGTTCTCCACGCATTGCATTTTGCGTTATCATTAACTTACGATACTGGTGCAATGAAAAAACAAAATAGAAATTGTATTTTTTACGTATGTTTCATGGCGTAAGTCGAGGGATGGAAGTATATACAGGGAAACTTTTTTGAAAATGAAAACGAATCGCGCTAAAGGGCAGGATTGAATTTCTTTTTCAATAGGATGTTTGTTTAAAAAATTCATGGATACTTTTTGGAGATATATAGTAGAGATAACGATGAAATATAGCTGACAGATTAAAGTTCGTAAGTAATACCGAATTACTTGAAACATGCACCAGTATAAATTAGAAGAAAAGTATTATTAATTTTTTAATTAGCTGCCGCTCCGTTAGTGATAATAAGGCTATCATAAATCCTGAATTCTTATATTTTCGATATTGTTTATATACGAATAAGACGCACTATAATATTATATATTTAGATTTCATGCTCCTCTGCACTATTATTTTATCTTTGATAATTCACGACCATCAATAGTTTATCTATTAGATGCGGTAATACACCGGAAGCTGTGAAAAAGTATTACAGACAACTTGTCGAAGTTACTCAGAACTCTGATGTCTCTTTGTATGAAATGATAATACATATAACAAATTTCAAGTAGTTCGCGCGGACAAGGTCGAGTAACATCATAATTAGTTTTTTTTTTAAACAGCTTGAAATTTGTTAAGAAAAGAATTAAAGAGGGCATGCAAGTAAAGTATCACTCTTTGCAAGACAGATCAATGGATTATAGTGCTAAAATAAAACTTATGAAATTACGTATAATTATCGACGAAAAACATCATTTTTGCAACGATTAAAAGTTTTCACCGATAATTATGTATAGTTAAAAAAGGAGAAAAAAAAACTTGTTTCGTTTAAATATTCATGCTATGCGTATCTAGTTTTATCGAAAAAACTATTGAATAATATTAATAAATCGTACACACAAGCTGCTTGCATCGAGATTTGCAAATTTAATCTATTCTTTTTTAACGAAAAGTCTGCAATTTGCAAATTTAGGTATCGTTTTATTAGCCCTTCGTTAAGCTTGCCAATTGATTCGCAGTGTGGAAGAATCCCAAAGAAGACATTTTTGCAAAACGTGAAACAGTAGTAAAACAGTTGCAAAAATGATTAAGAACATTGCGTAACAAGAGTTTCCCAGCGCGCCTTAATTTCTCCATTCTGGGATACGCGTCTAACGGAGGGTTAATTCCATTATTCTAAAATACATGTGTTTTATTTAACGCGATGCGTTTTCTCGACGTATCCAACAAGCATTTTAAAACACGAATTCTCATTGACAAATATTTTTCAATACACTTAATACTTGTCACATAACAATCAACTTCCAACGAAACGTTACGTACTAATATTACCCTTTGTTTATCTTCATAATTTGCCATAATACTAATTTTATTATCTTTTCTACCACCTCTCCGATTTATATTTATCAATTACAATAACACCCTCGTGATTATATGTATATTACTATAATACTCTCCGAATCTCTCACACCTACCGTTTCCATAACGAAATTACGCTTCCAGACGATGAACGGTCGTACAGTTTTTTTTTTTTATTTCTTTAAAGCGACGCTACAGAATATTTTTAGTATTATTATTGCAATAGTGTATTGTATAGAAACGGGCGCGGTCAAGCGTTCCTACGTCTCTATGTATGTAGAGGGTAAAACAAAAATGTGTGTGCGCCAGGCACATCAACAAATTATCTCTTCTTCTTGTAAGAAAATTCATTATTTGTAATAAAGACTGGTGGTAACGCCTACTGTTACAATGTCCTAACTAGGTGAGGCTGTGGTTAGCGATGGCCCTGCCAAGAGCTGGGACATTGGGAGTGCCGGAAGTGCCCCCTCGTCCTCCAGGGTAAGACCCTTCCGACAATTACTTTTACGTATTTTTTGATTTTGTATGCTATGTCTTCCCTCTTCGCTTGGCTTCAGAACTTATTGTGCACGAAATGTTAATGATTTTTCTCTACGCACTGAGCGTAAAACTTGTAGGGGGTATTTTAGCGCTCTCTTTGCATGTGTCACTTTGACGTTATAATTATTACATATTCTCGATCATTGCCGCCGCTACCAATATATATATAGAATATAGAATAAAAGATATATATATATATATCTCTTGCACCGTGAGGCAATGTTTCAGGCATTTCTGTTATATTTTTTTTTCTTTTTTTATTATTATTATTATTATCTCTCTCGATCTTCCTTTCCGATCTAGGCGATCTCTCGATGAACGAGTATTAAACTGGCTGTCGTTGTATTCTATTTCCTCTTATTATACAGTTGTACGTAAGGTACGATTCACCAAGCGAGTGGTAACTTGTTACGGATGTACCTGACGGATTTTCATGAATTTATTTAGTTATTTTTAACGTTAATTATGTTTCTTTAACTTTTGTCTATTGTACTTTGTATTTATTCTTGAATGTAATGGTAAATATGTGTTATCTATCGAAGTAATCTACGGTTTCCGTCGATAATTTGTCTATTTGCCATTTGTTCTCAAATCGTTGTGCGGAAAATCGTATGGCTGAAAGTTCGTATTTTTTTTTTTTTTAACGGAGTAGAATGTTTTCGAAAAATACTTTCAAGTTTTACACTCAGTGGGATCTTACGAGGCAAAGAACGCAAACTTTGTATTTCTATGTAACAGTGTCAGATAAACTAATATCATTATCACGGCAAGATAGATATTTGCGAGAATTCAAGTCGATCTTACAAGATTCTATTTAATCGAATCGATTGACGTTAACATCGGCGTCGTTGTGCGTCGACGAGCGTCGCAATAAGTCACGATTGTCACTGCCGGATAGTGCATCATCCTCACGCACAGAACTAATTTTACATAGTATTTGTATTAACTGCAAATAAACATCTTCTTGCCATTCGTTGTCGATATTACTGCGGACAGTCGAGAAGAGTGGTTACATATAGTTAGTTTCTATGGTGAATGTAGATAGGGGAAAAAATCAGTTTCTTTGAAAAAACTTTCAGTGTGTATTACTCGCACTCTGTCGAATCCTTTATCAGAATTTTAGTGACTCGATGAAATCAGAAAGGTCTTTTCTACGAGAAAAAAAAACTCGTAAAAGAAGTAACAGATTAACTTGGAGTACAATCCAGTTTTTTGTTTGCTTTTCAATATTTAATTAGAAGAAAATGTTATTCCGTTTATATTCTTCTTATTTTACACGTCAGAAGATACGTTAACCCTCCTATAGCTTAACTTTTCTTTAGAAAATACATGTATACATATATCGTATAATATTTTTAAAAACTGTGACTTAATATATGTAACTTATATTCTTCTATTAATTTTTCGCCCCACGCTGGGAACAAGTATATATAAATAAATAAATTACAAACAAGTTTTTCATAACATTTCACTTTTCCATTAGTTTGAAATCATGGAAGATAACAAAAGAATTAATAGTGGTCCGTAGATTCATTATAATTGACAAATTTTTACAAAAAATCCGTATCTAATACGACGATTAAATATAATCATAAATATTACATAATAACTGACGTTGTAACGAAACGATATTATAAGCAATATCAGTCGCACAGTATAATTCCTGTGATCGTCCTCCAATTAATGAAACGCAAACTATCGTTAAAACGACTCGACGATCAAAACATAGAGTACAGGGAAAGTCAGTGTTTTACGTACGATGGTAAATAGAAATCATTAGAATGCCGTATTCTAAACGTTAGGGAAGAACACTGTGCTCTAATCACGGTGTTCCGAGGATAGAGGAGTGGTCGGTGCAGAGGCACGTTGTTTCCTTTACATCTACAGGGTGATGGTATCGTAAGCTTCAGCTCATTTGAAGTAATTAATAATAATCACACTGCCATTATTGTATCGTTGTAACGTACATTTAGTATTGTAATGCTTTTTCACAGTGAGCCAAATAGAACATCTGCGCGTAGTTGTTAATTTCCTCTCGGATCTGATTGCTCTCGTTGCATGACGGCGAACTCCGTCTGTTTTCTCGCGGGTCAACCGGAAGTGCATCGAAGGAGACGCAGCGGGTACTGACACCCGTAGAAACAAAAAGAAAATAAACGAAAAAAAAACATAAGAAAAATCTTACGAGAATCGCAAACGATGTGTTCACACCTGAAAGTCTAAACCAGTTGTTGATTATCGAATAGAATCTCTAAACTAATTAATCAATAATTGATTAGTAAATCTGAATGTATAATCGTAGATTTTATAATGAATATAATAACCACCGACGCCGAACAGATTTTACGACAGAGTTTTAACGGTCGATACAACGTAATCGATGATTAGATTAAACTTTTAATGTTATTGTCTCCCAAGACGAATAATATTTATTATATATTATATTGTGTAGCCGCCAGCCGTGTTTCTTATTGCCGTACCGTTTAAAAGATTCAGCCTGCATAAATCGAGAAACTAGTCTGGCAGTGTCGAATACACTTTCGATACGCAAAACGTAGCTTCTTAACGTTCTGCCAAAATAACTGCTTCTTTAGAACCAAAAACGAAACGCCATTTTTCCTCATTCGTGGCCTGTTTGTAAACTCGTTGCCAATTAATGGTGGGCAATTGAATATTTTTTTCTCTCTACTTGTTTTTTGGTTTTCTTTATAATATTAGTGTAGCGGCCTTTGGTGTGCATTGGAACATTTGATGTGTAGCGAATACGATATGGCTTCAGTAAACTATTTCTTTTGAGTTTCAACCTGATACCTCTGTCTCTACGAAGACACGTTTCCGGATCGATGCAATCGAGATTCGTAAAATTTGTTCATTTCCAAAAATATAACAAAAAAAAAACAAATAAAATAAACAGGCACCGTGTGAGCATCCAAAAAATGATTCGTGCATTTCCTTGAACACGTATTTTCATAAGGAGGAGGTGGTACGTATGTACATATGTTGACATTGAGGACAAAGTTGGGCTGGAAAATTGATTTTCGAATTAAATGCTGTTGGTACTCACGCGTGTCTAGCAGAAACGTTGTTGGATCTGATATACAGAACCCCGAACTTATAGCCTGGCGGATCATTTCAGAATCTGATTGATACCAGAAAGAATATTTTAATCAGAAGATGCAAAATACAAGGCACGAAGAGACGAGGGTGGATTAAAAACTTTGTCACGGAAGGAGTTTATTAAGAAGAATTTTTACCTTATTTTCCAACGGGGACCCCTTTTTGAAAATTTCGACACTCAGTATACTTTGTTATTATAATTCTTTTTCGAAAAGAAATAAAGTGCTCGATTGTTTTTGCTGTAACACGTTCAGTTCTAGAAAATCGTGGTCCACCAGGTATTTTTCAAGATTCGGTTATGTTTCTACTAAATTTTATACAAAAGAACTCCGCACTGAAGTGAACTCCAGGTTCGAAGCTCAAACTTAAATAAATAATTAGGAAACAATTATAGATCAATTTATTGAACTATTCAATTTTTTGAAATCATTTCTTAAAGAATTGATTTAGAAATTCAAATAAAATTGGTTTTTTAGTAGTGTAAGTTAAGTTAAGAAAATAAAATTTAAGACAACATTTCATTTACAATTATTAATGTCAAAAGCTTCACGAATATTGACGTACATTGAAAACAACTGTACGAAAAAAACAGATTCTTTTTAAACGTCTTCCGTTAATCGTTGAAGTTTTCAAATCTACCCTTGTATTTGCATACTTTCTCAATTTCAAAGCGTAACATGTCTAATTGCGATACATCGTTCGCCATATTCTGCAACTCTCCTTCGAGAATTTCTTTCTGATACCGCTTACATTCTAAGATAACATCCAGGAAAACGGACAGCTACGTTTTTTTTTTAATTGATTACAACATTAACAAAGGAATTTAATTATTTAAATATCTAATTGTAACAATCCGATTTCAGACTACTATGGAGGAAGTGGCTCGAGGTGATCGGAAGGAGAACCAGTCATCGCTATTAGAGAAGCTATTGTCCGAGTGACTGCAGGCCAACGCCTTGCACAGTAAAGGGATCTATGTAATATATGTTTGAATACAAACAGAGAGGCGGGAGAGATAAGCGAGAAGAAAGAGAAAAAAAAATTGAATTATACGCATATACACTCTATACGTAATGGATACTATTGTATTATATGTAATACTACAACACGAAGTCAGTATTCAGATACGTATCACCAAATACAATGCGAAACTAGGCGCTGCGTCGTGCTCTCCGGTAACTTTTTATTTTCGATAGAGATCGATCCGCGGCGCGAATGGAGAGAAACAAACAAACAAACAAACAAACAAACAAAGAGGCTTACAACCGCGATGCCACGATTGAATCGTCGATTTTGTTTTTTTTTTTTTATTTTCGAACTCGAAGGACCAAAAGTTTCCGTTTTCCATTTGGCTGTGTCGAGATTTTTCGGTTGTATATCGGTTGGCACGCTTACGCAAAACCGCTGTAGAATTTCGTCGGGTGAATAAGAGAGGCCGCGGTTTCGAAAGGACATATAATAACTAAAAAAAGAAAATAATTAAAAAAAAAGAGGATAAGAAGGTAGAAGAAGAAGACGATGATGAAAAAGAAGAAGAAGAAGAAGTAGAATACGAGGAAAAAAAAGATGTGAAGTGGTTTCGAGAGATATATTATAGAGAAACTATGTAGAATGTCACGATTCAGGAAAATGTCGATGAAAAATAAAGGTTTCACCGCTGGGAGTGCGCGGCGCTGTAGCGCGACGTTCGTTCTTATTTTATATATAAAAAATAAAAAGCCTTTCTCGGGGCATCCCAGTTTCGGACGATATTCGAATATAAATATAAATATAAATATATAATACCGATGATAAACTGACGGCCACCGTACCTGTGAAAGGTCTCACGTTCACCGTCAGTATTGTATTTGGTATCACTGAAAGAAACTACGTAGGTACCTCAAAGGTATACTTTACTATACCACTGGCTGTTGAACATAGAACTATTTATAGGTTTAATTATTGTACACAGAAAAAAATAGAGCACTATCACGTATTCTCTTAATTTAACATCCTTTTGACTATTACATTATGAATAATATATTTGTGATTGTAAGAATCTGCAACCAAAATGTGACAAAGAATACTTGTTGTTGTTAATATGATTATAACTATTATTATTATTATTATTAATATTATTATTCTAATAATTATTATTATTTTATTTTATTTTATTTTATTATTATTATTATTATTATTATTATTATTGACATCATCATTATCACTATTACCAATATTCTTGTTGCAATTACTATATTATTATAATATTAAGGATTATTATTATTATTATTATTATTTTATTATTATTATTATTATATCGATATTGATATTATTGAACTCTTGGAATATGCATATTTCTATTCAATAGTAAGAGTACCTTTATATACATATATATATATATTGTATAAATGTATATGTATATATATGTATAGTGATTTATATAGCGCGTTATATATAACTAATTGCTCGATTATTTGTATGTAATCGGTATATAAATTTACGTATATTTATATATGTATACGTGTGAAGAAATGAAATCAATCTTCTATTTTGCATAGCTCGGTAATTCTCTTTTGGGTCTTAGATGCACACTAAATTACTTCTATATGAACATCTGTTGTTACATAAACGAAGAAAGAAAACTTCTAATTACATTTATATGTATGTACACATGCAGAGGTGTGTATATACGTATATACATACATATGAAAGAAATCTCACGCAAGTGTCTTATTTTTCCAGGAAGTTCACCGATTATTAAAAACAGTTGGAAGAAATTGCTACGAGGTATATGCGAATTCGGCGGGGTAACGAATTCGGATGGGATCGATTTTATATCAACCGGATATCTTATTCTTCGAAGTGGGGAAAATATTAAGCATGCCAGAGCGCGCGCGTTAACTTTGTTTTATATACGTATATATCGAGAGAGCTTTTACATTTATTATATTATATACGGTTTTACGTGATTTTTTATCAAAATTATTCGTTGTCTCTCGTTGCTCGTCGCGCATGTTTTCTTATCGGCGCGGTTCTTTTTTGTATTTTATTATTCTCCCCGACGTTCTGATTTTTCTTTGCGTTATCGTTACGCCACGGGAGGGGAGATGTAGTTGAGTTTATAAATGTTTGATCGCTCATTTTTTTTTCATTTTCATTTTGTATTTTTTATTTTTTTTCCCTCATTTTTTTTTTAGACGTAGGCACCGAATTCTTTTTAATTGCAATTTAATGAGCGTCGTAGAAGTTAATCGTATTATCGGATGTTGTTCTTAAGGATACATTAGGTCGTAAGAATCGGGGGTTGCTGTTACGATTTAAAATAAAAAGACAAAAAAAAAAGATATTTTCTCGCGAGAAATGTGGTATTACTGTGATGACACTGGCCTGCTCATCTCTGTTGCACTTTCTTCCAATTTGAGCAGTTACAAAGTTACAAAACCCTGTAAAACACATTCGTGAGGTACTCTGAATATGTACACGAACATACATAGACATGTATACCCGTTCTTTTTTCGCGTTACACGCGAAATACGTGTACGTACTGAGGAAGAAATAACGCATGTATGTACGTACGTACATGTGTATGTATGTCCGCGCGTGTGTGTATGTGTGCTTACGCCTGCGTGCGCGATGGAATGAATGGTTCACGATGTGTGCGTCTGTGTGTTCTCTGTGCGTGCGTGCGTTCGTAGGCACGCTTGTACGCGTGTGTGCGTAGTGAATTACGTCATATAGATAGATCATATGTGCTTTCTAATGATGAATAATTTTATAAATATAAATATAATATCGATCTCACGTCTACGTTTATTTCGTCAGCGAAACTTGTAGAAAATTCACGAGTCCTGTGACGTTGGTCTTTCACCGGACTCCTCTGATTAAAGTGGAATTATTTTAACCTGCCTGATTTTATTTTAGGTGTTACATAGATACGTACGCGAAAATATTTAATGGATTTTCATAGTGAATTATATGCGGGTATAACGGGATTAATATGAGTACGAGCAAAAACGAAATTGTCCATTACTTTACCCTCTGTCGAAAGTATCTGGCCGATTAGTATTAAATGCACTAACATTTTGTACGGCCAATACAATAAGTCTCGCAGTTCCGCAGCAAATTAAATCGTCATAATCAACATTTATATACGTGTCTCTTGGCTGTAATATTTCTGTTTCCTAAGTGACGTTCTTGTTAATTGATTTTTTATAGCAAATTGTCGTCAAGGAACAATTAATCTTTTAGCTACCTTATGTCATTATAATTGCTTTTACGGTTGTTTTACATATTAGATACCGTCTATAGATACGTTTATTTTTCGAACTCTACATGAAAATGTATAAATAAATTATAATTTATTCCGTTATAACTCTATTCGAATCTAATATAAGGAGCGTCCTGCATAGTTTACGCGTAGTCCGCGTCGAACCTTGCTGTACAGAGATATTACAGTGTTGCAGAAGATCTAACTGTAGCTAAAGGGTTAAATCCGCCTAAAATTCGGCGCTAAAATAAAAGATGACCCATCGCGCATTCTCCCGCCAATACTGCGATATCAACAAGCTCTACTATATCGACATTAAACTATTCCACTTTTTCAATAATGCATCAACGTAATCTCTTTCAACTCTCGGCCATAAAAAGGTAAGTACGGTAAACTCATAACGGTAAAAGTGGCGGGTACCTTGTCCGACCTTCAGTTAACGGTGCAATTAGAAGTCTAATACCCCCGGGTCCCTTAATTTATGCGGCAAATTTACCTGAATTTACGGGCACTTTTTGTAAGTGGAATTGATTTACACGAGTTTATTTTACGCGGTCAGATATATACATATATGTATAATTAACCCCTTGCACTACCGCGAAATTCTGAAAAAGCCGTGCCAAACTTGTCCGCCGGAACGGTGAGAAAAGGAGCCGAAGCGGCACAGATATCTGTATATAGTATCTACGTTTGTTTATATTGTAGCCGTTATCTCTAATCCCATGATATTTTCCTTATAGGAACAACTCGAGACATTTAAACTTGGCTCAAGAGTAATCAAATCATTAAATTAATTGTTTGAATTCTTGTTTAGTTCCAAATTCCGATCACGAGTCTGACTCGTGACATCCACGTTTGGCACAAAATTTTCATCACGAGTCAGACTCGTCAAAGTAGTGCAAGGGGTTAACAGTCTATTTCCATTCATTGAAGTTCACTATAGGATAACAGATTGACAATAAATGTGAAATATCCAATGAAATAATTAGAAATATTTCGAAAAAAATGAATAAGCGATCAAGTCCGACGAAGACATATATATGGGGTTCTTTGTATGTATGCAGGAGTGCAGCGGGAATACGCGTCCCGTTAACAACTGATTATCCGAACGCAACAAACGGATCACTGTTAACATTCTCGATTTTTGTAGATTGACATATAAAAGTTTCACCTTATTTAAAATCAATTTCTTGTTGAGAAAGGTTCAAAGAATCCGTATGAATTATATCAAATCTTTAAAAATTGACCTGCAAAGTGTATATTTTAGTTTACAAAATTAGATATCGTTAATTCTGTGAATTGTATTTTTTATTAAAGAACTTTATCATTACTGGTGAAAATTTACACAAAGGACATAGCTCGGCGATTTACAAAATTCACAACATTGAATCGCTGTAACTCTGTCAATTTTTGAAAATAGGCACAAAAAATTGGTTCTACATATCATACGCCAAAGACTATAATAGATGTGCTTTTGTACAAAATCTCAGGTGCTGTACTAGAAGCTGATCGATTTTATATGGAATGGGCCTTATCCAATCTAATTGAAAACGGGATTCATTACGCTTAAGTAATCAGTGATAACATAACAAAATAAAATATAACAAATGACAGGCAAGAAATTTACAGAAATATTTTTTTCAAAAACCGTTCGGCTTCATGTAGTTTAATGTAGCTCTATAGAAACATCGTTACAGTATTTACAAACATGAACGTGGCATAATTTCTATGCACAGATCACGAATTACAATAGTTATGGCAATCGCTTCTAGCTTCGTATTCGGACGAAGTTAAGGTCTAATATTTATAACCGACCTGCAGCCACATCTAAATCATTTAAATTTTTTCATGAAATTCTATGTTACTTAAACTATACGACGACACAGTCTGCTACGGTTTTTCGAGAAGTACAAACTTATTCCATGATACAATAACAAATCTCATAATACAATTCTGGTATTATACGCGTAATAAAATACGTAAACGTTTTCGAAAATTATTGCCTACACAAGTTCGATAATTTATACAACAACTTGCTTTTAATTTTATCGTAACAGAGCACATGTTTATTGTAGCGTTTATATTAAAAAACAATTTATGATGCGGCATCGTGAATGCAATATTGCGTGTTACGTGGGTACATTCCCTGTTAATCGAAGGGAAGCCACGCTCGTGAATTAATCTAACTAACATTTGATACTATAGATCTCACTGCGCGTTTTCGAAGCTCACTAAAATCAATACCTGTGGTCTTCGTGAATAAATTATACGTATATTATAAATGCTAAATATTTTACAAAATTTAAGAAATTGCTAGCTTATGAGTTTTCCGTCTTTCCTCAAATGTATTCAAGTATTCTCGATCACTCGTGACCCATCGTGGACGCGGTCCGATTTTTCGACTTCAACCACGAGTTCGCAGTCACTTTTATAATACCTATAGAAAGAGGAATTTCTTTCAGTTATCAACTGGGCGGTATAGCTTTGGCAGTTTGTCCAAAACCTAAATTAGGCCGAGTGCCGAACCAGGACATTTTCCACTCTAGAGTTTCTTGAAGCAACCTTTCCTCTTCCGGCGAGAAATGTAATAGCGTGGCGACTGCTCTTGTTAAGTGAAGAGCCTTGAACAGAAAAATTAATCCAAATATAACAAAGATTTTCAGGATATTGGGTAACTCACTAAAAGAATGGTGAGCAACCTTCTATTACAGCAGGGTAAAATTGAAACCCCAATAATCCGAAAGTGCAAGAACGTAAAAAGAAAACTTAATTGATAGGGACCAGTCTGCTATGCCCTGAAATATTTCGCTTTGCAAACAGCAACCTAGTGAAAACAAAAAAAAAGTAATACTAATTCATAGGTTTTTAAAATTTGGTATTATATCGGCAATCACTTTGACGGACCGTATGTTAGTCACCTACCTGCTCTCTAAGAAATTAGACAAACACATCCACAGAATACTGTATATTTTAAAAATAATATTGTATATTTCTGAGGCTAACTTTGGTTCGTTACCATTAGCAAAGGAATGACTAGAACTTTAACACGATGATATTTAGCTGCTACAATCGTTGTTTATAACAGTTATTAGTAGGCTACGGATGTTTATACAAATATGTATTTCTATAAAGGATTGCAAACAAAGGGAACTGAAAAACAAGAATTTCTCACGAATAAAAGATTCTTAATTTGTGTTAGAAGCAAATAATTGAGGAATAAATGTTTGTCTTGTTAGATGCTGTTTACCATTTACCACCCATGGAACACATTTCTCACAATAGAATAAGTGTTATTTTATAATAAAACATTTGTATTCCACACTCCACCTATGCATTTGCCCATTATTCTGTAATTTGTTTTAATATAATCTCAAACTGTACCTCATATTCTCTGCTGGTTAGGAACTTAATAAGAACGTGCTTCAGATATTTAAAGTTGACATCGTCTTCTCTAGTGTTGTTGTGTCTGGCAGTGACGGTCTTTGATGAACTCGGATTAAGAATCGCTGCGGATGGTTCCGCATCACTATCCAATGAAGAGGATGGAACCCTTAATTCTCGTTGAAGAGTTTTTTTCATGTCCGTTAACCGTTGCTGCAAGACTTTGATCGTCTGGAAAGCAGGGAATACACAAATTTAATCTTTTCCTTCATTTCACCGTACAATTTTAACGTTACCTTAGTCTTTTCGTTCAGTTGCTCTTCGAGGTCCATTATACTACTTTTAAGAAGGTTTTCGCTCCTCTCCATTTTCTCTCTGTCCAGTTCGACTTCCTCCAGTTGCACCATCCTTCGCCTGTTCTCCTCCAACGTGCTGGTCACCTGTTCCATTTCTTTGTTCTTGTTGTGTAAATTGTGTTCTAGGCTCTCTATCCTATTATGCAGCTCGATAGTTTCTACTTCCTGTCGCCGGTTTTCCTGTTTCACGATTTCTATGTCTTGCGAAACTTGGGCATTTCTTAATAACGCAGCATCCTTTTCGCCTCTTTCTTTGTCCAAACATACTCGCAACGTTGCCGATGTCGTTCGCTCCGATTCTAAGTCTTCCCGTAAGCGTGCTACCTCTAGGTGTAAAGAATTATTGTTTGTTCGCTCGCCTTCCAAGGACAGACGGAGATGTGCTAGCTCGGACGTAGAAGCCGTAAGTTTAGACGTTGCATCGTCTAAATCGTTCTTCAATTGTGCGATTTCCTTCGAGGACGTTTCCTGGTGAGAGAGTGAAAAGAAAAATAACGTAAGTCGTATCTAATGTTGAAACTAGCGGAAAATTGGATTATTATGTGAGACATAAATATGATTTCTGATGATGATCTGTACTCCATTTCTTTGGAATTTATGGTACAATCGAGGACTGTCGAAATTTGAAAGACTTCTTTAGTATTAAGAACTCTAACGAGTGAACATGTGGAAAGAATTATTATTAGACAACTAGAACAGTATTCTGGGTTTATCTGATGCTTACCTGATGAATGCATATAAAACTACGTAATGGTCTTAATAATAATAATCGGAAGATCTCTCAAGTACACATAGCGAATGTATGGGGTGATACTTCTAAAATATGACAAGTTGTTTAAAATGATTACCCATGATAATTGAAACTGAAAAGAAAGTAAAATTAGAAAAAAAAAATAGCTAGTACTTCTACAATAAACGCAAATCCTATTATAAACGTATGACACTATGTTTGAATTACTTTGTTGAAAACTGAAAATAGAAAAAATCGTGTAAATTTAGGCGCGAAGGAATAACAAAATTTTATTTTCTATTTTTTTTCAGGAAGACTGATTGAAGAAACGATTTCGTTTGTGCCATTAATTCCAAAGCTCGACGCGAAGTAGTGAACTCCGGTTCGATCATGCTCTAAAAACCACGTTCAATACGAATACAAATTTGTTAACGAAAGTTTGAAGTCCATTTAATCACTCTATTTTCTACTCTAGATAATATAACATACGATACGTCTTCCTGTTTTTATTTCCACCTGGATACACATTCCTAGTATTTACAGCAACGTAAATGTAATCGAATCGTGTCTATAGTGTAGCAAAATATAACACTGTTTATTACCCTGTAAGAAAACAATGGTGTACACATTCATATATATATATATATAATATAATAAAAAGCCGGTTAAAGAGGGGATGTAAAAATGGGTTTAAAACAAGCAAAAAAACGAATATGTATAACGACTTAATTCATTTGTTGGTTTCTTTATTCCACAAATAAAATATACATATGATGCGATCGTACATAAAAATATTCTTTTGTTGGTATCGTCTAATTTTCATGTACAAAGGCAACGGCGGAGAAAATATAAGATTTAAAAAATTTAATAAAACTCGCTTATATATCAGGCATGTAACACTGACTTGAAAAGCATACAGTATACAATCTAAGTTTCTGCATGCTTCTAAGTTGATAAGAGAAATTATAAATAGAAGAATGTGCTGACAAATATGCGTAAAAGAAAAAGATCTGTGCGACAAGCTTCAAGCATTTTATGAAAGTCATGCAATAAAAATAGCGATATAACGTATAGTTTTCTTCTTCAAAATAACGAGATATTTCTACGCATTCCTGTACTCGCGATTCATTTTTTTTAAGTACTTATTATGTAGTATAAGCATTCGATATGTAATAGAAATTTGAAAAGGTAACTCAAATAGTTATAATTAATGATAAACTTTGATACTCTTCCAAAAACGAATGCAGACCTACACGACTACAGCCAATTCGTTCAAAAATAATTCTAAAACGATCAAAGCTGCCGCTGGTTCAAGCGTATAGAAAAATAGGAATACTGATCAAATAGCACTTTCTTTTATCAAATGCACTGAAGAGAAACACGGAAAAGAAGTAGATGAGAAAAGATGTAATAAAAGACGGTATCGACTTGCCGAAATTGTGAATTCCTTCATTACATAATGGTGGTTACAATATCATGATTACACTTCGCGTGTTAAAAAGACTTTAAGAAAGTAAAACTTCTGAGAGTCTTTGAAAATATTTTACTAATCAGCACTGTGATCGTTTAAAACAATTGCTATCCCATAAACAGGGTATACTTATTTCGTTACATGTCATGGTATATCGGGAGACCTTGTTGAAAATAATCTAACCCATGCACCACTACATATCGCGGTAACTCACAATTTGCCGCTTAAACTCCTCCACCTCGTCATCGACGCTGGCCCGGAGCTCTTTCAGTTCCGTGGCCATCTCGTCGATGTCCTCTGCCATGCGCAAAAGCCTGGCATCTTTTGTCGCCATGACAACATTGTTCACCTCTATTTCAGCTTCCAGTTGTTTGATCCTCTGTTTCAGTTTTTCCCTTTCCTCTTCGACACGTCTCCGTTCTAGACCTTCTTCTCCAGCTTGTCTGCTAAGTCTGCCAACCTGTGTTTCCAAGCTAGATATTTTCCCAGACCAACTTGTTTTTATATCGGATAGATGAAGATGCGCCTCCTCCAATTTCCTTTCTAAAAAAGCCCTTTCCCTCATCAAATCAGCTACTCTTTCGTCAACAGTCACTTCATCACTGGTTTCTAAAGCAACCCTTTGTTCCAGTACAAAAACTTTTTCCTTCAAGTGACGTACTTCTTCTTCCGTTTGTGCCAGTTGACAGGACAGCTGAGCTCTTTCCCGTTGTGTAGAATGACGCAGTGTTTCCATTTCATCCTGAAAATGGTGATAATGTCACTGTGAATGCTTTTCGTTTTACATTCTGAGTATAGTTTGCTTTGAGAAGCTTTACTGCGAATCTTACCAAAGCAATGCTAATGTATAAAATGGGTAGAATATGAGAAACAATCCAAACCTTACAAAGCCAGAAGTAATTAAATGATGGTGAATTTGATTCTTAATATAACAATGCTGAAAGTGAAAAAAATGCAAAAAAATTTATAAAAGCAGGAGTGATTGTCGAGTCGAAAAAGTTTTTTTGTTACTTGTAAAGACTGAAAATGAATGTAACAGACATTGAATTTTATGTGAGACTCTTACAATTTGGAAATCTTGTGGATCCCAAATTGTGTTACAGAACTATAATGATTCTTCCACGCTGTTACGAGAGTAACAACATTGGAGCATGAGTATTGCAGTATAATTAGCATAGGTATTCGAAATGAAAATTTGTTGTATTAAAATGAAAAAGGATTTCTTGCTATTAAACCACTTCCACTAGGTAATACATGCACTTCTCCTATGTTATAAAATTTTGCACCAAGGAGAGAATCACATATAGAGCGACACTGATATAAGTAAAATCTATAGAAGTTATTCATGTTGCAGAATAGCAGCAAAGCTTTGAAGACGTACCTCTAGCATCAGCGGTAGCAGCAGCGAATTAGCGGAAATTACCGCCTACTCTGATCTCCAATGCTCTCGTTTATCAAACTTTTCCAATCTTCATGCGTATGTTGGTTTCACAAAACTTTTGGTACCACTTACGCTTGCTCATGTTCCATAACCGATAGAAAAATTTCGTTCTTTCACGATTCATTTCTACGTAGGACATTTTCTACTGTGTTTCAGTAAAAGGGAAGCAGACGCTTCCTCTAAAAAAAATCTGGAGACCGTTTTAAGGGTACAATCGAGAGTTATGGAACATATGCTTTGTATTGTTTAAACAAGTGTTTCCCGAAAATCTTGATTGTAAATCGCGAATAGTATATCGCAGATTGGTATAGTGTGTCGATGTAAAAAAAGTGCAGAAAAAATATGGCAAACTGTGACAAAACAAAAAGCGATATATAAAATTATTGAAAAGAAACATTGAGAGGCTTCAAAATAATAATGAGGTTCTTCAAAGGAAGCGTGCTTACATTTAAAGAAAATATATGGTCATTAATTTGTCAAAAGATGATATGACATATAATTGGTATTATAACTGAAAACAGACCGACTTTTCCTCTAAAACAAACAAAATTAGGATGACTGCAAAAAGAGAATCTTTCATGCACTTTCATATTGTTTTAAAGTAGTAATATCCCATAATACAGATACATGTAATGCATAGTGCATAATATGCAAAAACTAGAATAAAAAAATGGGTCAATATTTCATAATAAAATTATAGTACAAATTTTGGCTTTGTATATCGTAAAGAATCGTAATTTAAAATTACGTAATTATTATTATATTATTACGTAATTTATAACTTGAAATTTCATGTATATGTTAATACTTCACACATGTTTCTAGAACTAAACACAACATTGAAATGTGTCAATTAGACATGTTAATAATAGATGTATACTTTTTCATTCTTCTTTAAGTAAGATGATTTTAATATCTTTATTCGAAAAGCCAGCAATTATTTAAATGACCTCAGTAAGTTTCCAATATTAGCATTTAATAGTAGCTTCGTCTGTTTAACATGTATATTTGTCAGAAAAGTAGTACATGAATATAACAAGAGATAAGGAAAAAATACTAACGTATGCCTAATGTATTGTAAAATATTGACCTAGACTGAATATCTAACTTAAAAATGTATAGAAAAATATGTGTATGAATACAATTTATGTAAGATATGAAACTGATGAAAAATTACTGAAATATAAATAAGGAAAATTTTTCTTTGTTGACTTAACGTTCTTATGTAATGAACATTATAAAATGCAATCCCTCTTTCATCTTTGTATAAAAAATAAGAAATTTGTGAGAAGATTTCAATTAAAATTATTAAAATATGCTCCATATTCCCTTACCCAAAGAATATTAATGAAGAAAATTGTATCAGCACAATATTAACACGTTCATACCATTAACTTTCTTAGAAAAAGTTTCACTGTTGCTAAAATCCATATGATAACTATTTAGAAAATATATTAAAAATACAATGATTAAAAATAATATTATAATTAAACTTCAATAAATAATTATAAAAAAATTTGTGTATCAAACTTGCAAGTAATATGTTGTAAATAATTTTGGAAATATAATAAAAAAGTATATTGAAATGGAAATATATGTTGCGACAGTAGTAACTACCAGTTACATACATTTGATTATTTCCACAAAAAGACAATTATTCATTTCTCATAACACAGAGTAATAACATATTCACTCTACAAAACTTACTTTTTATTGCGTGGCTAGTATGAACGTATTAAGGAACATAATACATGTCATATGACAGACCAAATCATATGTGGCAACCATCAGATAATTTACTAACCTGAACATTATTCAACTCGTCCTCGTATCGCCTAAGACGAGAAACTTCAGTTTTTAAGTTCTCAATTTCTGCTGCAGACGCTTTCAAGTGATGTGTTTTCTCATCTACTTCTTGTTCCTTCGCCAACAGCTTGCAAATAAAAAAGGTATGTTACATACAGATAAGCAATGTTTTTAGAAAAAAGAATTATGATCAATGTTATTAAATACAACATACAAGGTGTTTGATTTTTGCCATCTCTTGTGTTTGGAAACCCTCAAGCTGTTCTGCATCCTCTTGAAAACTGTACAGCTTCTTTTTATATTCTGGAATACAATAATAATGTAAGATGTAAATCGTTTGAATGTACCTCTTGTGATTATAAAATGTTAATTCTTTTTTAAATTATGTTAAATTATTTCGTCCAATACAAGATACATATTTCACAGAATTTTGAGTCCTTGTTATTTTGAAAAATCATTAATACCTTCTGCATTTTTAAGAGCAAGTTCCAATGACTGTTTTGTGCTTTCTACATTTCTCAATTCCTCCACTAGTTTATATTTTTCTTTCTCCTGTTTTTCTACCACTTTCTTCCATTCCTTTTCCTTCTCAAAAAGTCTGACTTTCCATTCTTCTTCTTTCTTGTCCATTTTCTTTAATAACTCTGTTTCTTTTTTGGCCAATCTTTTTCGCCACTCATCCTCCCTACTTTCAAAGCGTTTTATATCTTTTGCAGACAACTGCATACCGTCATTCAGCTTCAGTTCGAAACTGTTATCTCTTTTTAAAGAAATAGGTGGTGAAGGAGAAGCTGTATTTTCCTCACGTGAACCGTCTAATGAAATTTGAGACCCACTAATGCTACTTGTGGAGCCTGTCTATAGAAGAATATTATAAATTAGAATAAATTGTTGCAATTGTTGCAATAATACTAGTACTTTCATGCATTATTAACTATAAAAATAATGAATTCAAAGAAACTCATTGTGAAAATATGTGAAACGGTAAATTATTTTCCTATACATATATACAGAAATGTAAACATTCATAAGATATTTGAATATAAACAATATTTCTCAAGATGTCATGACACAAACATAAGTAACAAAGGTGTAATAATATAACATGTCAACAAGAACGTCAAGATACATCGCATGACAAAACACTGTTAAGTCATTTAATAAGCATGTGCATATTAACGAAGTGTCTGGAAAACATGTGTGTCATAAGTAATACTTGATTTACAATATAGTTAATTCCTTCTTAAACATACAATTTTTGTAATACAATTCGGAGCGACGTCAAATGCAAACGGCAAATTCGTAAAAATATCATTAATCGTTACTTAATTAATCATTACATAGCCGTGTTCAAAATATTGCTCGAACACAAATAGAACATTACGCACAGTTGATAATGTTTACCTGCGACATATGCCTTGAATTGATACCACGCACGTTGCCGGCATTTCTAACGACGGTGGACACGTCACTCCCTATTTCCTCGCGTATCTTATTCTTTAACGTAGCGAACATGGTATGATAACCTTCGAAGAAACAAGCAGCAAATGACAACTACCACCTGTCAACGTCAACGTCGCGACTCTGTTCCTGTGCACTAGGATAACGTTTAAAACCAAGGCAATAAAAATATGATAGGCGAGTTGTTCATTCTTTATTGACACTGCGCGGCTCAGTTTCATTGAATCATCATTAAATCCATCGGCACACACGCGTTATTAAATATCACAATTAAACTGCACGATAAGAGCTGGCGGCTGCCATTCCGCTCAATCACGTAATTATCCAGCACTCCTACTGTTCCCAACCAGTGTCCACTGTTTCAATGATGCCCAGTGATGCCGAATATATATAGGCAGTGTTCTCTGTTTCGCGAAATTAGCGCGATAATGTGTATAGCGCGAAATGCAAATGCCCGGATCGCATTATAGCGTAAACATGCCCTAAATATCGACGATTATAAGGACACCAGTGTACGACACTAAAAAAATCGCTAGCACGTGCGTAGCTGGATTACGATAGAATAGAAACTGTGTATTAAATAAGCAGAATACTTTTTATCTTGGTTCCTACAGGATAATTACATAATGCTGTCACACTTTCTTACTCGTTCTCCTCGCTTTGATTGATCTTCTTTTTTTTTTACCTTTTAACCAATGGTATTCCGAACATTCTAGGGATATTTTCTCCGTGCGATAAAGGTAAAAAGATCGTTGTTGGTAGAATTGAGAACGTGTTAACAAATAGCGCGCAGTACGTGTTCAGCGCGTGCAGCGGAAGCATCAGGAATTAATGCTTTTAAATTTGACGGTTTGGACGTGCATATGCGTTTCGTGTAGGATTCTAGATTTTTAAAGTGTTCTTTGTGACATGTAGAAAAGTTAATAAAACATGGGGGACTTTTTAGACGAAACTGCCGCAGTAACAAACTACTTCGATGCGTAAGTCAATCCATAATCCTTTGCATGCTAGGCATTCTGTGAATTGCTATTTTCGTCTTTCGCTGCATGGGGCATGCACTTTTAATACAAAGATACTTTTCACATCGCTTTGTTAAATTAGGAATAAAAACCAGTTCTTCTTTAATAGTATATTATGTGCCATTTAAATGTCCATTTAATTTCCTTCTTCTGCAAAATACTTTTGCATCTATTTATTTCATAACATAATTACAGTCGAAATTTATTTGAAAAGAAATTGTAATTCCCTTTTGCTACCAAAAGTAATATAGTCTTTTAAATACATGTCTTTATAATATTTCTAAATACTCTTAACAATATTTATGAGACTTCCACTATGCAACTGTCATTGATCGTTTTGATAGAAAATAATTTTACCGACAGTTCGTGTGAATGCGTACCTAACCAATAAGACAAAGTCGACGTCAGAATAATTTTTCTCTTACATACAAACCTTGTATGAACTGTTTTTATTCTATAAAGCATGTATACACTGTATATTTTCACGTATTTTTTATATGTTTAATGTGAAGTAATGTCTTTAAGAAGTGTATCTTAAAAATAGGTTTAAAAATTTGGTGTGATACGTTACAGTGTATTTTTTCACTACGAAATTAATAATTTTGTATTGTTGAGTATAATTCTAGTGTTTGCAGAAATATGATATATTTTAATACACTGTAAATGTTGTGTTATTCGTAGTTAATATTGTGATAATGATATTATATTAATTGTAAGTAGAGGTTATGATTTTATGGAAGTCATTCGGTTTGTTACGCTCTGTGATGATTCTCGTGTATGACAGAGAATGAAACATGCAAACCCATTGTTATTTAATGACTATGAAATATATATTTAATTTCAAAATATATGTAGTATTATAACTTGCGTATCAAAATGCGATGTTTGTTTACATGATGATCAGGGCGTTTTAATATTATATTTTTTACGGAAAATAAAATTTTCTTCAGTTATGCTATACGTTTAATTAATGATTTTTTTTTATCTCACGCAAACTTATCTCCTTTTCTTTACAAGGTGTTGTTAAGATATGCATGGAACTGCTTGAATATTTCTACGTACAAACCTGCAGTTTTTTACATATGTATGTATGACTATCGCTATACCTATAGTGTATACATATAAGTCAAATGTGGGGTCAACTTTAATTTTTTCGCGATCAGTGGATCAATGAACAATTCGTTGGCTCTACCATAATCATGTGTATCGATTTCAGATTTTATACAATAAATATTATATTCATCGATCGTTCACTTTAATACCGATCATCATTTCGCCACTGTTAGAGATCACTCTGCAATGTAAAGGTTCTCAAATCGTATAACTGCAAATAAATTTGACAAATACATATGGAGCTGTATGAACTGTTTTCATAACGTAAACATTTGACCGTTCATTTGAACGTAGATTTACTTTCTTTCTGATTCACGAAAAGATTGTCAGGTATACGTTATACCTGATTTCGACCGCAACGCAGAATCGACCGCAATTGTAAATGTCGTTTTTGAATGCAACCCTTTCTTTAAATCCGCAATCATTAGCACTTACGTATTTACAGAAATATCATTCCTATGGCAAATAATCAATTGTGCGTGAGATTCGAAGCTTCTATGGCCCGTGAAAGCACAGGATGCACTTTGTCTTTAAAGTACGATTACAAAATGACCGTAACAAAAGTAATCAGTGTTTAATCGCCTTACGTCAGACACCGTTGAAATTTCTTTAACTCATCGAACACGTTTCATTTCACGAAATTTTTACTGATTACCATTTATAAAGCCTACTAAGAATCGAATATATTCGGATATCACTAAAATACTACAAATGTTATAAAATAATGCACTTATTCCTGATAAACATGTACTACGCAATACACATTTAATAGAAGAACATAAAAATCCAGCAACTCACATTTTCCAAATGTAAAAGCAGCGATAAATAAAAAATTTATTAAATCAACCGTGTTAATCGTTTGATTAGCGGGAATTTTTCATCCGATGAATTTCCGAGTGCAATTTCTCCGAAAAGAGAGCCGATGAGAGGCACTGCATTTGACCGATGCACACTCGTGTCATCTTACAACCCCGCTTCTATCTGTTTTTGTCATTTGCTTCCCGTTCCCTTCGCACCCCCCCGTCTATTCCTTCTTTGTCTCTGTTTTACCGTATTACCGTCTCTCTTCTACCACCATCTGCCCTCTGCTCATGGGGTCCATTTTTCCGTCTCTCTTGCTCCGATATACGCGTTGCACAAATCTTCCGACCTTAAACCCTCGAATCGCCCCTCCCCTTGATGCCACAGCGAGCCATGTCGCCGTCAGACTTCAGTCGCGTTCAATCTATCGTCGGGGTAAGAGCTATCGTTGTCTGCGTGTAACTCGGTTCGGTCGTCTCATCTCGTGGAGAGAGAAGAGTATACGTGTTAAATTCACGCGAAACTGTTCTCCGGTCGAGGGAAAAGTGCGATAGAAGGAACGGTGATTTTGCTTGGATCTGATTTTGATACTATTCACCGATGAACATCTTGAACAATTTGTTTACAATGGGACACGACAGGCGACCAGTGAGAAAGCGATCGCTATTTTGCAAAAGGACGGTATTAAAGTACAAATTGTTGATTCAGTGACAGACAGCCAATTCCGAGATCTCTTTGGAGAGGTCAACGTGCGCGTCTGTGCGTCGGATTTTTCTCCCGGGACTGATTACTTTGATACTGTGTTGTGAACGCTAGGATTTCACCAGACATTTGATAGACATTCATTGACAAGTGTTGTTTTCGTGAAATTCAGAGAGAAACAGAAAGGAAAGCGTGTGTGATAAAAGGACAGTGAATCATCTGACTTGTCATCTTAAGCGAGAGTTATCTTCATTGATCGGTCCAGAGCATATAGGTCGACTGTAGTAACATAGTTTCGTTGCGGAGATACACTTTTTGACTGTCGAATGTATTTCACTTGAAACATTAGGCTGAGTGTTGAGAAAAATAATTACAATTAACAAAACTGTTTGTTATGTGAACTTCGCAGGACTAGTAATTATTGATCAGTGTTAATTATACGTATATATGATATATGTGTACAGATATATACATTGTGTGTATATATAATATAAAACTCCATGTTTGTTTGAGACTTTGATATACTCATATTTTGTGCCAAATAATCGTGCCAAAGCCATGCATTAAAAGTACAAGTTCTTAGTATTATCGTACAATTGTTATCGTTATAACTTTACCTATTAGTTCGTTTTTACGTCTTACTGTATAAAAGACTTTTTAACAATAAGTTCTCATGGATGTCGCATATATCTCACGTCCACTTATGAGGAATAATCACCGCAATATGTTTTTCGGCGGCTACGGATATTCCAATCAACATCAAAACAGTCCACCCTCACCGACGAGGGCCAGTGTCTGGGGTAGCGTTTACAGTCCGTTTCGAAAGTGAGTATTCCCTGGTCATCTAATCATTCGCATCTCGAATAAATATAATAAAGTTCACCAAGACTGTTGATATCACTCGCTAATATCAGTCTAATGCGTCCTATACGGCGTAATTAAAATCTTTGACGCTCTATCTGATCTGAAAGTATCTCAGGTGATATTCGCATTATTTGGGAGGGATCACTGAGATTTCGATTTCATTATTATAACAACAATAGTCATGTGCAGTGACGCTTGCTGTGGAAATGTTATTGTTTGGATACAAAGGAATATAATTTTTAGTGAGTTGTTATTGATGTAAAAGGCTTCCATAAATGTATGGAAAAGATTTCTGCGAAAGAAACGGTTCGTTAAATAAAAACGGGGGATGCATAAAAATATTATTCCTTTCGTTCGCTATATTTAGATCGTTTTTCGTAGATATTTTTGAAGGTAAACCGTACTCTGTTAGTTTCTCGTTTCGACTTGTCAGGTTCAAACGCGACTTCAAATGTTTCGTTGTAAATACGAGACCCTTGTCAGTGCCGTTCAATTCCGTTTCTTTCAGTTTCCCTTATACTGTATATCGAAACAATTCCGCGAATTAGTATCTTTTGTACTTTTGCGGAGAACGGGGAAAAAAGCGTTTCGTTATTTTGTATAGATTCCCTTAAATATGACGCTGATTCAATGGTATTCAATTTCAAGCGAATTGATAGTGCAAGTTTCACGTGCGTTGATTCATTTCCTTTATACACAAGTTGCGTTGCATTTGTAATGGAGCAAATGAATTGTAACGAACCTCTTAATCTAAAATGCCAATTACGTGAATTACAAATGAGTCTAATGGTTGCCATTATATTCAACAAGCTATTTCTTTAGAAAATCAAGGAGACATACATACAATATTTTTTGATTTATATCTCTTATACCAAAAAATCCTACTCAATGTATTTAAAACAAATAATAGCATCGATAAGAAGCAATTGTTTAACATTTCTCTTGGGAAAGAAAATGTGGTTGATAAAAATATTATTAACTTCCTCCTTCCCACTAAAGTTCATATTTAAATTCCATCTGGGAAAATGTATTGGGAAATAATAGAACTTTCTTTGTGGCGTTCAAAAGGTTGCGATACAGTACACACGTGCATCGCAAGATTACTCCACGACAGACTAAATTGCATTGATCTACATACATATGCGATCTTTAAGTGTCGCATGCATTCATTAGGGTTCTAATGAGTCTTTCGCCCACTGGACACCCACGCACAATACATGAGAATACGACACGACAGTCGGCGACCGGGCATCGCTCTATAAACAATGTTCCATTCGACAGGACCGAGCTAATTGTTTAACTGGCAAGTTAATACGTTTAACGATCTGGTAATTGAGGAAACTTTGCACGTCAACGTGAACGCGGTCGTCCTAATGTTGTAACTTTGTCTGGCGATGATGGTGCCTACTATTGCAATGATACGTAGCATTATTTTAGAAGAAACAAGACTAAAATTATCATAAGTTTAGGCACAACTTTGTGGTGTAATTAGCCAATTTGAAAGGAAGGGATAACCCGAATAGTAAAAGAGATATTTAATTTCCACGTGTTTTTAATATGCTAATGATGTTGGTGATTGATCTATAATTTACTTTTCCATTTGCAAGTAATCTGTAACAGTCCTTCAAAATTGTTTACTTTTAAATGTATACAGATAGGTTATGAGTTCATTTTTTAACATTAATCTCAGTGTAATTCTTTTAATATACTATTAAATATATTTTCAATTTCAGTTCATTTCAAAAAACGCAGTTAGTAAATCAAATTATATACTTGTTCATATTCTTTGAAAAATAATATATCCGTTTAACGCGAAAAAAATTATTAAAGCGTACATTGCTCCTGTTTCGGTCCATACCACCATATCTGCTCTCCGGTATTGATTACTTACAGTACCCTCCATCTTGCCAGATGACGACAACTGTGTGCGTCATTTTCGCAAAATTGTTTTCACTTTCCCCAATGAGATTAACAAATGTTATTGCATCCTTTGTTTTTCATGATAATCAGTGTTGCTAAACCTATCGACAATTTATATTACCTATTTCTTCCGAACCAATCTTTGAATAAACGTTAGGATATTTACAACTAATTTTCAGCAACGGTCAATTTAATACAGGCAAAAAAATAAATTAATTTTTAGATAGTACTACTAAAAACTGAATTTTTTTCATTTTAACGCCAGACCTACCACAACAGTCAAAATTATTGGCTCTTAATTTCTTATAAAAGCACGTAAATTTGCAACAGTGCGTTTTCTGAAATTATTATTACATTAACTATCCTCCTTCGTTCCTTTTTTCAAAACATATTTATCTAATGTTTTTAAATACATCGAATTAATACTCGGTGGTTGTAGTGTTAATTTGCCAAGATAAATTAAATGCCATATAACGTTCAATGAATAATTTGTAATGAAAAGCCTTAACGCTGTCATTTCGTCGATTAATGCTAGGTTCAGTGCTAAATCAAAGCTTTACAAATAAGCACGTAATAATAAACTTACATCGTGCATGAATATTTCAGCAAATAAGCATTCGTAAATATGCACCAAAGATTCTCATAACGTTGCCAAACGTAATATCTATTTTCCACGGTTAATCTTTAAAAAAAAAGTCAGACGATAACACTTTTGTTTATATCTCATGAAGCGCGTTTTGAATTACGTAACGAATCTCAATTGCTGCTAAGCTACAATTTTATAAACGATTCAGATGATCGTTGTATTAGCCTGTATGTAATCACACTGTGCATTGACGATTCCCGTCGCCTGTTTCAAACTAATTTACCAACGTTTTATAATTAATCGCCGTCTTTTGCAAGCTTCGTTACGGATGCTGATTCCTTTTCATAACATATGCATACCGCGACGTCATAAAAACTTCAGTACTAGAAATGTTGTTTAACACATGCTCCTGATAACGCGTACTGCGTTCTAAAACTTCCACTCTGTGCTCAGGTCGATATCTCGTACCTATACACGAGATGTCGTGCATAATACATATCCATACGTAGCCGGAGATGTAACGAAGAAAATAAAAAAATGTTCTTGGTTTAAAATAACCTGAAAGAAGGGACGTTAATAATATCCCGTATGTGCAATGCACCCCGGTAAAACCCATACAGACACATAAGACTATTAACGAATAATTATTTCCTACCACCACATTGATTACTTGTTTCTCTTTTGCGTCTAGAAACGTTTCCCCACCCGTTGATCACGGAAGCAATTCCGGATAAATTATCGCGCATTCTGCCCTTTGTTGCGGTGCGTCGCGATTAAAATTTCGCCCGCGTAAAATAATCCTGTCTCTTAAAGTGACAATAATAATATCAACGTAAATGTCGCCGTGAGTTTCTCACTGTCACCGATATAAGCGTCTTCTGAGACGTTGTAAGATTCCGAGAAGTCTGGATCTGGATTAGTTAAACCTGGACGTAAGGGTTGTGCTTAATATATCAGAGTCGGATGTTAGGGTAAAGCCGAAAAGAGGATGCCTACGGTTCCACAGAGTTTAAGGTTCCCCGCTGCAAGGTGAACAGATTACACTCCGTTCACATCGCGGATAGAACTGTTCTAAGACACGTCGTTCCCGCGGGCACATAGTTTTACATAAGTTACGCGTACAAAGTTACTTATTGTAACCGTTTCATCTTCGTATCATCAGATTAGGAATAATTTCAGAAAGTAAGATCAAAGGTTAAAAGTTTAATGACATGCAATTATCGAGGACCTGTTTCCATTCGTTGATTCTTCACGGTAAAATTGATTTACTTATTCGATCCTTGGTTTTATAAGATATCTTTTTTTTTTAAATGGAACTCACAGAATTTGAATCGCTGGCACAAAAGAAAAACGTATTTCGGAGTATACCTATGACTCACAGTCGGTTGTTAATCATATAGTAACCATAACTTCTAGATAACAGTGATTCTACTTAAGACTCCTTTATGTTTACCGTTACCTCACCCTTATTATATCTATTTGTCATGCATTATATTTACGCTACTTTCAGTCAAAGTTTACGTACTTTTAAAGACGCTTAGGTTTCAAAGTCAATTACTGCAATTTTTTATCACATTTTATGTATTTAAAATTATTTGACAAATATATCTGTCTATCACTAGATGATTGTGTTATTTGATGTTTAGAACATTAATATTTAATATTATTTTTATGCTATAAATCTGTTTGATTTTCACAACTTTTTGCAATACATTAAACAAGTTTTCATCTGTCATAATTATTTGTCGCATTATTCGTAATGTGTTTGTATCGAATAACGATATTTTCTGGTCTTTTCATCAAAGTACTGAACGTAGCATGCAATATGTAGATTATTAAGTCACGTTATATTCTTACGGTAAGATCGTGTAGGTGTGTATTATGGATTTGAGTGTGCGCAATTTAAAGAAACCTTCAGGTATAAAAAGCACGTTGTTACGTGCAACAACGAAATATGAATACCCGACAACACAGATTTTAATTTTGTAATAATTAAAAATTTTAATAGTTTCTCGTTAATGATTTACGTTCAGACAAAAATATTTGTAATAACATATGTAGGCGACAGATTTAAAAAATAATATTAAAAAATGTTTGAAAATCAAAGTATAAAATATTATGTAAATCAAGCCACAATGATCATCATACTGTGCAGAGTTTGAAAATAATCACAGATCTCGTAGAACTTGTTACGATGTGTGACAACGCGCTGGAGACGCATTACACGTTAATTACTCATTTTACGTTTCACCGCTGGCCAAGCAGGAATAGTATTTGGTTGAAATCTAAATTAAACCTTTCTGGAAATCTTGCATTTCCTTATTGCTTTTACGTAGTTTGAAGTAGCTCGCTACTATAAATTAACACCCTGACACGCAAACTGTTTTACGTCACGTTAAGGAACCTTCGTTATAACGATTAAAATTATAATCAAAATTTAGGCTTATAAAAAATTATTTACTATAACAAGATGCTGATTATAGAAACGTGTTGGAAATGTGTATGCAGTGTTTACATAATTTTTTAACAGTTATGGCATTTACTATATGTATATTTACATGTATAATCAATTGATTCAGCTATTCTTTATTTTCTTAGTCTTGCATGCTAATTATGTGTTATAATCGGGCTTTGAATTGAATGTTATAATGTTTCATCTTCAAACGTGTCATAGATGAAAATAAAATGTTTCGAATATAGTTATTTGACACTGTGCGCCATTATGTGGTAAAAACAATGTTTTCATAAAATAGATGCAAACACGAGTTCAAGATGACTTTAGCTTCTTTACATGGAATGCTTGTACGCTTTTTATCATTGTACTACCTGCTTTTTATAATTCGACGAACTATGATACTTAGAAGTGTTTTCGTAATCTTTAGCAACCAAATTGTTTTTCCACATATCAATTTTGGTATGTAATGTGAGCTCAAGTTCAAGGCACGTTGTCCTTTACAATAGTAATAATAATAAGTCAGTATCAACAATAAATTTTAGTACTAATTAATAGTTAGTACTTATTATTACTATTATTACAAAATAGTTTTTGCTTATATATTGGGTGGAGAAAATGTTTGTGCAGTTTGCTTATAAATCTAATTTTTTACATATAACAGTACATACATGATAGACTTATTAATTATTTGTGAAAAATGTTTTAACAGAATTCGATAAAATTATAACGTGTTAAATTTGGATATTAGAGCGGCTAATTTTTTAAATGAACAATACATATACACGTATACTAGTCGTTTACTTTCTCAAGAGCATGCCTTGGGTCACTGCACGAATTAATGGCAATGAACGTTCATTTATATTACTATTGTAGTGGCAATGCTGATTATCTCACACAATACCGTTCACCCACTCGTCAACCTTTGCAATTTATAAAAATTCCAACATTTTGCAACATTACGAGAGATAATGAGTATAATATAACAAGTTTCTGACATAATAAAAAATAAGGAAAAGCAGTGGGCGTCGGATCTACATTTTTAGACGCGAATATAGTAAATCTATTCCAATCAAAATAATCGTTTCGAAAAACTCATTGGTCTAAAGAATTTCCATACACAAACAAAAGCGAATTGAAATATTTTCTGTCCATGAAAGTCGCTAAAGAAATCATTTGTGACGTTGCCTTTCCTTTGTGTATCCATTGTTTCCTTGTTACTTCAAATTTTGTACCAAATTGTAGTTTAAATATAATTTAAAAAAGAGTTCTAACAACGAATTGCAAATTTAATTAATTATTAATTATTTGATATATTGTGATAAAGTTTCATATTCGTCCTGTGTAATAAAGTAAACACAGTTTGAAACATTTGGTCGCAGTTTGCAGCATTTGCGTCCCACGTTTGGAACAAACTGGATAATGTTGGCATTATAGAAAGAGTTATTCGTCCAAAGGTCGTATGCATGTTTAGGACTATTGACTGTGTTTCACGAGTGCCAAAAGAGGATACAGTGTGCTGGAATTCTTTTGCTTATGAATACTTTTTCGTATCATGGGTTGACATCACGTTTCGTATTTGCACACGGTTTATGTTTTTTTCCCTTATAGAACTTTGAATTCTGTTATGATTGCATTCTTTCTAGTGTACGTGACGTGTTTAAGCAGGCAAAAAGAGATAGGCTAAAGACTATTCCGAAAATTGTGTAAATATACATAAAAATAAATTAACAAAAAAATAATTAATAAAATACGAAATTCAAATAAATTTTTTAAAATATACATGTACATTACATATATTTATACCAAGACGATAATAATAGAAGTTTAGAAAACTAAATTTGATTTTTATTCGTTATCCTCGTTAGTATCGTACTCAAAAGCAGTCTGGCGTTACGTTTTAATTGGTTCCAAATTGATATTGTTTGCGTTAGAAACATTAAGGGCTTTTAATGAAAATGAAATAGAATTGGTTCGAAGTTACTATTCTTGTCACTAGCAATATTTGAAACTCCTCCTTTACTTTCATTATCAGCGTGTAAATAACAACATTGTAAGTCTTTATAAAATATAAAAATTATAGAATAAATGCACAATCACATAAGTAAACCATTATCAGTTTCAAAATAAAGTCTGAGAATTTTGCTATATTTTATTTTACTTTCAAAAGCTAAAAATTTCTTCAACGCATTTTCTTTCTTATAATAACATGAATTCTGTCTTTTCGATCTGACAAGTGACTCACGGAATAAGCCTAACTTTTTGTCGAAATTTTGATTTGCGTCCTTCTGCATTACCACCATAGACACACTAAGTAATTCCATGAAACACCATAGCAAAATACATTTTCTAACCGCGTACAAAAAGTGTACCATAAACAAACGGATTATTGAAGCTCAAAAAAAAGTATACATATATACGAAAGTATATATACAAAAAGAACCAAGTAAATCGAAAAACGAGTGTATGTACACTTTACTATCACAATGTGTCCCAACTGAAAAACATTCTGAACATTGCTGACGGTCTGTATGATTAATACGTTATCTATGCGCCAATGTCGTCCTTACCAAAGCGATGTTTTGTTTTTAACCCGTGGTTGTTCTGGAAATAGAAGACAGCCTTCATCTTGATCCTTTTTAAACGTTTTATCTAATTCTGTCTAGTTCGTGTAGTCTATTTCCTGCGGAATCAGGAGGCGCCACGTGCCTTCAGGCCATTTTCAGCTCTATTCAGAGGATAAAGTGTCTCCGACTGTCAGTCATATTTTTTCATTACCATTCCAAGGAAACATAAAAGGCTGCCGTTAAAATTTCCGAACATCTCCGCGAAAATATCTAATATCATTTCGAAGACGTGCACCGATATGCCGAAATTTTATTGTCACTATGCGACAATGAATTAATTAATGAATGAATGATTAATCTTAATTTTTCTTTTCTATTGCAGCACCAACACTCCGTTGCAAGATATTACGATGAGCCAAACGCTACCATTAATGAATGGTAAGTAGTTGTAAATAATATATTCATTTTAATTGCGCACTTTTTTTTTTAGAAATGTAGTGCTTCTTTCGTTATAGCATTCGTAAGGCATGTTCACTTTTTTTATATAATTTGAATATTTAATTGTGAGCTTTGTAATTATCGCCTAAATTACGATAGCGTCTTTTTTTACAATTCGTGATCTGTTTTCAAATCGTGTAGAAATACACCTCATCAAATCGTAAATAATGAATATATGCGTATAATTCCGAGCGAGTTTTATTAGTTCGTCGAAGATGAATGTCGTCACGTCAATATATGTATCTTCTTTTTTTCATCTTAACTTCGGACCATTTATCATCGCATGGAACCGGATATAATTTTACGGTCCATAAACAAGATAGAGTTACGCAAGAATCGATTATAGACGTATTTATTACTTACAGTCGATCCCTAAATGATTATGTCACGTACAGATGTACCGATAAATTGGCTTACAGCTGAAACGAGAGGTTAGTGATATCGCGACCAACAATAGAACGATCAGTTACCTTCCTCTTTCCCTAGTGAAACTACTACCTTTATTGGTCATTTCCCTTGAGCAATTGACCCTCTATCGAGATCTGTAATAGCTGATAAACGCGACGAGTTTAATGGACGTGACACCAGAAAATTAAATACATGGCCTGCGAGCGTCCTTGTGCAAAATGAATCGAAGTACATTCACACGGAGTGATTCATATCAGCGCTTATAATTATAATATCATCCGTAGAAAGAAAGATCCGTAGAAAAGATTTAATTTTTCTAATTTTTAGTTATTTTTTTTTTATTTTTAAACAAATTTTTATCGTTAAGAACCTATACAGGTTCCGTTCCCCTCCGACAAAAATTAACTCAGTGGTGTATAGTAATTCGAAGTATTCCTTATTCACAATATTTTTGTGTATCGTAAGCAAACAAGATGACGTAGCGAGAATAATTCTGCGCGGATCTAATAAAATTCCGCGTGCAGTGACGCGCACAGTGTCTAACGTAGTGAAAAAGGGCAACGAACCTTCTTCCTCGTGGATGCAGCTATTTCACGTCGACCCGACGCCGACGTAATCAAGCGTCTATAGTAATGCATAAATTTGGCCGGTTGTAAACGAATCTGTGCCAGATTTGCCCGACATTTTGTTCTGGTTTCGTCTACGTTGCCGTGATGTAAGCGTTGGAACCATAGATAAAATCGTACGTGCTTTCTGCCGCTATTCGCCGTTAATTTTCTCTCCGTACAGAGCTTGTCAGATACGACAGCTGCGCACAGGTTGCTTTTAATTCTCCGTCGCATTCTAGACGGACCGTATCTGATATTGCTAACAATGCATCGTATGTTTTTTCATCTCCGGGTCTTAAAATAATAAATACGACTAACGGGTTAGCTTTCATTCGAAAAATAACGAAGACCCATCGAAAATAAGGTGGATAGGTAGAAACTTATTCTGGATTATACGTATAGTTGAGATATTGGAATTATTGAGGATACTTAATTTTTATATTTAACATTCAAGGATATTAGGAGTGATACGACAATGTATGTATTAATATTTTATTATTATCAAAACTCTTTACGGTTGGTCGGATAAAATTACTTGTAACAAAATAATGTTGAATTCGTAACTGTTATGTGAAAGTTAAGCCCCCTTCGGAATTTAATCAGTAAAGGATTAAACTGAGTGGATACAATATGTTTGGGCACATTCCACCATCTAAAGCATAACACATTAACCACTGTCGGAAGATACCACACCATGTAATTTATTTTTCTTTTTATATTTCATGCGCTTGTTAATTGCATTCTTATAAAGCCCAGATGTTTCGTATTTTAAAATGAAACAATTAAAAAATTTGAAGTGAGTTGAATATTAACGAAAGAGACACTAATTTGAAATTGTTTAATTAAGCTTATCGTAGACCGGTTGATAATTACGATAAATAATTAAAAAAAAAGTTCGTGATTTGCCTGCCTATTACATTATATTTACAATGGCTATACAGCGACGTCAAATTTTCACCAGAATTCCGCTTCTGAAGTCTAAATATACCTAAACTCTGAATTTTATTACATCTATCCAGGAAAGTCTGGAATGTGAAGATACTGTGTAACTTTTGAATATACGACACGTGTAAATTCCCTTTCATCTAAGAATCATAGATTCTATTTATCTCGTCACTATTGCTATCATAATGATCACACATAATTTCGTGATCAACCAAGTGCATATTATTCATCTATACAAAAGAACATTTTGAACTATCAATAGAATAGACGAGTAAAACAGTGTATGTATACTAGGGTGGTTGTTAAAAATTAAATTTTTTGCGACAACCCCCAAAAAAGCTTCCTTATGATGCAAAAACACTGGCGAATTTTTTTTTTTAATTAAAAACAACACGTGCCTCAAGATGATCTAAATAAATTTTTTGGTATAATCATGTTTTTGGGAATTTTTGTGAAAAATGCAATTTTATTCGGAATATAAACAATTATTGAACCCAAATCAATAAAAAACCCCAGTTAATCAAAATAACAATAAAACAAAATTTAATTCAAAGTTTTTCCCAGTTGATTTGGTCTATTAAATAAAAAAATGAAAGATATTCAAATTAATATTTTTATTTTAAAACTAAATTAGTACAAACGTAATTTTAATATCTAGATTTCTTCACTCCAAGGTTTAAGTAAACTTTCTTTCGTATTAACTTAGATCGTCTTGAGGCACGTGTTGTTTTTAATTTAAAAAAAAAACTCCCCAGTGTTCTTTCATCAAAAAGAAGCTTTTTAGGGGGCGTCGCAAAAGATTTAATTTTTAACGACCACCCTAATGTATACGTTGAAAAATCAATATACAATGCAAGGCATGCCAACGCTAAACTTTACATATTTCTCTAGAATAAAATTCTATCTTA